>CAWUFW010000392.1:0-1200000 GCA_963921515.1 Calotriton arnoldi | reverse complement strand
TCAAGGGCTATCTTTGTGCAATCTCGGCCTTCCTCAGGCTTCCTGATCAGCCCTCCCTTTTCAAGTCCCCTGTTGTTAACAGGTTTCTTAAAGGCATTACACACCTCTTCCCTCCTGTTCCATTTGTGATGCCTCAGTGGGACTTGAACTTGGTTCTTACCTTTTTAATGTGCGCTCCCTTTGAGCCTATACATAACTGTCCTCTTCGTCTTCTCACTCTGAAGACAGCCTTTCTGGTGGCCATCACCTCCGCTCGGTGGGTGAGTGAGCTCCAGGCTCTTTCGTGCAAACCCCCCTTTCTGTCTGTCCATCCAGACAAGGTTGTTCTTCGGACGCGTCCGTCCTTCATGCCAAAGGTGGTTACTGCCTTCCACATTGGGCAGACCATCACTTTGCCCACCTTCTTTCCGCCTCCGCATCCTTCCATAGAGGAAGAGAGGCTCCACCGTCTGGACCCAAAACGTGCGCTTTCCTTTTACCTCAATCGCACACAACAGTTCCGGGTGGATGACCAGCTCTTTGTTGGCTATGTGGGCGCCAAAAAAGGTCGGGCGGTACACAAGAGGACCATCTCCCGCTGGGTAATCTTGTGTATCAAAGCCTGCTATTCTTTGGCTAAGAAGGAGCCCCCTGTTGGGCTACGTGCCCATTCTACCAGGGCAACAGCTGCTACCACGGCTTTAGGCCACGGTGTTCCGCTACAGGATATATGTCAGGCAGCTACGTGGGCCTCGCTGCACACGTTTACCAAGCATTACTGCCTTGACAGCCAGGTCCGGAGGGACGGCTTCTTTGGCCGCTCTGTCCTCCGGGACTTCCTTGTCTGAATCTGTTCGCAGACCCACCACCGGGGTTGGTATTGCTGGGGTATCTATTCTAAGGTAAGGAATCTGTCACTAACGTGTCTCTTTCAGATGCACAAGTTACTAACTTGTGTAACGATATATCTGTAAGAGACAGTAGTTAGTGACAGATTCCTACCGCCCACCCATCCTCCCCGTTCTGCGAACTGATTTCTAGGGTTAAGGACATCCCTTTCAGGGCCCTAGTATTTTTCAGACACCAATGTCAGCTTCTTGCATGGCTCTGCGTTCCTGGCGCGGAAAGTCGTGTACAGAACGGACGTCAGCGCGCATGGGCGGCGTCTTAAGTACTGGCCGCGACATCATCCCGGCGATCTCGACGCCGACGACGGACACGAAGCCGCACGACGCCGCCTACCGACGCTCAAGGGTACTGCTACGCAGAACTTTCCGGATCCAGCCTGACGCCTGGGGATATTCTAAGGTAAGGAATCTGTCACTAACTACTGTCTCTTACAGATATATCGTTACACAAGTTAGTAACTTGTGCTTTAAGTTCCGTCATACATCCGTATTGGTCTCTGTCTGCATGGTTAAGGTACGTCTTGGCCATGCCCCAAAGGGCAGCCTTGCTCGCCGCCCACAGGGTGCTTGCTCTTCGGACTATCCCCTCATTAATGTTGAAGTTGGAGAGCAACTCCTCCAACAGCTGGTCCAGAAAATTATCGTACAGAACCAGGCCTTAAGACGCTAAATGGGCCTTCTGCACTGCTGCAGAACCCCATATCGGAGCAACGTAGGGTAGTGGTCCGAGATACCACAGGGCAGTGCACTACTAGCGGAGTGAAGGTCATTTCTGTGGCCAGAAGAAGTATGTGGTCAATAAGTGATCAAGTTTTGTTGGAGGGCAGAGGTGTGGGTGTATGCTCGTTCCTGAAGATGCCACACCCGCCAAGCGTTGCTCAACCTCAGCGAGTCCACCCAAGACACAAAGGCTTTGGATAAATCCCGTCTGCTGCACGAGGGGGGGGGAGGGGAGTGACATCTATGTCTGGGTCCGGGCGGCTTTAAAGTCTGCCCCAATGAGTAGTGCCCTGTATGGTAGTGTAGCAATGATTTCAGGATATTGTATGGTTTCCCCTTTAGTGTCCCCACCACCCCCACGTATCGGCCATGGGCATCGGAAATAACTTGGGAAACCACCAAGGGGTGATGTTTGCGAAGTAGTATCGCTTCCCCCCTGTATCCCATACTAAACCTAGAGTGGTAGGCACGATCATGCCGGAACCTACGCAGAAAAGGACATTGAGTGCCCATAAGATGAGCCTCCTGTAGCAGTGCAACTCAGACTGCGGCAAAGAGTGCTAGGCGTACGAGGAAGCAGACAAAGCAAAAGAACAGAAAACCTGTGAAACAAAAACACCAGAAACCCCCCAACAACAACCACTTCCACCCCAGAAGCATCTGCCGGCTAACTTCCCACAACAAAACATGTGAAACACACAACGGGGTATTCGAGGTGGACCTCTTCCTATGTAGGATCTATCCATCCGCACTCGAAGTATGCCCTGGGTCCAGAGCCATTAACGGAGATGAAGCATTGGAAGTTTTACAGCTGATCCTTGGTGCATGCCTCCTCATCAGGGGTGGCCGCTCTAACAGACTTCGAGGTATCGTTCAGGATTAGGGGTCCGGGAGCGACTCATCAACTGTCTGGGACCGGCCAGGCTCCTTGTCCGAGGATTCAGGGGAGTGCCCACGCCCTCTTCACCAGCTATTGGCCTTAGGGCATCAGTGGCTCCGGGAACGAGCAATATTTTGGGCCGGCGAAACCCGGCCAACCTCAGCGACAGGACCTGGGGGCTCATCATATCTGAGTGACTTTTGCTCTGTTGCCCACTCCCATGACGCTTCTGGGGTATCGAAAAAGTGGGAGCGAGACCCATGAGTACCTTCACTGTGCCAGAAAGAGCAGCATGTGTGGGAGAGACATCGTTCTGAGCTTCTGCTTGACAGCGTCAAAGGATTTACATTGTTTCTGAGTAGCTTTCGTGTAGTCCAGGAAAATCATGACATGAGTAGATTGAAAGTGGAGTTTGCCATGAACATGTGCTTGTCGAAGGACAATGTCTCGGTCTCGAAAGTTCAGTATCTTGGCAATGAGAGGGCGAGGAGATGCCCCTGTAGAGGACTTCTGTGCCAGGGCTCGTGCACCTGTTCAACCACAAATCATGGCGATAGCTTTCCCTCAGGAATCCAGGATTTGATCCAGTTTTCAACCAAAGTTTCAGGGTGGGGGTTTTAACCCCCTCGGGGAAACAAACAAACCGCAGGTTGCTACATCAGAAGCGATTCTCAGCGTGCTCTGTCCTGGTATCAAGGATGCGAACAGTAGATAGTCAAGTTGTCTTTGAGGGTGTACTCTCGTCCCTCCACCTCAATAACTTTCCAAGCCACATTACAAAGATCTTGGTGGAGGAGCACCACATCAGACCCAACTTCACAAATCCTCAATTCAAGGGCCTCTTAGGAGGTTTGATTGGTCTGTAGGATTTGGGCAATGTCCATGGCTGCAGTAGGTTGTGGACCGGAACCACAGGCTGCTTGATGTTTGGTGAAGTCAGAAGAGCATGTTATTTATTTGTAAATCTTAGATTGTGCCCCTGTCAGTGGGGCTCTGTCCTTCCCCATTGCCGCCGCAAGTAGGGGGCCGTAGAACCACCCTTCATTAATTGGGGAAGATGTGAGAACAGGTTTACACAAGTTGGATCCAGGAAAATGTAGCTGCGTAGGCATAGCTCTATACAGGTGTCAATTCAGTACTCCTGGATGGGAGAGCCAGCAGTCTCAGTCCTCGGCCAGGTTGCTGAGAGATCCAGAAGGGGGCAGCACGAGCAGCCGAGGTAGAAGTCTGCCTGTAAGGGAGGGGCCTCCAACAGAACTCCAACGGCAGCACCTTAGGCAAGGGATGTAATGCCTCAGGGTTTTCCACCCACTTAACAGTCATCACAGTTCACAGGGTTTGAATGGGCTGCAGAAGTGGTCGCCCGACCCTCTTACCTCCGGGTTCCAATGGAGGTAGCATGAGCAGCCAGGGGGTGTCCCAAAGTATATGTCAGTGTCTCCAGGGGGCAGTCCACGGCACCAGTGTGGCCAGAGGCATCTGGAGGCAAGGTCCTCACCCAAGGGTTGCAAGCGTAGACTAATGCGGTCCAGAGGTGGCGCACGGCCAATATGATACTTGGTGTGATGAATGATGCATCCAGGAGCAGCGCGCTGCTCCAAGAATGGGTATTAGGCCCAAGGGGAGACTGTGCCAATAACAAAAGTCTGGGTCCAAAGGAGCCACGTCACTCCATTGTCTCCCTCACTCAACCCCAACTCGCGGGGTAATGGGGAAGAAAGACAAGGCAAGGCGATCGCCAAGCAACAGTCATGCGTAGCCTGCCCCTCGATAAAGGCGGGTGAGGCTGAAGCAGTATGGGGATGCACAGCGAGAGTTCCAAGCCCCCAAACCTCTATGGGCTCCAGCGTCTCCTACCTTGTGGGATGGGCACACCCCCAGCAAGGTCTCCGGCAGCCCAGGGAGGAGGTGGCCCCGTCTCAGCGCACATGGGCAGGCTCCATCCTGACAGTGCGGGTCTCACGCCGCTCTTATCCCTCCAGGCGGTCAGCCATTTTTATACATAAGCCATAAGCTCGGAACGGCAAGCTCCTGGCAGCGAGATAGGTTCCCCAAGGAGTCAGGGAGTGGTTAATTGCAGGATACGAGGGCCCGGGTCGTCGAATGCATTTGGATGGCAGAGGAGATCCGAGAAGCATCATTAAGGTGTGTCCGCCATCTTGGCTGCTCATGCCACGGCCCATCTACATGATGATTTTTGGTGTACATCATAAGCAAAGTACGAAAACGGACGAGCATAAATAAATTAACATCTTATTTATATCTACGGCAGAGGTTGTGAATGCTAAGGAGAAGATGCAAAACATAAAGTGTCAGGCAGCTGTTTAAAAGTCTGTCCTGGGTAATCATCACATATTGGCTTAAATGTGATCACACATTATTGTTGAATGACACATCATGGCAAATGCTTTTATGTAAATAATAAATCAGTGTACACATTGATTGATTTTCTCCATCACGATTATCAAAGACAAGCACAGATCTCATTTCTAGCAATATACAGTACACAGTCTCATCTGTATCAGTCCCCTCTCGACCCCTCTTCCACCAGTACTCCCTAAATATTTTCCATTAGCTGGTAATCAAGAAGGATCAGATTACTTCATCTATGGCCCGTGACCGGTTCTTGCTAGATTCCAGCAGAATCCCCCTATGTCGGGCCCAACCTCCTCTAGCTGCATATACCAGTCCCTCCATAGTCATGCAGTGGTCCAACCCCTCCTCTGCCATATGTGAACTTCTTCCAAGATAAACTAGTTCATATGATGCTTGCCGCCTTTCTTCCAATAGTGGTGTCACCCTTTCATATAAGGCAGTCTATTGCACTTCTCAGGTTCTGTGCTCCCACACCTCAACCTAAGGAGGAGAAGAAGTTAAATTGATTGGACCCTCAACATGCCTTTTGATTTTAGATTGATAAGACTAAATTCCAGTGGCTTAATAATCATCTGTGCATTAGGTATGCTGGAGCAAAAAAAAGCAAGGTGGTCCTGAAGTGGACTTTGTCATGCTAGATTGTCGTTTGTATCAAAGTGCCTTCACCAAAAGTATTTTCCTATGGTTCTTGGGGTTCACGTGACCAGAGAGAAGACTGCAGATTTCACACTAGAGTTGTGATGTTTTAAGTTCCATTCCTGGAGCTCAGTCAGTCAAAACCACTTTATTCGGTTAATAAAAACCATAAAAGTACATAACATACAACATTTAACACCATACAATAATAATGTCTAAAATACAATTCATCAATGAATATGGGCGACCTAAAAAACATCTCAAGGCCAAATTTCATAGATACAATTATGGCACGGTATACCCGTAATACATACATAAAAGCAAGCAACTAAAATAAGAGTTAAAAAACAGCTCAGAACAAAGTACCAGCATTAAGACAAAGATCAATTAATCAAACAGGCACAATTGAGTCACATGTCAGGGGATACCATTTTCTCCTAAGCCTCACTGCAGCGACTAAGTAGCTTGCAATATCTGAAAGAGACACGTTAGTGATAGATTCCTTACCTTAGAATATCCCCAGGCGTCAGACTGGATCCGGAAAGTTTTTCGTCAGCAGTACCCCTGCGCATCGGTAGGTGGCGTCGTGCGGCTCCGCGTTCGTCGCTGGCATCGTAAGCGCCGAGATGACGTCACGGAGACTACTTAGGCGCCACCCATGCGCGCTGACGTCAGTTCTTTCTTTTTCCGCGCCAGCAAGCGCAGATCCGGTTAGAGCACGTACCTTAGTCACTTTTTGACTAGTTGTTTTTGGGACTTTTGTCTCTACTTTTCTAAATCTTGACTCCTGGTGCCACGTAGGGATGCCTGGGTTTAAATCCTGCGGGGCCTGCCGTCGTACGATGTCGGTAGCCGACCCCCATGGCGTCTGTCTCTACGGTCTGGAGCGCGACCATGACTCCCGGTCATGTTCCGACTGTCTGGCCATGGCTCCGAAGGCTTTGCGGGAGCGGTCCCGAAAGCTGCTGGAGGCCCGACAGTTGTCTCCGCGCCGTTCCAGGTCCAGGGGTCGCTTGAGGGACCGGCCGCGGAGTCGTCATCATCGCTCCTCGGGGTCCAAGTCTTCACCCTCGGATTCGGGTAAGCGACGTCACAAAAAGAAGTCGAAGAAGCGCGTACGCTCTCCGACCTCCCCCCGTCGGTCTTCGGACGCGGACGAGGGGGCCCGGGGTCTTTCCCCCGCGGCTCCGTTGGAGCCTGTCAGTCCCGCGGCCTACCCGCTATACCCGGGTCCGTCGGCGACTCCGGCCCAGGTGCAAGAGTTTCTTGCTGCCATGGACCGCCTTTTCAGGCCTAGGGCTCCCGCCGGTGCGCCTTAGGGCCCCGCGGTCCCTCTTGGGGGCCCTTGGTTGCCGCCGGCTCCGCCACCGGCGCCGCAAGGTCCTCCGCCGGCGGCTCCGGCAGCCCCCTTCCCGGCGCCGCCCTGGGTGCCGTTCGTCCCACCTCCGCCCTTGCCCGCGTTTCCATCTTGGGACCCCGATTGGGCCTTGGAGCCGGAGCGGCGTCGACCGGCGCCGTTCTCGGCGCCGTTCTCGGCGCCATTCCCGGCGCCGCTGGAGCATTTGTTTTCCCCTGTGCCTCCCTCGCCGCTGCAGCCTGTGCCTCGGGCTGTTGTGGAAGGGGAGGACTGGGAGGGGTCAGAGGACCCTCTTGCACGGCAGTGTGAGTCCAAATAGGAGTGGGCAGAAGACTCAGAGGATGTAAGTGGCCTTGACCTCTCCTCTGAGCCTGGGTTTGTGTCTCCTCCCACTGTCATGGAGGAAGGCGCAACATACACTGTGGTGCTCCGTAGAGCAGCTGAGGCTCTTGGCCTTGAATTGCCTACTGTTACCCTCCAGACTAACCTCCTTACTGAAGTGCTTCAGCCGGCGGCAAGTTCTATAGAACCTCTGCTTCCGTTTAATGAGGCCTTAACGGATGTTTTGATGGGTACCTGGTCTAGGCCAGCCACAGGGGTTCCTGTGGATAAAAACGTGGCCAGGCGTCACCGCCCGGCACCAGGTAACCCTGCCTTTTTGACGTCTCATCCGACACAGGAGAGCCTGGTCATTCAGGCTTCCACTTCCCAAACAGCATTCCCTACCGCTCCGCCGGATAAGGAATCAAAAAAGCTGGAGCAGCTTGGCAAACGGCTGTTTTCCTCTGCCAGCCTGGGGCTGAGGTCGGTCAACACCGCATGCCTCTTGGGCCGCTATTCTCACGCTGTGTGGGACACAGTGGCGCAAACACTGCCCCAGTGCCCGGAAGAGGTTCGGGCTGTGCTTTCCCAAACTGTTGCAGAGGGGAAGGATGCCGCAAAGTTCGCCATTCGGTGTGGGTTGGACACCGCGGACTCTTTGGGAAGAGCCATCTCCACAACGGTGGCCTTGCGGCGACATGCCTGGCTGCGGTCCACCGGGTTTTCAGGGGATGTCCATAGTTCCCTCATGGACATGCCTTTTGATGGTACTCGCCTATTTGGCGATAAGGCAGACAGTGCGCTGGAGCGTTTTAAGGATTCTCGGGCTACAGCCAACTCCTTGGGTCTCTCCACCACCCGCCCAGCCACGTCTACCTTTCGTTCCTTTCGTGGCCACGGAAGGGGCGCCCCTACACGTCCGTTCAACCAAAGGCCTGCGCAGAACCAGCCTCAGCACGGCCGAGGGCGTGGTGGCGGCACAGGGGGCCAGCGTGCGGGTCAGCCCACCTCCGCTCCTGCAGCATCCGCCTCAAAGCCTTCCTAGTCCGCGCTTTGGGGTGCACCCCACGCCGGTGGGCGGCAGGATTCAACATCACCTCCCCCGCTGGCGCTCTGTCACTTCGGACAGCTGGGTGCTGCAAATCGTCCGAAGGGGCTACTCCCTCCCCTTCGAGTCTGCCCCCCGTCCATGCCACCTCAGTTCCACCGCATTTCGGGGAATCACTTAGCGCTTCTCCAACAGGAAGTCACGGCCCTCTTGGCCAAGGGGGCCATCGAGCGCGTTCCTGGGCCAGAAGTAGGACATGGTTGTTATTCCCACTACTTTCTGGTCCCCAAGAAGGACAAAGGGGGCTTGCGCCCCATCTTGGACCTCCGGAACGTCAATCGCTTCCTCCGGAAGGAGAAGTTCAAGATGTTGACTCTGGCTCAGGTCTTGGCTGCCCTAGACCCTGGAGACTGGATGGTAGCGTTGGACTTGCAGGACGCATATTTTCACATTCCCGTCCTGCCGGCCCACCGGCGTTACCTGCGGTTCACGGTGGGCCAGGAGCATTTTCAGTTCACCGTGCTCCCTTTCGGCCTTACAAGCGCCCCTCGGGTGTTCACAAAAGTGATGGCGGTGATCGCAGCTCATCTGCGCAGGTCAGGGGTGTCGGTCTTCCCCTACCTCCACGATTGGTTGTTGAAGGCGGGCTCGCCCCAAGCCGTCGTCACCCACCTTCAGACTACGGCCGACCTCCTGCAATTGCTAGGGTTCTCCATCAACGTGCCGAAGTCGCACCGGAGTCCCTCTCAGAAGCTCCCCTTCATCGGAGCGGTTCTGGATTCGACGCGGTTTCGGGTTTATCCTCCCGAGCAGCGAGTCCGGGATATTCAGGCTATGATTCCAATCTTTCAGCCTCTATCCTGGGTTTCGGTCAGGATGACCCTCCGGCTCCTGGGCCTGATGGCCTCCTGCATTCTGCTAGTGCAACATGCCAGGTGGCATATGCGGGCTCTGCAGTGGGACCTGAAGTCCCAGTGGGCGCAGCATCAGGGCAACCTGTCCGATCATGTCCAGATCTCGGAGGGCACTGCACGACAATTGCGGTGGTGGCTCACGAATCGCGATTGGGTCAATGGCAATTCCCTCTCCCTCCCCCAACCGGAGCACACAGTGGTGACGGATGCGTCCCTCCAGGGCTGGGGTGGCCACTTGGGAGAGGCGGAGATCAGAGGCCTCTAGTCTCCGGCGGAGTCCCGGCTCCATATCAATCTTTGGGAGCTTCGGGCGATCCGACTTGCACTGAAGGCATTCCTTCCCTCTGTCCGGGGCAGTGTAGTGCAGGTGTTCACGGACAACACCACCGCCATGTGGTATTGCAACAAACAGGGCGGGGTGGGGTCGTGGACCCTATGTCAGGAGGCTCTGCGCCTCTGGACATGGCTGGAACATCAAGGCATTACCTTGGTGGTTCAACACCTGGCAGGTTCTCTGAACGCCAGGGCGGACGAACTCAGCTGCTGGTGCTTGATGGATCACGAATGGCATCTGAACTCAGACGTGGCGCAAGGTCTCTTTCTGCAGTGGGGAGAGCCTTGGTTAGATCTATTCGCCACCGAAGAGAACGCGCAATGTCATCAGTTCTGCGCGTCGGAATTTCCAAGGCGGCACTCGCTCGGCAACGCTTTTCGTCGCGAGTGGAGTTGCAATCTGTTGTACGCCTTTCCGCCTATACCACTTCTACCCAGAGTGTTGAAGAATATTCGGCGCGACCGTGCCCAAGTCATTCTTGTGGATCCGGACTGGGCTCGAAGAGTTTGGTATCCCGAGCTACTCAGTATGAGCGTCGATCCCCCGATCCGTCTGCCTCTTCGGGAGGATCTTCTGTCGCAGCAGCAGGGGACGGTCCTCCACCCGAACCTGTCCAGTCTACACCTACTTGCGTGGAGATTGAGCGGCGACAGTTGACAGCTCTCGATCTTCCTCCCGAAGTCTGTGATGTCATTCTGGCAGCCTGGCGTCCCTCCACTAAATCGGTATACGCCTGCAGGTGGAACAAGTTTGTGGCATGGTGCACAGCTAAGGCTGTGGATCCCCTTTCTGCCCCTCTTTCCGAAGTCCTTCTGTTCCTTCTTTCTTTGGCCCAGCAGGGCTCTCCTCTGGGCACTATCAAAGGTTATCTTTCGGCCATCTCTGCCTTTCTCAGGCTTCCAGATCAGCCTTCCTTGTTTGAATCTCCGGTTGTTAACCGTTTCCTGAAAGGCATTACGCACACGTTTCCTCCCGTGCCGTTCATTATGCCTCAATGGGATTTAAATCTTGTCTTGACATATCTGATGTGCGCTCCCTTCGAGCCCCTTCATACCTGTCCTTTGCGTCTTCTCACTCTCAAGACGGCTTTCCTGGTAGCTATCACCTCTGCCAGAAGAGTGAGTGAGCTACAGGCTCTTTCTTCCAAACCTCCTTTCCTTTCTGTTCATCCGGACAAGGTGGTTTTAAGGACCCGTCCTTCTTTCTTGCCAAAGGTTGTTACGCCCTTCCACATCGGACAGACCATCACTTTGCCCACCTTCTTTCCGCCTCCGCATCCTTCAAAAGAGGAAGAGAGGCTCCACCGTCTGGACCCAAAACGTGCGCTCTCGTTCTACCTGGAGCGCACTCGACAGTTCCGGGTGGAGGACCAACTCTTTGTTGGCTACGCGGGCGCCAAAAAAGGTCGGGCTGTGCACAAACGGACCATCTCTCGGTGGGTCGTTCTCTGCATCAAAGCATGTTACTCGTTGGCTAAGAAGGAGCCTCCTGTGGGGCTGCGTGCCCATTCTACCAGGGCGACAGCAGCCACTACTGCCTTGGGACGCGGCGTCCCCTTGCAGGATATTTGTCAGGCAGCTATGTGGGCCTCGCTGCACACGTTTACCAAGCATTACTGCCTTGACAGTCAGGTCCGGAGAGACGGCTTCTTTGGCCGTTCTGTTCTCCGTGACTTTC
The DNA here is from genome assembly GCA_963921515.1 of Calotriton arnoldi. Taxonomy (NCBI): domain Eukaryota; kingdom Metazoa; phylum Chordata; class Amphibia; order Caudata; family Salamandridae; genus Calotriton; species Calotriton arnoldi. The sequence continues at coordinate 1,188,850 of CAWUFW010000392.1, read as the reverse complement.
TGGTGTAATCCATTCGCAGACCCTCCACCGGGGTTGGTATTGCTGGGGTATCTATTCTAAGGTAAGGAATCTGTCACTAACGTGTCTCTTTCAGATGCACAAGTTACTACTTGTGTAACGATATATCTGTAAGAGACATTAGTTAGTGATAGATTCCTTACCGCCCCACCCATCCTCCCCGTTCTGCGAACTGATTTCTAGGGTTAAGGTCATCCTTTTCAGGGCCCTAGTTTCATGGCACCAATGGTCAGTTTCTTGCATGGCTCTGCGTTCCTGGCGCGGAAAGTCGTGTACAGAACTGACAGCGCGCATGGGTGGCGCCTAAGTAGTCTCCGTGACGTCATCTCGGCGCTTACAATGCCAGCGACGGACGCGGAGCCGCACGACGCCACCTACTGACGCGCAGAGGTACTGCTAACGAAAAACTTTCCGGATCCAGTCTGACGCCTGGGGATATTCTAAGGTAAGGAATCTATCACTAACTAATGTCTCTTACAGATATATCGTTACACAAGTAGTAACTTGTGCGATAGGTCCATGAAGGCCAACTGTATTGTCCCCATCTTAGCCACTGTATATTTCCCTGCTAATAAATGTAAATTTAAACACTGGTCCAATGTGCTCCTTCCTTTTCTGAAGCCATATTGAAGGTTTGTTAAAACACCACTCTCATTCAGCCAATCCAATAGCATAGTTAAAATCACTCTCCCTAGCACTTTTACAGCTGAATCAATTAAAGATATTGGCCTATAGCAGCTTGGGTCCCCTCTCTGGCCTTTTTTGAAAACCGGGATGATGATGGAATACATCCAAGACGTCCGGAAACCCTGTTTACTTGCCACATTAAAAACGTTTGTCAGGATTTTGGCCCAAAAAATTGGTTTTTGTTTATACAAATCGGCCGGAACACCGTCCGGACCAGGTGCCTTGTTGCTAGTCATTTGCTTTATAGCCAACTCAACTTCCCTTTCATTAAATACCACTACAGGGGAGTTCCTTACATGTTCTAGGCTAGCAGGGGAATCCATAGTGGTAGGGACCTCATATATGGATTCAAAATGGGAGAACCATTGTGCCTCTGTGATGTTACATTCTAAGGGGGAATTGTCAGATCCAGAAAAAAACGGTTTATTTACAATGGCCCAAAATCTGGAACTATCCTTAAGGACCTCCACTGCTAATAAGTCATTCCATTGCTCTTTAATTTCATTTTTACGGGTATTTAGAGCACACTTATACGCCTTTCTTAACGAGACTATATGGATTTTGTCTTGTGGGACATGTTTCAAAGCGGCTACCAACTTACAATGCGCTTCAGAGCAGGTACTATCGAACCATCTCTCGCCACTTTGTTGCCGACTTCTGCTAGGCAAAGAGAGGCCTAACGCTACCTGCGCGCAAATGCCTTCAAATGCTGTGAGGACCTCGCCCCCCCATTTTGATTGATCAAGGCAGATATTGAGCTTCTCTTCTGCATTCTGCCAAAGGTCCTGAAGGAAGAGGTCCGGAATTACTTCGGCCCATTTTAACCTACGTCCTTGATCTGTAGTTTTTAGACAGGTATCGGTAGCTTGTTTTTTCTGCCTACCCTTTAGGCCAGAAGCCCTGCCCAACACGAGAAGGACGGGGTTATGGTCACTAAAATGGGACCACTGAGCATTGTAAAAATCCACCTGAGATGACAAGACAGGGGAAATAAATATATAATCTATTATAGAGTCCCGCCCTCGTGCTTTAAAAGTAGAGATCCTCTCCTCACTAGCATTTGCGCTAGGTTGGATGAGATCTACTGCAGCCAGAAGATCCTCCAGACATTCCCCACGCTGTGTATGCTCAAAATGGGAATTTGAGGAGTTTGCCGGCCCTAAAAAGTCTTCAACCTGACACTTCATAACACATAAATGAGTATTAAAATCGCCCATAATTATAATAGAATAATAAGTGGTTTGCTTCGATCGATAATCCTCTAAAAACATTTCATATTACATAAATGCTCACTTAAAAGGTTACTCTCAAATGAGTTATAAAAATTAACAATCAACATTTTGAATGTGTTGGTAGAAGTGATTTCTATAGCCATACAATTACGAGAACCAACATCCAACCTACAATGTGTTCCTAACGATTGAAGTGAGATTAACATTAAAAGGCCCTGTTTTGCTCTGCCTGCTGGGGAAGGCCGTGCAGGCTCACCATAAGATTTATACCCGTCCACCCAGAAGTTATTCTACAGGTCCCAGGTCTCCTGTAAACTTACTACATCGTATTCTTTTACAAAATCAAGACACCTGGAGTCATCTTTTTTTTCTTCTCAGACCTGCTATATTCCAGCTAAGAATCTTACAGTTGGAATTTTCACTCCCAATGGACCCCTGACCCCTGGTAGTGTCACTAATGTTACTCCGATATGAGAGAGGAGACTCCAGTCAGTCATTTTCATCTAAGAGAGTTAATGGCAGAAATCTGTTTTGACAAGCTAAACTGTTTTCCCCTTCTACCGCCCCGGTAGGCAATGTTGGCCGTTTAGGTGGGGACAATGTTCTGCGGGGGATCATATTAGGTAGTGACTCCTCCCTGGGTCTTGGACTAGGCAAAAAAACACCCACTCCTATCTACTAATGGCCAAGCCCCCCGCTGACTACTACCACGTAGCTGTACCCCGTGGTGTGGTGGATAAAAGAACCCCAGGGGTAAGGCCCTAATGCCCCCTGGGCCTTTCTTAGGGCGTTCCTGGAATAGCTGCCCCGCTATTTCTACGCGATCGAAGTTGATAACGATACCGTCCCCTTCTGCCTGTTTTGGCCTATGGGCGACCCAGCCCACTCGGCTGCCAATTATAATGTGAGGGGAGACCTGGGCCCTGCTGCTGGAATATTGATCACACCAATACTTCGTTTTACGTAACAGCTCAGAGGTAGATTCGGGACAATTATCTCTAAGCGGTGGGACACCTATGAGAATAGCAACTAGAGGAGTAGCTTCTGGTGGCAAGTTGAGTCTGCAGCTATTTGTCACCCTATTATCCACCTGGTTTGCGTGGTTCCCGCCCCGCAGGCTCATGATTAGACTCAGGGCCGGGAGCTGAGTTAGTATGATCACGGTCCTTACCCACTACACGACTCCCCGAGGTTTCTACTGGTTTAGTATCAGCGATAGAACCCAGACTGTTCTTGGGCAAAGATCGATTTGCGAGCCTAGCACTCCCCTCTTCCCTTTTTTTAGCTGTGGAATGCATTTGTGATAGGGTAAGAGCATGACTATCAGATGGCACGCTATTATTTTTCAGATCCCTTAATTGAGTCTCAAGACGCTCTAATTTCCCCATTACCCCGTTTACCAATGTGTTGAGTAGACCTTTAATGTCTTTAACAGCAGAAGAAAAAATAGGCTCCATTTGTGAGTTAAATAGGTCCTCCGTAGCTTTGCTGACAGCCGTTTGAACGAGTGAGTCAAGATCGCCAACACGGTTCATTGGTAAATCAGCTGAAGTCTGTCCGGGTTTAATAGAGCTCCTTTCCCCCCTTTTTTTCCCTTGTGGGTTGCAACAGTACCTTCTGAAGGGGTGCGTCCACTCCCAATGTCTCTCCCAGAGTCTCTCCCTCTGCGCGCCAGGGCACTCTGTCAGTAGTCATGGAGCCCTCCCCTTGGCACCCTGCATACTAACAATCACTTCAGACTCATTAGTGTCAACATTTGGGGCTGGGTGGCTGGGGGAATACTTGCACCTAGGTCAGATCTCAAGCCCAATTCATCCTCAGCATTTTGAATCTCCTTATTTAAGGCCCCTACTGCAGAAGTTAGAGATGATATTATGGAAGCAGAGTTCCTGGGCACCTTTGCTCTTACTTTCCCCATATCCAGGCTACAGGGTTGTTTTCGCTTACCCATGGCGATGGCAGGAGCGTCGATGTTGAGGAGGTGGCCCAGCCCAGCCTCCTCCGGGCTCCTCCGGGCGCAGACGGGCCAGCGCGCGTCCCGCGCCGTGGCAGCCCTGTGCCGCTTTTAAAGTGCTTTCTGGCGCGAAATGGGCGTTGGCGGCTCCCAGCCGCTGTGGCAGGTGGGGGATGGAGTCCCCGTATGGCTACCTGCACGGGAAGGCGAAAAACAAACAATAAAGGGCTCCCTCTGGGAGCTTTTAAGTTGTGTTGCTGCTCAGAAGGAGTTAATAAAAGATAATGCATACTTGCCATAAAATTATAGGTAAGTTAGCTTATGCCAATTGGGTATAAGCCAATCAAAATACATAGTTTAAGGTCAGGCCACTGGCACTGAGTTCTGGTTAGCAGGCCTCGTGCACTCTGAGTCGAACAACCAGCAGCATCAGTCCAAAACTTTGGGGGTAACCATACAAAAAGAGGCATTTCCTTCCATGTTCATATTGTATACCTGTTATTATCATAAATAAAGATGATAAAAAAATAATATAGAGGTGCTGATGGAGTGGCGGTCTCCCCAATTACATTGTTAATTCCTGTAAGAAAGCAGTAAAACGTAATATTTATTAGTAGGAAATGCTTGGTAAAGATAAAAGGCAAGACAGAATGGTGGGATAGCAGGACTTTACTTTTAAAATGCATTCTTATTTTACTATCATTTGGACATCCTGTGGATGGGGGCTGCTTCCACCCTCAGTAATTTTCGATATTCCTAGATTTAGGAATTAGGCAGAGGAGCCTAAAGCGTTAGGTATGGGGGACCCAACAGGAAGCCAGAGAATTAGAATGGTGATAGAGGGAGCTCAACCCCTTGATTTGCAGCAACATTTACGTGAGAGAATTATCAGTTTACAGGATGGGAGAGCACGTCTAACAAAAAAATTAATTTGAAAAATGGGGAACAAAATGAACTTTATGCAACCAAACTAAATAAATATTGTACCAACTGTATTTATTTTCAAACAAAATTGTGCTCACTATTATTTTCAAACCTAAAGCATTTAAACTTAAATTTTCTACTGAAAGTGCCTTCATCTGAAATGAGTTACCATAAGTCACATCTGCTTCCAATACAAAAACAAGATTCCATCATGTGTGCAAAGTGCTATAATGTGTGACAAGAGAACAGTAAAGACTATTGTAGGAAGTTAACAGAAAGGATGAGAGTGCTTCAGATAATTCCTTGTCCACAGGAAAACACAACAAGAATATTAAAACTGCCTTGTAATTTGCGAACAGTTTCGTCAAAGAAGAGGAGCTCAGGATGCTAGTCTTGAAACAGATCAATGCTTCCATTCAGAAATTGAAGTTTTTGTACACAATCGACCCACATGATACATAATACTTGATTATAAAGCAAGTTATCACATAGGAAAGTCTAAGATTTTAACTTGGAAGTTGAATCTTATCAGTTCAAGATCTTACTGATTGATTTTAGCTCTGCCACAAACATTGGCACAAAAGAATAGCAATTGATGTAGGGAAGCAAAGCATCTTCATGTGCCCATGACCCGCTGATAGCACTTTTGAAGAGGCTCAAGATTCTTCTCAGTGCACAGTGCAACTTCTATCTTGGTCAGGCCTTTCTGTAACTTGGGATACGGATCCTTAATCTCATGCAAGAAGGTTTAATTATTCATACTAGGAATTCAGGACAGTCAACGATAGGCATCATACCTTCATACATCTTTCTTATCCTTCCTACATGCCAGACCTCACATGATGCAGAAAGAACAATTAGTGGACGGAATGCTGAACAATGTCAAACATTCACCCCCAGTACAGAGATCTGAGTCTAAATCCATTGTTTCTTTGCTCACCATGCCAGATCTGTGACTGGGGGTGAATGTTTGATTTATTCAGCATGCCATACTTCATCTGTTCTTTGTGCTTTTATAGACCTCACATGATGGCTCTGCAGGAATGCCTTGAAAAGCATCAAGTTTCAGCTGACACCAAAGACAAAATTGTATTCACGCAGAAAGCTGAAGAATACCTACAAATGGTGGTGCAACTAAAGAAACACGTGGAAGGAAATGCATTTCCAGAAACACAACTTAAACAGGCCATTTTCTCTGATGCATCTCTTCAAAAATGGGAGCCTATCTGCTTTGACCCACAGTATAGGGCTTTTGAACACCAGTGGAAAAATCTAAATACAAACATGATGAAACTCAGCACAGACAACCTTCTGGCCATCCGATATGGTAATTTGTGGGAGTTACTTCTGGGCATAGCTGTAATGATTATGAGGACTCAGATAGCCATTGCCAGTAGTTAGACATATTGCAAGCATTCCTCCCATCACATTTTGTGTGTTTGATGTACCACCTTAGTGGCAAGGGTATGCCCTGGCAGTGGTCCGTGCTGACTGTGTCACTGAAACTAAGTCACACTGAGCTCCAATCAGGGTGAAACTGGTCTTGGTTGCTTGTATTCCATTTCAGGGAGGATCTGGCCTGGCAATTCAGGCTGAACTATTCCTATTGGAGCTGGGTTAAGACTGATTTGCCTATTTATGGGTCCGGGCCAAGTTGGCATGATGGGCAAAAGAATGATCAGTTGGAATGCTACCCCAAACATTTGCCAGTACTTCGACATATTGCAAGCATTCCTCCCATCACATTTTGTGTGTTTGACGTTTCGCCCTAAGTGACAAGGGTATGGCCAGGCAGGGATCTGTGCTCACTGTGCCACTGGAACTAAGCCAGACCTGACTGACGAGCCCCAAGCATGGCAAAACTGTTCTTGGATTGCTTGTGTTCCAGTTCAGGGAGGACCTGACCTGGCAGTTCGGACTTCACTGTTCTTTTTGGAGCATGGTTAAGACTGATTTGCGTATGGCTGGGTCCAAGCTGAGGTAGCATGGTGGGCAAAAGGAAGATGGATTGGAATGCTTCCCAAAGCGTTTGCCGGGCATCACGTAGCCTAACAGGCATCCCAAATATTTATAATAACCTTTTTGTTTATTGAAGGCCATGGTAAATTCTACTTCAGGATTGCTTGCAATCAACTTGTGGTCCACCTGGGGGCGCTAGAGGGCGCACGGCAAGATGGCCGCTCTGTAGAGCAGCTCCGCCGGCCGAGTCATTAATCCGCTCAAGATCCTTGCCTTCCTGCATATGGTGGACGCTCAAATAAAAAAAAACGAGTAGCGGAGCACAGCGGGCTACTTTGGGTGAGCCCATCCTGCTGCTACAGGGTCGGCTGGCTGAGAAAGAGGCTGGTGAAATATCGGGCCCGCGCTCGCAACATGGCGGCCTGGGACTGTGAAAGGCAGCGAGTCTTCTAAGACCCTCAATGCTGCCCGGTGCAGGATTCCACCTCTAATTCACTTTGGGTTCGCTATCAAAATAATGAGGCAAGCGCTGGAAACTGGAAGACAAGAAAAAGGTTTATTTCTCATGAGGAGATCACGTCAACTGCAGACACCGGGATGTCTGAGGGAGGTGTTCTGCTGATAACTCCTTTGGCTCTTCCTTTTATACAGGTTTGACACAATGCATTGGTTTCATCAACATGGTTACACAAGCTTGGGGTCCCCGCCCCGGGCAGGTTGTCACACAAGCCCAACAGTAATTCTCTTCCCACCCAGGTCAAACAGACAATCTTATCTTGCAGCTGGACCTTGCTTCAGGGTCTAAAACATGTGAGACCGGCCAGATCTAAGAGTCCGTTCTGTTGATAAAAACAGGTCCCATTGTTGGTAACAACAAGTCTTGCTGTTTGCAGTGCAATAAATCATGTTGCAAGAGTCTTTTTGGTGTTTGGAACCTGTTTGTGTAACTAGGTGCAGTGAGAGGTAGAGTGTCCAAAGGTTTGCCTGAAAACAGAGATGAGAGGAAAAACGAGTTTGTGGCAGCAAGTGGCGCTGAGGTTTGTTGCGGCAAATAGAGTTTATAGCCCCCAGCACACGTACCAGGTCGGTCAGAGGGTCAGAGGGATGCTAGTAAGGGCAGGGTGAAACAAAGGTGACCAACAGAGTACAAAATGGCTGTGATAGATTAAAATGACTGCAACTTATGTGCACATAGAATTCCACCAGACAAGATGGCGCAGGTAATGTTCACGATTGTCGTTTTGCTTTTAACAGGACGCGCTCTGAGCGTGGGACTGCAGCGAGCTGCGAGCGGTCTCTGCCGCGGCCTGCGGTTGTCGGAGGCGGTTCGCGCTGCGGTGCAGGTGACCTGAGCGACTTCGGTGGTCGAGGCGAGAGCGGCTGACAACCTGGTGCGAGACATTCCGGCATCGGGGGAGCGGGCTTGCTCTTGGCCCCGGCCCAGGCGGGGCGCCGGTGTGGCCTGCTGGAGGCAGTGTGGACCGGTCTGCCGCCCTGGGCTGCCGGCCCGACCCGTATTAGGACGGCTGTGGACCTGCGCTGGGGTTCGGACCGGCTGACCGGGTGAGTGCCGCGGTGCAGCTACACTACGCGAGCGGATAACCACACAGCTGTTCTCCGCTGGGCCTACTCTCGCTGCACCTGGGAGGCCTCAATTAATCCTCGCTGCATGGCCCGGTGGGAGGTCGCCCGTAAAGAAGACTCAACACGCGCCATATGTGTTTTGGAACTGCGATGCCTATTGCCCAGAGCTGGAGGGTAGTGGCTCCCTGGTGGGAACTCTAATATTTACTCAGCCCCCCGCTGATCGAGGCGATTTACACCGCGGCCCTCTCTCATATTGCTCTGCATAGCCACGCAGCGGTGTGCGGTCCCACGTGAATTTGGAACTGACTCGCTCCATTTTCTTCTGCGGTGGGGCGTCTGCGCTGGGGCGCATAACCCACATCACACAATAACGCTGAATAGGGCCTGCTATCGCCCGTGTCACCCTTCAGTGCGGACCTTCCTGCGACTCGACAAGTGTGACCCAAACTGAGGCGCTTTGCTCATAAGGCCCCACGTCCACTTCCCACCGCTGGTGATATCTGCTGGGCGCCACAGGACTGTGCTGCGGGTCACGATTCTTTGCAGAACCCACGGGCACTCCATTTGTTGCTGTTTTTTTTTTTCTTGTGCACACCTTTGTCCTACATTGCTGGTTCCACTCTGCTTCCGCTGACCATAGTTCCACCCTGCTGTGGTATAACGACGCGACGGAGTATGGGACACTGATCACCACGTTGCGATCTTACACTGAGCTTGTATCTGTGCGCAGTGGCGTGCTGCATTGAGCAACAGGTGCGCCTCTGCCCGTGAGACGCCCATCTTTCTTCTGCGCTTCGTTCCAGCGGTGCAAACATGGGGAAAACAGAGCGCGGCCAACCACGCCTCACTTTCGAACCCCGTAAAACGGGCAAAGCTTCTCAACAAACAGCCTCTGACTCGGAGGCAGATACGGCCAGTGATCATCTAACGAGCATTGATAAAACTCTCCTTGCGGTACAAGCCAGTCTGCAATCCATCGATGGAAAAATCGATAATTTAAACCTACGAATGGATCATATGTCCACAAAGCTAGACAAACATGCGCTGCGCTTGGGGGAGGCAGAAACGCGCATCTCTGACGCGGAAGATGGTTTGCAACAAGTGACCTCCAAGGCGCTGTCTATGGAAAAAGTGCTAGCTGTAATACAAGCCAGGAATGAGGATTTGGAGGCCAGATCCAGGCGCAACAACGTACGCATCAACGGCCTGCCAGAATCTACAAACACGGGCCGTCTCGAGACCTATATAGAAAAACTCCTTCAAGCGATTTTTGGTGCGGAACACCTATCTCAGGTTCTAATAGTGGAGCGGGCTCATCGTTCTCTGGCTGCTCGTCCTCCCCCTGGTGCCCCTCCATGCCCTATTATAGCTCGTTTATTGAATTATAGGGACCGGGACGCCATTCTTCGCATGGCACGAGAAAGAGGTACCATCACCCACGAGGGTACCACTCTTGCCTTCTATCCGGATTTTACTGCAGCTGTGCAGGAGGCACGGAGAGAATACCTATCTGTCAAAAAACTCCTTATATCGGAACAGATACCCTATGCGATGCTATACCCAGCGCGGCTGCGCATTGAAGTAAATGGGAAGCCCAAAATATTCACCACCCCAAAGTCGGCGATGGACTTTGCTAAGACTCTCAAACAACGCAGCCGGGACTCCTCCAGCACGGCAGACGATGACGGTGGGGCTCCAGTGCGGCGACAGCTGAACAATAAAATAGCTGGGTGAACGTGAGTCCTGGGCACTTGTGCGCTTCTGTTCTACACTGGACTCAGGGTGTTCTACATCTGATAGCCGTCCTGGAGGGCCGTGGCGCTTGTGGAATGGACTGTCTGCAAGGACCTGACCTATTCAGATAAGATTTCCCCTACTACTTGAACTCATATCGTTTACTGTTTTTTGGGCGGTCTCTGTAGTGTGTTATGATGTTACAATGCAGTGGGTAGGCAATGTCATTACTTTTCCTCGGCCACCTCCTACTACACCGGGAGGGGATTTGTGCTCCAGTGCTCCCCCCATGGGTGTTCCCCATAGTTGTTTTTTCCCCTGGTGTTGCACTTGGGAATTGTTCTGGGAGGTTCGGGATGGTTTTGGCACGTTGGGGACACTAAAGGGGGTGGGGGTGAAGGTGGGAGCTGGTGGGTCTGTTTATGTGGCTAATTGTACTTCAGATGTTGTGAGGTGTGCACGTGTCGCATCATGCACTAAAGTTGAACCATGCTCGATGTAGCACATGTTACGAATCTACATCCAGATGACGCATTAATTACCTGTTTAACATGGAATGTACGGGGGCTTAACCCTTTCCGTGCGTCCGTCGGCCAACGGCCGTCGCGAGCACTACCTCCGTAGTGCTGCGCACGTCCGTTGGCCGACGCGGCCCCGCCCACTCAATAAAACCGCCGCACCGCGGCGGAATTGCCGCCGCGGTTAAGTGGTTAACTCACCAAAAAAGATCTGCCAGGTCTTAGCGTATCTAGATCGCCATGAGGTAAAAATCGCCCTTATACAAGAAACGCACTTGACAAAGCAGACTGAGGTGCAAGTCGGGGCGCAGTGGGCCGGTTACCGCTTGGCCTCCTCCTACTCCTCCTATGATCGAGGGGTGATTACGCTTATTAAGAAAAGTCTTCCCTTTACCATGATTAAAACCTGTGTTGATGATGCTGGACGGTATGCCATAGTTCATGGGAAACTAGCGGGCAGTTTAATTACTATTGTAAATACGTATGGCCCGAACACGGATGACCCTGCCCTATTCGAACGTATCATCTCCACTCTGCGGGACTGGCCCGAAGCTGTGATTTTATGGGAGGGTGACCTCAATACACATTTAGACCCTAGCAGAGATAAATCGAGTGGCAAAGGGGGTCAGTCGCACGGGGCGGCCCGGGTCATTAATGAGGGGATGGCCGAACTGGGATTGCTCGATGTGTGGCGTCAACGAAATGCGGAGAAACTGGAGGGCACGCACATCTCCACCGCGCATGGTAGTTGGTCTCGGCTGGACTACTGGCTGTTGAGTGAGAGCGCGGGGGGCTGGGTGTCCAAAGTAGAGGGGTTACCTCGAACACTATCTGATCATAATCCAGTCCAAATCAACCTGCACATCCCTCAAACCGTCCATCGATCATTCACGTGGCGCTTTCGTCCTGAGGTGTGGTCGGACCCATTATATGTCACAACAATTCGTGAGGCTATTGTGCAATACTTTGACCAAAACAAGGGCTCGGTCGACAGCGCTATGATCCTCTGGAAAGCGTTTAAGGCCACCATTTGAGGTACCTGCATTGGCACGTCAGCTGGCATACTACAAGACTTGCATGGGCAGCTAGCCAAGGTAGAAACCACTTTACAGCATCTCGAGCATGAGTATGAATGCTCACCATGCGCTCAGACGCTGGCGACAATTAAAGATTCCATATTAGAATATAACGAGCTGGCAGAGAGGGAGGCCAGATACATCTCCAGACGCCATGTAGCCCTTGCTTATGGGGAGGGTGGCCGACCGGGACACCATCTAGCTACTAAGATAAAAGCTCGTACGGACCGACACACTATTACCAAGATTACTGACGTGTCCGGCCAGGACTATTACACCAATCAGGATATTGTAGCCCAATTTAGAAACGCCTATGCGGAATTATACACTACGCAAGGTAGTACTGATACTAAAGATTTAGACGCATATCTATCGGATGTAGCTATTGCGTGGCTTTCAGACGGGCAGAGGGAGTTTCTAAATCAACCTATCACAGAGGAAGACATCCGTGCTGCAATCAAGACTCTCCCAAACAAGAAAGCCCCAGGGCCCGACGGATTTCCCTGTGAGTTTTATAAAGAATATGCTGAAGAACTAACTCCCCATTTGTTAGAAATGTATGCCGAAGCCTATGACACAGGAATATTGCCGCCAACCCTTTGAGAAGCTTTGATTATCGCTCTACTCAAAAAGGATAAACTGCCATCTCGTTGTGACTCATATCGACCACTGTCACTTATCAACACAGATGCCAAAGTACTGGCCAAAATTCTGGCCACCAGGCTTCAGCTTCTCATGCGGAACCTGGTCCTACCGGATCAGTCCGGATTCATTCCCACCAGGTCTACCTCTCATAACCTACGCACACTCTTTGCTATGTTTCATATTCTTGATCCCGGGCTCCAGGCGGCGGCTGTGATGCTTGACGCAGCCAAAGCCTTTGCCTCTATATAATGGGGTTACTTATTCTATATTCTGCAACAAATGGGGTTTCCTCCTAGCTTTATCAACTGGGTACGCCTGCTGTATACTGACCCTGTGGCACGGATCCGAGTGGAGGGTAGCACTTCGGACCCTATACGAATCACCAGAGGTACCAGACAGGGGTGCCCCCTCTCGCCACTCCTTTTTGCGTTAACACTAGAGCCGCTAGCCTGCATTATTAGACAGCGACATAGATCCTCAGCCCTCCGATTTGTTCATCGTCCAGTAAGCATCCCCCTCTACGCGGACGATATGCTGCTTTTTATAAGGGAACCGCACACTTTTATGGCACCAGTCCTGCAAGAATACATTCGGTTTGGGTTATTCTCGGGTCTCAACATTAATTGGGCCAAGTCTGTGGTGGTTCCACTGACAGAGAGCACCCTTCCCCATGAGCTTGAATTTCCCCTTAAGTGGTCGGCGGACCCTGTAAAATATCTGGGGGTGTGGGTTCATCTGGATCCCGAAACAGTCATCCGCGAAAATTATGGCACTGCATATATGACATTGGAACAACAGGTAGATAGATGGGTGAAGCTTCCGCTATCGCTGGCCGACCGTATAGCCCTCATTAAGATGGTCGTGTTGCCTAAATATTTATATCTTTTTAGCAACATACCGATACCACTGGCCCAACACTTTTTTAAAACAGTGTGCCCCCTGCTCCTCCGGTTAATTTGGGGGGGCAAACAGGCTTGTGTGAGCTGGGAGACACTCACTTTAGATTACAAGAACGGGGGCTTCAGGGTGCCTGACCTTTATTTGTATTATCTATGTGCTCACGCACAATACGCCCACTACTGATTCAGTTCCTATGATTTTATCCCACATATAGCAGTGGAGGATGGTGACGCACAACCCATTAAGCTCCATATTAACTCATACCCGCAGACATACGCCCCGCACTGAAATCAACACTATTGACGCCACCATAGCGGCCTGGCAGGCGCTCGGCCGCATGGCTGGGAAGCTACCACTTTATTCCCCTCAGTTGCCACTTGCTTTTCATTCGGACTTGTCGGTGACGCATGAAGTGGGAGCTATGCACACTCTGAAACTAGCAGGGATTGATAGAATGCTGGACTTATATCCTAATGGTGCTTTCCTGACAGATGATGATCTTAGTTACGTGCAGAATAAGACGACATTATTCATATTTCTCTTTCACAGATTAAAAAAAGCGATACAGGCACGCTACCATACCTTCCCTGCGGAACCCCAACACTGCAGACCTTACATACATTGCTCATCAGTCCGACACGACATAAACTCATTACCAAACTTTATCAAGCTGCTCGGGCTGAGAAACTCCTGCCACACAAAGGGAGTATGGAGAAATGGAATACATATCTGGTTCCGCAACTAACGCAGCAGGATTGGGAACACTGCTGCCAGCTGACCAGTGCCCTGACATCCAATGGTAACCTTAGAATAATTCATTTCAAATACATTCACCAGGCTTATTATACCCCGCATCAATTGTTCCAATATGGGCTTAGGGATACCGATGCATGCAAACGATGTTGACATATGGGTGCCGACTTCTGGCATCTAGCCTGGGCATGCCAAAGGATGTCGGTGTTCTGGACTGATGTGATCTGCCGACTGTCTAAGATGATCAATATTGAACTGCAGTGTTCTCCTCATGTGTGTTTGCTGGGCTTAGTGTCATTCCTAAAGGGAGCGACAGGTAAATTTGTGAGAGTGACTTTAATCCTGGCCAAGAGGCGTGTGGCAATGACTTGGGAGGGCACAGCCGGGCCTTTGACTACACAATGGCTTAAAGATCTGGTATACCGCCGGGAAACTTTAGTGTTATATGCAGAGGAACTTCCTGCCTCCTCTAGGCCTAACGATATTTGGGAGCCCCTGTTGCAATACTTGCGGTCTGTTGAGCAAGACAAGTCCCCCAAAAATGCGGATCATTATGCATGATTTTCCTTCGCTTACATGTATGATACCTCACTATGCTGTAAAGCTTAGATATTTGTCATTGCTGTTGGATATGTGCAAAATAGCCACAGGTTGTTATGTTGTTCATCAATTACATGTGTTTTTTGATGCTGTTTCTGTACACTGCATACGATTTAATAAAAACTTTTCAAATAAAAAAAACTTGTGGTCCACCTGAAGATTATTCTAAACTTGACCCTGTAGATTGTAGATAATGTGTAAGATGTACACGGTTCTTTTCTATTATCTGATTCAAGAGGCAGTAGTCTATAGTCAGGCAAAGTTTGCTATTGTTCTTCTTTGGAATACAATTATAGGAGATCAAGTGAGGATGTAGAATGGCAAGTAAATCCCCTTTCTAGTTTTTCATTTGTTATGTTTCAGAATTATGTTTTTAGTAGTCAAAGTAAAAGTATTTCAATAGGGCATCTGGACTTCAATCATAATCCTGAAAAGTGGCATTCAGTTCACTTCCTTGGAATCAAAATATCTATGCAATCTTGGCATTTTATAGTTATACAAACAGCCAGCATGGATGATAGCAGAATGGGTCAACCTTGGCTTTATAATACTTTATCCTTAGATGGTTTTGCAAGATGGCGTGATTGTTCACAATATTTAGCTCTGAATTGGACTGTCATATCAGTCCAATTGATGTCAGAATTATGGCAGATAAACCAAAGTATCCCAGAATCAGCTTGAGATGCATGGCACCAATGACATTGAATGTGATTTGTTCACAATTGTAAGAATTACAGGTGCTGTGTAACTGTCTGAGAAAGTGGAGTATGTGGCTCATCTACTAAATGAATTGCTTCACCATCTCTTTTGTGATAGCAATGAACTTTGTATATGACCCTACATAGTATAAGGGGACAGCTTCTCTATCGCCATATATGCTGCGCTGTTATGCACTCTTGAGTCTAGCCTGTGCAGGATAAAAACTTTATAAATAAAAATAAAAAAACAGGATTTAAAAGGAGGTCCTGTTAATTTAGCCTGTTCTCATGATAATATCCTCGTAACATTAGGAAACACTTTCTTAATGCATTCCAAGAAGCATTTATTCATCAAATGTGAAAATAGAAACCTGGGTAGGCTCTTACTGTAGGGCGTTGTTGCAGTAAGATGTACCTTTGATAAAGGGAACTCTAGGTCTGGCATTGAAGGGTATGTCCGAACTGCTTCTTCTTGTCATGTGGTAAGATTGAAGTTACTTTGTACACACAAGATGCAGAATATCTTCCATTTCATTTTGCAAGTTCTGGTCAGATTGTATTTGGAATCTTGTGTCAGATGTAAATGGCCATAGTTGATGAATTTGGGAGCCATGCAACCAGATGCAACTTGGTAGGCGGTTGAATTTGTCTTTGAAATCTGGAGAAGAGATTCTCTTGTGAAGTATCTCTCTCAGATGAGGAGCTCTTAGATCCAACACTACCTCTTACATTCTGGTGCAGTCTGGATCATCCTAGTTTTGAGGTATGTCAGCATTACTGTTATATACTGTTGGGATCCAGTGGATTGGTTGAAATTTCTCTAATCATTTGATGAAAAGGCATTGTCTTTTACCCCTTTTTAATGATGTCTGACGGCAAATGCATTTGCTGCTGCTTAAGATAGTGAAGAGATCTGTAGAATCTGCTTTCGGATATACCATTCATAAAAAGACAAACTGAATAACTGTCTTTTAAGATACACTTGTAGTTCTTTGGAAAAACTCTACCTCAGAACATTTGCTTCAATATTTTCGAAACCTGGAAGGTGCACTACAATTAATCACAAGATTCTCAGCTATCAGTCATTGCCAGATTGATAACTGTGGATATATTCTTTCTAGATCAGAATTTGGTTTGATAGTAGAAAGAAGTGCTGGATTTAGTGCCCTCAACTTTAATACATTTATTTGGTATAGGGATTCATTCATTCTGGGACCAGATACCCTGAATCTATAACTTATCCATGTGGGTGCACCATCCTGCCAGTGAAACATCTATCATTATTGTGAGGAAGTGGTGTGAATTATATGATGTGGTTGTGAGACCTCACCGTGTAATACACTTGCCAACCCCTTTAGGACCAGTAGTTTTCATTCGTTAAACCCTCTAGCTCAACCAAAGTCACTTGTGTTTTAAATTTACATATCTGATAGAGACTTCTAGCTGCAGATTCCTTACCTTTGTATTTCCCAGGAGTCACACTGGATCTGGAAACTTTTGCTGAGCTATACCCTTTGTGCGCACCGTCGGGTGGCTCCATATGGCTCCGCATGATGTCGCCGGCGTCAGTTATGACGTTGCGGTACCTATATAGGGGCCACCCAGGCGCACGGATGCCAGTTCTTTTCTTTCCGCGCCAGTCAGTTCTTTTCTTTCCGCACCAGTTAAGCGCCGCTCCGGGAAGAGCTACCCCTCTGTTGCTTTATGACAAGTTTTTTCTTGACTTTTTGTCGAATTCTGAATTTTTTCCAGCCTTCTTGTGCGAGGATGTCTTTGGGAAAGACAGGGTTCAAGCCATGCGGCACCTGTCACCGCATGATGTTGAATACCGACCCCCACCTCGTCTGCCTCTGGTGTCTCGAGCGCGACCACGTTTCGAAGTCGTGCTCGGACTGTCGGGCTATGGCTCCGAAGGCCTTGCAGGAGCGGGCTATAAAGCTCCTTGCGGCCCGTCAGTCGACACCGTTCAGCGAGACTCAGCGGCAGTCCCTGTTCAGATCGAAGAAAAGGAGGTCCCGGGACCGTTCCCGGAGCCTAAAGTCCTCGTCGTCCCACTCGAGGTCTTCAGAACACTCTGGGATTTCAGCTGTCGTCTGCTGGCGAAAGGTAAGGAGCACCAACACTCTAGGGACGGTTCTGCGGAGCCGTAGCCAGGGTCGACTTCGCGCCTCCCTCCCTTTCCGGGAGCCGGAGCGATCCCTGCTCAAATTAAAGATTTTTACGAGGCCATGCGCCACATATTTGAGCGGTCCGACCCCTCTGGTGACCCTCGGGCCCGCAGAGTCGGAAGGGGCCCCATCAGGTTCAAAGCCATTGGCTCCGGCCGAGGCGCCGGTGGGGCCTCGGGGATCCGATCCCAGATCCGGGTCTACGCCGATCGTGCCATTGTGACCTCCTCCAGCGTGGGACCCAAAGTCGGTGCATTCAGTGCCGCCGGTGCCCGGCACCAGCCCCATCCTTATCCCCAACGACGCGGAGTCGGAACGGCATCGCTCAATGCCGATTCCGGCGCTGATTGAAACCAGGGTTCTATGTTGTCGCCTGAACACTTTGAGGATGTGTTAGGCTCGGGAGAGGAATGGGAGGGGTCTTTGGACCCTTTGGAACACCAGGATGACTCTGCAGAGCAGTTGGACTGGTATGGGGAACTTGGGGAAGCCAGTGGACTGGACACTTCTTCAGATACTGGCATGCTCTCTCTGCCAACTGTGGCTACGGAGGAGGGGGCATTCTATGCCATGGTGGTTTAGAGAGCAGCCAAGGACTAGAGCTGCCCTCCATGCAGGTCAGGACTAATCTCTTGACTGAAGTGCTTCAACCTGGGGCTTCCACCTCCGAACCCCTTGTGCCCTTTAAAGAAGCATTAACTGATGTCCTTCCAGTCACATGGTCCAAGCCTAGCACAGGGCTCCTGTGAATAGGACAATTGCAAACTGCCAACGCCGGGTGATACAAAGTTTCTCAGCCAGCACCCCACCCCTGCAAATTTGGTGGTGCAGGCCTCAACATCCCAGGGTGCGTTCCCTTCCGTCCCTCCGGATAGGAAATCCAAGAGGCTGGATTCATTTGGTAAGAAGATGTTTTATTCCTCCAGCCTGGCATTGCGGTCGGTGAATACCGCATGCTTATTGGGCCGTTTGTCCCACTCCCTTTGGGAGAGAGTTGTGCAAATGCTGCCACAAGTCCTGGAGGAAGCCCGGGCTGTGCTCTCTCAAGCAGTTAAGGATGGGAGAGTTGCAGCAAAATTCACCATAAGGTGTGGCCTTGATACAATGGATTCACTGGGCAGATCAATTTCCATGACAGTGGCTTTGAAGCGCCATGCCTGGCTTAGGACAACTAGTAAAGAGAACAAGGGTACCCCAATATATGAACCGAGGGTAATGAATTGTTTAGAAAAACAATGGTTCTTATGTGGCCCAAAAGGTCCAGACTGAAGTGACCCAGCTAGGGGCACTAGGTTTTGGATTGAACTTAATTCATTAAATGAATTAAGTTCAATCCAAAACCTAGTGCCCCTAGCTGGGTCACTTCAGTCTGGACCTTTGGGCCACATAAGAACCATTGTTTGGCTTAGGACAACTGGCTTCTCGTGCGATGTCCAGGCGAATTTGATGGACATGCCCCTTCATGGAACCCACCTTTTTGGGGAAAAGGCAGATTCAGCCCTAGTTAGGTTCAAGGACTCTCGAGCTACGGCCAGATCCTTCGGCCTCTCTTCCACTCCTCGTGGCCAGACTACCTTTTGCCCCTTTCGTGGCAACGGAAGAGGTTTCCAGCCGCGTCAGCCTTATCCCAGCCACTGTCCTGCACAGGCTTCCCAAGCCGTGCGTAGACGTGGATGCGGTTCATTCCGGCCTAGGAATGGAAGCCTGAAGTCATCGGCCACTCTGCCCTCGGCAGCCGCAGCCTCAGCCTCCAAGCACTCCTAGTCTGACTCTGCAAAACCACACCACTCCAGGTGGCGGGAGAATCCATCCTCATCTCCCCCATTAACGTGGGCAGGCGGGCCATGCTCCCCAAATCCAATCCAAACAAAATTTCCCAAACTGATGGGAGCCCCCATCTCTGCAGGGCAGCTTCACAGTAATGGGAATGGAACATCCCGTAATTAAAGACACACTGAAGAAAGGCGCAAAGCTCAATTCAATGAGGCACTGGCATTTATTGAAGTAAAGTGTCAGCAATCCATCCTGACGCTTTTCGGCCCTCCAGTCAGGATGGATTTGGGGAGCATGTCCCGCCCTCCCACGTGCAGACATAAAGGACTAGCCAGGTATTTCAGAATGTCGGCGTGAAAGGGAGACAGGAGGAGGGATGTCTCCTCACCGCTTGCCAATTCTGTTCCACTGGTGTTATGATAACAGACACGGATGTGACTTAGGTAGCACTGATGATGAGTGAGACTGCAAGAAAGGAAAAAAAGTGTCCTGTTCGCCTGGATAATATTTGTATTTTGTGACTGTAATACAAAAAAGCTATTAAGTACGATATATATACAGTCATCCAGTCCTCTTCAGTATATGGACACAACAAGTGCATTATTTAACTGGTAGTATTGCACTGTAGTCACATGTTTAGTGTGATTTAAGACGTGATTTACAGCAGTTTAATCTGGCTCACCTGGGAACAAGGCCATATTTGGAGAGCCGAAACGCGCTAGGATGGATTGCTGCCACTTTACTTCAATAAATGCCAGTGCCTCATTGAAGTAAGCTTTGCGCCTTTCTTCTGTGTGTATGTATATATTTTCCATTTGTGCATTCGCTGTTCTAGTTGTTGAACTTTTGTTTGCTGTTGTAGTTGTTGAACTTTCACCTTCTTCCAACATTTTTTTTTCATTTTTATTTTTTTATTTTAGTATTTTGATATTTTCCTTAATATTTCTTAGAATTTCCACTAATTGTTGCTATATATGCAGTTTTCTTAAGATTTCCAATGTATTTCAGAGTTTGCTTGACTTAAAAATGGCAGCCAAGCTAATTTTGCATTAGTATCTGCGATATTCGCCTGATTTGGTGAATCTCAAGTTTTTGGCAGCCTGTTTCAAAGATGGTCATCGGGTAGGACAAATCTCCCATGATGTTAAAACAATGATGCGCATTCTCCTACAATCGCTGAGGGAAGCGCAGGTTAAACTGTAAATGGCTCTCTACTCTGGCTTTACTTTTGGCATTTTTGGCTATTTAACTTACTCATTGAGTTAATTTACTGTAGTCTCTCGTCGTATGCACTATGAGCCATGTGCTCGCAGTATTTGACGTAAGGCGCTGCTTGCCGTCTGTCGCAGCAGTTATTACTCTTTCATGCGTTTTCAGGACAATTAAAGGCGCACAGGCGTTCACCTCTCACAGTGCAGAGCTTCGTAAACGCATTCCTCTGCAAACGAGTGGCCAACAATAGGCAACAACTGCTTTTGACAATATCTTCTGCGCTTACATGGAATGTGCTCTTACCAGTTTGAAAGTGAGCTCATCGCAGGTTCAACCGGCGCTTGTCCCCAATCTGTGATAACACAGAGACAATGGACCTGATTTAGATCTTGGCGGACGGGTTACTCCGACACAACGGTAAAGCATATCCCGTCCGCCGAAATATAAATTCCATTACATCCCATGGGATTTATATTTCAGCCCACGGGATATCCGTCACCGTTGTGACAGAGTAACCCGTCCGCCAAGATCTAAATCAGGCCCAATGTTGTGATACCAAATATGTTAATTGGTGTATTGGGACAGCCTCATCAGCTCTCTTTCCTCAGCTCTGCTCCTGAAACTGAATACCCATTTTGAATGACAACAATCTGTATGTGTTATGAACACATACTACACTCTATACTACATCAATACATTCTATGCTACATCACTACACACAGTGTAGAAGTCATTTTTATTCTTTGCTGTAGGTTCCTATTTTAGTGGTCCTGGTGCAGCGGATACAGAAAGCTGAAGATGCTCAAAACTGCATTATGGTTGACGGGTGTCTTCCTGCAGCGGCTACTCAGTCCACGGAGAGGGTGAAGCAGACCTGGCTACTGGGTTGATGTTTCTCGAAGTCCTCTCAGTTTTGGCAGAAGTCCAGTCGCCCGGTCTAGCCGTCACATCCAAATCCTTGTCTGGGCAATAACTCGTCTTCTGGATGACCAAGGTGCACTTCGATGAATCTCCTGGGTCCAGTGAACTCTGGTGCAACTTTAATCATCTGGTCGTGGTCTATGGTGCTGCACAGCAGCAGTTGGTGGTGGTATGAAGATTCTGGGCCACCAACTTGTCCCAGCAGGCATCTTCAGCCGTTGTGGCCATGTGCTGCAAACAGGAGGTCAGCCAACTGACCCTTGGAGTCTCTTGCTTTGGCTGGGCTCAGGAGTCAACTTCTCCTCAAGCAGGCACAGTCCCTTCTCCTTTGCTAGCCCCCAGGTTCAGCAGGTGCAGTCCACACTGGTGTAGCCTCTCTTTGCCAGTTCTGTTGTCGGCGGGCTGACATCAGTTCCCTTTTTTACACGCCGTCGATGCGTAACGGTTTTTTCAAGGACTCTCCATTTTTACTAGGTTAACTTTGTTACTAGATTTCTTCGTGTTGCACTGGAAATGGCGACTTCAAAGAGGTCGGGTTTCAAGCCCTGCAGAGAGTGTGGGGGTCGTATGTCCATCACGGATCCCCATGAAGACTGCCTGTGGTGTCTCTCTTCGGACCACGACGTCGAAGGGTGTTCGTGCTGTCGGAGGATGAACCCGAAGGCTTTGAAGGAACGAGAGGCGAAACTCTTCATGGCTCGTGCGAAGGAAGAGAAGAGGGGTCGTAAGAGGTCGAAGTCAAAGTCGTCGACTTCGCATTCTTCGAAGTCGAAGAAGCATAAGAAAAAGAGAAGACATGAGTCTCGATGTCAGTCTTCGAAAGGCAGGTCATCGATGTCGACTTCACCTGTGAAGCAGCGTCATGAGAAGGAAGCCGTCTCGCCGTCGCCTTCACCTTTTCCACAGGCGACTCCGGCCCATACTCCGGCGTCGGGGTATTCTCCGATGCCGAGAGGTTCTCCGGTTCAGAGAGAGTCTTCTCCTGCTCCTACGGCCTTGGCTGTGCCGGCTCCGGTTTCTCCTGTGCCGCAGCTTCAGCTCCCTGTAAGGACCAAGGGGCGCCAAATCCATATCCCCCTTTATCTGGACCTGGAGCGGATCCATCGCGTTTCCTGAATGCGATGTTTGGCATGTTTGCCAAGGCATCTTACCCTACTGGTGCGCCGTCTGGCCCCGTGGGTCCGCTTGCCTTTAATTTGGGTATTCCCCAACAGTATGCCCAGGCACCTTTCGTGCCTTTTATGCCAATGATTCCATCTTGGCAGTTCCCGGCGCCGAGGTTTTCGACTCCAATACCTCAGTCTCTGGCGCCGTCTGGCGTCGGGCCGGTGTCATCCCAGATTCGATCGACGCCATTGCCTGCTTCGGAGGGGCCTTCTTCGACGCCGGCGCCGTTGTCACCGGCGCCGCGGCCAGCGCCGCCGATGCCGATCCCGAAGCAGCGTTCCAGGAAGGAAGCGCAGAGACTGCTGGAGGAACCTCTTTTTTGGAGGTTTTGGCGGATACGCAGGCTTCGGCCCGTCAGGTTATTCAGTCTGGCCTGGACACTGCGGATTCGGTGGCCAGGGTGATGGGTTCCTCTGTTGCTACCAGGAGGCATGCCTGGCTCAGGTCTTCGGGATTCTCTCCAGATGTGCAGGCTACTCTTCTTGATCTACCGTTTGATGGATCCAGACTTTTTGGTGAAAAGGCGGATTCTGCACTGCAAAGATTCAAAGACAGTAGAGCTACTGCAAGGTCCTTGGGTTTGCAGTCCCAATCTAGGGGCTATGGTTATAGGAGGTACAGTTGTTTTGGTAAGACTGCTTCCTTTCGGGGCCGCCAACAGCCTCAGCAACAGCAGCAGCAGAACCCTCTATACAAGTCGTACAGAGGAAAGGGGAGAGGTCGTTTGCGGGGGGCCTCCCGGCAACTCTCCTCCTCCTCTTCTTCCTCCCCTGCCCCCACTGCTGTTGCGACGGGAAAGCAGTTCTAGATCCCCCATCTTGGAGCATGTTGGTCCTGTAGGGGGTCAGGTGTCCCATTTTCTACAAGATTGTAAATCTATCACTTCGGACCTTTGGGTTTTGAATCTTGTGGAAAATGGGTACGCCCCACCCTTCCGAGAGTTTCCACCTCCTGACCCTCCTCGCCAGGGCTGGTGTTCGGAGGACCATTTGCTGCTTCTGCAGCAGGAGGTTCTTGCTTTACTTCAAAAAGGTGCGATAGAGGTGGTTCCGAAGCAGGAAAGGGGTCAGGGATGCTACTCACGGTATTTCATGATCCCCAAGAAGGACGGCAGGTTAAGGCCGATCCTAGACCTCAGGGTTTTGAATTTTTACCTCAAACAAGAGAAATTCAAGATGTTGACCCTAGCTCAGGTTCTTCTGGCGCTGCAGCAGGAAGTTGGATGTTGTTGATCGACTTGCAGGATGCATATTTTCACATTTCCATCCTGAAGTAGCATCGGAAGTCTCCGTGTCACGGTGAGGTCTCAACACTACCAGTTTGTGGTCCTCTCGTTCGGTCTTACTTCCACGCCTCGGGTCTTCACAAAGGTGATGGCAGTGGTGGCAGCTAATCTCAGAAAGTCGGGGATTCCTGTTTTCCCCTATCTGGACTACTGGTTGCTCAAAGCAAAGTCTCCAGAGATTGTGCTTCATCATCTGCAGGTAACAGCACGGCTGTTGTTCGACTTGGGCTTCTCAATAAATGTGCCCAAATCTCACCTGGTGCCTTCACAGCGCAACCTGTTCATAGGGGCAGTACTGGACACGACTGTGTGTCGAGCTTTCCCGCCTCCGCAGAGGATTCTCGACATTCAGGAGATGATTCCTTTGTTTCACGATGGAGCGGTTGTTCCAGTCCTGAAGGTCCTACGCCTGCTCGGTCAGTTCGCTTCCTGCATACTGTTGATCAACCATGCACGCTGGCACATGAGGGCACACCAGTGGTGCCTCCGCAGGCAGTGGTATCAACACAACGGAGATCTCAGGGAGATGGTCAGGATCTCCAGAGACACAACAGCGGAGTTGTCTTGGTGGAGTGTGGAGGGCAACCTGTCTGAAGGGAGGCCCTTTCAACTTCCTCCACCGGTGACCTTGGTGATCACGGATGCCTCCACTCAAGGGTGGGGTGCTCATCTGGGGGATCTGGAGATCAAGGGTCTTTGGTCTCCAGAGGAAAGGTTGCTCCACATCAACCTTCTGGAATTGCGGGCAATACGTTTGGCTCTCAAGGCTTTCCTTCCCTCCCTTCGCGGTCAGTCGGTTCAAGTCCTAACGGACAACACTACCGCGATGTGGTATATAAACAAACAGGGAGGTGTAGGGTCGTATCATCTCTGTAGAGAGGCTCTGCGACCCTGGTCCTGGGCAGGGCCATCAGATTTGTGTATTTGCAAATCATCTGGCCGGAGTGCTAAATGTGCGTGCGGACAGTCTGTCGGCAGTTCTCGGCCGACCACGAGTGAAGGCTTCATCCGGAGGTGGTCCATCACATCTTCAAGTTGTGGGGGTTGCCTCGGTTGGACCTTTTCGCCACTCAAGAGAACGCACACTGCCTGTCGTTCTGCAGTCTTCAGTTTCCGATGCGGGGAGCGTTGGGGGACGCGTTTCAGTTGGAATGGGGTTCGCAGCTCCTTTACGCGTTTCCTCCCATACCTTTGATTCCTCAGGTTCTGAGGAAGATTCGCCAAGACCGGGCCCAAATCATATTGATCGCCCTGGATTGGCCAAGAACGGTGTGGTACACAGACCTTCTTCACCTCTCATCGCACCCTCCGCTCCGTCTCCCTCTCAGGGCAGACCTCCTCTCGCAGTCGCAGGGGCAGGTTCTACACCCCCACCTCCAGAGCCTGCACCTTCATGCCTGGAGATTGAACGGGGCTATCGGAGTTCTTTCTCTCTTCCACCGTATGTGGTGAATGTTATTTTATCATCCAGGAGACACTCCACCAAATCCATTTATTCCTCTAGGTGGTCCAAGTTTGTGAAATGGTGTGGAGAGAGGTCCATTGATCCTTTGAGGGGTCATTTATCTGATGTTCTTGGTTTTCCTTTGCTCAGCAGGATTGTGCTGTGGCTACGGTAAAGGGTTATTTGTCGGCCTTGTCAGATTTTCTTTGTTTGCCCGACCAGCCGTCTCTATTTAAGACCCCATTGTTATGAGGTTCATTAAGGGCCTCGCCAATAGGTTTCCTTCCACTCCCTTCATTATGCCTCAGTGGGATTTGAATCTGGTTCTTACTTTTCTGATGGGTTCTCCTTTTGAGCCTCTTCATAGTTGCCCGTTGAGGCTTCTTTCTTTCAAGACTGTCTTTCTGATCGCTATTACCTCAGCCAGGAGGGTAAGTGAGCTGCAGGCTCTTAGTTCTAAACCTCTGTTTTTAACCATTCATGCAGAAAAGATGGTTCTCAGGACCAGGGCTGCTTTCCTGCCTGAGGTGGTCACTCCTTTCCATCTTGGGCAATCTATTACCTTGCCTACCTTCTATCCTCCCCCTCACCCTTCCAAGGAGGAGGAGAGACTTCACCACCTGGACCCTAAGAGGGCTGTCAGCTTCTACCTGGACAGAACCAGGGACTTCAGACTGGACGACCAGCTCTTTGTTGACTTTGTTGGGAAGATGAAGGGTAAAGCCATCCACAAGAGAACGGTATCCAGGTGGATCATTTTGTGCATCAAGATTTGCTACGCCCTGGCCAAGAAGGAGCCTCCCGAAGGTATCAGAGTTTATTCTACTAGAGCTAAGTCTTCCACATCTGCTTTGGCTAGAGGTGTTCCCGTAGTGGACATTTGTAAGGCTGCAACGTGGGCCTCCCGCCACACCTTTGCAAAGCATTACTGTTTGGATTCTGAGGTGAGGAGGGATGGCCATATTGCACGTTCAGTGCTGCAGGACTTTTTGGTATGCGTAGGTGGACACCCTCCTCCGGGAGCGGGACTGCTGTGGGATTCAATTCAAAAGGTGAGGAATCCACAGGCAGATGTATCCCTCAGAAGAACAAGTTACTTACCTTCGGTAACGCTTTTTCTGGTGGATACAGTATCTGCCTGTGGATTCCTCACTGACCCACCCTCCTCCCAGTTGTCCACCTTCGTATACTGAAAACGTTTTTCATTATTTGACATGGTTGTTTTCCTATGTCTTTTGCTTGCCATGCTGTTGGTTGTTAGGAAATACATTGTTTCTTTAGCTTTTCCTCTTTCACTATATACTGTGTGTTTTCGTGTATATATTGTATACTGTGTATACTCCTATTATGTTGTCGGTCCACCCGTTCGCCTCAAAGGCACGGAAACAATGGGTGAAACTGACGTCAGCACGCCGACGAGGTCTTCTTGTGGCTCCGATGACGTCATACGGAGTCGCGAGCGGAGCTGTGCCATTGTGACGTCCTTGTCGACGTGGGAGAGCTAAGAAAAAGTTTCTGTGGAATGCTGGCGCAGGGGTAATTCAAAAGGTGAGGAATCCACAGGCAGATACTGTATCCACCAGAGAAAGCGTTACCGAAGGTAAGTAACTTGTTTGTCTCTACCAGATAAGGCGTTACCGAAGGTAAGTAACTTGTCCGACAGAGTTAAAGAAAAGTGAGGCATTCGGGAAATTAATGATTTCATCGGCCAGCCTAGCCCTCTGATTGATCAGTGCTAGCTGTTTGTTGGATAGCTATTCCTGCTCTTTATGGGACATTGTCAGTAAGGTCTTGCCGGCAGTCTCTGAGGAGTTTTGGGCGATCTTAGCTCAAATCATCAGGGTCAGGATGCAGCCAAATATGTAATCTTATTTGGACTGAGCACTACCAATTGTTTTAAAGCAGACCAGTCAGCACTAGTGTGGCGCTTCGGTATTACGCTTGGATGAGATCCATTGGCTTCTCTGGTGACGTGCAGGTCTCTTGTAGATATGCCTTTCGATGGATCTCCCCTGTTTGGTGAGAAGGCCAATTCCGCACTAGAATGCTTCAAAGAAAGCTGAGCCATGGCATGTTTCTTGGGCCTCTCTACTCCTGCAAGACAGTATCCTCAGTAGCTATGTGCAGGAGGGGCAGTATCTTTTGGCCAAAGGAGCCAGAGAGAGGGTGCCAGCCTCGGAAATAGGGACTGGCTGTTACTCCCGATATTTCCTCATGCGGAAGAAAAGCTGAGGCCTTTGTCCTATTTTAGATCTCCACCCTCTCATTGCCTTCATACAGAAGAACAGAGATTCAAGATGCTTTATTTGGCACAGGTTCTCTCTGCCCTGGATCCAGGTGACTGGATGGTGGCTTTGAACCTGCAGGACCCCTGCAGTCCCAAGATCCTACTTGTAGTTTAATGTAGGCCAGGACCATTTTCAGTTTGTCTTGCTCCCTTTTTGCCTTACTATTGCTCCTCAGGTGTTTGGGTGGGCGCCACCCACCTTTGCAGGTACGGCAATTTAGTCTTCCCCTACCTTGATAACTGCTGGTGAATGCAGGCTCACTACAGTCAGTTGTAGACCACCCTGAGACAAAGGTGAAGCTCCTGACGTAGTTGAGGTTCACTATCAACCTGCTGAAGTCCTATTTAGTAGAGGCTCCCTTTCATTAGAGCCATTCTGGATACAGTGCAGTTCCGGGCCTTCCCACAGTCACAAGTCGAGGACCATTGGACTATGATCTGATGTATCTGAAAGAGACAGTTAGTTATAGATTCCTTACCTTAGAATTACCCCCAGGCGTCAGACTGGATTTTTTCTGAGCAGTACCCCAGCACGTCGGTAGGTGGTGTCGGTCGACTCTGCATCGGTGTTCGGCATCGTCGCGGTGCCTACTTAGACGCCGCCCCTACGCGCTGACATAAGTTCTTTCTTTTTCCGCGCCAGCCTAGTGCAGATCCGGAGAGAGCTACCCATTTAGTCACTTTTTGACTAAAACTTTTTCGACGTTTTGTCGACTTCTTTTTGAGTCTTCGACTCCTGGTGCATGAGGGATGTCCCATTGTGGGACCGGCTACAAGCCTTGCGAGGCCTGTCACAGGCGGATGTCTATGACGGACCCACACCTCGTGTGCCTTTGGTATCTGGAGCGCGACCACGACCTGAAGATGTGCTCTGACTGCGTGCCATGAATCCAGAGTCTTTGTGGGAGCGGTCCCGAAAGCTCTTGGAGGCCCGGCGGTTGGCTCCACGCCGCTCCCGGTCTCGTTCGAGAGGAAGGTCTCGAGGCCGCTCGCGGACCCCCACACCTCGTCCCATTCAAAGTCTTCGAAGTCCTCAGGTAAGTCGAAGCTCAAGAAGAAGGAGAAGAAGCACCGGCGCTCTTCGCCTTCTCCCCATCGGTCGGCTGACGCAACGCTGGACCCGGAGCGTCATTGCTCTAAGGCTCCATCTTCGGTGCCTTCTTCAGGGACGACTTCGCGCCACCCCCCGTTTCGGGGGAGCCGGGGCGTCCCCAGCCCAACTTCGTACATTTTACGAAGCCCTCCACCGTATCTTTGGGCAGCCTGACTCTGCCAGCGCGCCTTCAGGCCCCGCGCAGCCGGTCGGGGGTTCTGGGCCTTTGATGCCGGCGGCTCCGGCGCCGGACGACCCCAGTGGATCCAGGCTTGGATCCAGATCGACGCCGGTCAAGCTTACCCGACCTTACCATGCGCCGATCTTGGTGACGACGCCCCCGGCACCGTCCGTGCCCCCGGCCGACGCCGTCCCACCCTCACCCCGAGATGGAGCCGGACCGACGTTGGTCGACGTCGAATCCGACGCCGGAGGTTACTTTTGTTCCCCTGTTCATCCCTGGTGTTCCCTATCGCCAGAAGGTGGTGATGAGGATTGGGAGGGGTCGTTGGACCCTTTGGCAGACCAGCTTGAAGAGCTGGACTGGAGAGAGGCCTGGGTGACACCAGTGGTCTGGAGACCTCTCCAGACCTTGGCATGCTTTCTCCCCCTACTGTGGCTGCAGAGGAGGGAGCGTCCTACGCTGTGGTGGTGCGAAGGGCAGCCGAGGCCTTGGGCCTGGAGCTCCCTTCAGTGGCAGTCATGACTAATCGCCTGACAGAGGTGCTTCAGCCTGCAGCAACCTCCTCTGAACCCCTTCTGCCCTTCAACAAAGCCCTCATTGACGTCCTTCTGGGCACCTGGTCCAAGCCCAGCATAGGTGCTCCTGTGGAATGGACGATTGCCCACCGTCACCGCCCGGCTCCGGGCGACCCAGTTTTCCTTACCAAACACCCTTCCCCTGAGAGCTTGGTGGTCCAAGCCTCTTCTTCCAAGGGCACATTCCCTTCTGCTCTCCTAGACAGGAATCCAAGAAGCTGAATCATCTTGGGAAGCTCATGGGCTCTTCCTCCAGCTTGGCACTGCGGTCCATGAATACCGCGTGCCTCTTGGTCCGATACTACCATACTGTCTGAGATACGGTCGCGCAAGTGCTGCCTCAGTGGCCGGAGGAGGCCTGGGCTGTTCTCTCCCAAGCAGTGACAGATGGGAGGGACGGAGCTAAATTCACGATTCGATGTGGACTGGATACCACTGACTCAGTAGGCATAACGATTGCCACGTCGGTAGCCCTTAGGCACTACGCCTGGGTGAGGACGCCTGGCTTTTCGGAGGATGTCCTGTCAACCTTGCTGGACATGCCCTTCGATGGCCGTCGCCTTTTTGGCGACAAAGCAGACTCGGCGCTGGAGCGCTTTAAGGATTCTCGAGCTACGGCCAGATCCTTGGGCCTCGCTGCATCTTCCCGTCCACCCCAGTCTGCTTTTCGCCCCTTTCGTGGCTACGGAAGGGGCACCCCACCACGTCCGGCCCAGTCTAGCCACCAGTCTACGCACGCTGCCCAGCATCTGCATGGCCCCGGACATGGGACCCAGTGACCTTGTGGGTCTGGGAGCCAGCAGGCGGGCCAGTCCACCCTTTCCACCCCTTCAGCTGCCTCCAAGTCCTCCTAGTCTGACCCTTCAGGGCCATCAACGGCCAGTGGGTGGCAGGATTCGCCATCACCTCCCCCACTGGCAATACATCACATCGGATAGATGGGTTTTGCAAATAGTCCGAAGGGGCTACTCCCTCCCTTATGAGACTGTCCCTCCCTCCATGCCACTGTCTTTCGATCGCATGTCGAAGGATCATTTGGCGCTTCTCCGCCAGGAAGTCTCAGCTCTCTTGGCCAAGGGAGCTATCAAAAGGGTCCATGCGCCAGAAGTAGGTTGTGGTTGCTATTCCCACTACTTTCTGGTGCCCAAGAAGGACAAAGGCATGCGTCCTATTCTAGACCTCAGGACCTTCAACCGCTTCCTCCGGAACGAGCAGTTCAAAATGCTCACGTTGGCTCAGGTCCTGTCTGCAGTCGACCCTGGAGACTGGATGGTGGCGTTGGACTTGCAGGACGCCTATTTTCATATTCCCGTCCTGCCAGCCCACAGACGCTACCTACGGTTCACGGTAGGCCACGAGAATTATCAGTTCACCGTGCTCCCCTTCGGCCTTACCAGTGCCCCTCGGGTGTTCACGAAAGAGATGACGGTGGTCGCAGCTGATCTGCGCAGATCAGGAGTTCCAGTCATCCCCTATCTCGATGACTGGCTGTTGAAGGCGGGCTCGCCCTAGGCTGTCATCTCCCTCCTCCAGACTACCGCGGACCTCTTGCACTCGCTGGGGTTCACTATAAACGTGCCAAAGTCACACCTGACTCCATCGTAGACGCTCCCTTTTATTGGAGCTGTTCTGGACACAGTGCAGTTTCAGACTTTTACTCCCGAGCAGCGTGTCCGGGATATTCAGGCTATGAGACCGATGTTTCAGCCTCTATCCTGGATTTCAGTGAGAATGACCCTGAGGCTGCTGGGCCTCATGCATCATGCTGGTGGATCATGCCAAGTCGCATATGCGGGCTCTGCAGTGGGACCTGAAGTTCCTGTGGGTGCAGCATCTGGGGAATCTTTCCAACTATGTTCATATCTCAGAGGGAACTACACAACAATTGTAGTTGGGTCAGAGGCAGATCCCTCTCCCTTCCCCAACCAGAACTCACAGTGGTGACCGATTCATCACTCCTGGGATGGGGCGGCCATCTGGGAGAGGCGGAGATCAGAGGAGTCTGGTCTCCAGCGGAGTATGGGCTCCATATCAACCTGTTGGAGCTCTGGGCGATCCGCCTGGCACTGAAGGCAATCCCTCCCTCAAGGGGAAAGTAGTGCAGGTGTTCCCAGACAACACCACCGCCATGTGGTACTGCAACAAACAGGGCGGGTGGGGTGGTTGACCCTATGTCAAGAGGCTCTTCGCCTTTGGATATGGCTGTAACATCGGGGCATGGCCCTGGTGGTTCAACACCTTGCAGGTTCTCTGAACTCCAGGGCGGACGAACTCAGCCGTCGGTGCCTGGTAGATCACGAATGCCGTCTTCACTCTGAGGTGGTACAAGGTCTCTTTCAGCGGTGGGGAGAGCCTTGGTTAGATCTGTTCGCCACCGAAGAGAAAATGCAATGTCAGCAGTTTTGCACGTTGGAGTTTCCAAGGCGGCACTCTCTCGGCGACGCTTTTCGTCGCGAGTGGAACTGCGGCCTCCCCTGTACGCCTTTCTGCCTGTACCACTTCTTCCCTGAGTGCTGAAGAAGATCAAGCGCGACCGGGTCCAAGTCATTCTTGTGGCTCTGGACTGGGCTCGAAGAGTCTGGTACCCGAGCTCCTGAGCATTGCCATCGATCCTCCGATCAGACTGCCCCTTTGGGAGGATCTTCTGTCGCAGCAACAGGGGACGGTCCTCCACCCGAACCTGTCCAGCCTCCACCTCCTTGCGTGGAGATTGAGCGGCGACAGTTGATAGCTTTTGACCTTCCAAAGTCTGTAACGTCATCTTGGCAGCCAGGTGTCCCTCCACTAAAACGGTATACGCCTGTCGATGGAATAAGTTTGTGGCATGGTGCACAGCAAAGGCTGTGGATCCCCTCCCTGCCCCTCTTTCAGTGGTTCTCTTGTTCATCCTTTCTCTGGCCCAGCAGGGCTCTGCTCTGGGCATTCTAAAAGGCTATCTTGCAGCTATTTCTGCTTTCCTTCGGCTACCAGACTAGCCCTCTTTATTCAAGTCCCCTATTGTAAACAGATGCTTTAAGGGCATTATTCATCTCTTTCCTCCATCTCCTTTCATAATGCCCCAGTGGGACTTGAATCTCATTTTAACTTATCTTATGTGCCCTCCCTTCGAGCCTCTTCACAACTGTCCTCTCAGGCTTCGCACCCTGAAAACTGCTTTTCTTGTTGCCATCACCTCTGCTCGCAGGGTGAGTGAGCTTCAGGCTCTATCCTCTAAGCCCCATTTCTTCTCTGTGCATCTGGACAAAGTGGTGCTTAGAACGAGACCCTCGTTCCTTCCTAAAGTGATTACACCATTTCACATAGGACAAACTATCACTTTGCCCACCTTTTTCCCACCTCTGCACCCTTCCAAGGAGGAAGAGAGACTCCACTTTCTGGACCCAAAACGTTCGCTGTCCTTCTACCTTGACTGCACAAAAGATTTCCGGGTGGATGATCAACTCTTCGTTGGCTATGTGGGTGCCAAGAAAGGTTGGGCTGTCCAAAAGCGTACCATCTCCAGATGGGTTGTCCTTTTGTATTAAAATCTGTTACGCTTTAGCGAAAAAGGAACCTCCAGTGGGGCTGCATGCTCATTCCACTAGGGCTACGGCAGCAACTACTGCATTGTCACATGGAGTCCCACTTCTTGGCATCTGCCAGGTGGCAACATGGGCATCTATGCACACGTTCACCAGACATTACTGCCTGGACAGCCAAGTCCGGAGGGACGACTATTTTGCCCGTTCTGTCCTACAGGATTTTCTGGTGTGAACTTGGTTCACAGACCCTCCTCCGAGGTTGGTATTGCTGGGGTATCAATTCTAAGGTAAGGAATCTATAACTAACTGTCTCTTTCAGATGAATAAGTTACTTACTTTCGGTAACTTTCCTTACCGCCCCTCACCCGGTCAAAAAACCCTAAACCGACCCAATCTCCCTCACCAGATGACCCACGTTACAACTCATGGACATCCACCATCACCAACTATAATCTCACTACCCCTATCATCACACTCCCCCGGCAAACACCCACTACAATGACGGCAACCGATACCACTAGGTCCAGCAAACTCACAACCAGGAATCTCCACAAGGCTGATCCCGTGTCACTTACCCCTCCTGACCACACCCTCTCTACAGCCAACGGCATCAATGATCCATTGGACACTGACCCCCCTCAAACCGCGGCACACTCAACCCCCCTGTCCCCCCACCTCAGGCTCAAACCACCCCCACTTCCAATCCTACTGCCAATCCCCTGGACACGGACTTCCCCTAAACATAGTACACTCACCTCCCTTGGTCCCAAAACCCACTACACCGCGACCTAACCTCTTGACTAGAAGCAACAACGACCCCTCACCTCACGTCCAATCTATCCCTACTCCTAATCATAATGCTACCTTAGGGACTCCCTTTCCTTTGCTTTCCTCCTCTAACTCTCTTCCCATTGCTCAGGACGCTACCTTTGGGCCACCCTCTCCTCTGAACTCCGCTAAACCTACTGCTTCCTCTTGCTCCCCAACCAGCGCTCAGGATACTACCTGTAGACCGCCCCTTGGACTTACTCAAGGGTGTACCCCTCAACCGCCGCTTATGATCCCTGACGCCATCCTTACCATTCACACTACTCCTTTGGAGCCCACAACTGAGCTTAAGCAGGGGTCCATCTCCCCCTGTAAGAGCTGTATGGAGAAGGGGCATCTCCCTTGCAAAAATAACATTCCTAAGCAACTAAGGACTATATGAAACTCAAGTCCTGTACATAATCAATAATATAAACACAGACTCAGTGTACTACCCGAATCAGTTAAAATATTTCATTTTATTCATACACAATTAAAAATTGTAGCATAAACACACATGATCAAACATAAATAACATCACATATAGTACAACAACATGGACATGGAATTAATCAGTAAAAATACCACCAAACAACACATAACTAGACATTATTCCAGACAAATTCAATATTCATGTGGTAAAAACCACACGTGGCTGTATTGGGAAATATATGTTATTAGTTCAAAACAATAATAATAATGTGGTATAAACCACAAGTGGCTGAACTTTATAAATGTATATTGTTTGTTCTACGCGCGTTTCGGCGTATACAACGCCTTCTTCAGGAAAAGCCACATAAAGATCTGTAATAGAAGAGAAAAGTACACTTAACATGTAAAAAGGACAGTACACTGAGTCTCTGCAGGGATATGGGCTGTACAATGAACATACACAAGGTGAACTCCACACATTATTAAAAACTGATATAATAGTACCAAGAGAAAGATTACAGAATATAAAATCTCCCTGCACCTTATACTGGACGGTCACCTGATGGTGTCAGTCTTCGGCGGATTGAGGAACAATTGGCCGAACTGAAGCGGGACCTCCTTTCTGTAAATGACAACCTCCAGATCCTCCTACAATGCTCAATAAAGAATGAAAAGTTCCTCGCACCTTATCCGCCCGCCGTATCGGATCTGCCCTCGCACCCTGCAACTAATTTAAATGATGGAATGGAAAGGTCCTCTGTTACCTGCCCGAACTACCCTCAAGGGCCCGCTCCCCCTCCTCCCTACCTCCACTCCAGACCCTGTAGTTTACAGACGCAGTGGTCTGAGGTTGACACGCTCGCACTCTCACTATCTTATGAGGACTACGCAATCTCGCCTAGCTCCATACCCACTATCTCCTCTGATCCTGATAGAGAACCAAGTGTTAACTTGAGATCCTTGAATAAGGATAACTTACTTCAGGTAGTCACTTCGCACCTAGTGGAAGCAACTACAGATTCCCATATCAAATCGATGCTTCTCAACTGCAGATCAGCAGTGAAGCACGCAGCAGATATCTCCGAACTCATCTTATCACAAGAATTAGACCTCCTGATTCTTACGGAAACATGGCTCAATGACTCTTCCTCCCCAATACTGGACATTTTAATTCCTCCGGGCTATGACATTGTCAGATGTGATAGGGCTATTAAAGCTGGGGGGGGGGGATTGCCTGCATCCATCGGTCCAACCTCGTTTTGAAGCAGACTCATAAGGACTCGATGTCCTCCTGTGAGCTACTTGTCGCTGAAATTTTAAACAAGGGCAAGACTGTCTGTGTGCTTCACTCGATCTACCATCCTCCTAGGGACAACAACTTACTCTTCGTAGAACAATTAATGGAATCCATCTCTGCCAGCTCAGCCTTCCATACTAATCACATCTTCCTCGGTGACTTCAACCTTCACTGGAATGACTCTAATGATCCAGTAGTCTGTTCTCTTAAGTCTTTCCTCTCAGACCTCAACTATATACAGGCCTACCCACTGCATGGGCGCTACCCTTGACCTCATCATAGCTAGAGAGCACATTATTCAGCTAGACGACATAGTACCATGTGATTGGTCGGATCATCTCCAAATCTCCTTTTGCATTCAGGAAAAGGTATTGCTTAGACAAGGGCAACCACTCAAAAACAAGCAATTGTCTCGTAACCTGAGAGATATCAACATCTCTAACCTTTCCATCTTAAGCAAGAATCTACTTGAACCCCCAACTACCATGAATAATTTGGAAGAGTTGACGGATCATTACTTCAACACTATGTCTAATATTCTCGACTCTGCAGCCCCGAAGCTACTTAAAAGGATTCCCTGCAAACAATCCAAACCTTGGTTCAATGATACCCTTAATGACGAACGTCGCAAGCTGAGACTCTCTGAGAGACGTTGGAGAAATGACCCCTCCACTTCTAGCCTTGAACAGTTAAGAAAGATGAGAAGCTCTTACAACAAACTCATTCGCATCTCTAAATCAGATCATTTCAGAGATCAGCTTGACAGCGCTAAAAACCGTCCCAGGAAACTGTTTGATATCATCAAACAACAGGCTAATCCTATTCCAGCAATCAAAATCGCTGGACCCAGTGAGGAGGACTTCTCAGAGCACTTCGCTGAAAAATCTAGAAGTATTTAGCGGGAACTGCAACGGGCCGCTGAGAATTTGTTGTCTATGAGTTCCGAGGGTTTGCCTGGTTACACGGGAGTACACTCCCAAAATCAATGCCTGTACACACCCAAAAACAATGCCTGCTGGAATACCTTCCGACCTCCAGACTTGGAGGAGCTGTCACTTTCCCTGGCTTCTCTGAAACCTTCCAACCATTTCAAGGACCCACTCCCCGCCAAGCTGCTCAAAGGCCTCAACTTGGCAGTTCTGCCTCTCTGGTCCAGGATCATCCAACAATCTCTCTTACAAGGGAGGATTCCCGACTGCCTTAAAATGGGGCAAGACACCCATCCCCAAGAAGCCCAATGCAGACCGTACAGATCCCAGTAACTTCCGACCGATCACCAACATCATGTCCCTAGCGAAATTGCTCGAGAAATGTGTTCACACACAGCTTTGCGGCCACATTGAGAAATTTCAGCTCCTAGACCAACATCAATCAGGCTTTAGATCAGGTCATAGCTCAGAAACAGCGCTAACTCACATTGTTGATGACGCATTGAGAGCTCTGGACCAAGATACACCTTGTCTTCTAATCCTTCTGGACTTGTCCTCTGCTTTTGACACTATCAAACATGATAACCTGATTAACCTTCTTCAATACAGGATGGGGCTATCGGGCCCTGTCCTAAATTGGTTCTCCTCTTTCCTGCATAATCGAACACAAAGAATCAAAGTCAACCAATCTTTGGCGGCCAGCACTGCAGTCTCTATTGGGGTCTCTATTCGCCCACGCTCTTCAACCTATGCATGGAACCTCTGTCATTCTAAATGACTCAAACATTCAGTACCACATGTACGCGGATGACACTCAACTGTATTTGAAGATCTCCTCTCCAGATGACATTAAAACTCTTAACGGAGCGCTTCAAAAAACTCAACAATGGCTAACTCATAACCACCTATTACTTAACTCTCTCAAAACTGAATTTCTCCTGATTTCCCCACGCAACCACGAGGCTCCCACGCAAAACTGGATCAAAAAATCTCAGCACTCAACTGCACCCCGCATTTGGTGGACTCCGCCTGCTCTTTAGGGGTCACCCTAGACAAATTTCTAAACATGCAAGGTCACATCAGTGCAACCATTAAGAGTGCCAACCATCAGCTCAACACTCTTAGGAAAATCAAACCGTTCCTACCTCCAGAAGACATGCAATCAGCAGTCCAATCCTTAGTTATATCACGAGTTGAATATGGCTTGGTGACCCTAGCTGGTCTTCCTAAATCTAGGTTAGCACCGCTAAGAGCTACTCTGAACGCCTCTGCCAGACTAATCACAGGTTCAAGAAAGCATGATCATATCACACCTGACCTAATCCAGCTTAACTGGCTCCCCATTGAAGCTAGGATCCGCTTCAAAATAGCCTGCCTGACACATAAAGCTATACACTTCAATAGCCCTGTTTACCTGGCAAAAAACTTGAGCTCTCCGGATCCAGAAGAAACCTAAGAAGCTCCAATACCCTTCTACCGAAAACCACCGAAATTCAATAAAAAAGAACTTACAATCGTACCTTCTCAGGACTGGCTCCAAGAATTTGGAATGCCCTTCCAACAGAGATCAGAACCAATCCTTCGACTGCCTCATTCAAAAAACAGGTCAAATGGCTACTATTGGAAGAACTGCATCAACAATAGCCTCCATGTCATTTGCTAGTCAATTACCTGCATTCTTGACAAGCATTTTTACTTTGTTGTGTTGAAATTTATGCTTGACAATGTACTTTCACTTTATGTTTGTAACTCGTGCTTGACAATCATTCTCACTTGGGGTTTAAAACGTATCTCATCTGTCTTTATAGTAAGGCGATGATGAAACTGCTCGGCCTCATCTGGGTGGGCTATTTACGGTTTGTTCATTTTCTACCTACTCTTCCCCTAGCGTCCTCATGTACTTTATGCCTCAGATTCCTCTCATGTTGCCTTATGGGGTGTCCTTGGCTGTGTTATTGTATGCTTAACAATTTACTTTCACTTTGTTTGAAATTTATGCTTGACAATCATTTCTACTGGGGGTTTAAACTTACTTCGTTTGTCTTTGAAGTCAGTCTATGATGACAATGCTTGGCGGTTGAAGGTCCTGAGGTCTAGAATAGGACGCATGCCTTTGTCCTTCTTGGGCACCAGAAAGTAGCGGGAATAGCAACCACAACCTACTTCTGGCGCATGGACCCTTTTGTAAGTGTATTTATATTGTCTCTGTACGTATACGTCAGCTTTCCTCTTTGTACAGCGCTCTGATACCCGGTTGGGTCTTGTTCGCGCTTTATAAAACTTTTCAAATAAATAAATATCTGTAAGAGACATAGGTTAGTTATGGATTCCTTACCGCCCCACCTATCCTCCCCGCTCTGCAAACTGACTTCTAGGGATAGGGACTCCCTTACAGGGCCCTAGTTGTGGCGCACCAGTAGTCAGTGTCTTTCATGGCTCTGCGCTTCTGGCGTGGGAAGTCGTGTCAGAACTGACGTCTGTGCGCAGGGGCAGCGTCTAAGTAGGCACCGCAACGTCATCCCGGTGACCACGACGCCGACGACAGATGCGTAGTCGACTGACGCCACCTACCGATGCGCAGGGATACTGCTAAGAAAAAATTCTCCGGATCTAGTGTGACGCCTGGGGGTAATTCTAAGGTAAGGAATCTATAACTAACCTATGTCTCTTACAGATGCATCATTACCGAAGGTAAGTAACTTATTCTTCATCGTCAGTCCTGGGTTTCAGTGAGAGTTACTCTTAAGCTTCTGGGCCTTTTGGCCTCCCGTATTCTGTTCATTGAATATTCCCTATGACATATGCAGGCTCTGCAGTGAAACATGCAGTCCAAGTACGTCCAGCACCAGAGGAACCTGTCAGATTCCATCTAGGTTTAGGAGGAGACTGTAATAATATCTGCAGTGATGGCTGCTCAAGCGCAATTGGGCCTATTGCAGTCCCTTCTCCATGTCCCACCCAGACTGAAAGTGGTGACTGATGAGTCACTGCTGGGGAGGTCTACTTGGGGAGATGGAGAACAGAGGACTATGTACTCTGGCGGAGACCTGACTCCACATTGACCTATTGGAGTTGCGAGCTATTCGCCTGGCAAAGACAGACTTCCTACCGTCCATCAAGGAAAGGCTGGTTCAGGTTCTCACAAACTATACCACCACCATATGGTTCTACAACAAGCAGGGCAGGGTGGGGTCCTGTGCCAGGAGGCTCTCTGTCTCTGGAGCTGGCTGAAGCATCATGGCATTTCTCTTTGATAGGATCTTCTGTCTCAACAGCAGCTGGGCAGGCTTCTCCACCTGGGATTGCTCAATCTACACCTGCATGCGTGAAGATTGTGACTACAGTTTAGTGTATTCGATCTTCCTTCCTAAGTTGTGTCTGCCATCCCTGGTGCCAAGTGTCCTTCTACAAAGTCTGTCTATGTGCAGCACTGGGAGAGATTTGTGGCCTGGTGTGGCACCCGCAATATGGACCTGTTACAAGCCAAACTGTTGATGTCTTGATGTTTGTTTTATCTTTGGACCAGCAAGGACTTGCAGTGGGCACTATTAAAGGTTATTTGTTGGCACTTATGTCTTTTTTGCATTTGAAAGACCATCCGACCTTGTTTAAATCACCTGTTGTGATGAGGTTTCTAAAAGGTTTTACACGTTTCCTTCCAAATCATATGTGATAAGGCAGTGGGATCTTAATTTGGTCCTCACTTTCCTCATGTGCACTTCCTTTGAGTCAATGCACAGCTGCCCTCTGTCTCTTGGCTGTGAAGACTGTATTCTTTGTCGCGATAACTACAGCTTGTCACATGAGCGAGCTTCAGGCTCTCTCCTAGTGCAGCCACCATACACTGCCTTTTTTCGAGACAAACTGGAGTTGAGGACCAGAGTGGCATTTTTGCCTAAAGTTGTGACTCCTTTTCACGTCGGACAATCCAATACCCTTCCAATGTTTTTTGCCCCACCTGACCCTATCGAAAGAGGAAGAGAGATTTTGTCTGCTGGGCCCGAAGAGAGACTTGAGTGCTTATATTGATCACACCAAAGACCATCAGATGGACAAGCAGATCTTTGTGGGGATCTCTGGTGCACAGAAAGGCAGGTGTTTCAGAAAAGGACTCTGTCAAGGTGGATACTCCTCTGCATTAAGATCTGCTACACATGTGGCCTCTAGAAGGGCTCATTTCCCTAGGACCAAGGCTGCTACCTCTGCGTTGGCACACTTGGTGCCAATATCTGTAATTCTGAAACTTGGGCATCAGTGCTCATGTTCATGGAGTACTACTACCTTGACAGCCAGGTCCAATGGGAAGCCCATTTTGCCTGATCTATCCCGCAGGATTTCCTGTTCTGAGCAGCCCCACAGACCCACCACCTGGGTAGATACTACTTTGGCCATCTATTCTAAATTTGAGAAATCTGTGGATAGAAATATCATCAGAAGAAGAAGTTTCTTACCTTTGTTAAACCTCTTTCTGATGGATACTCTACCGAACCACAGATTCCTCACTACCCTCCTGCCTCCCCATTCTGTGGAATGGTGTCTTTTTGCATCTAAAAAAGTCTCGAATTAGAGATCTGCACACTGGTACTTCTGATTATTGTTAGGCTCTGAGGGAAGAGTTCAAGAAAGAAACTGACGTCAAGGTGCAGGGGTTCCTCTTATGCGCGGTTCCATCATCACTTCTGAGACAGCACTAAGTCATAATGGAGCAGCATGATGCCACCTACTGGCACATGGAGAAATGTTTTAAATCTTCTGAATCCAGTCGTCTGGCACCTAAGAATATGCTAAAGGTGAGGAATCTTCTGTTAGATAAAGTATCTATCTGAAAGTTTGCTTTTGAAGGCAAGTCTCTTGTTCATTTGCCCAGTCCTGCAGCTCTAGCAGTCCACAACAATAGCCATTCTAGAAAGTTCATTTGATGATGCCAGCTTGCAGGTCCTCAAATATATGCTTTGGTTGGTCATTGGAAAACCTTTGCATAGTCTCCCTAAAGAGACTTAGCAATGAGACGGCACTGCAGCCTCTGGGGCTGTGGCAGATCAGTCTGTGGCAGATCTCCAACAGGCTTGCTTTTTCAGATATGGCTGAATGTAATGGGGTGGAGGAGTACTTTTTATTCACAGCTTCTATGACAGGCGACTTTAGTTGACAGTCTACCCTCAAAAAAGAGGGCTTTTCAGTTTTTCTTTATTTTAATCTTTCGCAATGTCTCTGAACGGTGTTTGCAGTTATGAGGATTTCTAAATTACTAGTACTGTGGACCGTGAAATAAGATAGAAGTAGTTTGGCTGAACTGGAGAGGTGAAGAGTGTTTCTGATCTGCAATTTTCTGGTACCATACTGCTTGCCTCGTGGTTTCATGCATCCTTGACTTTAAGGGGTTTTCTTGACCTGTTTTGACAAAACTCGTGCTCAGCCGCAGTGTAGGTGTAAGGGTCTTTCTGTGCGGTCTTCCCACAGGAGGGGCAGTTAACAAAAAGTGAGGTCATTACTGTGGGAAAATGTTAACAAAAAGCTTAAGAAATAGTACAAAATTGTTTATAAATGCATATTCTATGAAAGACATCAAGTCAAAGCTTAATAGTACAAAACTAAAGGCATTTTTAATACAAGAAGAGGTAGAAGTCAGTGCTCAGGGATGCTGTCACAGAACCCACAAACATTTGTTTTTCATTATCGGGCATGATGGGATACGGGAGTTTCTGAGCTACCTTAAAAATACAGTATCATATTTGTGCTCTGGAAAGCTGCTACCAATCTGGCTCCATTTTCCTATTTTTTTTTTTACTTTCTTCCTAAAAGGGGGTACAGGAAATATAGTCCCAGCCACCAAGTTTTACTCTAGTGCCTTTATTAATGTTAATTAACTTCTTTTTCCATGACATTCTGTTATTATAGCTTGCACATAGGTACTGAGGTTCTGCTAGTTCATTTTCTAACAGTTGTTTCTAATTCTGAACTTTTTCTGGCTCTGTATTTTTTCAATTGGAAATTAAGCTCATCTGACAACACCCTCATGGAGCAGATACATCGCTACTGGTGATGACTCCTGTATGGCCCAGTAGCCCTGTCACTATAGGAACTCTGGCGCTCAATTCGGCAAGTTGATTAATTTATTTTTTAACCTGTTTA
Source organism: Calotriton arnoldi (assembly GCA_963921515.1). Taxonomy (NCBI): domain Eukaryota; kingdom Metazoa; phylum Chordata; class Amphibia; order Caudata; family Salamandridae; genus Calotriton; species Calotriton arnoldi. The sequence continues at coordinate 1,146,338 of CAWUFW010000392.1, read as the reverse complement.
AACATAATATATTATTTTTTTAAGTGTTTTGAAATAATGGTGGACCCGTGGGAATATCCCACAAACATCCTAATATCTATGACCATAATGAAGAGACCCATGATAGAGAAGCATAATTACAGGTGAGTAACTTTGTTTTCAAAGACAGCTTGTAAGTTGGTGAAGTGGAGTACTTTCCGGCGCACTGAAAAGTTGGCTGTCATACATTTGTTAATTATTTCTTGGAGTTGATTAAATATTGCATTTGTTCAGTGTGACTTCAAAATTACTCATTTGAACAGTATTCTGGTTCACAGGCTTCGGTTAGACTTGCACAGTTTATGCATTAATAATGTTATATATCACTGTGCTTACTGTCCCTTCTAGCTGCATCAATTTCTTTTCCTTTTATCAGTGTTTGTGATTTTCAGACATCTTTATTTTCTAATAATATGCATCTTGTGCTCTGTCTTGCTTTTCTTGTAGATGACAGTGATGGTGATGCTGCCAGTCATTGTGATGAAGGTGACAGTGTATTCTGTCACCTAGAAGAGCTGAGATATAACCTGGAGCAGGAAATAGGCTTCGATAAATTTATTGAGGTTTACAATAAAATAAAGGTCTGTGGTAAAACTTGGTCTAGTTCTATGTCTTAAAGAGCCGTTTGTTCTTACACTATGGTGTTCTAACTCATATTTAATAAGGTATTAATAGTGATTGTTCTATTATACTTTATTGGCGAACAGTATTTCTATGAATATGATCATCGTATCAAAAAGGACAGTTGTCCCTAATAACAATTCTAGCAATGTTTGTAGTCAAATGGTATAAATAATCAATGGACAAAGAAAAAAATAATCAATAAAAACAGTGACGCATTGGGTGCTAATGCCAAATGTGCTAAGTGCTCTTATATGTAATACACAAAAGTGATGAACCTTGATCAACATGTGTAACAAGAAAGCAAGAATAGCGCCGCCGGTTAATATAATAAACAAAATGTTAACATTTTGGTTTTATTGAAGTTTTTCATTTTGTCGCTTGATGAAATATACAATTTGATTACAAACATTGCTGTAACTGTTATTAGCGACCACTCTCTTTCTTTTATATTACTTTACTCTGGGTCCCTAGTGATTTCTATTTTTCTCTTGTTCATTTGATACAATGAATACAATCCTCTTCAGTTGTGATGATGGCTCACATACACAATGTTTACATTGTTTTCCCCCAAATAATTAACAATATCATCCTACCTTGCCAATCAGAGATCCTTAATATAGGAGTAGTTAAGTGTGCTTGAGAAAGGGATTTATTACAGAGGCAAACTCCCATGTGTGGAACCCAATCAAAATGGGTCAGACCAGGGGGATCCAGCAAGTGCTCAAGATTATTTGAAGTGAACAACTGTTGAAGAATACAATTCCATAACGTCTGTAGCCACGGAGAATTGCTTCCTAAACTAATTTTGCAGATGTTGTGTGTGGTGCTTTACAAATATTGTTTAAATCCAGAATTTTATGTGTAGGAATATACAGAGTTTCTCTTTTTGTTCTAGGCGATACATGAGGATGAAGATGAGAGCATTGATATTTGTTCTTCAATAGTGGAGAACATTTTGGGGAGTGAACATCAGCATTTGCATCCTAAAATTCTTCACCTGGTTATGGCCGATGGAGCTTATCAAGAAGGTAGCAATTCTGTGTTTTAGTAGCATTTGTACTTTTGTTAATCTGAATCATCCTCTAGAATTATTTATGTGTCATTTTCATGCATTGAATTGGGATACTCTGAAAACTATTTTTCAAAATTTCTCTGCTGGGAATAATAAACCAAGATATTGCAATAAAGGTTGGGGGGGGGATACCCAATACCACTAGAGTATGTTTATTTAGAATGACTATCACATGTCCTGTAGCAATATTACGTACTTATCCCTTTATCTTCCCACCAGCACCACACTTCCATATTCAGTTTTTAAGTAAGTCCTTTTCTGATGCATATTTCTTCCCGCAGATTCCTCACCTTTTGAGTGCTCACAGGTGCCAGACAGGCTGCAGAAAAGGCTTTCATAGTTCCCTCGCACCACTATGTGACACCATAGGCCTCCATTGTTCCCTATCCCTCCCTAAGTATGTCAACATGGAGTGACATATACTTATATCTGCATATACTTATATCTCCACATCGGCACACTGACTTACGTAAGTATTGGAACACTTTTTCGTGTCTTCAAACAAATGGCAATGTTGCAGGGACATCACCACGAAACAATACAAGTTTTAAACCATGTTGAACATGGAGATGTCCTTTACAGATCCGCACAAGGTCTGTCTTTGTTATCTGGGGCATAAACACATCTCCAGATTGTGCAGCAAAGGTTCCCTTATGCACCAGTAGCCATTCAGGGAGTGGCAGGCCTAACTGTGGAAGTGACACATAAAAAGATTTGTCCTGTGTTTCACAGGCCGCCTTCAGATCCGCAGTAGGTTGCAGCCTCCATAGAAGCCATTCTGCAAAGCTTTGGTACAATGACTCCTCCCTCTTGCAACCTTCAGGCCCGCAGCCATCTTCTGACAGTTTTGTCTTAGGAGCGGAATTACTCTGTTTGGAGCTTTCCCATTTTTCACTCTGCACCGTACAATCCCGCTACTCTTTTGTCTACGGTGGAGTCAGATGCCTCTTCTGCAAGTGATCACCTAATGTGCTGATGTATAATGAAAGTACTGACCTGTTTTGAAGAACGACCCTGTCAGCTCCAATACCACAAAGTCTTCTGTTTACCAGAATTTAAGCCATTTTCAGATCTGATTGACAATGCAATTCACATACCTCAAATGGTCTCCGATGATGAGGATGGTGATGAGGAGGTGGAAAGTTTACTCCCCATCATTACACTGGTGCTGCCCTCTACTTAGATTTACAAAACTTCAATGACCTTGATAATTCACCTAGATCTGGTCTGAACTCCTCACGCGGTCCTGACATGGAGCAATGGTAACTCACAGAGTTGCAGAGGTCTTGGAACTTCCTTTTCCATCTGAGGAGACTAAAGTCATTTTGCTTATGGAATCCCGGGCTTTCTAATTCCGAGCCTCTTGTACCATTTAACAAGGCTTTAGTGGACCCCACAAAGGCAGTACAAAGAGAAGAGGTCAACAGCCTCAGCAATTTCCCTCTTCACTTGGCATCGCACTAAAACCTCTTTAGTTCACCCACTGACAAAATAAAGCATGCAGTGTGGGGCTGAATATTCCATTTTGAGCTTACTGGTGTTCAGTTACCTAGGAGCAATGAGTCCTGCAAATTGTCCAGATTGGCTACATCCTATTGTGAGGAAGTTTCTCCTAACCATGGCGGTGGTCAATCCGGACCTCACTTGGTAGATATCAGGCAAGCATAGGTATAAAATTCAGAACGAGAAAAATATGCAAGTGGTGTCCCATAGTTAGTTCTCTACTGAACTTAATCAGAGAACCTGATTGATCTAATTATAACATTAATACAATAACACCTGTCAAAGACACAGGTTTTATAAATGAGGTGGGTTTCATTTTCCCCAAATCTGAATTATTATTTTAGAAAGCTTTTGTTAGAAGCAAATCTTAAACAAAACATATGTAGCGGCTTTCACCAAGGCTTTGCTGGCCATATTCTCTTGTCTCCCTGCTCACTATGGTGCACCTGCGGGCCATAAGGCACCTGCGGGACCTTTGACTTTGCCTCTATTAATAGCTTCTGCCCTGTTGCTGGTCAACCTTACTAATGCTACTAAAACAGCCCCGCTTTTGCCGCTGAAGGCCTCAATGTTTGTTTTGGCACCAGTGTTCACAGCACCAGTTCCCCCTCAATTTTTGCAGTTACCTAGAGACAGGGCTGATTGGACATGGCGGAACACACAGGTAAGGCAGCCATGTTCTTGCAGCAGGCAATTTGTAGGCTTCACATAAAGGCTTTTGCCATGCCAAGAATGTCAGTAGAGTGGCAGACTCCCTTCGTTTTATTAAGACACTGATGTACTAAGGGTGTACTTGATTATTCCTTGCAGTCCCTTTTGAGGACTTTCTTTTCAGTTCATCATAGGCAAAGCGTCTGAGATCTTTGGTTTACCTTTGCCAGTTGCAGAGGTTAAGGCATACATATTTACAGAAATCATCCAGTCCAGTTCCCCCATAATTGAAGCCCCTATTGCCTTTTAAATTTCTTTAAATTTACTTTATTTAGATTTTTGTTAACAGTTACACTTGCAAATATCAGACAACTCTCATTCTTGTGATATATATATATAAAACATTAACACAGTTTGTATGTAGAAGCATACACATTTACACTTTCTCTGACAATAGAAGTTCAGTTCCCAGTTCCAAACAGTGTGTAACTGTATATCGTGACCTCTAACATATCAATACCAGACATCGAACATTAGCATACAGAGTGTGGTGTTGTCGTGTTGTTATATGGTATTCATTTCTGCCAGATAGTGGCAAATTGGTTTCCAAATGTCTTTGCGGTGGGGCATACTTGGCAAGAGTGTGCAATATATTTCAGAATGAGTGTTATATGTCACCAAATCTCTACGCTATGTTTCCCCAGTAGCAGGGTCAGCCCAACATATTTTCTATACATTTTGTGGGCATCTTTCACATATCTCAGGAGTGCAGTCAGTTGCAACATCTCCATCTGTAGTCCCGTCCTTTCTCCTATACTCCTAAATATCTGATTCCAGTATTCCGCAATAGAAGGACCTTCACACATGAGATGTAGGAACCCCATATTGGAAGTTGCATATTTCTTGCATGTCCTAACTGAACCATGTCTGCCGAGGTATAGTATGCCCTGTGCTGGAATTTATAATGAGCAAGTTTATGCCTGCCATTCTACGATTCTTCCTTAGCGTTTTGACAGCAGTGCTTTCATTGAGCATCTGTTATATCTATGCCTAGGTCTCTTTTCTCTATCTTGAAAAGATCCCAATTTAGAGATCTGCAGTCTCCAATCTGGTGAGCCAATGCTCTGTGTCTGATGTAGCAGAGTTCAGAAAGAAAACAATGTCAGAGCACAGGGGTCTGGTACAGACATCTGACGGTTGCAGTCTTTGCAAGGGTTAAACCCTATTGTTTTTGGAGGGGACATGTCCCCTACACGCTGGGTAAGTTTGAGGGAAAGGAAGCTGTCAGACTGGTTGGATTTGATGAAGCTCTGAAACTGCATCGGGAGGTGCGGAAAGAAAGGAACTGTTGTCAGAGTGCAGAGGTGGTGTGCATAGAGTGGCTCTGATGCCACATCTGGGGCAGAATGGATCCTATGTGGAGCCACAGCATGCCACCTACCGACGGGAGAGGGAATGACGATTCTCCAATTCACATGCAGAGAGAATCTTGATTTCATTAAAGACAACAGAGGATATCATTATGCATTAACCTTTATTGCTGCCCCTTCATGCAGCCCGTTAAGGAACAAACATACATCACAAAGTAAAATATTCCATTCTGGAATCAAGATACAGCAGATATTGCCATGGCAACAACCATCTACCTCTTTTATTAGCTGCTCCCTCATACAGATAAGTACTACTTTTTTCTCCTGAATATTTGCTTAGTGTTTTTAAACGCTCTTATATATGGGTTATTGGTGCTATGCATGTTGTTTAAATACATAGAGATTGATGAAGGTATTCCAATATATGGAGTTTCCCTTAATTTGTTTCCTGTTAGTGGTGCCATTATGTGAGATTGTGGTGATTTTGTTAGCCACTCGTACAAGTTACAGGCACTCACGCCGGATTTGCCTCAGCTAGAGGTAGGTGAAGATATGTTGAAGAAGTATTTTGAGGAGGATATGAATACATCTATTAAGGAGGCAGTTGAGGCCGCTATATCTAAGAGGAAAAGGAGTGCTCCTCCAGAGGAGGAGTATTTCTCTATCTCTGATGAGGATAGACCCACAAACCCCAAAAAGAGCAGGAAGGCCATATGGAAAAAAAAACATCTGGACAGGCCTAAGTACAATGGGTCAAGGACAAAGGGGGATGAATCCCTGTCCTCAATGTGTGGTAGCTTGAGCGCTACAAGAAACCAAGGTAGCCACAGTGCTACAAAAGACATTGCTATCCATTGCAGCACAAGACAACCAGCCCCTGACTCCTCCTCCAAGGAGGCAATTATACTTCCAAAAGTTCTCAGTTTACGCCCACAAAGTATCCTTTCCATCATATCATATGGTTTCCTTTGGTTGTCCACAGTGGGCTGTGATCAATACCTCACTAAGAAATCCGGAAGCATTAAGTAATCCTTTTGCAAAATCATCAAATTCAATAACTTTATGTTTCCATCTTTTCCTTGGAAGTAAGAAAATTCACTTTGTTCACTGTCTGTTCGTTCCCAGACGCTCTCTCTGGGTTTGCAATTGTATTGATACATTTCTGTCAAAAGTGTTACTGATTCAATAGAGAATCAATTGTTTGAAAGCCTATGAAAGAAACTTCATGAAAAGTTCTTACAGCGTTCAAAATGATTACTTTAGCTAGATTCTGCTTTTCGAACGAGGAAAAGAAAGCATTTGAGGCCTTCATGAAAACTTGGTGAATCACTATCATGTTATGATTAATGTAAAACACACATTAATATGAATAATTCATTTTCCTAGTTAATTCACTCATTAATCTTCTCTTAAAGGCTACATATCAATATTAGCTACTACTAAAAAAATATTTTGCACATTTATATTTTCAAAACAGATTAATATACATGTTTGTTTTGATATCCACGTTTGTACCACACAATGCTAAATAAAACTATAAATCTTCATATGGACAAGCATCTTTCTACTCAGCATTTTTATTGTTTTCAAGTGTTTCATTACGTAAGCATTAATCTGATAGAGACTACTAGCCGCAGATTCCTTAACGTAGAATTATCCCCAGGCGTGAGACTGGACCCGGAAAATTTTCTTTGCCCCAGCATCTCTGCGTGCCGGGGGCCGGTACCACGCGACTCCGCCCTGACGTCGTCCGCGGCGTGACGTCAGCGAGGTCACATAAGCCCCACCCCGGCGCGCTGACATCAGTTTCCTTCTTTTCCGCGTGCAACGCGGATCCGGAATCGTGTCCCTGGCCTGTTTTCAGGCCTTCTTTTACGCTTTTGAGTTGTGGAACAGTGTGCGAATGCCTTCGGGCTTCAAGACGTGTTCTTCTTGTGTGCGTCAGATGTCGGCGACAGACCCTCACCCTATTTGCATGTGGTGTCTGGGCGAGCACCATGACTCTACGGACTGCGATGCTTGCCAGCATCTGAAGCCGAAGTCCCGGCGGGAGCGCCGGATGAAGCTCCTTTCAGCCCGCTTGTCCAGATCGGTGTCGTCACCGCGTCCGTCCCCCGCGGAAGGACCCAGGAACCGCCGCTTCCGCCTCCGACATCGTCCTTCACCGAGGCCCCAGGGGCGTTGCTCGCCCGCCGGTAAGTCTTATAGCTTGTCCCCGAGGCCTGGTCCCTGTTCTGCGTAGGGCGCGGGTTCTCCTCGGGACATGCGGCCTCGTTCGTCGCCACCCTACCCGCCGTTTCCTGGCGTTGGTGTGACGAGGGCCCAAATGGAGGCCTATGCTGCGGCTCTGCAGGCTTCCTTGGCCCCTCCTCCTCCTCCTCTTCCTGAGACGTCCGCGGATCCCTTGCCACGTGCGGGGCCTTCAGCGGAGTCGCCGGCGGCTCCGGCGCCGACGGGTTCGGCTCCAGGTTTTGGGGGTGTGGTGTCGTTGGGGTGCGGCCCTACGGGGTTCCCCTCTTCGGCCCACGGCGCCTCTGCCTCGCCGCAAACCCCCACGGGGTCCCTGTGGTGTCGCAGGAGGTCGCCGGGACTCACGGTTCGTCCCCGAGTCCCCCTCGGTCCTCTGGGCAGGCGGCGGCCTTGCCGGAGGCCGAGCCGACGCCGCTCAGGCGCCGACGGCTGTTGGCCCTGGCGGTGCCGCGGGTGCTGGCTAGGGGCCGTGGCGCTTCCCCGGGTCCCTCTCGGCCCTCCGTGCAGGCGGCTGCCTCGTCGGAGGTCGGGTCGGCGCCGTTCTTTAGCCACCCCGGCTCCGACCCGCCCTATTCTCCTGGGACGCAAGTGATGATGGGGGTCGACTCGGCGTCTCCGGTGTCAGCGCCGGCACCGGTCAACGTCGCACCGGCGCCTGTGGCGGATTCCACGGCGCCGTGCCGGCGTCGGGTTGTCGACTCGTCTCCAGAGGTCCCCTCCTCTCCGGAGATTTGTCACCTTTTTGTCTCCTCTTCCCCGGAGACGGGCCGCCGTGTCGTTGCTTTTTCCCCGGCGTCTTCCAGGGAGGGCTCTTCACCGTCCCCGCGACCTCGGTCTTCCCCGGAGGCGCCTCAGGCCCCCCACTCGTCCGTGGCTCCTCCATTCAGGGGCTGGCCGTTTTTTCCTCCAGCTGGACTCGGGGATGGCCGGCTTCGTTTACAGCCATCGCCCACGGAGGAATTGCTCTCTCCCCCACGGCGCCCTACGGAGGCGAGTGCAGCTTTTGTCCGGGCCATTTCCACGGCCGCTGGCATTTTGCGCATGGGCGACCCCGGCACCTCATTCCCTACGGACCATTTGTTAGAGGTTCTCCATCAGGGCTCTGGTGGACGGGAGCTGCTTCTTCCATTCGAGGCTTCGCTCCATACTTCTCTTCTGGGGGCCTGGGGGCGTCCTGCCATGGGTGATCCCGTGCCTCAGCCGCTCCTACATCGCCATCGCCCTGCTCTGCACGATCCAGTCTGCCTTTCTTTCCACCCTTCTACACAGGGCCCTCTTCTGCAGACTGCTTTTCCTTCCCTGCCCTTGGTGTTGTTTCCTCCGTCACGGGAGGCCCGGTGCTTGGATTCATGGGGGCGTAACATCTTCGCTTCCTCTAGTGCTGCTTTGCGAGCGCTCAACACACTTTGTGTGTTGCCCAGGGCTACTTCCAGTCTGTGGGATTCCATGGAGTCCCTTCTGTCTGGTGCCTCCCCCGAAGGTGTCCGCGCTGATATGCGGCCCCATGTGTTGGATGGCCGGCAGTTGGCCGAGTTAATTCTTCGTTCGGCCTTAGATGTTTCTGATGCTCTCGGCCGCGCCATGGCAAGTTCAGTAGCTCTCCGTCGCCATGCTTGGTTGAGGGACAGCGTTTTTCCAGAGAATATTAGGGAGCGTCTGGTTGACCTGCCTTTTGATGGGGTTCTTTTGTTTAACACCCTTGCGGACTCCGCCATTCAGCGGCTTCTTGCGGGGCTCCGACCTCCTCCCCCTCCGTAAACTTGGCTTGTCGGTCCTCTGGTGCTTTATGGGAGGCGTTATCCCACCTTTTTTCGGGGGTCTAGTGCTTCGCTTGGCCCGGTTGTGTGTTCCGTGTGGTTTGGCGTGCCTTCGGGGTCCTTAGGTTGGCCCCTCTGTACTGTTGGCTGCTGGTACAGCCTCCTTTTGGCTTCTGTGCCTTTTTTGGCTGATTGGCAAGCCGTCTGTGGTTTTACCCGCAGGTCTTTTATGTTCTTGTCCTCTGCTGCGGAATTTTTTCCTAAGAGGTGTTGCCATGTTTTCCTTGGGACGTATCATGCCCTAAGTGGAGTACTTGTAGCTATTACATAGCTCTGTCCTACGCTGGGGAGGTGTGGATGCCCTTTTTCGGGTTCCTTGCCTTTCATGGCACCACTGTATACCGCTGGTGCGGTCTCTTTTGGCCTTTGTCTTGGTGCAGCTTACGCTGCTCCACCGTCTGTCATTCTCAGTGTTCGCTCCATCGCTAGACCAGCCTGGCATGCCGTCTACGGCATCGTGTTGTGGCGTTTCCGCCTTCCTGTCCGGTGTTTCGGCCTGGTCCTCTGTCTGGTGTTTCAGGGGGGCTAAGTTTTTTCTGGCTTTCCTGTGCTCTGGTTGCCGGCTGGTCCGTCCTTCGTGTCTCTCCTCTTTCTCTTCTGCCTGGTCCCACTTCTTTCGTGGGCCGTTGTGTGTCTCTGGCACGGCCCCCCTTTGGGGATTGTTCTGGATTTCCCTGGCCGCTGTCCTCGGCTTGCGCCTGGCTTGTTCTGGGTGCACTGCTCCATGGTGTTGCCGGCTGCCGGCTGTGCATGCCTGCTCGTTATGGTCCACCGCCGTGGCCCTTGGTGTGTTCCCTTGTGCCCCTGCCTCTTGTTCTGCTGGGGCTTTGCGCACCTGTGCCTTTCTTCTTCGCCTGCACCATTTGGCTGTGGAGCCGCTCCTGCCTTGTCCGCTGCCTTGAGGCTGATGCCTGTTCAGCTGCCCCCTATCGCTGTGTCTGTGTTTTCCTACGGCAGGCTCTGCCTCCGGTTCTACCTCTTCTCCCTGGAGTTTGGGGTGGTTCTTTTCTTCCTTGGTGCTCCTCTGGCGCTGCCTGCCCTTACAGGGTTTTCTGGCGGTTGTACCTTGGATGGGCTTGGGTTTTCCTGGCCTTCCCTTCGCCTCGTTCGTGCTTACTTCTGCTTGGTGAGGGCTGGGCCACCCTTCTTGTCCCTGTGACACACCTCCTGCGGGGGCCCTGTGTTTCTTCCTACAGGGGAGGTTCTCTCGCAGGCCCTCCTCCCCTCTGGGTATGGCTAGGGTATATATTCTACGTTAAGGAATCTGCGGCTATTAGTCTCTATCAGATGTACGAGTTACTTACCTTCGGTAACGATGTATCTGGTAAAGACGATTCTAGCCGCAGATTCCTTCACGACCCGCCCTTCCTCCCCGTTCTGCGAGGACCTTCTGTTTGTTTTTCTGCACTCGCCTCCCTTCGGGTTGCTTGTCTTCTGTGGGGGTATGCTTCGCCTCCTCCCGGACAGGATGCTTCGTTCTGCTTGATTGTTCCACCCCTTCCTTTCTGATCCGAGGTCGGTTGGTTCATGTGTGCTCCTGCCTCCCTCCACTTTAGTTTTTTCTCCAAGTGTAGGTGCCTCCTTGACTCTTCTCCTTTTACTGGCTTGGGGTTTCTGATTCCCTTGCAGTTCTCTGCGTTGGGTTTTTTTTTGGCTTGTACCTCGGCCCTTTCGCTCCTTTCAGGGGATACGGCCCTCCTTGATGGTGTCGTCTGGGGGTGAATTGCTGTTACTCCTCTGTTTCGGGCTTGTTGCCCCTTCACTGTTGTGGATTGTGATTGCAGATTCTCTCTCTCTCTCTTCTGCTATAGCGTTTTTCACATGTGTTCTGCCTCCAGGGGGGATGTCGCCTTTGCTTGCAAGGTTGCTCCTCGGTGCGGTGCTCTGCTCTTTCCCTGCTATGGCTTTCGCTGCTATGACTTTTTGGTACCTTAGTGCTTGGCACTTTTCCAATTCGTGCTGTTCCTCACCTTTCGTTTCTCTCTTCTCTTTTTCACTGTTTTTTCGCACACTGTTCCCATACTCTCCACAGTTTTGTTTGTGATGGCTCCGCGTTGTGGCGCGGAAAAGTTCTCCGAAGAAAACTGATGTCAGCACGCCGGGGTGGGGCTTATGTGACCTCACTGACGTCACGCTGCGGACGACGTCAGGGCGGAGTCACGTGGTACCGCCCCCCGGCACGCAGAGATGCTGGGGCAAAGAAAGTTTTCCGGGTCCAGTCTCACGCCTGGGGATAATTCTACGTTAAGGAATCTGCGGCTAGAATCGTCTCTACCAGATACATCGTTACCAAAGGTAAGTAACTCGTACATTTCATTTGTCATTTTTAGAAGTCATCAGCAGCACATTTTCTAGGTTAACTACGTTTGGATTCTTAATCACATGATTACATTGCATCAGCAAATAACTTTTTCTCTCCATTTACGTCTCTCACATTTTTACGTTTCATAACATTTCTGCATGCTTTTACGTTGCAGTGGAATATCTCATGTTTTTTGTCTTCAACCGTTTTACACGTTTTTTATCAAAATGTATTGTCGTAAATCTCATTTGATGGTGAGATTTGATAGAGGCAACCATCATTAAACTTTTACACTCCATCAGGATCTAATGTCAGGGCGCTGTTGTGGCACCATATACAGTTCCTTAACATCACCTCAGAAGAGGCACCAAGTCGTGGAACCGCCTACCAGTACAGTAGGGCTATTTCAACTTTTTCAGATACATTCAGGTGCCTTGGGGAGATTCATGATGCGAGGAATCGGCAGTGTGAATATCCACCAGAAAGATCATTACTGAAGATAAGTAACTTATGGCCTGATTTAGAGTTTGGCTGACAAGTTACTCAATCTCAAACAGGACACATATCTTGTCTGTCTTATTATTAGTACATAGTATCCTATGCCACTTGTAGAAAGGTGGACAGGATATCAGTCATGTTTGTGGTGGAGTACCCATCCACAAAGTCTAAATGAGGACCTTATTCTTTTGGGAAAACCTGCTTTGCCAGCCTATGAGGAAACAGGATTTTTGCAGGTTTCACCCCCCCTATTTGCCCCCATTTTGACTACTAGGCACTGGAGTAATGGTGTGAAATGCCCTGAGCCCTTCTAATCAGGACTCAATGCATGTGCTTTGACCCTTATAAAGGTAATTGGTTGATTGGCTTATACCCAATTGACATAGCTTAACTTGTAAGTCCCTAGTATATAGTATCAGGGGTACCCAGGGCCCTTCAGGGGCCCTGGGTGGGATAAGGTAAAACATGGCTCCCAGTCTATCACTGCAGTCTGGAAAGGCAGGTTTAAACTGCTAACCCAACTTTGCCTTTTTAAACAATGGCAAAGCCCAAACTCCCTTCTAATATGAGTAAGTCACCTCTACAGCAGGCCTACTGAGTAGTAAGGCAGGGTCCAGCATATTATTAAAGTAGACACATGTTTAACATGTTCTAACAGTAAAAACCCATTATTGTTGTTTTTACTGGAAGGGAGATTGGTAGCGCCATTGGCAAGTACAGAGTTACACGCTGATTACTCAGCTGTGCCAACTTCTGAATGGGAACACCAAAGCTGGTACTTCAGGGTATCAAACAGCTCATTACATTAAGCCCAACATGATGCCCAGATCCTAATTAATGTAACTTGTTGCTACATGCAACTTTTAAAAAGTTGCTACTCTGTTGCCCAGTTTTCCTGTGGCCATTTGCTGAGGTTGGCCACCAGACAGCCTCCTGCCCTCCAGGGAAGATGTATGAATGACTCACAGGAAAGATAACAATAGAGGCCTGCCACTAGAGGAGGTATTACCTTCCTCTGGCAAGTAGCCACATGGGCTCTTGGCCCAAAAGGCGAGCTTCAAAAAGGAAGCCACCTTTGAAGGGCTAGTAGCAAGCACACGTGGGAGGGGCGGTCATATTGTGTAGGTAGACACACTGGCAGTGGAGACAGAGGGGGAAAACAGTTGCCAAACTGGTTTTCACCTGGGCGTGTAGCCCAGTGATAGCCACACCCCTAGGCTGGGCTGCCTAGCTCTTGACACCTAAAGTGTGGGTAGAATAGAGTACTTTGGGAGAGTAGCTAGATGCCACACTTCACAAGAAGCTGTCATCAGGTGAGAGGGTTCCTGGTAGCCCATTGGCTAGTGACCGTGACTACCTAAGAGCACTTTCTGGGCATATAAGGGGCACCCCTGGCACCCAGAACTCAGATCTTTATTGACTAGAAGAAGCAGACCGAAGAAGGACTGCCCTGCTGACCTCGGAACTGACAAAGAAGAGACTGCACCCTCTGCTCCTTGGGCTAGCAAAGTAAAGGACTGTGCATGTCGTGTCCTGCTAGTGGAAAAGTCATCCCCCAAGCCCATTTAGAAACAGAGACTCGCAGCATAGGGCTACAAGAGTTAAAGGAGCCTGCTTACTCGCGCTCTTGCTCTTCCTCTTCTAGCAGAGGTCCGCTTATGACTTGATCCTCATTTTCCCCCCTTCTGCGCTCCACAGCAGATTTACCCCCAGATTGATATGCTTATGTTCCTTTATGTTGATCCTGATACGCATGTTATGTTGTCATTATCCTGTATCCTGTCATGTCATATTGCATACTCAAGGATGCATACAGGCAGTGCAGCCTGAGCGATATAATCGACAGACAAACTTAGGGGCGATCCCCCGTCCTCCTCCCGCCCTTCTGGGCTGATACAACCAGGTACTGGGTCGACAACAATCAAAGGCTGGCCAGATCTTACCTCCTCAAGAGACAGCCTACGTTTCCGGATCTCAATCTCTTTGTTCAGGACTTTAGCTGCCCTCACCAGGAAGGAATCAAGGGTGTTTATGATTTCCCCCTCTGTACCGGGTTGCTTGTCCTTTTTCTTTCCCATCTGTCTTGGTGTGGCATTTGTCAAACAAATGCAGGGGCTAATGGGGAATGAAGTCCCCCAGCGATGCAATGCGGGAGTCTCGGCACGGCTCGCCCCCTCCTTCTGTGATGCTGATGGTGTTACGGCTACACACGCCTCGGGAACTCATCGCGCTTAAGAGCGTATCAGGCAGATGCAGGGGCTGATGGGGAATGTAGTCCCCCAGTGATGCAATGCGGGAGTCTCGGCCCGGCTCGCCCCCTCCTTCTGTGATGCTGATGGGGTTTCAGCTACACTGTTTTAAATGCCTTGTTTTAATTTACGTTGCCCTTTCACAACTGCTTATATATTTTTTTTAGTATTTCCTTTGTCTCTTACTGCTTATAATGTCCAAAAATGGCTTGTTTTCGTTTACTTTGCCTTATTAAAAACTGCTTTTGTGTTTTCCGTTTTTGTTTTACTTTTATTAAAGCCAAAATGCCCCTGGTCCTCTGACCTTACTCCCGGGACCAGCCGCTTTCAAAATCATAGCTGGTATTAGGGACGTGACTCGCGTTCAGGCTCGATAAACAACAACATTGCCTGTGATTTGCGCGCCCTCTCTCTTGAACTGAGGTCTAGCTCCTGAGTTGCCTGGAGTTAACGTAGGTTGGCGTGGCTTCGGGCGGGAACATCTCCCACTAAATTAGTGGATACAGCGGCTCCCGGTGCCTCACCAAGGTGCTCAGCAAGCCTGCACGCACTCCTCACCTTACCACCAGGCCAATGGTCTGGGCTGTGGTGGTGGAATTCCAGGCTGGCTCCCGACTCACTGTTCTCCCTCGGGCACTTCTGCTGGGCTGCAGTCCTGATCCCGGGCTACAGCGGTGTTGCTGGGCTGCACTCTTCGCTCCGCCAGTCAAATCTCCCTCATCAGACAACTCCTAACTGGTCCTAAAGGGGTTGATAGTGCATTACACAGTAAGGTCACACAACCACACCATATAATACACTCCATTTCCTCACTGCCTAGGGAGTTTTGAGGCTGCTGGGCCTGTTAGCCTCCTGCATCCTGTGGTGCCCTTCACCCAGTGGCACATGTGGACTCTACAGCAGAGCCAACCTTGCCTGACATTGGTGGTCCCTATTGGACAAGGTCCACATTTCTGAGGAGACCACTTAGGGCCTGCAGTGGTGGATGAGGGAGAGCACTCTTACTTTTGGCTGGCTATTGTGCCCTGCCCCACTGGTGGCTATTGTGGTAATAGATGCATCATCCCTTGAATGAAGAGGCCAAAGGAGAAAGCAGAGATCCACAGTCTCTATTCCTTTTTGAAGCTACGTTGGCATATAAATTTGTTAGAGCTGTGTGTTTCACAGTTGGCCCTCAAAGTGTTTCTGCCATCAGTCAAGGGCAAGTTGATTCAGATGCTGACTGACAACATGATTGCCATATGGAACTGACACAGTCAGGGGGTTGTGGACTTGTACATACTCTCTTTGGAGGCACTGATGCTGTAGCATTGGCTTGCGCTAAATGGGATCTTGCTAACTGTGAACATCTAACAGAATTGCCCAACATCAAGGCCGATAGCTCAGCAGGTGTCATCTTGCTGACCACGAAAGTCTCTTATTCCCGAAGTGGTTCAATGGATCTTCGCCAAATGGGGCATGCTCCTAGAGGACCTTCTTGCCACCTTTCAAAACAATGTGTCCCATGATTTGCATCCTACACTTTGCTTGTCAAGGATCTCTGGGAGACTCCTTCCTTCCGTCTGACATCTGTACGTCTTCCCACCACTACCTTTGATCCCGACTAGTCTGAGAAAAGTGAGCACAGGTCACTCTGGTGGCCCTGGATTGATCTTGGACGTTCGGCAACTACTGCCTTCTGAATCTGAGCATCTACCCTCCTCTTCGATTTCCCCTTGGGAAGGCCTTTTGTCCCAGCAACAGGACAGGGTGTTACACTCAAACCTCCTCAATCTACATCTTCATGCATGGCGATTGAGCGGAACCAGCTGAGAGGTTTTCAGCAAAAATGTTGGATGTCACATGCCTCCCTTCCACCAAGTCTATATATTTTGATGGTTGAGCTTGCTTCTTTTCTTGGTGTTAAAGTGTGTTATCCCTTTGAAGGCAAAGTTGTCTGTTGCTTGTTTAATTCTTGGTCTGGCAATGTTTTGCCTTTGGCACAGTTAAAGGTTATTTATTAGCTCTGTGAGCATTTCTGCATTTTGCCTTTGGCTTATATATAGATAATACTAAGGAGCACAACATTAATAGTCAGCTATTCATTGTATTCAGTAGGGTGAAGAGAAGAAGTGGTTCGGTAGTGAACTTTGTCTTCTTGGATTGTCCTCCCGATTAAATTATGTTA
The DNA here is from genome assembly GCA_963921515.1 of Calotriton arnoldi. NCBI lineage: Eukaryota > Metazoa > Chordata > Amphibia > Caudata > Salamandridae > Calotriton > Calotriton arnoldi. The sequence goes on along the minus strand of CAWUFW010000392.1, from coordinate 1,129,817 downwards.
TGCCCTCACCAAGAAGGATCCACCAGAAGTCCTTGGTGTCTTTCCACCAGAATAAATGCTGTTATTCCGCCTATAGTTCGGGAGTTCCAGTTTAGACATCTTCAGGTCCTCTTTGAGAGCTTCTGACCATGCTTTAACAAGGCATTACTGCATTGATTCTCAGTACTGCAGTGAGGGTAATTTTGCCCGTTCGGTCCTGCAGGACTTCCTAGAGTACGTCCATTGCTTGCTCAGGCACACCTCCAATTGTGGGGAGACTCCTTTGGTACTGATTGAAGAATAGTTCTAACGGTTACTTCGACCTGCAGATTCCTCAAATCTTGAATCTCCTCAAGGCGCCATACTGGATCAGTAAAAGTGGAATAGCTCTCCTGCGCTGACAAGTGGCTTCACAGTTCAAACTTGACCCGTGCAGATTGAAGATTTCATCCAGGCTGTACTGGCCATCTAATCCTCTGTTCTCACTCACCATAGTGCGCATTCAGACTCTAAGTAGCCTTTGCGGCTTTGAATAGGCCTTCTGGCAGTGGGTCCATCCCTGCCTCCGATCGTCCTCACTTTGTCCCCTTTTGATACCATTTTTAATTCCGGCAGAACCAATTCTGATGCTGAAGGCTTTGCTGCTTGCTCCGCAACCAAGGAAAACCAGTCTGGAGTTGCTTGTTTTCCTCACTGGCGGGGACCTGGCCTGGTAGTTTGGGCTTGAATGCTTTTATTGGAGCAGGACTGATTTGCACATTACAGGTCTTTGTATAGCGTGGCAAAGTGGGTGAAAAACGATGCACTGAAATGCGACCCAAACGATCGCCAGTTGCTGAGAATAATTCAAGCATTCCACCCATCACTTTGTTGTTTGTTGCTGTGCTACCAATGCCTGTGGCAGATCTGTCCTCTATACCGACTTCGAATGTGCTACAGAAAATTATGAACTTTCCAAAGACAAAGGCCGTTCTACTCAAATCAAGTTGTAATGCGTTTGAGGAAGAGTCCTCCTTGCCTCGAATTTAGTTTTTTGGTTGTCTTGAGCTGCTCTTCTTTGTTTTGTTTTAACTTTTTATTTGTAGGTTTAGCTGTTCAACAAACTAAGAACAGCAAGACAACAGTGCACTACCCCACAAGCACTGTACGTTCACCCAGTATTGAGCAGCATCATACAATGCAATAGTGCTTACTTATTGGTTGCAGGCATAATGTCATATATTGACCTGTCCTTACCTAGTCTCCTTCCATCGCCCGCCTTCCTCCCATACCAGTTAACCACAGTCCCAACTAGGCATAGTTCGCTCCCCGATCTGCGCCATAATATTTCTTACAGCCAGGCATGGGTTGGCTATTGCCTGCCAAGGGCTCACTCAGTCCCATGGATCCCAACAGTGTCATCCTCGTTATTCTGAACATCCAAAAAGGTCTGGAACATGCCTACCCAGCATGCCAAGTCCTGTTCTGCCCCTCATCCCTTCTCACTCTTTTCAGTCGCACTTCCTCTGCCAGCGCCCATTCCTCTATGTCTAAGTACCATTTAGAGAGTGTTGGGCCACTCTCAGACAGCCAGTGTATCGCTACCCAAGGCTTGGCTAGCAGTAAGCCCAGGGTTGCGAATTTGTGCTGTATTTTACCGTGTTTGGGCTTAGGGACTATACCCAGCAAGCAGTGTTGTATGGTCACCTTGAGTCAAGCGCAGGTCACCCTCTTAAGCTGCAGAACTACATCCGTCAAGTACTACAGCAGCTTCCTACATGTCCATGTCATGTGCCAGAACGTGGCTCCATGTTCACCACAGCGTGGACACGCCGAAGTACTAGGTTATTAGATCCTCTGCAGCCTAGCGGGTGCCAAGTTTGTGCAGTGGAGACAGCTGAAGTGTGCTAATTTGAACCGTGCATTACTCTCAATTTCCTGTGTTTGCGCACAAGCCATTACCCACTCTGCATCTGTCAGTGGGGTTGTTAAATCATCATGCCAGGCCTGCCTAACTCGCAGCGGGACCAGGGATGTAACTTTTTTGAGTGCTGTATAGAGCCACGATACCAACAGGTGGCACAGGTAGCCGGGACCTCCAGAAAGCCGGTCCAAACTTCCCAGGCTGTATGTGCCAACTTGACGAACTGCAGAAATCCTGAAAGTCTCCCAGCACAAGTCCTCCTCCGTCCCTCCATGCCGCCAGTGATATAGCTTCCCATATATGTCTCAACGGCTGCAGCCAGTCAATTAGCAATGCCCGGCTAAAGGGCGGACATTTCAACGCTCTCTTAACTGCCATCTCCCAGGCTGAGACTACCTGGCTTATCCATATAGGAGTGTGTGAGGGCTGGTACGCTCCTCTCATCAGCCATATCGGCTGGGCACCTTCTGGCAGCGCCTCTTTCATCAGTTCGGTTTCCCATTTTGGGCCTTCGTTGTACCATTTTGTTGCAGCTGTTCAATGTCTGATAGCCCAAGACCCCCATTTCCCCTGTCCATCATCAGTACTGTCAGGTGTACCCTGCCTCTCTTACCCACCCACACCAGGAGAGTCTGCAGCCCATCAGTCTCCTGAAAGGCAGGCCGGCCAATCAGGTACATGGAGTTTTGTAGCATGTATACACAACGTGGCAGCAGCACTATTTTTGCTAGGACCACTCTGCCTATTACTGAGAGCGGAATAGATTTCCAAAGCTGAATGAAGGCTCTAAGCCCCTGCAATACCCTGCCCAGGTTATGCGCATAATGCAATGCCGCTGAGCGGGTCACCTGTATTCCTTGGCATCGAAATGCAGCCTCTCTCATCTGAGACCCAGAGCAGGCAGTTGTAATTCATGCTCGTCCACCAGCCCTGCCAGGGGATACAGCAATGTTTGTGTTTATTGACGTGTAGGCTTGACACCCCAGCTAACACTTCTCAGTCCCGCATAAGTATACAAATTGATTTGTTGGGCTGTAACACGTATACCAAAGCGTCGTCCCCTACTCTTATGCACCATGGCCTCATCTCTTGTCGCAAACAAATCGCCAGTGGTTCCATCGCTATCATGAACAGGAGGCACGATATCGGGTCCCCTTCTCAACTTTACAGCTGTGGGATGTTCGACCACCCGATCAAACCTGTGCAGTTGAGTTTCTATACAGGAGTTGTACCCAACGAAGAAAATTTATGCCAAAGTCCAGTTTTTTTAGGATCACAAACATATGCTCTCACCCAAAGGAATGAAAAGCTTTTTCAATTTCGAGTGCCGCTAGGGCACACTCATCATGGGTCTGTTTGTCTAAGCCATGACCTGGCCAAGACACCGTATATTCAGGAGTGTGTTGCGGTCTGGAATAAAGCCTCATTGGTTTCTGTATACCAGAGCCTCCACTCTGGACAGAAGGTGGTTAGCCAGCTGCTTGGTGAAGATTTTTTTGTCTGCATTTAACTTGGGTCTTTATTGGGCTTTGTCATCATTACAATGGTAGCTGCTCGCATAGAGTATGGTAAGCAATTATTTTCTTTCACTTACAAGTAAACCTCCTGGAGCTTGTCTGCCAGGACTTTGCGTATACTTGAAAGAATTCAGGGGGAAGCCCCTCACCCACTAGGAGTCTTATTTGTGGGCAGTGCTCAAATTGTGGCCACCACCTCTTCCCTTGATATTTCTGGTTCCAATGTGTCGATATCCATCTGGGAGACTCTTGGAAGCCGGAGGGGTGGGCCTGGTCGTGCATAGAAGCCAGCAAGATAGTCTACCATTGTGTCATTTATGGTGGACTGCGTCACCACCACAATCCTGTCTGGCCGGGTCAAGGTCAATATTACTGAGGTGTGGACTTCCTGTTCAAGCATCCATGCCAGGAGCCTCCCCGACACTTGCCTGTAGTCCTTAAGGGTACGCCTGTCCAGCATGTCTCACATTTCATCTATTTCTCTCCGAAAGGCCAGTCTTTCCCATGTCTGTCCATCCTCCCGCCCCTTGCACACCTGCGGGTGTCCCAATTGGGTCTCCCGTCGCATCAGAGTGTGCTGCAAATGTCGCTTGATACCATATGAGGTAGACATACACTTGCCTCAGAGGACTACCTTCAACGCCTTCCACTCCTTTGCACGAGTCCCTATCGACACCTAATTATCTTCTAGGTACAGTCTAGGTCACCATTGATTGCCAGCTGGAAAGCCGCATCCGTGAGGGCCTCCGGGCATAGAGCCGGTGTCCAAGTGTGAGGACTGTTGGACTTGGCCCTTTTTGCAGGGTCATCCCTGAACTTTTTGCCTTCCTCCTGTACTTTTTCTGACCTGTTGTTGTTGGCTGTTTTATGACTCTGGGCACTTTACCACTACTGATCAGTGCTAAAGTGCATATGCTCTCTGTGGTAAATTGGTGTATGGATTAGTGATTCCATGATTGGTTGGTTTGGTTTACTTGTCAGACCCTAGTACAGTGCACTGAGTGTGCCCAGGGCTTGTAAACCAAATGCTGCTGGTGGGCTTGCAGCACTGGTTGTGCCACCCACAGAAGCAGCCTGTAAAAGTGTGTCTCAGGCCTGCCATTGCAGAGCCTGTGTGCAGTCTGGTACTGCCATGTTGACTGGGCAAGTGCACCCACTTGCCAGTCCCTAATCCTTCCCTTTTCTTCATATCAGACACCCCTATGGTAGGCCCAAGGGCAGGGTGCATTGTAAGTATAAGGTAGGACATGCCCTGGTGTGTGTGGCATGTCCTAATAGTGAATTACAGCCATTTTCGTTTTTCACTATTGCAAGGCTACCTGTTCCCCATAGGCCAGAATGGGCAGTTTGATTATTACATCTTATAATCCTAACTGACCCAGGGAACTAGGTAGAAATTCGAGTTTAGTATGCCTGAACTCAGAATGATAAAATACATCTTTTAGTGAAGTTGTTTTTAACATTGTGTTTGAAAATACCGCTTTTAGAAAGTAGGTATTTTCTTGCCTAACTATCCAAGCCTGCCTCTGCTAGGTTGTGTATTCCTTGTCTGGTTTGTGGGTGACAGGGGCTGGGGGATTCCAGGAGACAGGGTGAGTCAGCACAGGGCTGAATAGAGAGATCTGCATGTAGAGGGGTGGGAGGAGTTGCACCTGGGACCTGACTAGGGCTGTGCCTTCCCTTCACAATGCTGGCTCCACCTCCTGTGGTGCGTCTGATGTCCCTGGCCTACACTGTGAAAGGAAAGAAGGAGTCTTGTCAACAAAGTGCTCCAGGACTGACCAGAACTGGTTTGGACTAGGCAAAGGCCTCTCTGCCTTCAGAGAACAAAGGGAAAATGAGTATAAAAGAGGGGACCCAAACCCCAGAACTTTAGATCACTTTTGGGAAACAAGAAGAACCTTTGCTGAGGAGAGGAACCAGAGAAACTGAGGAGGAGACTATCCCTAAGCTGAGTGCTGTTTGGGGGATTGGCCGGCAGTGGTTGCCTGACTGCCAAAGAAAGGAGAAAGGAACTTTGTGTGTACTTTCATCAACTTGTAAAGGATCTCCAAGGGCTTGAGATAGAGCTTGCCTCCTGCTGAAGTCTCAGGGACAACAGACTTCACCAACCAGCTCCCTGCCTTCCCTTGCTGGGAATTGAAGTGCCTGCTGTTGAGCTGGGCCTTCTGAGAGACTGCGTGTCGCTGGGAGCGCGACTCAAGACGAAGAAGCGTGACGCCGCCGCAGCCGTTGTCGCATCGCCGGAGAAGAGTGTCGTCGTCGCAGCAGGCGCCGTCGCATCACCGGAGAAGCGTGCCGCCGCTGTCGCCATCGCATCACCCGAAGCGCCTCGCATCACCGGAGAAGAGTGTCGCCGTCGCAGCAGACGGCGTCGCATCACCGGAGAAGAGTGTCGCTGCTGTAGCTGCTGTCGTCGCATCGCTGAGAAAGCGTGCTGTCGCATCGCATCACCGAGGCGCCCCACATCCCTGGAGAAGAGTGTCGCCGTCGCAGCAGACGCCGTCGCATCACCAGAGAAGCGTGTCGCAGGGCCTGTCGCGGCTCAGAAGATTCGTTGAGTCGCCGCGCGGCCGTCGGGCGTGCACGCATCGTTGTCGCATCAAGAAGAAGACACCATTTTGTTTCATTGCACCGGATCTTCATCGCATCACGGCGCTGCTGGTCGCATCGCCACGGAAGCACAGTAAGAAACCGACGCATCACCTCCCCACGCGGAGAAGAACCAACGCATCCCCTACGCAGCAGTAGGGACCCGATGCATCACCGTTCTTGCGTGTAAGGAACCGACGCATCACCTTCCCTGCAACACTTTCGTTGTATAGCGTTACGCATCCAAAGGTACATTGAACTCAAAGTGTCGCATTTACCATCCAAAGAGAACTAAGCTAATTCTACCATTTTTAAGTACAGTATTGTGGATTTTTGTCGTTTGTGGTCTTGTGTTAAGTCTATATAAAAATACTTATTTTTATACTACAACTTGTGTGGTGTCCATCTGTAGTATTGTCACTTGATTACTGTATGTGTTCACAAATGCTTTACACACTGCCTCTGAGATAAGCCTGTCTGCTCGTGCCAAGCTACCAAGGGGGTGAGCAGGGGTTATTTTAGGAGTGTACCCCCTTACCCTGACTAGACGCAAGGGTCCCTATTTGGACAAAGGTACCTACCTCTGCCAACTAGAGACCCCCAAATCTAACAAGGACCAACACCCCCTCATAGCTAAGGGCCGTGTGAGGACTGACCCCCCCTCATAGCTAAGGGCCATCAAGGAATGGTCAGACAGGAATCTATTTAAGCAGCTAGCCTCTCGCACTTGAGACTCCCCCAGAGAGTCTTGGTGTGCAGGCTTCTTCCTCCTCTAAACAGAAACCTGATCATTGTTTTCACTACTACTGATAGGGTTTGCCTCCCACTTTGATATTTGCAGACCACGTCCACATTCTTCAGCTGGAGATTCTCACTTTGTTGAGCAAATTGTGCCATAAAATTGGTGCATTGGTTCCAGAGATCAGGCAGCGGTGTTAATCCAGTTATTTTCTTGTTCCCCAAAAAAGATAGGGTCCCATTCTGGATTTTCGTATATCGACTGTCCTCCTTCTCAAGGAGAAATTTAAAATGCTTTTCCTTGTGCAGGTCCTTTTGTCTTTGGAGCTAGAAGACTGGATGTTTTCCATTGAATTCAGGACACTTACTTACATATACTTATTCTGCAGTTGCATAGGCGACACCTGCGTTTTTTTATAGACTTGAACGCAATCAGTTTGCTGTCCTTCCCTTCAGGCTAATGTTAGCTCCTTGTGCCTTGCTCATGGAGGTCGTTGCAGTGCGTTTTGCAGGTCAGGGGTTTTTGTAGCCCCATACCTCAGTGATTGGCTGCTTTGGCGCAGCTAGTGTTGGGCCACCTTCAAATCATGACCTCCCTGCTTTTCGAAGTGGGTTTTCAATTAGGCCACCTTCAGATCATGACCTCCCTGCTTTTTGAACTGGGGTTTCAATCAGGCCACCTTCAGACCATGACCTCCTTACTTTTCAACTGGGTTTTCAATCGGGCGTGGGCAGGTGTACAGGGTCACTATATTCAAATCCCAAGCTCTACGCTCGTTCCATGAAATTTGCAAACCCATATATTTAAAATGGTCTGTGCCAACAGCAGTCCTGTGCTCACTCCTAGTTTGCGATGGATCACCCATCTCTGGCACATGTGTTGATTTATTCCAATTAATAATTAGGCCTCACCATAAATTTGTAGCATCTGCATTAATCTAGGCCAGAGGACACACTTTCTTGGTGGTAGACCCCCTGAACCAGCCTAGAACTTTCAGACTCGCTTGCTTTTGTTGCTCACTGTGCATTTCTGTTTCTCCAGTATTGTAACTTTTATAGATTCACATGCTTGAATCTTCCCCATTGTCATGGTGGGAGTCCCACTGTAACAGTAAAGTAGTAGTAGTAAAGCTTTAACCTTAATCCCTTTTGAAAATTAATATAATTTAGTAACCTATTAACATTGTTTTAAAACATCCAAACTTCAATCACAGCAGAGACCTTAGAGTATCCATCCCCTGCAAGGTCACCATACCTCAGCTTTCTTACGCACGTTGTGTGTTAAGGAGTCTCCGTGAGCTCTGCTCAGTCACAGTGTTTCCACAGTTACCCTTTTGAAGTTCCAGATTGCAGTTCATCTCTTCATCTGAGGTACAGTTCGGAAGTGTGTTTGCCCGTCTTTCTACAAAATGTCTGAGTCTAAAAAAGAGTTGTTTAGGCCCTGCAAGACTTGTGGAAAATCCAGACTTTATTCTGAGGACCCACACAAAGAGTGTTTTTATTACCTGTATCCAGACCATAAGCTGAGAGAATGCAAGTACTGCCGTACTTTTTCTACATAAACCCTCAAGGACTGTGAGGGGTAGGCTGCTTCTCTGGCTACAAAGGAAGAAGGCTGCTAAGGACTCTGACTCTGAAGGTGAGGAGAAGCCTCATTCCTCCTCTAAGAAAAGAAAGTAAGGGGAGCCTTCCTATTCCCATAGAGATTCTAAAAAATCTGGATCTCAAAGCAGAGAAGAGGGCTAAAAAGGACCTGCCTGCTCCCTCTACCTCACAGCAAAGAGCTAGTTCAGCACCACCATCTGCGCCTCACACTCCCTTCAGAGATACCACTTCTAAGAAAAACCGCCCGCCGACGACTCCGTTGACGAAGCACTCATCGTCTATGGCCTTCGTCTCTACAGGACCAGGTGCACAGTCGACGGTCTTGTGGGCGACTTCCACGTCAGCGGTCAAGACAACGACGGCTGCTCTGTCGTCGAAGGCGTAAGTGGTGTTGTCACTGTTATCGACAGTGTTAAGACTGTCTCCGTTGACGAAGATTTCGCCGTCGACAGTCCTGCTCGTCACTACACCGTCGGCGAAGATTTTGCTTCAGGCCGCACCATCAGTGTTACCGTTGATGATAACGTCGTCGATACCATCGACGGGCCCTTCGACGGCTCCGTCAAAGGGGGAAAAAGACATTGCTCCAGCAAAGGCCATACCATCTCTGCTTCAAGACTTCTCAAAGATTTCTCCATTGTCTCCTACTCATCTCTTGGATTTTTAAGAATCAGAGGATGAGGGTCCATATGGTCCTGCATCTAGCCCCTCTCAACTCAGAGTCAAGTGCCAGGATTCAGAGGCAGATGAGGCACTAGATGATCCGTCAACCTATCTTGAGGGCGAATACTCCTTCTCTGATACAGGGCGTCCCTGCGCTCAATGCTTGGACGCATTCCTATGAAGAACAGGAAGATAAGCATCATCATTCTCAGGAGCCTTCCATTAACATACCCATTTCTTTAGTTACAGACTTTCGTCTGATGCTAAATGATTATTACAGATGCTTCCCTGAGGCTAACTCCACTCAGCAGCCCCCTCCTATACAGGACGTACCGCGGACCATTCCTACAATGCGAAAGAACAGAAATGTACCTCCTCCATTAGCAATACCTGTTAATGTGCAGAACAGCAATGACCAGCAACTAGAAGAAAGGGAGCTGCAGTTGGACCCGGATGACCACGATAAATGTGATGATTATAAGACACCCATGCCACTCTCGCCTACTCCACCTATGGCCGATTCTCCACCTACAGATATCGTCAGTTTTCATGACCTCCTGGAGCAAGCGTCAAAGCGCTTTGACCTACCTATGCCCGCCAAACAGACGGAGTGTTTTCTATATGATTTTAAAGCAGGTACACAGCGCACCACTGGAGTCCTTCCCATCGTGGATTACTTATGGCAAGAAGGTCTAAAATTAATGAAGATGCTAGCCTCCATTCCTGTTGTTGTCCCGAAAATGGACATAAAATGCAAGGCGTCTGAAAACTCTCCTACATGCCTTATTGGTCATCCTCAACCTGATACAGTTATCATGCATGCTGCTCAAAGAAGATCTAAAAATCCTTCCTCGCCATGTACAGTCCCACCAGATAAGAAGGGGCGCCGGCTAGACAACATTGGCAAGCTGTTTTCCGCGCGAGCGGCTACTGCCATCAGAGCCTCCAACGCCATGGCTATCCTTGGGAAGTATGACCGACAAATGTGGCCCGACATCTCCTCGTTGTTGGAATAGCTTCCAGAGGACAAGAAAAAGGAGGAAAAGAACGTTTTATCAGAAGGTGAGAGGGCCTCTTCTGAAATGATTGATGTGGCAATGGACGTTTCATCTACCGCCTTCAGGCAGATGGCGGGAGCTGCAGTGTTGAGGCAGCAGTGTTGGATCAGGGCTACAACGTTCTGCCCAGAAGTTCAGCCCAAGGTACTGGACATGCCGTTCGACGGCAAATATCTATTTGGCAAGCATGTGGATGATGCGCTTATTAAGTTAATGAATAACTCTGCCACAGGTTATTTTCCAAGATGTTTATTCCAAGTAGTACAACTCCACCAACCCTTTCAGGCAATGATCCAATCCAAACTGTCAAAGGAACATCCCCAAGTTCCATAGAACATCAGTACATCACAGGGTGACATGGTAAGCATTCCACACACAGCAGCTGGATTCACAAATTATAGCACATCTTCCCCTTTGAATAATTGAAAGATGAATAACAAAGAAACAAAGTTAAAACAACATGTCAAAAAATTATGAGTACAATTGCAAGAACATAACCAATTCCCACAATGCAATGTTACAACAAAAAATTACACAACAAAGACCGAAAGAAAAAAAAACATTAAAAAAAACAACACTAGATAGTAAACATACCACATGAGATCATGTAACATGTTCATATGAACATCATTTCTAATGTAACATCATCACATTATCCTTATCCCATTTGGGCTTGATTCTCACTCTCCCAGAATTCAGATCACAAGAACCACTCAAACCATCATCAAAAAGATTCCGGCTTGACTTCGGTTGATGATTGGAAATACCCACTTTCACCAGCCTAGACATGCTCCCTACATCACAGGTCATGACAAAAGGACCCATAAACCTCAATTGCCCTTTCCTTATCAAATCAAGTCTTCTCACTAACACTTTATCACCCACTTTCCATCTACTTTCTCGTGTACAATGTCTTTTGTTAAAATGTGCTTTATACTTGTTCTGATACTCTAATCTTCGCAACACCAACCCATCACTAGATTGTTGTTCAGACACATCAGTATCTAATTTCAACCATGCCATATTGAGTTTACAATGAGGCTTCCTTCCTCTGAGTGAAGCGAAAGGCGATATGGATGTCACACTATTGGGTGTAACCCTATGTGCCCACCAGGTCTCTCTGAGAGCAATTTTCAACAATTCCTTATTGAGGAGTGCATGTTGTGCACAATTCTTCACAATCTTATTCATGCTCTCAGCTAAGCCATTAGCTTGTGGTGAATAAAGAGCCGTCTTTAGATGTACAATAGACAACTCAGTAAGAAAACTTTCCATATCCTGAGACACAAACTGTATCCCATTGTCAGTGACCCAACACTTTGCGCATGAGGGGCATTTGGGTAGAAAAAGAGAAAGCTAGACTTCGTGAATGGTATTGGTGGCCTGGAATGGACCACGAGGTGGAGGAAGTTGTGAAAGATTGTTGGCAATGTGCAAACAATGATAAATCCAAAAAATTACACACAGCATTGTTATCTCCTGTTGAAGTGCCTGTGGAACCGTGGACGAAGTTGGGCTTGGACATTGCGGGCCTTTTGAATTGTTATCCCATAAGCAGCGATAGGTCATCTTACTTGTGGATTATACGTCCAAATGGGTGGTTACTAAATTTGTTCCTGTTGTAAATACCAGATCTGTAATTGAGTTCTTGAGAGAGGAGTTTTCCAAGGAGGGAATCCCAAAGTGTTTGGTCACTGACAATGGGGTACAGTTTGTGTCCCAGGATATGGAAAGTTTTCTTACTGAGTTGTCTATTGTACATCTAACGACGGCTCTTTATTCGCCACAAGCTAATGGCTTAGATGAGCACATGAATAAGATTGTGAAGTATTGTGCACAACTTGCACTCCTCAATAAGGAATTTTTGAAAATTGCTCTAAGAGAGACCTGGTGGCCACATAGGGTTACACCCAATAGTGCGACATCCATGTTGCCTTTCGCTTCACTCAGAGGAAAGGAGCCTCATTGTAAATTGAATCCGGCATGGTTGAAATTAGATACTGATGTGTCTGACCAACAATCCAGTGATGAGTTGGTGTTGCGAAGATTGGAGCATCAGAACAAGTATAAAGCACATTTTAACAAAAGACATTGTACACGAGAAAGTAGATGGAAAGTGGGTGATAAAGTGTTAGTGAGAAGACCTGGTTTGGTAAGGAAAGGGCGATCGAGGTTTATGGATCCTTTTGTTATAACCTCTGTAAAAAAACGTGGTTGTGTTAGATTCTGGTGATGTATGGAGCATGTCTAGGTTGGTGAAAGTGGGAATTTCCAATCATCAGCCGACGTCAAGCTGGAATCTTTTTGATGATGGTTTGAGTGGTTCTTGTGATCTGAATTCTGGGAGAGTGAGAATCAAGCCCAAATGGCATAAGGATTATGTGATGATGTTACATCAGAAATGATGTTCATATGAACATGTTACATGATCTCATTTATCTGAACGAGACACGTTAGTGACAGATTCCTTACCTTAGAATATCCCCAGGCGTCAGGCTGGATCCGGAAAGTTTTGCATAGCAGTACCCCTGCACGTCGGTAGGCGGCGTCGTGCGGCTCCGCGTCCGTCGTCGGCGTCGTGATCGCCGGGATGACGTCGCGGCCAGTACTTAGACGCCGCCCATGCGCGTTGGCGTCAGTTCTTTCTTTTTCCGCGCCAGTAAGCGCAGATCCGGATTGAGCAGTGCCCCAGTCATTTTTTGACTGAATATTTTTGTGACTTTTTGTCCAAGTTTTTCGAGTCGTTCGACTCCAAAGGTGTCAGTAGGGATGCCCGGCTTCAAGCCATGCGGAGTCTGTAATCGCATGATGTCGATTACGGATCCGCACCGTGAGTGTCTCTTCTGTCTGGGGCGCGGCCACGACCCCCCGTCGTGCCCCGAGTGTCGGTCCCTCGCCCCGAAGGCTTTGCGAGAGCGGTCTTGAAAGTTTCTCGAGGCCCGGCACTCGGCTCCGCGCCGCTCGAGGTCCCGGTCCCGTGAGAGGTCGAGGGGCCGGTCGCGGAGCCGTCGTCATTCGTCGGGGTCGAAGTCTTCGTCCTCAGGTAAGGCGAAGCACAAGAGGTCCAAGAAGCGTCGCTCCGAGGGTGCCCGCGCCATGGCCCGCATCTTCGGGCCTAAGGGTTACCCCGGTGCGCCTTCGGGCCCCGCGGGCCCCAGTGGGAGTCCTCCCTCGGCACCACCGGCGGCTCCGGCCCCAGCACCGCAGGACCCCCTCGGATCCAGGCCTGGATCCCGGTCGACGCCGGTTGACCTAACGACACCTCCACCGGCGCCGACCTCACCGGTACCATTTACGACGCCATCCGAGGCCCCGGACGGCGCCGTCCCCAGGTTCTCCCCGGCACCGGACACGGAGCCGGATCGACAGCGCTCGACGCCGATTCCGACGCCGATGGGACCTTTATTCCCTCATGTCCCTCCTCCTTACTTTTCACCTGTTTTGGAGGACGAGGAGGACTGGGAGGGGTCGGAAGACCCTCTCACAGCTCAATGTGAGCCTTATCAGGACTGGGCTGAGGAACTGGGGGATGTCAGTGGTCTGGACACCTCTCCTGACCTTGGCATGCTGTCTCCTCCTTCCGTGGCTACGGAGGAGGGAGCAAGTTATGCTACGGTGTTGCGTAGGGCGGCTGAGGCCTTGCGCCTCGAGCTTCCTACGGTGGCTGTCAGGACTAACCTCCTGACGGAAGTGCTTCAGCCGGCGGCTACCTCTTCGGAGCCACTGCTGCCGTTCAACGACGCACTTTCGGACGTTCTTTTGGGCACCTGGTCCAGGCCCACCACAGGGGCTCCTGTGGACAGGAACGTCGCCCGACGCCATCGCCCGGCCCTGGGCGACCCTCTGTTTCTCTCCCAACACCCCACCCCGAGAGCTTGGTTGTCCAAGCCTCTACCTCCCAGAGCGCCTTCCCTACTGCTCCGCCGGATAGGGAATCCAAAAAACTGGACCAATTTGGGAAGAAGGTTTTTTCTTCCTCCAGTGCTGGCTTGCAGTCCGTGAACACCGCTTGCCTTTTGGGCCGTTACTCCCACTCTCTGTGGGATTCGGTGGCGCAAGTGCTGCCCAAGTGTCCAGGCACTTCTCTCCCGTGCTGTTGCAGAAGGGAGAAGGGAGAGACGCAGCGAAGTTCACTATCAAATGTGGCCTAGACACCGCTGACTCGCTAGGCAGATCGCTTGCTACGACAGTGGCGCTTCGCCGTCACGCCTGGCTGAGGACCACTGGTTTCTCAGGCGATGTCCAAAACACCCTTATGGACATGCCCTTTGATGGTATCCGCCTTTTTGGCAATAAGGCAGACAGCGTGCTGGAGCGCTTTAAGGACTCGCGGGCTACGGCCAAGTCCTTGGGCCTCTCCGCCTCGCACCCTCTGCAGCAGTCTGCTTTTCGCCCCTTTCGTGGCCATGGAAGGGGTGCCCAGTCACGTCCACTGCCCAGCCACCGGCCCGCGCAGCAAACGCCTTCGCGCGGCCGAGGACGTGGCTCCCGCCGAGGCAGGTCGGGTAATCAGCGAGCGGGTCAGGCCACCACCTCCGCCCGCAACCTCCAAACCCTCCTGGTCCGTCCTTTCCGGTCCACAGCACGCCAGTGGGGGGCAGGGTCCGCCATCACCTTCCCCACTGGCGCACCATCACATCGGACAGGTGGGTTTTGGACATTGTCCGAAGGGGCTACTCCCTCCCCTTCGAGACTGCCCCTCCAGCCATGCCACCTCAGCACCACCGCATATCGGGGGACCATTTGGCACTTCTTCGACAGGAAGTTGCGGCCCTCTTGGTCAAGGGGGCCATCGAGCGCGTTCCGACCCCAGAAGTAGGGCGTGGTTGTTATTCCCACTACTTTCTGGTGCCCAAAAAGGACAAGGAGGACATGCGTCCTATCTTGGACCTCCGGAACGTCAATCGCTTCCTCCGGAAGGAGAAGTTCAAGATGCTCACCCTAGCTCAGGTCTTGACTGCCCTCGACCCTGGAGATTGGATGGTAGCGTTGGACTTGCAGGACGCCTATTTTCACATCCCCGTCCTGCCGGCCCACCGGCGTTACCTGCGGTTCACGGTAGGCCTCGAGCACTTTCAGTTCACCGTGCTTCCCTTTGGCCTTACCAGCGCCCCTCGGGTGTTCACGAAGGTGATGGCGGTGGTCGCAGCTCATCTGCGCCGGTCAGAGGTTCCAGTCTTCCCCTACCTCGACGACTGGTTGCTGAAGGCGGGCTCGTCCCAGGCAGTCGTCTCCCACCTCCAGACTACGGCCGGACTCCTGCACTCGCTGGGGTTCTCCATCAATGTGCCGAAGTCGCACCTGGTTCCTTCTCCACAGCTCCTTTTCATCGGAGCGGTGCTGGACACAACGCAGTTTCGGGCCTATCCTCCCGAACGGCGAGTCCAGGATATTCAGGCTATGATTCCGATCTTTCAGCCTCTATCCTGGGTTTCGGTACGGATGACCCTGAGGCTGCTGGGCCTCATGGCCTCCTGCATCCTGCTGGTCGATCATGCCAGATGGCATATGCGGGCTCTGCAGTGGGACCTGAAGTTCCAGTGGGCACAGCATCAGGGGAACCTGTCCGATTACGTCCAGATCTCGGAGGGAACTGCACAGCAGTTGCAGTGGTGGCTCTCGAACCGGCAATGGGTCACGGGCAGATCCCTCTCCCTTCCCCAGCCAGAGCACACAGTTGTGATGGATACGTCCCTTCTGGGATGGGGCGGTCACATGGGAGAGGCGGAGATCAGAGGCCTCTGGTCTCCGGCGAAGTCCCGGCTCCATATCAACCTTCTGGAGCTCCGGGCGATCCGACTTGCACTGAAGGCATTCCTTCCCTCTGTCAAGGGGAAGGTAGTGCAGGTGTTCACAGACAACACCACCGCCATGTGGTACTGCAACAAACAAGGCGGGGTGGGGTCGTGGACCCTTTGTCAGGAGGATCTGCGTCTCTGGACATGGCTGGAACATCAGGGCATATTCCTGATGGTTCAACACCTGGCAGGTTCCCTGAACGCCAGGGCGGACAAACTCAGCCGCAGGTGCATGATGGATCATGAATGGTGTCTTCACTCTGAGGTGGTGCAAGGACTCTTTCTACAGTGGGGAGAGCCTTGGTTAGATCTATTCGCCACCGAAGAGAACGCGCAATGTCAGCAATTCTGCGCGTTGGAATTTCCAAGGCGGCACTCGCTCGGCGACGCTTTTCGACGCGAGTGGAGTTGCGGTCTGTTGTACGCCTTTCCGCCTATACCACTTCTGCCCAGAGTGTTGAAGAAGATTCGGCGCGACCGGGCCCAAGTCATTCTTGTGGCTCCGGACTGGGCTCGAAGAGTTTGGTATCCCGAGCTACTCAGTATGCGCATCGATCCCCAGATCCGTCTGCCTCTTCGGGAGGATCTTCTGTCGCAGCAGCAGGGGACGGTCCTCCACCCGAACCTGTCCAGTCTCCACCTCCTTGCATGGAGATTTAGCGGCGGCAGTTGATTCCTTTCGACTTGCCTCCCGAAGTTTGTGATGTGATTCTGGCAGCCAGGCGTCCCTCCACTAAGGTGGTATACGCCTGCAGGTGAAACAAGTTTGTGACATGGTGCACAGCAAAGGCTGTGAATCCCCTTTCTGCCCCTCTTTCTGAGGTTCTTCTGTTCCTTCTTTCTCTGGCCCAACAGGGTTCTGCCCTGGGTACCATCAAGGGCTATCTTTGTGCAATCTCGGCCTTCCTCAGCCCTCCCTTTTCAAGTCCCCTGTTGTTAACAGGTTTCTTAAAGGCATTACACACCTTTTCCCTCCTGTTCCGTTTGTGATGCCTCAGTGGGACTTGAACTTGGTTCTTACCTTTTTAATGTGCGCTCCCTTTGAGCCTCTCCATAACTGTCCTCTTCGTCTTCTCACTCTGAAGACAGCCTTTCTGGTGGCTATCACCTCCGCTCGGCGGGTGATTGAGCTCCAGGCTCTTTCTTGCAAACCCCCCTTTCTGTCTGTCCATCCAGACAAGGTTGTTCTTAGGACGCGTCCGTCCTTCTTGCCAAAGGTGGTTACTGCCTTCCACATTGGGCACACCATCACTTTGCCCACCTTCTTTCCGCCTCCGCATCCTTCCAGAGAGGAAGAGAGGCTCCACCGTCTGGACCCAAAACGTGCGATTTCTTTCTATTTGAACCGCACACAACAGTTCCGGGTGGACGACCAGCTCTTTGTTGGCTACGTGGGCGCCAAAAAGGTCGGGCGGTACACAAGCGGACCATCTCCCGCTGGGTTGTCTTGTGTATCAAAGCCTGCTATTCTTTGGCTAAGAAGGAGCCCCCTGTTGGGCTACGTGCCCATTCCACCAGGGCGACAGCCGCCACCACGGCTTTGGGACGTGGTGTCCCATTGCAGGACATTTGTCAGGCAGCTACGTGGGCCTCGCTGCACACGTTTACCAAGCATTACTGCCTTGACAGCCAAGTCCGGAGAGACGGCTTCTTTGGCCGTTCTGTTCTCCGAGACTTCCTCGTCTGATCTTTGTTCGCAGACCCACCACCGGGGTTGGTATTGCTGGGGTATCTATTCTAAGGTAAGGAATCTGTCACTAACGTGTCTCTTTCAGATGCACAAGTTACTAACTTGTGTAACGATATATCTGTAAGAGACAGTAGTTAGTGACAGATTCCTTACCGCCCCACCCATCCTCGCCGTTCTGCGAACTGATTTCTAGGGTTAAGGTCATCCCTTTCAGGGCTCTAGTTTTCAGACACCAGTGTCAGTTTCTTGCATGGCTCTGCGTTTCTGGCGCGGAAAGTCGTGTACAGAACTGACGCCAGCACGCATGGGCGGCGTCTAAGTACTGGCCGCGACGTCATCCCGGCGATCACGACGACGGACGCGGAGCCGCACGACGCCGCCTACCGACATGCAGCGGTACTGCTACGCAAAACGTACCGGATCCAGCCTGACGCCTGGGGATATTCTAAGGTAAGGAATCTGTCACTAACTACTGTCTCTTACAGATATATCGTTACACAAGTTAGTAACTTGTGCATTATGTTTACTATCTAGTGTTGGTTTTTTTTTATGTTGATTGTTTTTTTTTCTTTCGGTCTTTGTTGTGTAATTTTTTGTTGTAACCTTGCATTGTGGGAATTGGTTATGTTCTTGCAATTGTACTCATCATTACCTGAAAGAAACAGTTAGTTAAAGATTCCTTACTTTAGAATTACCCCCAGGCGTCAGACTGGATCCGGAAAGTTTTTCGTCAGCAGTACCCCCTGCACGTCGAAAGGTGACGTCGGTGGGCTCCGCGTTCGTTGTTGGCTTCGTGGTCGCCGGGATGACGTTGCGGTAGCTACATAGACGCCACCTTCGCACACTGACGTCAGTTCTTTCTTTTTCCGCGCCAGCCAGCACAGATCCGGAGAGAGCGGTACCTCCAGTCACTTTTTGACTGATTTTTTGGGCGACTTTTGTCGACACCGTTTTCGAGTCTTCGACTCCTGGTGCACAAGGGATGCCCGGTTTCAAGGCCTGCGGTTCCTGTAGCCAACTGATGTCGGTGACGGATCCGCACCGCGTGTGCCTGTTTTGACTGGAGCGCCGTGGTGTTGCGTAGGGCGGCCGAGGCTCTCAACCTCGAGCTACCTACGGTGGCAGTCAGGACTAACCTCCTGACAGAGGTGCTTCAACCGGCAGCGAGCTCTTCGGAGCCCCTGCTGCCGTTTAATGAAGCCCTAACCGACATCCTTTTGGGCACCTGGTCCAGGCCCAACCCAGGGGCTCCTGTGGATAGGATGGTTGCCCGATGCCACCGCCCGGCCCCGGGCGACCCCACTTTCCTCTCCCAACACCCCACCCCTGAGAGCTTGGTGGTCCAAGCCTCCACCTCCAAAGGCGCATTCCCTAACGCACCACCTGATAGGGAATCCAAAAAGCTGGACCATCTTGGGAAGAAGATGTTTTCTTCCTCCAGCTTGGGACTGTGGTCGGTAAACACTGCATGTCTGTTGAGCCGTTACACCCACTCCATGTGGGAAACGGTGGCGCAAGTGCTGCCTTAGTGCCCGGAGGAGGCCCAGGCCGTATTCTCCTTGCAGTTGCCAAAGAGAGAGACGCAGCAATGTTTACCATCCGCTGTGGGCTGGATACCGCCGACTCACTAGGCAGGACGATTTCCACGTCGGTAGCCCTTCGACGCTACGCCTGGTTGAGGTCGACTGGTTTTTCAGGGGATGTCCAATCCACCCTTATGAACATGCCCTTTGATGGCCGTCGCCTATTGGGCGACAAGGCAGACAACGCGCTGGAGCGCTTTAAGGACTCTCGGGCCACGGCCAGGTCCTTGGGCCTCTCCACCTCCCGCCCTGCGCAGTCTGCTTTTCGCCCCTTTCGTGGCTACGGAAGGGGTGCCACGCCACGTCCCACCCAGACCCCCAGGCCAGCGCAAGCTGTTTAGCCCCTGCGCTGCCGGGGACGTGGGATCCACCGCCGTGGTTCTGGGGGCCAGCGGGCGGGCCAGTCCACCACAGCCCCCCTGCAGCAGCCTCCAAACCCTCCAAGTCCGACCTTTCAGGGCCACCAAACGCCAGTGGGCGGCAGGATTCGCCATCACCTCCACCAGTGGCGCACCATCACGTCGGACAGGTGGGTTTTGCAAATAGTCTGAAGGGGCTACTCCCTCCCCTTCGAGACTACCCTTCCATCCATGCCACCTCAGTACTATTGCATGTCGGAGGATCATCTGGCCCTTCTCCAACAGGAAGTTTTGGCACTCTTGGCCAAGGGAGCCATCGAGCGAGTTCCTGTCCCAGAAGTAGGTCGTGGTTGTTATTCCCACTACTTTCTGGTGCCCAAGAAGGACAAAGGCCTGCGTCCTATCTTGGATCTCAGGAACGTCAACCGCTTCCTCCGGAAGGAGAAGTTCAAAGTGTTGACGCTAGCTCAGGTCCTGTCTGCCCTCGATCCTGGAGACTGAATGGTAGCGTTGGACTTGCAGGACGCTTATTTTCTCATCCCCGTCCTGCCGGCCCACCGGCGTTACCTGTGGTTCACTGTAGGCCACGAGCACTTTCAGTTAACCGTGCTCCCCTTTGGCCTTACCAGCGCCCCTTGGGTGTTCACGAAAGTGTTGGCGGTGGTCGCAGCTCATCTGCGCAGATCAGGGGTTCCAGTCTTCCCCTATCTTGACGACTGGCTGTTAAAGGCGTGCTCGCCCCAGGCTGTCGTCTCCCACCTCCAGACTACGACCGACCTCCTGCATTCGCTGGGGTTCTCCATCAACATGCCGAAGTCACACCTAACTTCCTCTCAGAAGCTCCTCTTCATCGGAGCGGTTCTGGACACGACGCAGTTTCGGGTCTATCCTCCCGAACAGCGAGTCCGGGATATTCGGGCTATGATTCCGATCTTTCAGCCTCTATCCCGGGTTTCGGTCAGGATGACCCTCAGGCTACTGGGCCTGATGGCCTCCTGCATCCTGCTGGTGGACCATGCCAGATGGCATATGCGGGCTCTGCAGTGGGACCTGAAGTTCCAGTGGGCACAACACCAGGGGAACCTGTCCGATTGCGTTCAGATCTCGGAGGACATTGCACACCAATTGCAGTGGTGGCTAACGAACCAGGATTGGGTCGACGGCAGATCCCTCTCCCTTCCCCAACCAGAGTTCACAGTTGTGACAGATGCATCACTTCTGGGATAGGGCGGCCACATGGGGGAGGCGGAGATCAGAGGCCTCTGGTCTCCGGTGGAGTCCGGGCTCCACATCAACCTTCTGGAGCTTCGGGTGATTCATCTTGCACTCAAAGCATTCCTTCCCTCTGTCCGGGGAGGAGTAGTGCAGGTGTTCACGGACAACACCACCGCCATGTGGTACTGCAACAAACAAGGCGGGGTGGGGTCGTGGACCCTATGTCAAGAGTCCCTCCGCCTCTGGACATGGCTGGAACATTAGGACATATCCCTGGTGGTTCAACACCTGGCAGGTTCACTGAACGCCAGGGCAGACGAACTCAGCCGCAGGTGCATGATGTATCACGAATGGTGTCTTCACTCGGAGGGGGTGCAAGGTCTCTTTCGACTGTGGGGAGAGCCTTGGTTAGATGTATTCGCCACCGAAGAGAACGCGCAATGTCAGCATTTCTGCACGTTGGAATTTCCAAGGCGGCACTCGCTAGGTGACGCCTTTCGTTGAGAGTGGAGTTGTGGGGTCTTCTATACGCTTTTCCGCCTATACCACTTCTGCCCAGAGTGCTAAAGAAGATCAAGTGCGACCGTACCCAAGTCATTCTTGTGGCTCTGGATTGGGCACAAAGAGTCTGGTATCCCGAGCTGTTACACATGGCCTTCGATCCTCCGATCAGACTGCCTCTTCGGGAGGATCTACTGTCGCAGCAGCGGGGGATGGTCCTCCACCCGAACCTGTCCAGCCTCCACCTCCTTGCGTGGAGATTGAGTGGCGGCAGTTGATGTCGTTTGACTTGCCTCCCGAAGTCTGTGATGTTATCTTGGCAGCCAGGCATCCCTCCACAAAGACGGTATACGCCTGCAGATGGAACAAATTTGTGGCATGGTGCACAGCAAAGGCTGTGGATCCCCTTTCCGCCCCTCTGTCTGAGGTTCTCTTGTTCCTCCTTTCTTTGGCCCAGCAGGGCTCTGCTCTGGGCACTCTAAAAGGCTACCTCTCGGCCATTTCAGCCTTTCTTAGGCTTCCTGATCAGCCTTCTCTTTTTAAGTCCCCTGTTGTAAATCGTTTCCTTAAGGGCATTACTCATCTTTTTCCTCCTGTTCCCTTCGTAATGCCCCAGTGGGACTTGAACTTGGTTCTTACATATCTTATGTGCGCTCCATTTGAGCCGCTACATAACTGTACTCTCAGGGTTCTTACTTTAAAAACTGTTTTTCTGGTGGCCATCACCTCTGCTCGCAGGGTGAGTGAGCTTCAAGCACTTTCGTCTAAGCCTCCTTTTCTGACTGTTCATCCGGACAAAGTTGTCCTTCGCACTCATCCTTCCTTTCTTCCCAAAGTGGTTACTCCTTTCCATATTGGACAGACCATCACTTTGCCCACCTTCTTTCCGCTTCCGCATCCTTCTAAAGAGGAAGGGAGGCTCCACCGTCTGGGTCCAAAGCGTGCGCTTTCCTTTTACTTGGATCACACAAAACAATTCCGGGTGGATGACCAGCATTTTGTTGGCTACGCGGGCGCCAAGAAAGGTCGGGCCGTGCACAAACGGAACATTTCTAGATGGGTCGTTTTGTGTATCAAAGTTTGTTATTCCTTGGCAAAGAAGGAGCCTCCAGTGGGGTTGCACGCCCATTCCACCAGGGCGACGGCAGTTACCACTGCTTTGGGACGTGGAGTCCCCCTTAATGACATCTGTCAGGCAGCTACGTGGGCATCGCTGCACACGTTTACAAGACACTACTGCCTGGACAGCCAAGTCCGGAGAGACGGCTTCTTTGGCCGTTCTGTTCTCCAGGACTTCCTGGTGTGAACTGGGTTCGCAGACCCACCACCGGGGTTGGTATTGCTGGGGTATCTATTCTAAGGTAAGGAATCTATAACTAACTGTTTCTTTCAGATGAACAAGTTACTTACCTTCGGTAACGATATATCTGTAAGAAACATAGGTTAGTCATAGATTCCTTACCGCCCCACCCATCCTCCCCATTCTGCGAACTGACTTCTACGGTTAAGGACTCCTTTTCAGGGCCCAATTTTGTGCACCAGTGGTCAGTGTCTTGCATGGCTCTGTGCTTCTGGCGTGGAAAGTCATGGAAAGTCGTGTACAGAACTGACGTCAGTGTGCGAGTGCGGATTCTATGTAGCTACCGCGACGTCATCCCAGCGACCACGACGCCAACGACGAACGCGGAGCCGACCGACGCCACCTTTCGACGCGCAGGGGTACTGCTGACGAAAAACTTTCTGGATCCAGTCTGGAGCCTGGGGGTAATTCTAAGGTAAGGAATCTATAACTAACCTATGTTTCGTACCGATATATCGTTACCGAAGGTAAGTAACTTGTTCTTTTATGACATGTTGTTTTAACTTTATTATTTCTTTGTTATTCATCTTTCAATTATTCAAAGGGGGAAGATGTGCTATAATTTGTGAATCCAGCTGCTGTGCGTGGAATGCTTACCATGTCACCCGTTGATGTACTGATGTTCTATGGAACTTGGGAGTTGGAACTTGGGGATGTTCCTTTGGCAGTTTGGATTGGGCTGACGTCATTATTAGAGGTGAGAGCCTCGTAGGGATCAGTTCACCTTGGATCGTTTGTCCTGGTTCCTCTCAACACCAATCTCACTACACACAGCGTTGCACGTCGAGTTCGCGTTGTTCACTCCCTCGGCAGGGAACCTTAACAAGTATATGAATACAAGTAGAGGTATGCCAAGTAGATTTGATAAACTCACTTCCAAGAGCTTTGGTTTCCTCAAGGCGTAGGTTCTGTTTTTTCTTCCGTGAAGTTAGGGTTGGTGGTAATCCTTCTCTCTGGCCCAATCGTCGCCAATGTTAATTTAATGAATAACGCCGCCACAGGTTATTTTCCAAGATGTTTATTCCAAGTAGTACAACTCCACCAACCCTTCCAGTCAACGATCCAATCCAAACTGCCAAAGGAACATCCCCAAGTTCCAACCCCCAAGTCCCATAGAACATCAGTACATCACAGGGTGACATGGTAAGCATTCCACGCACAGCAGCTGGATTCACAAATTATAGCAGCGCTGCAATCGATTAAGTCAGATATTGAAATGTGCAAATCGCTGGGGAGTTTGCTGCAGAGGAAGTTTTCTTCCTCAAGAGGAAGAGGTCAGTATCTCCCTCGGCCTCAGCTAAGGCAGGGTCTTCAACTCTATTACCAACCGGGGTTTCGATTGCAGTATTCCACTCAAACCTTCCGACAAACCTTGATGCCCGCTTATTCTAGAGCATTAGCACTTCGATGTCCAGCATCTTGAGGAAGATCTCAAGACACCAACAAGAGACGATGAGGATTCACAAGCACCTGTCACCACAGTCCCACTTCAATTTGGCTCCACTTGCTTCAAATTCTTCAATCAATAGAAGTCATATCTTGCGACAAATTGGTGTTAGATGTATTCTAGCACGGTAACACCCTGGAATTTGTTCAACAGCCTCCCAATTTCCCTCCAAGGAAGACTTTGCATCGTCATCTTCCAGTTCTCAAAAAATAAATCAGATTACTCCTCTCCAAACAAGCAATCGAGGAGGTGCCACGCAATCAGCACAATCTAGGTTTCTTCTCTCATTTCTTTCTAACCAAGAAAAAGACTGGGAAATGGAGGCAAATAATGGACCTTTGGTTTGCTAAACAAGTTCATCAAAAACCAACCCTTTAGGATGCTGTCGCTCCAGGAGATTTTGCTTCTCATGGATGCGGGGGATTACATGTCCTCCCTCGATCTTCTGGATGCATACTTTCACATCCTCATACATCCATAGTACCAAGGTTTTCTCAGGTTCGAGATGGCAGGGTGCCATTACCAATTCAGGGTGCTGCCCTTCGGGCTGAAGTCAGCACCCAGAGTTTTCACCAAGTGCTTGGTGCCAGTGGCGGCCTTTCTCTGACGATCTGGTCAGCAGGTATTCCCTTACCTGGACGACTGGTTAGTCAAGGCCCCATCCTTCTAAGCCGCCAAAAGATCTACAGAAGCCTGTCTACAGCTTTTTCGCTCTCTAGGTCTCAAACTTAACAGGGAGAAGTACTCTCTTATCACTTCCTGGTCGCTGGTGTTTCTGGGAGCAACCCTGGATACAACACTTTCAAAGGTCTTTCCACAGAAGAGATGATTTTACGCCTACAGAGGATAATGCAGTCTCTATCTTCAAAAAAGTGCGCTTCCATAAGGACATACAAATCAATGCTAGGGATGATGTCATGCTGCTCCCAAACTGCCGCCTACCAATGAGACCTCTCCCGGGAGCAGCTCAGTCCGCAGTGGGCTCAATCTGGAGGCTCTTTCGACGACATCATTTCAGTAACCTCAGAAATAACCTCAGTGATGTTCTGGTGGACGGTCAAAGACAACCTTTCTGAAGGTCTATCCTTCCACCTGACAAAACCGAAGATGGTGATGACGTCGGACACTTCCATGGAGGGGTGAGGAGCCGACCTAGAAGATTTGCAGATCCACGTAAAGTGGTCTGCTCAAGAAGCATTGTGTCACATAAATCTACTGGAATTAAAAGAAGTTTTTCTGGGACTCCAGGCTTTCCTGCCAAGGATCAGGGGACCGTCAATTCTCATCTGGACGGACAACACCACCACCATGTTTTATCTGCAGAAACAAGGTAGAACGAGGTCTCATGCCCTCTCAGCCCTAGCGCAACAAATCTGGAAATGGCTGATTGTCAACCAGATATCAATGCAAGTACAGCATGTACCAGGAGTCCAAAACGAGTGGGCCGACTCTTCCAGCAGGGACACCAAGCAATGTCACGTGTGGGAGCTAAACCAGAGACAGCTACGAAAGGTATTTTAGTGTTGGGGTTTTCCAACCCTAGATCTATTCGCTACATCCCTCAAAAGAAAATGCAAGTTCTTCGCCAGCAGTTTTCCTTAACCATGCTCTCTGGGGAATGCCTTCCACTTCTCCTGGGAAGGAACGTTTGCTTATCCATCCCCTCCATTTCCTCTCATTCCAAGAGATCTGCAGAAACACAAACAGGAGCTATGCCGCATCATCCTCATCACTCCGACATGGGCGAGGCAATACAGGTACACCGAGCTGTGTTGCCTATCGGAGTCTTCCCCAATTCTGTTCTGGCCAACGGAGGATCTCCTTTCTATGAACAAGGGCCAGGTGGTTCATCCGCAAATTCACACACGCCATTTGTCAGCTTGGCACCTCACCACATTGAGTTCGGAGCGTTACCAATCTCTGATGAATGTAAATCGATACTTCAGAAAGCCCAAGCTCCTTCTACGCAGATTTTTGACACAATCACGCGTGCTTTTATAGCACATGCCATTACAGCGCAGGCAAAACAACGAACACGTTGTTAGCACGCGTTCCATTACCACGCAAGTCGTTACAACAACTTGCCTTAGGGAAGCACTGGACTTTAGAATAGTATATATTACTGTTCCAACTCCAGTCTGTGCAACATTAGGGAAGGTGTTGGATTTAAAATCCAACAACACGTTCCCTAATGCACGTCGTTGTAACGACTTGCCTGGTAATGGAACGCGTGGTAACAAGGCATTTGTTGTATTGCCTGCGTTGTAATGGTACTGCGTAGTTCTGGCTAAGTAGTAACGGCTGTTTCACCTTCTACGCTCAAGTGCTACTCGACGAAATGGAAGAGATTCTGTTCATGGTGTGTCAAGCAGTCTTGTCATCCTCTGTCCTCCGCTCCTGAAGACATTCTACCCTGTTACATCTCGCCAAGTCAGGCCTTACCCATTCGTCTATTAGGGTACACCTGGTGGCAATATCCAGATACAGACGGCGTTCTGGTCAATTATCCTTGTGGTCTAACAGACTTGTGAAGGAGTTTGTGAAAGGTCTATTTAGGGTGTACCCGCCGGTGAGGCCTCCTCCAGTACTTTGGCGGTTAAACCTTGTCCTGTCGCACCTTATGAGGTTCCCTTTTGAGCCAATACACAAATGTGACTTAAACTTCTTTTCATGGAAGGTAGCTTTTCTATTGGCCATTACGTCTGCTAGACGCATTAGTGAGATCCAAGCTTTTACCACAACAGAACCTTACCTGCAGTTTCATCAGGACAAAGTGGTCCTTTGCACAAATCCTTCTTTCATTCCTAAAGTGCCTTCAGCATTTCATCTAAATGAGCCAGTGATTCTGCCTCCTTTTTTCCCCACTCCATCTTCGCCTGCGGGAAGAGCCCTGCACTCGCTGGACATAAAACGTTGTTTAAAATCCTACTTGCAAAGAACAAAGACTTTCCGTAAATCTACTCAGTTGCTCATCTCCTTCTCTGCCTCCAGGAAGGGTCAGGCCTTGACACGAGCAGCTATTGCTCGTTGTGTCTCCTCTGCTATAATATTCTGCCATGAGAAGGCTGGAAGTCCACTCGTGAAAATCACAGCACATTCCACTCGGAAGATGGCAGCATCCTCTGCCCTGTTTGCCGAAGTGTCTTTACCCGACATCTGCAGGGCGGTCACATGGACGAACTTCCATACCTTCACAAAGCATTACTGCCTGGACGCACAGCAGAAGGTGGATGTAGCAGTCGGACAAGCTATCCTGCGACGACTGTTCGCATAAGGTATGCACCTACTAATGTCTTTCTTTCCATATTGAACTATTTTGTAGTAGTTACATTTTGGGTACTTTCATTTTAATGAATCAGTGCTACGCTATATACTTGTTGGTTTTTCTGCATTTACAGTATCTGCTTTTGATTATTATTTTCAACTTTGGGTCGCATGGTGGGATGGTTCACCTTACCCGCCGACATTGCCATTTGGAATCTACTTACTATACTGATTCAAGCATGTGAATCTATAAAAGATACAATACTGGATAAAAACAAGTTACTTGCCTTTATACTGTGGTTCTCCAGTATTGATATCTTTTATAGATTCACTTGTGACCCATCCTCCTCCTCTTTCAGGTTCGCCATTTCATACCTCTATTGTTAATCTATTTACACTTGTGCTTGAAATCTTAAATATGGTGGCCCTGCAGGGGATGGCTACTCTAAGGTCTATGCTCTGATTGGCTGAAGCTTGTATGTTTTAAAACAATGTTAATAGGTTACTAAATGCTATGGATTTGTATTAGGGATTAAGGTTAAAGCTTTAGCACTACAATTTTACTGTTACCGAGGGACTCCCACCATGACGACTGAGAAGATTCAAGCATGTGAATCTATAAGAGATATCAAAACTGGAGAACCACAGTATAAAGGTAAGTAATTTGTTTTTTCACAGTTTTCTCCCCACTCACCACCTTGAACGTTAACGAGACGCTACACAGTCTTCACCTGAACTGAAAGTGCTTGCATTCAGGAGCGTAACCAGACCCGAAATTCGGGGTGTGGGGGTTAACACTCCCAGCAGTGGGGCAGGACAAGCATTTCTAGAAATGGGGTCGGGGCTAACTTTATAGCTATTAAATGAGGAAAAAGAAGTGACAAATTGTGCAGTTTAAACATATTTGACAAAGCTGATAGTATAACAAACATATTTTTTGTAGATTTGACACTGTTCCTAGGCTTCAACTCATTGTAAGTCCAGAAAAATGCTCCTGACCCATTGTTGGTGAAGGTACAGTTTTAGTTTACCCAGTGAGCTGTAAAATATTCATGTATAAGGCTGCCCTTATGTACAGGTATCAGAATATTAGGCTTAGTGCAGTGCTTAATTTGAGTCGGTAGTTGCAGGTGGAGCCCAATGGCACTCATTTTCATCGTCCCACACATTTTGCCTCATCAGACTTTGTTACAGATCAAGAGAGAGGAAAACCCAAAAGTGAAACAGGAGGAGGAGAAAGATGGCAAAATTGTGACCAAGGAAGAAAGCAAAGATGAATAATAACCCTCAAGAGTGAGACAAAATTACCCGTACATAATTTGTATAGCAGAACACGTATATTTATTTGATGAGTTTTATATAGCGCTGGCTAGACCCGGAGTTATCAGAGCGCTTTACATGAGGATACACATTGTTACAAAGTTACATCAGTTACAAGTTACATCTGTTGCTAGAAACATTTAAATAGCATAGAAGACGAAATAAATGGTGCGTAGAAGGGTAAGGGGGGGTAAGGTAAAAGGGTAGGAGGGAGATACGGCGGAGAGACGAAGGAAGGTCTGCCCAAAGTCCGGCTGGGTAGGTGACGGCCGAGGGGGAAGTCCACAGCCCAACTCCTCTATAGCTATCGAGGTAGCTCCACCCGGCATCGGCCAAAAATGCTAGGTCTCTAATGCAACCTGCATTAATACATCAATCTGAAAGAGACACGTTAGTGATAGATTCCTTACCTTAGAATATCCCCAGGCGTCAGGCTGGATCCGGAAAGTTTTGCGTAGCAGTACCCTTGCGCGTCGGTAGGCGGCGTCGTGCGGCTCCGCGTCCGTCGTCGGCGTCGTGATCGCCGGGATGACGTCGCGGGCAGTACTTAGGCGCCGCCCCTGCGCGCTGACGTCAGTTCTTCTTTTTCCGCGCCAGCAAGCGCAGATCCGGGAAGAGCAGTGCCCTGGTCAATTTTTGACCATTATTTTTGGTGATTTTTTCACTGTTTTTTCCATCTTTAAGGTGTCGTAGGGATGCCCGGCTTCAAGCGATGCGGCGCCTGTGCGCGGATGATGTCCGTCACCGACCCGCATTGGGAGTGTCTCTTCTGCCTCGGCCGAGGCCACGACACCGAGTCTTGTCCCGAATGCCAGGCCCTCAACCCGAAAGCTTTGCGAGAGCGGTCTCGAAAGCTCCTCGAGGCCCGGCATTCGGCTCCACGGAGGCCCCGGTCGCGTGAGAGGTCCAGGGGTCGCTCGCGGAGTGCACACCGGTCGTCGGCGTCGAAGTCTTCTTCGTCCGGTAAGTCTAAGCACAAGAAGTCCAAGAAGCATCGTCGCTCTCGGACTTCGCCTCGCCGGTCTCGCGACTCGGCTGAGGCCCCTCCCGGCACCGTCCCCGCCCCCGCGGCCCCGGACTTGCCTGTGGAGTCGCCCCGTCATACCCGCCCTTCCCGGGTTCGGGGGCGGATCCGGCCAAGGTACAGGAGTTCCTGTCGGCCATGGCCCGCCTCTTCGGGCCTTCAGGCCCCTCCGGTGCGCCTTCGGGCCCCGCGGGCCCTGATGGGGTTGCTCCGGCGTCGCCGGCGGCTCCGGCTCCGGCATCGCCCGGGCCTCCAGCCTCGATCCCGGCTCCGGCTTCGGCCCCGGCCTCGATCCCGGCTCCACAACCCCCATCGACGCCGGTCGACCTCACGACACCTCCGCCGGCGCCGATGTCTCCGGTGCCGGTCTCGACGCCGCCCTGGGCTCCGGGCGGCGTCGTCCCCCAGTTCCTTCCGGCTCCGGACATGGACCCGGAGCGACGTCGCTCGACGCCGGCTCCGGCGCCGATGGGACCTTGGGTCCCAAATGTCCCTCCTCCTCCTTATTTTGAACCAGAGGAGGACCAGGAGGACTGGGAGGGGTCTGATGACCCTCTGACTCGCAACTGTCAGTATGATGAGGACTGGACAGAGAGTCTAGGGGAGGCCAGTGGTCTGGATACTTCTCCTGACACTGGCATGCTGTCTCCTCCCGTGGCTACGGAGGAGGGGGCCAATTTTGGTACGGTGTTGCGTAGGGCTGCTGGGGCCTTACGTCTCCAGCTCCCTACTTTGACGGTCAAGCCTAACATCTTGACAGAGGTGCTTCAGCCGGCAGCCTCCTCTGCGGAGACTGTGCTGCCGTTTAACGACGCCCTCACAGACGTTCTTTTGGGCGCCTGGTCCAAGCCCAACACAGGGGCTCCTGTGGATCGGAACGTGTCACGACGCCATCGCCCCGCTCCGGGCGACCCCCTGTTTCTTTCTGTCCACCCCACTCCTGAGAGCTTGGTTGTCCAAGCCTCCGCTTCCCAAACCGCCTTCCCTACCGCTCCTCCGGATAGGGAATCCAAACGCCTGGATCAGTTTGGGAAGAAAGGTTTTTCTTCCTCCAGTGCTGGCTTGCGGTCCGTTAACACCGCTTGTCTTTTGGGCCGATATACCCACTCTCTGTGGGATTCGGTGGCGGATGTTTTGCCCCAGTGCCCTGAGGAGGTCCAGGCACTGCTTTCCCGCGCCATTGCGGAAGGAAGGGATGCGGCCAAATACACTATCCGTTGTGGCCTTGACACCGCCGACTCGCTGGGCAGGTCGATTGCAACGACGGTGGCGCTCCGCCGCCACGCCTGGCTGAGAACCACTGGTTTTTCAGGGGATGTCCAGAATACTCTCATGGACATGCCCTTTGATGGAGTCGGTCTTTTTGGGTCCAAAGCAGACCATGCGTTGGAGCGCTTTAAGGACTCACGGGCTACTGCCAAGTCCCTGGGCCTTTCTGCTACACGCCCTCCGCTGCCTTCTGCTTTTCGCCCCTATCGTGGCCACGGTAGGGGCGCCCCTTCACGTCAGCAGCCCAGCCACCGGGCCCGCGCAGCAGGCGTCTTCGCGTGGCCGAGGACGTGGATTCCGCCGTGGCGGATCGGGCAACCAGCGTGCGGGTCAGGCCACCACCTCCAACCCGTCCGCGGCCTCCAAGCCCTCCTAGTCCCTCCTTTCAGGTGCACGGCACGCCAGTAGGGGGCAGGGTCCGCCATCACCTTCCCCACTGGCGCACCATCACCTCGGACAGGTGGGTCTTGGACATTGTCCGAAGGGGCTACTCCCTCCCCTTCGAGACCACCCCCCAGCCATGCCACCTCAATTCCACCGCATGTCAGGGGATCACTTGGTGCTTCTACAGAAGGAAGTCACGGCCCTCTTGACCAAGAGGGCCATCGAGCATGTTCCGACCCCAGAAGTAGGGCGTGGTTGCTACTCCCACTACTTTCTGGTGCCCAAAAAGGACAAGGAGGACATGCGTCCTATCTTGGACCTCCGGAACGTCAATCGCTTCCTCCGGAAGGAGAAGTTCAAGATGCTCACCCTAGCTCAGGTCTTGACTGCCCTCGACCCAGGAGACTGGTTGGTAGCGTTGGACTTGCAGGACGCGTATTTCCACATCCCCGTCCTGCCGGCCCACCGGCGTTACCTTCGGTTCACGGTAGGCCCCGAGCATTTTCAGTTCACCGTGCTCCCCTTTGGCCTTACCAGTGCCCCTCGGGTGTTCACGAAAGTGATGGCGGTGGTCGCAGCTCATCTGCGCCGGGCAGGGGTTTCAGTCTTCCCCTACCTCGACGACTGGCTGCTGAAGGCGGGCTCGTCCCAGGCAGTCGTCTCCCACCTCCAGACTACGGCCGAACTCCTGCACTCGCTGGGGTTCTCCATCAATGTGCCGAAGTCGCATCTGATTCCTTCTCCACAGCTCCTTTTCATCGGAGCAGTTCTGGACACGACGCAGTTTCGGGCCTATCCTCCCGAACGGCGAGTCCGGGATATTCAGGCTATGATTCCGATCTTTCGGCCTTTATCCTGGGTTTCGGTAAGGATGACCCTGAGGCTGCTGGGCCTCATGGCCTCCTGCATCCTGCTGGTCAATCATGCCAGATGGCATATGCGGGCTCTGCAGTGGGACCTGAAGTTCCAGTGGGCGCAGCACCAGGGCAACCTGTCCGATCACGTCCAGATCTCGGAGGGGACTGCAAAACAGTTGCAGTGGTGGCTCTCGAACCGGCAATGGGTCATGGGCAGATCCCTCTCCCTTCCCCAGCCAGAGCATACAGTTGTGACGGACGCGTCCCTTCTGGGATGGGGCGGTCACATGGGAGAGGCGGAGATCAGAGGCCTCTGGTCTCCTGCGGAGTCCCGGCTCCATATCAACCTTCTGGAGCTCCGGGCGATCCGGCTTGCACTCAAGGCATTCCTTCCCTCTGTCAAAGGGAAGGTAGTGCAGGTGTTCACAGACAACACCACCGCCATGTGGTACTGCAACAAACAGGGCGGGGTGGGGTCTTGGACCCTTTGTCAGGAGGCTCTGCGCCTCTGGACATGGCTGGAACATCAGGGCATGTTCCTGATGGTTCAACACCTGGCAGGTTCTCTGAACGCCAGGGCGGACGAACTCAGCCGCAGGTGCATGATGGATCACGAATGGCGTCTTCACTCGGAAGTGGCGCAAGGACTCTTTCTACAGTGGGGAGAGCCTTGGTTAGATCTATTCGCCACCGAAGAGAACGCGCAATGTCATCAGTTCTGCGCGTTGGAATTTCCAAGGCGGCACTCGCTCGGCGACGCTTTTCGTCGCGAGTGGAGTTGCGGTCTGTTGTACGCCTTTCCGCCTATACCACTTCTACCCAGAGTGTTGAAGAAGATTCGGCACGACCGGGCCCAAGTCATTCTTGTGGCTCCGGACTGGGCTCGAAGAGTTTGGTATCCCGAGCTACTCAATATGAGCATAGATCCCCCGATCCGTCTGCCTCTTCGGGAGGATCTTCTGTCGCAGCAGCAGGGGACGGTCCTCCACCCGAACCTGTCCAGTCTACACCTGCTTGCGTGGAGATTGAGCGGCGGCAGTTGATTCCTTTCGACTTGCCTCCCGAAGTTTGTGATGTGATTCTGGCAGCCAGGCGTCCCTCCACTAAGGTGGTATACGCCTGCAGGTGGAACAAATTTGTGGCATGGTGCACAGCAAAGGCTGTGGATCCCCTTTCTGCCCCTCTTTCTGAGGTCCTTCTGTTCCTTCTCTCTCTGGCCCAACAGGGTTCTGCCCTGGGTACCATCAAGGGTTATCTTTGTGCTATCTCGGCCTTCCTCAGGCTCCCTGATCAGCCCTCCCTTTTCAAGTCCCCTGTTGTTAACAGGTTCTTAAAAGGCATTACTCACCTCTTCCCTCCTGTTCCGTTTGTAATGCCTCAGTGGGACTTGAACTTGGTTCTTACCTTTTTAATGTGCGCTCCCTTTGAGCCTCTGCATAACTGTCCTCTTCGTCTTCTCACTCTAAAGGCAGCCTTTCTGGTGGCCATCACCTCCGCTCGGCGGGTGAGTGAGCTCCAGGCTCTTTCTTGCAAACCTCCCTTTCTGTCTGTTCATCCAGACAAGGTTGTTCTTCGGACGCGTCCGTCCTTCTTGCCAAAGGTGGTTACTGCTTTCCACATTGGGCAGACCATCACTTTGCCCACCTTCTTTCCGCCTCCGCATCCTTCCAGAGAGGAAGAGAGGCTCCACCGTCTGGACCCAAAACGTGCGCTCTCCTTCTATATCGACCGCACAAAACACTTCCGGGTGGATGACCAGCTCTTTGTTGGCTACGTGGGCGCCAAAAAGGTCGGGCGGTGCACAAGAGGACCATCTCCCGCTGGGTTACCTTGTGCATCAAGACCTGCTATTCTTTGGCTAAGAAGGAGCCTCCTGTTGGGCTGCGTGCCCATTCCACCAGGGCAACGGCTGCTACCACGGCCTTGGGCCGCGGTGTTCCGCTGCCGGTTATCTGTCAGGCAGCTACGTGGGCCTCGCTGCACACGTTTACTAAGCATTACTGCCTTGACAGTCAGGTCCGGAGGGACGGCTTCTTTGGCCGTTCTGTCCTCCAGGACTTCCTTGTCTGATCTTTGTTCGCAGACCCACCACCGGGGTTGGTATTGCTGGGGTATCTATTCTAAGGTAAGGAATCTATCACTAACGTGTCTCTTTCAGATGCACAAGTTACTAACTTGTGTAACGATATATCTGTAAGAGACAGTAGTTAGTGATAGATTCCTTACCGCCCCACCCATCCTCCCCGTTCTGCGAACTGATTTCTAGGGTTAAGGACATCCCTTTCAGGGCCCTAGTATTTTTCAGACACCTGTGTCAGCTTCTTGCATGGCTCTGCGTTCCTGGCGCGGAAAGTCGTGTACAGAACTGACGTCAGCGCGCAGGGGCGGCGCCTAAGTACTGCCCGCGACGTCATCCCGGCGATCACGACGCCGACGACGGACGCGGAGCCGCACGACGCCGCCTACCGACGCGCAAGGGTACTGCTACGCAAAACTTTCCGGATCCAGCCTGACGCCTGGGGATATTCTAAGGTAAGGAATCTATCACTAACTACTGTCTCTTACAGATATATCGTTACACAAGTTAGTAACTTGTGCTTTACACATGTTCTGCTATACAGATTATGCATGTGCAATTGTTCTGAATTGTAGATTTTGGTACCACAGGCAAAAAACCGTAGTGTTAGCACATGTCCTCACCTTTGAGAGACATCATGTGCTGGACTGCAGGCATTGTTCTCTGTCACCAAGGAGCGACAACCCCGTAGCCTCATTAGTGCTCCGCATACGGCTCGGGGCTAGTAGTTGCTTATGTAGGATTAGGATAAATCGCCGTATGCGCCGCATTACTGTTATGAAAACAGTGTTTCTTCCTCCACTCAGGACGAAGTATTGTGCAGCTAACGGCATCGCATACATTTAGGAATCAGATGGCCAAATGCTTAAGAGCAGTAAATCACACACGTTCTCCCCAAAAACATCCAAGCCATCTGCTCCTAACTTTTCAAATGCACCAACCTGTCTCCAGCGTCACGCTCAGGTCTGCCTCCACTACGCATCACTGCTCCACTCGTGTTGCCTCGGGGAGGAATCAGTGTGTTGGGGTAGTTACATTTGTGGCCTGTGATTTGCTGCTCTAATCTACTGTGTGTGTGCTTTTCCTGCAGACAATGATGAATAAACCCGCCTCGTTCCAATCCTGCACTGTATGCTGGAGGGGTGCCAGCGGAAGGAAGGACTAGAAGCCTCAGACCTCCCCAGCGGCCGGGGCAGACCCTCGCTTTCTGTTCAAGGCATGGCGGCTGCATGAAAAGGAAACATATGCAATCTATTAGTTTCCGAGCGTTTGGTACTTATTTTGAAACACATTCCCGCCCACTGGTATACATTTCACTATGTATAATGATGATAGCTTTTTTTTTGCAAAAAGCACGCAACATTGACCTCTTGCAAGTGAGAACTTTTGTTATTAAAGAAGCGTATGCATTGCCTGGTGAGGAGGCTCTGTACCACGTGCACCGCGCTGCGGCTGGACTTCCGGTACCTGAACTGAGGACCCTTCTGCACGGGCGGGAGCCTTCCCAGCCGCACCAATGCACACACTGTAGAGCAATGTCCGTTGCTTTAAAGTTACGAAGACAGTATTCCTTCTCTCCATTCGCTTAGCTTTTGCAGGCTTATATGTATTATTTTAGAGGGCTGTAGGGGGTCTTCTACAGGGTGCAAGTGTCTAGTTTTTTCACCATGATAAGGATTACAAATTTGTCTACATAGCCTGCAGAGATTACGTAAATGTTCCATGCCATAAGATATGACAAAGTACACCCAGTTTTGAAAATCCGAGATAAAAGTTTAAAATAAAAAGTTAATGTAAAGGATAATGATGTCAACAGTATGAAATAAAACATGATTTTTGTATGTTTGCTTGTGTGCGTGTGTCGTTTATAAAGAGTTGGTGATGACATCAAATACTGGATAAACATTTGATGTTATGTTTTGGACGTTGTTAACAAAGGGATGGCAGCAGCCTATTTAGGTCTCACCTTTGCTGTTGTCGAAGACCTACTGTGTACAATACCAGTACTTAGCGTGCGTGATTTTGGTCAGCCAATTACCTATCATGTTTTGGCTTTCTTGTCTGCCTTATTTGCTTGCTTCTCATTTAATGGCTTCCTTACTTATGATGTTTGTTCCTCCAAGGGGCTTAGCTTCTTTACCACCCTTTCGATTGAATGATGTGTGTCCAACCACGGCTGACATCAGGGGACTATATTTATTTCTTTTTTATTTCAGAACTCCCTGGCAGTGCACGTTTTCTTACTGTCTTTCAGTTGTGCTGATTTCCCCATCATATCCCCGCCCTAACCGTGCCCTTCTTGTTGCTCCCCTACCCAGCTCCACCATTTCTTTTCCTCCCCTTTTATCCCCATTGCCCCGGGTACTCGGCTGTGTTTATGTGCTCACATCCATATACCCCAAAGCTACTCTATTGCTCCTCACCTCTCCCTATTGAGTGTTTTTTTATTCATAAATGAAATTTTTTTCTTAGACTGCTACTGGATCACTCCTTTCTTGCTTCTGCTACAGGGGCATACCTTTCCTTTTATGTATTCAGTTTTTAATTTACCTCTGTAGATTGGTGTTCGTCATCTTTTAACGGCAATTTAAAACAGAGCCAAAATGTCTGCTACATCATGACGTGTGTGTGTGCACACAGGAGGCATACGTCATGTGTTCTTTTTTGATCAATGTCATTCAGCGGGAGTAACAAAACATTTTTTTCTTTATTCCAATGCTGTTCATTGGACAAGCCAAATGGTCAGCTAACACCTTTCAAAGGCGAGACCTATTGGCTTTGCCAGTACTTGCCAAATTCGAACGTAGTTTAGAAATGACAGAACCATTCATTTCCAAGCATACATGGGAGAGATCAATGGCAGTTCACAAATGGATGGATACGAGGAATACCGATAAATTCCCCAGTGAATGAAATGTATCAGCTCGTACCACATGTATACAGACGATACTCCACTCTACATCAAATCCTCCTCTCAAGAGGATATCCGGAGACTGGATGATACCCTGAGGAAAACACAGGACTGGCTGGCCCACAAAACCACCTAAAACTAAATCCGATGGAAACTGAATTCATTCTTTTCTCCCCACCCATCAGAACCCAACAACCCCAGCTTTGTACTCATAACCTCACATTGCTAAAATGCAACCCAACCATTTGCGACTCAGTAAAATCTATAGGCATTACACTAGACTCTAATCTAAACATGCAAGCTCACATACAAGCTGCAACCTGAAGCGCTAACCTACATCTGAACCTTCTAAGAAAACTAAAACCTTTCATACCGCCAGGGGACCTCAAAACAGCTGTGCAATCTCTAGTTCTCTCAAGACTAGACTATAGGACTCCAACACTCATAGGCCTACCAAATGCCAGCTTAGCCTCATTGAAAGCGACATTAAATGCAGCAGCAAGACTCCTAACAGGCACAAGTCGTTATGATCGCATCGCCATTTCACTCAGAGCCCTCCACTGGCTCCCAGTTGAAGCTAGGATACAACTGAAGATCGCATGCATAACACACAAAGCTCTACACAATTTCGGTCCTAAATACTTGGCGAATAGGATCAAACTATCAAGAGGCAGAAGGGTTCCCGGAAGTTCTAAATTCCTCATACTAGAACCAGCCAGATTCAAAAAAAGGAAAACACACTGCCACACTTTCTCCGGATGTGCCCCTAGAATATGGAACTCACTACCACCTGCTACTAGATTGATTACCTCACTCAGGCTCTTCAAGAAGGAAGTGAAAGCCTTACTACTAGAAAAACATGTGACATAAGAGAACTTAGTGAAAATGTAATTCACCTTTCTGTATAACGTTTCCGATTGTTTGTACCTTGCTCTTAGAACTCTATGGGCAGCGTATCATAAGTAAGAAGAAAGAGAAACGCCCAACCCAAGGTAAGCCGTACTAGGTTTCCAGATTCTTCCCACCTTGGGGAACCAGGGTCTTACCCATGCCTGACCGGTCTCTCCACACTTATTTGTTCCTTTTGCCTACAGTTGGCCGGCGTACCCGCCCCCAGTCCACCCCAGACACTGGACTTCCGTCACACCATTCCTCCATGGTAAGACCATTTTCACACCCCCTCTTGTTTTTTCTCCCGCTTCTGTTCCACCTCCCCCATATTGAATGGTTAATTTTCTCTCCCCTCCTTTTTTCACTTCCAGCGTTTTGATCTCGCTCCACGGCATACCTGCCTTTGCCTCATCCTTCACCTGTTGAGAAGCTTTCACTTCTCTTAAGGGTAAGTCCCTTACACTAGGTAGCCGGGTCTTTCCTGCGATCTTGGGTCGCCCCCCTTTTTACTTATTCTCATGATTATCCCTTCTCCCTCCCTACAGCGTGCCACACTCCCTCGGGGTGCACACCTTCCTCGTTTTCCAAGTCTCATTCCGACGTTTAGGGAGCTCCTTCAAGGTAGGCATTTGGAGCGCAATTTCTTCATGGCCTGTTTTTCATCGTTTTCTCCCCTCTTATATTTCTCCCCAGGCACTACTCGCTCCCTTGCCTCGCACACCAGAGGCTCCCCGACTGCTATTAATTCCACTATGGACCGCAATTTTCACTAAAGATACGGAGGCCGTTTCTGATCCCCATTCGGCCGCGTGGTGAGCTTACGTACTTTTTTACCATGTCTAGTCCACCCCCATTGAGGTGGGCTTCTCCACCACATGCAACCCCGCAGTTCTCTCATTCTGGCCTTCCTTTGTCTTCCTTTCCCCTGACCGCACCGATCGATCGACACTGCCACACAGGTAATGTCTTCCATCCCGCCACACCAACGTCTTTCCTGCTTTTTCTTCATTTGTGAACGTTTTACACAATTTTTCCATCTTATAGATGCTTTCGGGCTTCCTCCCCCGGCTTGCGCCTTTTGGTTTGGGTCCTCCACCCAGCCTTTTAACAGTTTTCTCCTCCAGTGTCTCACATTCATGCCAGGTATTACACGTCACCCCACATGGCTGGTTAGCAGCCGTAGGACTTTTTCCCCGCATACCAACCAAACGGGGGTTATGCTTATACTTTAGATGTTGACTGCTGATGTTTCTGTACCATTGAAGAACAGGTTCTGTGATCTCACCAAGTCACGTTGTTGAGGCCACCTGAGCACCACCAGTCACCTTGTTTTTGTTTATGTCACTTGTTATTCCGCGTTGTCCTTTCCTTCAAACGGTCACTTTGTGCTTGGATTATGTCATTTGTGTTCTGCTTTCTCCTTCCCATCATACAGTCACAAATTTTTGCCACTATGACAGCTGTGCGTACACCAAGTCAACAGTTCAAATGCTTTTATCACTTAGCGCCACTTAGGGTTTCCACGTGTTAAGGGTGATCCGGATCCACTTTTCCTTTACGTATATACTACGGTTTCCACCTGCAACAACCCTGAATTTTGTTTTTGTTTTGGTATTTGCTTACTCGATTTCTTGTATCCTCCCCAGCCCTGAAGAGTCACGGGAAAACTCCCACATGTGACGAAACACGTGTCGTCTGGTTGTTTCTTTGTTGTTGCTTTAATAAACACTTTTGAACGAATACTCTGGTGTCGACCACTAGAATTGGTACAATACGAGACATTTCCACCAGTGTGATATCCTCATATCGTGGTCCCAGGACTTTGTTTCTCATTTCTGGTGTGGGTTTCACGACTCACACATTCACAGGGGTTACAGGGTATTTCCCATGACCTGGCAGCACCGTGTTCACTCTCAGCATTACATACACAACGCATATCAGCCAGAGCACCAAGCTTCCTGTTTTACTAAAAACCCTACATCGAGAAAGCGTATCATAAGTATCAGGTATTCTTAATGTATTGCATCGCCAATCAGCTCTCTCTTTGTACAGTGCTCTGATACTGTGATGTTCATGTTCCCGCTTTATAAAACACTATAAATAAATGAAAGAAAGAAATAACAATGAAACAGCATGCTTTATCAACATTTCTGGATGGAAGAGCAGACCAACATATAACTATATTGGTTAATAGAATGCCATGAACATTACTATTGCAAAAGCTCTGCGAGTTCTGCTGAGTTCTTCAGTGTTCCAGTTTGTAAGAAATTGGGTTATTAGTTGTTCGGGGGTGGAAGGCCCACTCAAATAATAAACACAAACCTTGTCAGGGTGAACCACAAAAGTCATTAAATTTATTTGTGCTTAACCCTCTGGTAGCTTGTCACAAAAGCAGTCAGGCATATCATAGAGGCAAAATGTAAAGTATTTATGCAGTACACAAACCGTAATAAAGTGAACACACGAAAATTCCCAAACCAATTTAGAAAAACAGTAAATTTTAATAAATAAAATGACACCAAAACAACAAAAATCCATTGAGTAGAACTGGAGATGTGAGTTATTACATTTTTTCAGGTCAAAATAGTGCAGAGAAGCACAAATCGCCACTCACGGTTATCTAGTTGCGATAGACTGGGGGAAAGTCACACGTTCAGGCCCACCGCACAGGAGCACGGGTCAAGGGGGCGTGGCTTACCATCATGGCCACTTAGACGTGCTTTTGCTGAGGTCCTCGCGGCGGCCCGAGTATCGAAAGAATCCTGTATTATCCTGCCCTAAACTGAGCCCCGGAACAGTACCGGACCCCACCCAACAGGGAAAAGGGGAGGAAAAAGAGGATCGGGGATCTGAGAGAGCCCTGGAGACGATCGGACATCGGCGCAGTCCCCGGATAGCGACTGCGCCATCCTGAGAGGGACCTCACTCACTGCCGAACCAGGGAGCGGGTGACGCCTGGGTTCCCCCTGAGACTGGCCGAGGGGAGAGAGATGAACCGGAGATACCGGTGAGAAGATCTGAGGGCCATACGTGCACAAACGGAGGTGACTGCGCCCTTGGGTAGGTGGTGGATCGAGGCGGCGAGGCCTCGAGTTAAGGAGTCGGAGAATTCCACGGTCCACCCCCGGAGACCGGTGGAGGGGAAGACGCCAGGCTGGAGGTCGCCAGGTACTGGTAAGAAGGCCTGAAAGCGGTGTATGAGCGGGGGACAGTCGCCGCGCTCTCAGGTGGAGCGGTGTGTTGCATCAGAGGCCCGGACCTCCGCCAGGAGTGCAAAGAGGACCAAAGGCCCGGCGGGGGAGAGCACTGGAAGAGATCGGCCGCCTGCTCTGCTGGGGTGAGGAGGGTGCCTCCGAGCTCCGGCCCGCGGCGCCAGAGGGGAACGCAAGGACGCCCACGGAGTAAATGTAGGGTACCCTGGGACAATAGTGCAATGCGGATTTGCGGCCGAACTTGCCCCCAGCTTGGTGGCGGACATCAGGGGTAAACAGCATCCCACGTGAGTGGAAGGCACAAGAGGAGGTCAGTCGAGACCTGGCCTGGCCACAGCATAGGAGGGGATAAATTGGCACAGTAAGCACTGCGAAGCTGGGCTGAACAGCGTGTGTCGCAGTTCAACCTAAACACACGAAAAGATCATGAAGGTTATAGGAGGAACCACAGGGAGGCGGAAACCAGAACTTGACCTCTATTATTATAGGGGAAAAGAGCCGGAGACCTGTCCCGCAGATCTACCGCAAGAAGGCACGAGAAGACGCTTCTTATTCAGGACCTATGGGGAGGTATAAGACAGGTGGAGGTTGGACAGATAACCGGCAGCAAACATGGTGAAAGACAAGGCACTTAAGGCAGAAACTAACAAAATATCAAACTATGCACAGCCCCTGGTTCAGGAGCCGGAATGCAGAGAAGAAGTTGCTAATGTCGGGAAGAGGCACGACGAGCAGAGCACGGAGGGTCCTCCCACGCTGGCGGACGTGCTTCAGGCAATCCAAACAACTAGAGATGATATGGTCCACAGAATCGACGCAGTGGCCATAAACGTGAACCTGCTGCGATGTGACCTGAGGAAGGTAGCGGACAGGGTGACCACCGCCGAAAAGGATGTAGATACATTACAGAAGGAAATGAAAAGTCTTAGCGCCACAGTGGTCGAACTCAAAAAGCAGGTAATTAAGCTGGATGAGAGGGCAGAGGACTCCGAAGGGAGATCGAGAAGGAGTAATCTACGATTAATTGGGTTCCCCGAGAAAGCAGAAGGCCCCTCAGCGGAACTATTCCTGGAAGAATGGATAACCAAAGAAATTGCCCCCAAGAAACTCTCCAAGTTTTTTAGCATAAAAAGAGCGCACAGGGTGCTGGTGCCGCCTCCCAGGCCGGGAGCACCTCCTAGGGCCCTTATTGCAAACCTTTTTAATTACAGAGACCTTCTCCTGCACATGTCCCGTGCCAAGGGGCAGTTCTTTTTCGAGGGTCACCCTATATCAGTGTATCCGGACTACACTCAAAGAGTACAGGAGCAGAGGAAAACCTTCATTACGGTTAAGCGGAGACTTCGTGAATTGAACTTAAAATACAGCCTCGTGTTTCCTGCCAAGCATGAGTGGAGAACGAGGGTCGCACACTATTCTTTTTTTCTGCAGGAGACGCAAGTGAATGGCTAGACACCAGAGGAGCAGGAGGAAAGCGCCTGGTTGCATCCACGGGTTCCACAGGGAACCTGACGGCTAGGTCATCGTCACAGGAATATAGACAGTCCAAAAGACAACAACAAATGGGTAGAACAGGCGGCCCAGGCCGGATCAAAGTCCTTCACGATGGCATACTGCAAGCGTCAGACACGGAGACAGTACCGGAATCAGTAGAGATATCACAAGACCCAGAGACTGACATCGGAGATCTGGGGAGCGGGCATGAATGAAGGCACTCAGTATTCTAAAGGAAGTTGAACAGATAAGTGACTAACAAGTAAATATGCGTTGGTGTGGAGTCATATAAGTATAAAGTTGGCAGCGATATGTGCAATGTATATGTGTAAACATTGATATAACAACGTTCAGAGTAGGGGCAGAAACGGGCAGCCGCGGGGCAGCGACGCCCCAACCAGAGTTCGGGTCCGCCTTGGAGCTCGAGAGCAGTCTCGCACCTTGGCGGAACCAGTTCTCTAGCACAGCATTTGAAAACATACTGTCAGACAGTGATTAATGAGAGGCCGGAGTATTGCATGGGCCTTCGGACATTCATGGCATGGGCTATAAGGTTACATAAGGGGTGGGAGGAGGGTGGTATTGGACGGTATGTGCTGAATTTTGTGCTGGTTGTACTACTAGCAGCTGAACTCGCACGACTGCCCAAGGGGTGGGGGGGACAAGGGAAGTTACGGGGAAGTTTGTTAGGTTGGGGGGGGGGGACAAGGGAAGTTTGTTAGGTTGTGGCAAAAAATTTGCTTATATAACATGCAAAATCTGGTTGGGAGGAAGAGATCCACACAAAAAGACAGTAGAGGAAGAGGGAAGGAAGGGAGATAAACATGGACGTACAAGTAATGAAAATACCTAATTGGAATATTCG
Source organism: Calotriton arnoldi (assembly GCA_963921515.1). Lineage (NCBI taxonomy): Eukaryota > Metazoa > Chordata > Amphibia > Caudata > Salamandridae > Calotriton > Calotriton arnoldi. The sequence continues at coordinate 1,086,241 of CAWUFW010000392.1, read as the reverse complement.
GGGCATGGCGGGTGTAGAAAAGCGCCGTGGAGTGTATGCATTTCTGAAATGATAGAGTAGCAATAGCCGGATTACAGGAGACACAGATATGGGGCGACACCATCACTAGTTTACGTAAAAGATGGAGAGGACAGCTGTATGCTACCTCATATTCTGGCTTCGCACGGGGGGTTCTTGTGTGGGTGGTGGCGCCTGGGGTCCCCTTTCAGCATTTGCACCATGTCTTGGACCCTGAGGGGAGATATGTAATATTACATGGGAAATGGGAGGGCAGAGAGCTATGCATTATTAATACTTATGCCCCCAATACGGATTGCCCTGATTTCTTCCCATCAATCCTGAAGGCGACAACACCATATATAGGCGCGGAGATTGTCCTCTTAGGGGATTTTAACTGTGTCTTTGATCCGGTGTTAGACAGGGAACCTCCCAGGGACAACACTAAACCCCGCATGTTGGAGTCGCTGAAAATGCTAATGCAGGGTCTGCAACTTAGAGATGAATGGAGGTCTAGGAACCCGCTAACAAGAGTGTTTTCATGCCATACTCCAGCCACCAACACATTTAGTCGTATTGACTACTGCTGCCTTACACCAGGGCTCTCTGCTGTGACGGAGGGTGTCTCCTATCTTTCTCGCTATATATCCGACCACGTGCCGCTACTGCTCACTTTGAAGAGCGGGGAGGGTTGCCCAGCCATCCCACTTTGACGGCTTAGAGTTGAAGCCCTCACAGACCCACCATACGCGGCAACAGTATCGGAGGATATACCGCATTATTTTGAGGAAAATTGGGGGTCAACAGCCACCAGATCCATAGAACGGGAAGCCATGAAAGTGGTTATAAGAGGGGTATGTATGAAGACCACATATGGGGTGAAACAGCAACTGAGTAGGGATATAGCTTTACTAGAAACCCAGCTGCAGAGGCTGGAAGGTACCATACACACGACGCCAACACATATGACCGAATGGACTCGAGTCCGTGGAGAACTCCTCGAAGCCTGGTCTAGATTGGAAAAATTCACATACACTGCATATAGACAAAGGCTACATGTGGAGGGGGATAGGTCGGGGGCACTCCTCGCGAGATTGATCAGAACTGAGAGGGAACACACACTGATTTTGCAACTTCAAAATAGCAACGGGGACACACTGCAGACGCAGGGCGCGATCCTACGAGAATTCGCTATGCATTTGGAGACCACATGCACAAATAGCCTTCAGATTCAGCCTCACTTATTGCAGGAATTCCTGGAAAACACGGTACTCTCTACTCTAGAAGAGGCAGATGCAGAGGCCCTAGGGGCACCAATTTCAAAAGATGAAATTCTCACATCCATTAGGAAGTTGAAGCTGGAGAAATGCCCTGGGGGTGATGGTCTCCCTACGGAGTTCAATCAAAAATTTGCTCCGATTCTCGTGGATCCCCTACTAGAAGTGTTTAATGAAGCCCTAGTCCAAAAAGTGTTACCAAAAACCATGCTAGAGGCGGTGGTAACTAAGGTCCCCAAGCCGGACAAAAACCCCCTCTTTCTGAACTCCTATAGACCGATCTCCCTCTTAAATATAGGTGCCAAAATACTAAGCGGGATTCTGGCATCCTGATTGTTACCTTATATGCCCCAATTGATTCACCCGGACCAAGCTGGGCTTATTCCTAAACGGAATACCACACATAACCTGCGCAGGTTGGCACATGTGTGGCATGCACCAAGTATAGAAAAGGAGAGCTGTGCGCTGCTGGACATACAACAGGCTTTCGATTCAGTAGAATGGAACTATATCTGGGCAGTACTTGAAAAGATGGGATTGGGAAGGCAATATATAAAATGGATGGAAATATTATATACTAAACCGACAGCGAGGGTGAGACTCGGAGGCCACGTATCGGAAAGCTTCACACTACGGAAGGGTACCCGCCAGGGGTGCCCCCTGTCCCCGCTCCTATTCGCCATTGCGATGAAGCCACTGGCGATCACCCTGAGAAATAAAATGGAGAGGTGGGGAGTTCGGTTGGGAGACACGAACCATGTGCTCTCCATGTACGCTGACGACACGCTAGTATACCTGCGGCACCCCGAAGAAGCAATACCGGCGCTTATTACAGAGCTGGAGAGGTTTGGAGAGTTGTCCGGCCCTCGCCTTAATCCGGGGAAATCCAAACTCTTCCCCATGGGGAATCTGGTAGGGAAAAGTGAAGCTGAACTGCCAAGAGTGGGCATGAAGTGGGTGCGGGACGAAGTAAGATATTTAGGGATCAGACTGATACACACACACACGCCATATCTAGACAGTAATATAGGAAGGAGCGTGGAGGGCATGAGAAGATCGGTTGCCTTCTGGAAGGAGCTTCCGCTGTCTCTGATGGGCAGAGTGATGCTGACAAAAATGGTCATCCTACCAAGATGTCTCTATGCCCTACAGAACTCCTTGTATAGAGTCCCACATAGTTATTTCGCACAACTAGAAAGGCTGATAGTAGAATTATTATGGGGAAACAAGAGGAAACGGATAAAACTCAGCACTTTGCAGGGGACATGGGAGCTGGGAGGCATTGAAGTCCCCTGATTAGAATTATATTACATGGCTACACAACTCAAACATGATGTGCATTGGTTGGACGAACAGGACAATTGGGAGAAACAGCTGCTGGCGGGAACACACGGGGGGGGACTCCTCTCCCGGAGCTTCTCATGCTGGGGTCAAAAGTGCCCGAATCCTTTCCAAACATTATAAGGCATGTAGCTGGGGTCTGGGAAACAGCTGTACAAAAAGTAGTTAATCTGAAAGAGACACGTTAGTGACAGATTCCTTACCTTAGAATATCCCCAGGCGTCAGGCTGGATCCGGAAAGTTTTTGCGTAGCAGTACCCTTGCGCTTCGGTAGGCGGCGTCGTGCGGCTCTGCGTCCGTCGTCGGCGTCGGGACCGCCGGGATGACGTCGCGGGCAGTACTTAGACGCCGCCCCTGCGCGCTGACGTCAGTTCTTCTTTTTCCGCGCCAGTAAGCGCAGATCCGGGAAGAGCAGTGCCCTAGTCATTTTTTGACTAATTTTTTGGGTGATTTTTCACTGTTTTCTAAACGAGTCTCTCGACTCCGAAGGTGTCGGTAGGGATGCCAGGCTTCAAGCCCTGCGATGCCTGTGGTCGCATGATGTCGATCACAGACCCGCACTTAGAGTGTCTCTACTGCCTCGGCCGCGACCACGACATGAAGTCGTGCCCCGACTGCCGGGCCTTGCACCCGAAGGCTTTGCGAGAGCGGTCTCGAAAGCTCCTCGAGGTCCGGCAGTCGGCTCCGCGCCACACCAAGCCCCGGTCACGTGAGAGGTCGAGGGGCCGGTCGCGGAGTCCTCATCGGTCATCGGGGTCCAAGTCTTCGCACTCCTCCAGTAAGTCGAAGCATAAAAAGTCTAAGAAGCGTCATCGCTCGAAGGCTTCGCCTCGCCGGTCTCGCGACTCGGCTGAGGCTCCTATCGGCACCGTCCCCGCCCCCGTGGCTCCGGGAGTGCCTGTGGAGCCGCCCCGCATTACCCGTCCTTCCCGGGTTCGGGGCGACTCCAGCCGAGATACAGGAATTCCTGTCGGCCATGGCCCGCCTCTTCGGGCCTCAAGGTTCCCCGGTGCGCCTTCGGGCCCCGCGGGCCCTGATGGGGTTTCCCGGCGCCGCCGGCGACTCCGGTCCCGGCGCCGCCTGTAACACCAGCATCGATCCCGGCCCCGGCCCCGATCCCGGCTCCAGTGCTGCCGCAACCCCCCATCGACGCCGGTTGACCTAACTACACCTCCGCCGGCGCCGATGTCTCCTGGGCGGTTCCCGACGCCGCCCGGGGCTCCGGGCGGCGTCGTTCCCCGGTTCTCTCCGGATCCGGACACGGCACCGGACCGGCGTCGCTCGACGCCGGCTCCGACGCCGCTGGGACCTTGGGTCCCACATGTCCCTCCTCCTTATTTTGAACCTGAATTGGAGGACGTAGATAACTGGGAGGGGTCTGCTGACCCTCTCACACAGCAGTGTGAGTTTGATCAGGACTGGGCTGAGGAACTTGGGGATGCCAGTGGTCTGGACATCTCCCCTGACTCTGGCATGCTGTCTCCTCCATCCGTGGCAACGGAGGAGGGAGCAAACTTTGCAACGGTGTTGCGTAGAGCAGCTCCGGCCTTAAACCTCCAGTTGCCTACAGTGGCTGTCAGGACTAACATCCTGACGGAAGTGCTTCAGCCGGCGGCTACCTCCTCGGAGCCACTGCTGCCGTTCAACGAGGCGCTTTCAGACGTTCTTTTGGGCACCTGGTCCAAGCCCACCACAGGGGCTCCTGTGGATAGGAACGTGGCCCGACGCCATCGCCCTGCTCCGGGCGACCCCCCGTTTCTCTCTCTACACCCCACCCCTGAGAGCTTGGTGGTCCAAGCCTCTGCTTCCCAAAGCGCCTTCCCTACCGCTCCCCCGGATAGGGAATCCAAACGCCTGGATCAATTTGGGAAGAAGGTCCTTTCTTCCGCCAGTGCTGGCTTGCGGTCAGTCAACACCACTTGCCTCTTGGGCCGATATTCCCACTCCTTGTGGGACTCGGTGGCGCAAGTTCTGCCCCAGTGTCCTGAGGAGGTCCAGACACTGCTTTCCCGCACCATTGCGGAGGGAAGAGATGCGGCAAAGTACACCATCAGATGTGGCCTTGATACCGCCGACTCGCTAGGCAGATCGCTTGCGACGACAGTGGCGCTGCGCCGTCACGCCTGGCTGAGGACCACTGGTTTCTCAGGTGATGTCCAAAACTCTCTTATGGACATGCCCTTTGATGGAGTTGGTCTTTTTGGGACAAAGGCAGACCATGCGCTGGAGCGCTTTAAGGACTCGCGGGCTACAGCCAAGTCCCTGGGCCTTTCTGCTGTGCGCCCTCAGCAACAGTCTGCTTTTTGCCCCTTTCGTGGCCACGGAAGGGGCGCCCAGTCACGTCCGCTGCCCAGCCACCGGCCCGCGCAGCAAGCGTCTTCGCGTGGCCGAGGACGTGGCTCCCGCCGTGGCGGGTCAGGCAACCAGCGTGCGGGTCAGGCCACCAACCCCGCCCCGTCCGCGGCCTCCAAGCCCTCCTAGTCCTTCCTTTCAGGTGCACAGCACGCCAGTAGGGGGCAGGGTCCGCCATCACCTCGGACAGGTGGGTCTTGGACATTGTCCGAAGGGGCTACTCCCTCCCCTTCGTGACCATCCCCCCAGTCATGCCACCTCAATTCCACCGCATGTCAGGGGATCACTTGGTGCTTCTTCAAAAGGAAGTTGCAGCCCTCTTGGCCAAGAGGGCCATCGAGCGCGTTCCGACCCCAGAAGTAGGACGGGGTTGCTACTCCCACTACTTTCTGGTGCCCAAAAGGACAAGGAGGACATGCGTCCTATCTTGGACCTCCGGAACGTCAATCGCTTCCTCCGGAAGGAGAAGTTCAAAATGCTCACCCTAGCTCAGGTCTTGACTGCTCTCGACCCTGGAGACTGGATGGTAGCGTTGGACTTGCAGGACGCATATTTCCACATCCCCGTCCTGCCGGCCCACCGGCGTTACCTGCGGTTCACGGTAGGCCTCGAGCATTTTCAGTTCACCGTGCTCCCTTTTGGCCTTACAAGCGCCCCTCGGGTGTTCACGAAAGTGATGGCGGTGGTCGCAGCCCATCTGCGCAGGGCAGGGGTTCCAGTCTTCCCCTACCTCGACGACTGGCTGCTGAAGGCGGGCTCGTCCCAAGCAGTCGTCTCCCACCTCCAGACAACGGCCGAACTCCTGCACTCGCTGGGGTTCTCCATCAACGTGCCGAAGTCGCACCTGATTCCTTCTCCACAGCTCCTTTTCATCGGAGCAGTTCTGGACACGACGCAGTTTCGGGTTTTTCCTCCCGAACGGCGAGTCCGGGATATTCAGGCTATGATTCCGATCTTTCGGCCTTTATCCTGGGTTTCGGTACGGATGACCCTGAGGCTACTGGGCCTCATGGCCTCCTGCATCCTGCTGGTCGATCATGCCAGATGGCATATGCGGGCTCTGCAGTGGGACCTGAAGTTCCAGTGGGCGCAGCACCAGGGCAACCTGTCCGATCACGTCCAGATCTCGGAGGGGACTGCAAAACAGCTGCAGTGGTGGCTCTCGAACCGGCAATGGGTCATGGGCAGATCCCTCTCCCTTCCCCAGCCAGAGCACACAGTTGTGACGGACGCGTCCCTTCTGGGATGGGGTGGTCACATGGGAGAGGCGGAGATCAGAGGCCTCTGGTCTCCGGCGGAGTCCCGGCTCCATATCAACATTCTGGAGCTCCGGGCGATCCGACTTGCACTCAAGGCATTCCTTCCCTCTGTCAAAGGGACGGTAGTGCAGGTGTTCACAGACAACACCACCGCCATGTGGTATTGCAACAAACAGGGCGGGGTGGGGTCGTGGACCCTATGTCAGGAGGCTCTGCGCCTCTGGACATGGCTGGAACATCAGGGCATATTCCTGATGGTTCAACACCTGGCAGGTTCCCTGAACGCCAGGGCGGACGAACTCAGCCGCAGGTGCATGATGGATCACGAATGGTGTCTTCACTCGGAGGTGGCGCAAGGTCTCTTTCAGCAGTGGGGAGAGCCTTGGTTAGATCTGTTCGCCACCGAAGAGAACGCGCAATGTCAGCAGTTCTGCGCGTTGGAATTTCAAGGCGGCACTCGCTCGGCGACGCTTTTCGTCGCGAGTGGAGTTGCGGTCTGTTGTACGCCTTTCCGCCTATACCACTTCTACCCAGAGTGTTGAAGAAGATTCGGCGCGACCGGGCCCAAGTCATTCTTGTGGCTCCGGACTGGGCTCGAAGAGTTTGGTATCCCGAGCTACTCAGTATGAGCGTCGATCCCCCGATCCGTCTGCCTCTTAGGGAGGATCTTCTGTCGCAGCAGCAGGGGACGGTCCTCCACCCGAACCTGTCCAGTCTACATCTGCTTGCGTGGAGATTGAGCGGCGCCAGTTGATTCCTTTCGACTTGCCTCCCGAAGTTTGTGATGTGATTCTGGCAGCCAGGCGTCCCTCCACTAAGGTGGTATACGCCTGCAGATGGAACAAGTTTGTGGCATGGTGCACAGCAAAGGCTGTGAATCCCCTTTCTGCCCCTCTTTCTGAGGTTCTTCTGTTCCTTCTTTCTCTGGCCCAACAGGGTTCTGCCCTGGGTACCATCAAGGGCTATCTTTGTGCGATATCAGCCTTCCTCAGGCTTCCTGATCAGCCCTCCCTTTTCAAGTCCCCTGTGGTTAACAGGTTTCTTAAAGGCATTACACACCTCTTTCCTCCTGTTCCGTTTGTAATGCCTCAGTGGGACTTGAACTTGGTTCTTACCTTCTTAATGTGCGCTCCCTTTGAGCCTCTACATAATTGTCCTCTTCGTCTTCTTGCTCTGAAGACAGCATTCCTGGGGCCATCACCTCTGCTCGGCGGGTGAGTGAGCTCCAGGCTCTTTCATGCAAACCTCCCTTTCTGTCTGTTCATCCAGACAAGGTTGTTCTTCGGACGCGTCCGTCCTTCTTGCCAAAGGTGGTTACTGCCTTCCATATTGGGCAGACCATCACTTTGCCCACCTTCTTTCCGCCTCTGCATCCTTCCAGAGAGGAAGAGAGGCTCCACCGTCTGGACCCAAAACGTGCGCTTTCTTTTTACATCAACCGCACACAACAGTTCCGGGTGGATGACCAGCTCTTTGTTGGCTACGTGGGCGCCAAAAAAGGTCGGGCGGTACACAAAAGGACCATCTCCCGCTGGGTCACTATGTGTATCAAAGCCTGCTATTCTTTGGCTAAGAAGGATCCTCCTGTTGGGCTGCGTGCCCATTCCACCAGGGCAACGGCGGCTACCACGGCCTTAGGCCGCGGGGTTCCGTTACAGGATATATGTCAGGCAGCTACGTGGGCCTCGCTGCACACGTTTACCAAACATTACTGCCTTCACAGCCAAGTCCGGAGAGACGGCTTCTTTGGCCGTTCTGTTCTCCGGGACTTCCTCATCTGATCTTTGTTCGCAGACCCACCACCGGGGTTGGTATTGCTGGGGTATCTATTCTAAGGTAAGGAATCTGTCACTAACGTGTCTCTTTCAGATGCACAAGTTACTAACTTGTGTAACGATATATCTGTAAGAGACAGTAGTTAGTGACAGATTCCTTACCGCCCCACCCATCCTCCCCGTTCTGCGAACTGATTTCTAGGGTTAAGGACATCCCTTTCAGGGCCCTAGTATTTTTCAGACACCTATGTCAGCTTCTTGCATGGCTCTGCCTTCCATGGCGCGGAAAGTCGTGTACAGAACTGACGTCAGGGCGCAGGGGCGGCGTCTAAGTACTGCCCGCGACGTCATCCCGGCGGTGCCGACGACGGACGCGGAGCCGCACGACGCCGCCTACCGACGTGCAAGGGTACTGCTACGCAAAAACTTTCCGGATCCAGCCTGACGCCTGGTGATATTCTAAGGTAAGGAATCTGTCACTAACTACTGTCTCTTACAGATATATCGTTACACAAGTTAGTAACTTGTGCGACGAGCACCCTATACCCCGGAGACACCGCTATGGATAGTACAGCCCTTTAAAATGATGGGCTAAACAATGGCAATTAATAAGTGGGTGGAAGGAGGATGCCAAACGATGGGAGATCTATATAGTAACGAGCGGTTTTTAACGTGGGAAGAAGCACAGAAACATATTTGAGCTGGGCAGAGGGCAGTACCTACAGTATGCGAAAATCTCTGCAGTGGCCCAGGAAACATGGCCTGACTTCCCACAGAAACCACCTATCACAAGAGTCCTGCAGATGATAACTACCCTGGCGAGAGGACGTAGACTGGTTTCACACATATACACAGCGCTCAGAGAGGATATCCCCAGTGGTCCCCTCCCAATCCACACAAAATGGGCTAATGCGATGGACGAGCCCCTCACGGAGAAGGAATGGAGTAGAGTCCATGAAGAGGTCAAGCAGATAAGTTCTAATACAAGATTTAAACTTATACAATACAATATTATACATCAGGCATATTTAACCCCGCGTGTGCTACACAAAATATACCCGGAACGCACAAGTCACTGTCCTAGATGCAGATGTCTGGAGGCTCACTTCATACATATGGTGTGGGACTGCCCCGAACTAACACAATACTGGGGGAAAGTGTTAGACATCCTACAAATAGCCACGGGTTGGGAAATACCAATCGCAATAAAAGTGGTGATGCTAGGACTCCTCCCCACACCGAAAAACAAAAAACTTAGCAGGAAATTCATCCAACTAGGCCTTGTGTTGGCAAAACGGAGGATAGCAATCAGGTGGTTGAGCTCAGATCTCCCAACAGTCGAGAGTTGGGTTAGGGACATGAACGAATGGGCCACGGCGGAGCTAGTCCGAATGAAAAAAGTCAGGCGGGATGACAAGCTAGAAGAAGATGCGAGGGCCTGGTACCTCATGACAGTAGAAATAAAACAAAAAGAAGCCCCCCGCGGTAGAGGAGATAGAATTGACCCAGTCAGGACAGGAAAAGATTAATACAGTGGCAACGCCCAGAATATCTCCAACAAACGAGAGTAACCTAGATGAATGAGACAAATTAAAGTAGGACAGCCTCTTCCTTTGCAGGATATGACATAACATGACCTTAAGGGGAGGGGAGGGGAGTGGAGGGAGGATAAATTAAAAGTTCTTGTTCTACATGGTTGAAAAATGGTATTTGCAAAATATGTAATGTAAGCGTCCCAGAGGAGGCTCTGAGGACATGAACCTGTGACACATGATTATGTATGCCTGCGGTGGGGAGACAAAGATTCTGTAAGCTGAAGTGACATACATGTATGAAAATGTGCTGTTATCGTGCAAAATGCCAATAAAAAATAAAAGAAAGGAGCATGGGTCAAATACAGGGACCACGTTACTCCCGCTGAAGAGCTACCATGCCAAGTCCGGTGCGAAGAGTTCTCTTTATATTGACAGGGGCCACAAGGGGCAGGTCAAGCTCCATGGAAGGTTGTTGCTGTAGAGTGAAGAGCCAGTCGTCGCTGGAGACTCGCATTGGTTGATCGGGATCTCACATTACCGGTTGTCGCAGACGGTCATTGTCGGCGTGAGGCGCAAGTCCTGCTGGGGCTTCACATGCCGTCGTTGTGGGCAGTCTATTCTTGACGCAAAGAGGTCACTTCACCGTCGCGAGTAGCTCAAAACGTCTGTAACTCAGCTTTTTGTCACAAGGAGTTCTCAATGATGTCAGCCAAAGGTCCAGGACCTGGAGGGCACCTCTGGGGAATCAGGACTCATTCCAGCAGAGGTCAGCAGCAGGGTTCAGGCAGGTTTAGTTGGTCCTGGTCACTTGAGCAGTTGCAGGGAGGCCTCTGGAGCTTGTTGTGTCCCTGTAGCTCACACAGGAGGTCGGCCAACTGACCCTTGGCGTCACTGTGGGTAGCCTGGTTTCAAAGCAAGCAGGTCCAGTCCTTCTTCAGTCAGCAGAGCAGTTCCTCTTCCTCAAACAGAAGGGCAGACCTTCTTCTGAATCTTCCATAGGTCCAGGATTGTTCTTATGAAAATTTCTGAAGGTCCCAATTTTATACCTGGTGCCGACCTTTGTGTGGGGGAATTCCCTAACCTACCCCCAAAACTGGCTCTGGTCAGTTCTTCCCCTTCCCCTGGGTACAAACTGTCTAGGGTGACGAGGGCAAGGGCAGGCCTGGTGTCAGTTTTCTTTGTGTGTGCTGCAGCGACGGCCCTATGAAATGTAATCAGTGTAGGGCACAGCTCCTCTCCAGCCATCCTGTCAAGAACACCATCTCCCCTCACACCTACGCTTCATTTGTCTCAACGTCTGGAAGCAATACATAACCCACCACAACAGAGCCATTCACAGTTATGTGGTCCAGGACACTGGCAGAAAGGCATAGTTGGTCTGGGCAGAAAAATGACAACTTTCTAAAAGTGGTATTTTTGAAATTGTAACTTAAAATCCAACTTTATCCTCAGAAGATTTTAAATTAAAAATGATTTGAGTGTAAACATAATCTGTCTATATTTTCCCAATCTGAAGTTGGCTCCGATTAAGAGTATTAAGGTAACTCAGTGTTTGTTTATGGGAGAGATAGCCTTACAACAGTGAAAAATGACTTTAGGAGTTTTTCACTGCAAGCACATGTAAAACTTAAACCCACATGTTCTGCTTTTTAAATACTGTGCACAATGCTCTAGGAGTTGTTAGGGCTTACCTTAGGGGTGACTTAAAAGTACTAAAAAGGAAGGTTTCGGCCTGGCAAAAGGTTAATGTTGCCAGGTCGAAATGGAAGCTAAAAACTGCACTACAGGTTGCAGTGGCAGGCCCGAAATAGGTTTTCCAGTGCTACCTTAGTAGGTGGCATAATGTGTGCTGCAGCCCACTTGTAGCATTTAATATACAGGTCCTGGTAGATGTAGTACCATTTACTAGGAACTTATAAGGAAATTAAATGTGCCAATTGGGTGTATGCCAATTTCACCATGTTTAGAGGAGAGAACACAAGCACTTTGCCCCTGGTTAGCAGGGAGAAAGTGCACAGAGTCCAAATGCCAGCAAAAACGGTCCATCAAAAATCAGGGAGTGAAGGGAAAATGTCCTGGGGAATACCACGCCAAGGATGTCCAGTCTAACACAGTTGATATCCTCCAACTTTTAACGGTTAACTGAAATTCATCTGTGAGCCAACTTAAGGTAACATCTTAGCTCCTTAATTCTGACAAGAAAAAGCTATGTCAGTGGGATCCTAGACAGGCTTTTTTAGGCCAGACAGATCTTAGTTAAGACTTTGCTTATCTACTGAGGATCCTCAGATGGAATGCTTATATTCCCGTCATCCTCGTTATAAGCCTAAAGACTGCAAACATTGTCACAATTTTTCAGCGAAAACATTAAAGGATAGAGAAGCCAGCCTTCTTTTATGGTTGTAGAAAAAGATGGCCATGGAGAACCCTCCATCTGGATATGATGGAGAGGGAACATCGCCCCTAAAGGAAAAAGAAAGGCATGAAGAAAAAGATTCCTCTCAGGAACCTTCTAAAAAATGCTCACGACCTGGCTATCTGAAAAGACCCTTGAAATCGAAAAAACCCAGAAAAAGAAGGCTCTTTCATCACCTGCTGACAAAAATTCAAGCAAGACTAGGACTGAGCCTGTAACTCCCTCAAGGGAATCCTGTTCAGAGAAAAAAAAAGCATTGACGGACCCTTAGTCAGCAAAGCACACATTGTAAGAAAGCTGTCAACGACGGCGACAACAGCAGCATAGACGACCACGACTTCGATGACATCAGCGACGACTATCCCGTAGACAAGTATAATACTGCAGTCAACAACAATATAGTTGACGGAAGAACTATTACATCCTACCACCTTATTAAAACACAAGGGCTTATCGTTGATTACGTAGATGACGGCTCAGCCGACGGCACAAGCATGACCCATATTTCAAAAGAAGGTATCCCAATTTCTATTCGTCTAGATCAGACTTCATCAAGCAAAGTTCCCCTGCTACCACCAGCACCACATCTTCAAGTGGAGGAATCAGATGAGAAAGGCCCTTTTGGCCCTGCTTACAGCCCTACTCAACTACATTTGAAGTTCCAAGAGAATTGATGACAGTGAGTACCTGGAGAGTGAGTTCTCATTCCAACAAAGGCATCAGGTAAAGGCGAGATGTTATGAACCTTTTGAAGAAAAATACCCATACGGCAATGCTTATGACGATCAGAGTCATTACCAGGAATACATGATGTAGGTACCAACTATGTTAGTGAATGACCTTTGCCAGATGATGGCAGATTATTACATGAGGTTTGCAGAATCAGGAAACCTACACCACCACAGCCAACTCCTGTTTTCAGGACACTGTCTCCGTGCAATTTTCATTTTCAGCATCTAGGGAAGAGTCTGTCTGTGCAACAGGTACAATTTGTGCTTCCCAAAACTCTTGCACCCATTGCAATTCATGATGATAATGTTAATAGTGATGATGATGACAAACCTGAAGAAGGTGATATTATACATGAACAATCACCTGGCACAGGGGAAGAATGGGACAACTATATCGCACCACTTATTGCTCCTGCTACACCACCACCAAGTTTTCCTTCAGACAACATCAGGGGCTTCCATGCTCTCCTGCAGAGAGCCTCAAAAAGGTTCGACCTCCCAATGCCCATGAAAACAGATGGGATGTTTTGTATATGATTTTAAAGACACTGCAAAAAAATCAGTCAAAGTAATTCCCACAATAAGATTATAAATGGGTGAAAGGCTTAAAACTGATGAAAAACCTGACAATTGTAGCAGTGGTCATACCTTGCCTGGATAAAAAAGTATGACGCCCCAGAAGATTCTCCAGCATGTTTAATCAGACACCCTTACCCAGACTCTGTAGTCATGCAGGCGGCTCAAAGACTATCAAGAAATCCTACTACTCCTTACTCTGCCCAGATAAGGAGGATATGGAATGTAGGGAAATGATTCTCTGCGGTGGCTACTGTGACCATCAGGGCGTCCAGCGCCTTGGCTATTCTTGGAAGATATCATAGGCAAATGAGGTCGTACTCGAGAGCCTACTTAGATTTTTTGCCAAAAGATAAGTTATAGAATCTTTACCTTAGGATGACCCCCAGGCGTCGGACTGGATCCGGAGAATTTTTCTTCAGCAGTAGTACTGCGCGTCGGTAGGTGGCGTCAGTCGACTCCGCGTTCATCCTTGGCGTCGTGTTCGCCGGAATGACGTTGCGGTATCTACTTAGACGCCGCCCCTGCGCGCTGATGTCAGTTCTTTCTTTTTCCGCGCCAGCCAGCGCAGATCCGGAGAGAGTGGTACCCTTAGTCATTTTTTGACTAGTGTTTTTCAACTTTTTGTCGACATCTTTCTCGAGTCGTTCGACTCCTGGTGCACGCAGGGATGTCACATCGGCGGACCGGCTTCAAGCCTTGTGACTCCTGTCCCAAGTTGATGTCGGTCACGGACCCACACTTTGTGTGCCTTTGGTGCCTGAGGCGTGACCACGACCCGAAGTTGTACTCCGACTCTCGGGCCATGAACCCAAAGTCTTTGTGGGAGCGGTCCCGAAAGCTTCTGGAGGCCCGACAGTCAGCTCCATGCCGCTCGAGGTCCCTGTCGAGAGGGAGGTCGCGGGACCGGTCGCGGAGTCACCACCATTACTCATCATCGAAGTCTTCGTGTAAGTCGAAGTACAAAAAGAAGGCGAAGAAGCACCGTCGCTCTTCGCCTTCTCCCCGTCCGTCAACCGACGCAACACGGGACGCGTAAGATCGTCGTTCTTCGGCTCCGTCCGCGTAGCCTAGTCGTGTCCCCGGCCGGCATTGACCCCGGCCTCCCCTTCGTCTTGGACATGGAGCCGGACCTGCGTTGACTGACGCCGGTACCGGCGCCGACCGACGCTGGTACCGGCGCCGACCAGTACTTTTGTGCCATTGTTCTCCCCTGGTGTTCCCTATTGCCCTGGGTGGCAGCCAGAGGAAGGTGAGGAGGACTGGGACGGGTCTGTTGACCCTTTGGCAGACCAGCTGGAGGAGCTGGACTGGAGAGAGAAGTTGGGGGAAGCCAGTGGTCTGGATACCTCTCCAGACCTTGGCATGCTTTCTCCCCCTACAGTGGCTATGGAGGAGGGAGCCTCCTATGCTGTGGTGTTGCGTAGGGCGGCTAAGACCTTGGGCCTTGAGCTTCCTACGGTGGCGTTCAGGACTAACCTCCTGACTGAGGTGCTGCAGCCGGCAGCAGCCTCTTCGTAACCCCTGCTGCCATTCAATGAGGCCCTCATGGACATCCTTCTGGGCACTTGGTCCAAGCCCAGCACAGGGGCTCCTGTGGATAGGATGATTGCCTGATCCCACCGCCTGGCCCTGGGCGACCCCATTTTCCTCTCCCAACACCCTACCCCCGAGAGCTTGGTGGTCCAAGCCTCTACATCAAAAGGTGCGTTCCCTTCTGCTCCCCCAGATAGGGAATCCAAGAAGCTGGACCATCTTGGGAAGAAGATGTTTTCTTCTGGCAGCTTGGGACTGCGGTCTCGTGGGCCGTTACACCCACTCTGTGTGGGATACAGTTGCGTAGGTGCTGCCACAGTTCCCGGAGGAGGCCCGGGTCACACTCTCCCGTGCAGTCGCAGAGGGGAGAGATGCAGCAAAGTTCACCATCCGCTGTGGGCTGGACACCGCCGACTCGCTGGGTAGAACGATTTCTACGTCAGTAGCCCTAAGACGCTACGCCTGGCTGAGGTCCACTGGCTTTTCTGGGGATGTCCAATCGACTCTTTTGGACATGCCCTTTGATGGCCGTCGTCTGTTTGGCGACAAGGCGGACCATGCGCTCGAGCGCATCAAGGATTCTAGAGCTACGGCCAGATCCTTGGGCCTCACTGCCACCTCCCGTCCTGTGCAGTCTGCCTTACGCCCCTTTCGTGGCTACGGAAGGGGTGCCCCACCACGTTCCGCCCAGAGCCACAGGCCTGCGCAAGCCACCCAGCCTCTGCGCGGCCGAGGATTTGGGACCCAACGCCGTGGGTCTGGGGGCCAGCGGGCAGGCCAGTCCACCAGTGCCCCGTCTGCAGCAGCCTCTAAGCCTTCCTAGTCTGACATTTCAGGGCCACCAGTTGCCAGTGGGTGGCAGGATCCGTCATCACCTCCCCCACTGGCACAACATCACGTCGGACAGGTGGGTTTTGCAGATAGTCCGAAGGGGCTACTCCTTCCCCTTCGAGACTACCCCTCCCTCCATGCCACCAACACTCCATCGCATGTCGGAGGATCACTTGGCCCTTCTCCTTCAGGAAGTTGCGGCTCTCTTGGCCAAGGGGGCTATCGAGCGAGTCCCTGTCCCAGAAGTAGGTGGTGGTTGTTACTCCCACTACTTCTTGGTGCCCATGAAGGACAGAGGCCTGCGTCCTATCTTGGATCTCAGGGACATCAACCTCTTCTTCCGGAAAGAGAAGTTCAAAATGTTGACATTAGCTCAGGTCCTGTCCTCGACCCTGGAGACTGGATGGTAGCGTTGGACTTGCAGGATGCTTATTTCCACATCCCCGTCCTGCCAGCCCATAGGCTTTACCTGCGGTTCACGGTAGGCCACAAGCATTTTCAGTTTACAGTGCTCCCCTTCGGCCTTACCAGCGCCCCCCGGGTGTTCACGAAAGTGATGGCGTGGTCGCAGCTCATCTGTGCAGATCTGGGGTTCCAGTCTTCCCCTATCTCGACGACTGGTTGTTGAAGGCGAGCTCGCCCCAGGCTGCCATCTCCCACCTCCAGACTACAGCGGACCTCCTGCACTTGCTGGGGTTCACTATCAACGTGCCGAAGTCGCACCTTATTCCCTCTCAGAGGCTCCTTTTCATCGGAGCGGTTCTGGATACACGCAGTTTCGGGCTTATCCTTCCGAGCAGCGAGTCTGGGATATTCCGGCTATGATGCCGATGTTTCAGCCTCTATCCCGGATTTTGGTGACAATGACCCTGAGGCTGTTGGGCCTCATGGCCTCCTGCATCCTGCTGGTGGATCATGCCAGGTGGCATATGCGGGCTCTGCAGTGGGAACTGAAGTTCCAGTGGGCGCAGCATCGGGTGAATCTTTCCGATGTCGTCCAGATCTCGGAGGGCTCTGCAGACCAATTGCAGTGGTGGCTAATGAACCAGGATTGGGTCAACGGCAGATCCCTCTCCCTTCCCCAACCAGACCTCACAGTGGTGACAGATGCGTCACTTCTGGGATGGGGCGGCCACATGGGAGAGGCGGAGATCAGAGGCCTCTGGTATCCGGCAGAGTCTGGGCTCCACATCAACCTGATGGAGCTCTGGGCAATCCGTCTTGCACTGAAAGCATTCCTTCCTTCTGTCAAGGGAAGAGTAGTGCAGGTGTTCACGGACAACACCACCACCATGTGGTACTGCAACAAACAGGGCAAGGTGAGGTCGCGGACCCTATGTCAGGAGGCACTTCGTCTCTGGAAGTGGCTGGAACATCAGGGCATGTCCCTGGTGGTTCAACACCTGGCAGGTTCCCTGAACGCCAGGGCGGACGAACTCAGCCGCTGGTGCATGATGGATCACAAATGGCGTCTTCACTCGGAGGTGGCACAAGGTCTCTTTCAGCAGTGGGAAGAGCCTTGGTTAGATCTGTTCACCACCAAAGAGAACACGCAATGTCAGCAGTTCTGCGTGTTGGAATTTCGAAGGCGACACTTGCTCGGCGACGCTTTTCGTTGCGAGTGGAATTGCAGTCTTCTATACGCCTTTCTGCCTATACCACTTCTGCCCAGAGTGCTGAAGAAGATCAAGCGTGATCGGGCCCAAGTCATTCTTCTGGCTCTGAATTGGGCATGAAGAGTTTGGTATCCCGAGCTCTTGAACATGGCCATAGATCCTCTATTTGAGAGGATCTTCTGTCGCAGCAGCAGGGGACGGTCCTCCACCCGAACCTGTCCAGCCTCCACCTCCTTGCGTGGAGATTGAGCGGCGACAGTTGACAGCTTTTGACCTTCCTCTTGTATTCTGTAATATCATCTTGGCAGCCAGGCGTTCCACCACTAAAATGGTATACGCCTGTAGATGGAACAAATTTGTGGCATGGTGCACAGCAAAGGCTGTGGATCCTCTTTCTGCCCCTCTTTCAGAGGTTCTCCTCTTCATTCTTTCTTTGGCCCAGCAGGGCTCTGCTCTGGGCACCCTTAAAGGCTATCTTTCGGCCATTTCGGCTTTTCTTCGCCTGCCTGATCAGCCTTCTCTTTTCAAGTCCCCTATCGTAAATAGATTTCTTAAGGGCATTACTCACCTCTTTCCTCCTATTCCTTTCGTAATGCCCCAGTGGGACTTGAATCTGGTCTTAACTTACCTTATGTGTGCTCTTTTCGAGCCACTACATAATTGTCCTCTGTTAGAACTGGGGGTCTCTAGTTGGCAATGGTATACACCTTTGACCAAATAGGGACCCTTGCTTCTAGTCAGGGTAAGGGGGATACACTACTAAAATAACCCCTGCTCACCCCCTTGGTAGCTTGGCACGAGCAAACAGGCTTAACTCAGAGGCAGTGTGTTAAGCATTTGTGAACACATACAGTAATACAGTGAAAACACTACAGATGGACACCTCACAGGTTTTATAAAAATAAGTATTCTTTATATAGACTTAACACAAGACCACAAACGACAAAAATCCACAATACTGTACTTAAAATAGACTTAAAAGATGGTAGAATTAACTTAGTTCAAGTTGATGTAGTAAATGCGACATGTTTCCCACAAAAGTACCTGGAATGCGTAACGCAAAACAAACAAAGGGTCCGCAGGGAAGACGATGCGGCGAGCAGGCGCCTCAATGCGGTGCGACGATTGGTGCGATGCGATGAAATTGCGCCCTTGATGCGATGCGACGATGTGAAGACGATGCGTGCATGCCCGACGGGCGTGCGGCGAACTCTGTATCTTTGGAGCCGCGACAGGCCCTGCGACACGCTTCTCCGGTGATGCGACGGCAGGCAGCTGCGACGGCAACACGCTTCTCGGGGGATGCGACGGCGACCCTTGCGGTAGCGACACGCTTCCCTGTTGATGCGACGGCAGGCAGTTGCGACGGCGACACGCTTCTCCGGTGATGCGACGGTAGGCAGCTGCGACGAAGGCACACTTCTCTGGTGATGCGGCGGCGGCCTCTGTGGCGGCGACACGCTTCTCCGGTGATGCGACGGCAGCAGCTGCGACAGCGACACGCTTCTTCTCGTTGCGTCGCGCTTCCAGCTCCCAGCGACACGCAGGCTTCTGCAGACAGAATCCCCCAGCAAGGGAATTCAGGAGGGAGCTGGTGGTGAAGTCTTGTAGCCCTGAGACTTCAGCAGGAGGCAAGCTCTAGTTCAAGCCCTTGGAGAATATTCTGCAAGTTCTTTAAAAGTTCCTTCTCCTTTCCTTGGCAATGAAGACCACTGCATGCCAACCCAGCAAACAGCACACTGGCAGAGGGGCAGTCCAAACTCCTGCAGCTTCCTTGGTTCTTCTCCTTGGCAAAGGTTTGTCTTGTTGTTTCCAGAAGTGATCTAAAGTCTTGGGGTCTGGACCCCAGTATTTATACCCATAAATCCTTTGTCCTCTGAAGGCAGAGGGTCCTGTACCTAGTCCAAACCAGTTCTGCGTGCAACCTGCCAGTGCACACCCTCTTCCTTTGTCAGTGTGGGCCAGGGACATCAGACACACCACAGGAGGTGGAGCTAGCATTGTGGAAGGCAGGCACAGCCCTATTCAGGCCCAGGTGCTACTCCTCCCACCACTCTACATGCAGATAGGTCTAGTCAGCCCTGTGCTGACTCACCCTGTCTCCTGGAGCCCCCCAGCCCCTGTCACTCACAAAACCAGACATACAATACACAAGCTAGCAGAGGCAGGCTGGATGGTTTAGGCAAGAAAATACCTACTTTCTAAAAGTGGTATTTTCAAACACAGAATGTTAAAACCAACTTCACTAAAAGATGTATTTTATCATTCTGAGTTCAGGCATACTAAATTTGAATTTCTACCATGTTCCCTGGGTCAGTTAGGATTATAAGATGTTATAATCAAACTGCCCATTCTGGCCTATGGGGATAGGTAGCCTTGCAATAGTGAAAAACGAAATTGGCTGTAATTCACTATCAGGACATGCTACACACACCAGGGCATGTCCTACCTTTTACATACAATGCACCCTGCCCTTGGGCCTACCTTAGGGGTGACTGATATGCAGAAAAGGGAAGGTTTAGGGACTGGCAAGTGGGTGCACTTACCAAGTCGACATGGCAGTCACAGACTGCACACAGGCTCTGCAATGGCAGGCCTGACACACACTTTACAAGCTGCTTCTGTGGGTGGCACAACCAGTGCTGCAAGCCCACCAGCAGCATTTGATTTACAGGCCCTGGGCACACCTGGTGCACTATACTAGGGTCTGACAAGTAAATCAAATGGTCCAATCATGGAGTCGCTAATCAATACATCAATTTACAATAGGGAGAGCATATGCACTTTAGCACTGATCAGCAGTGGTAAAGTGCCCAGAGTCATAAAACCAACAAAAACAGGTCAGAGAAAATACAGGAGGAAGGCAAAAAGTTCAGGGATGACCCTGCAAAAAGGGCCAAGTCCAACATCCTCTCAGACTCTTGACCTTAAAGACTGCTTTTCTGGTTGCCATCACCTCTGCTCGCAGGGTGAGTGAGCTTCAGGCTCTTTCTTCTAAACCTCCTTTCCTTGCTGTTCATCCGGACAAGGTTGTCCTTCGTACTAGACCTTCTTTTCTTCCCAAAGTGGTTACCTCTTTCCACATAGGACAGACCATCACTTTGCCTACCTTCTTTCTGCCCCCGCATCCTTCTAAAGAGGATGAGAGGCTCCACCGTCTGGATCCAAAACGTGCGCTATCATTTTATCTGGATTGCACAAAACAATTCCGGGTGGATGATCAACTCTTTGTTGGTTATGTGGGTGCCAAGAAAGGTTGGGCCGTGCAAAAACAAACCATCTCTCAATGGGTCGTTCTCTGCATTAAAATTTGCTTTTCCTTGGCAAAAAAGGAGCCTCCAGTAGGGTTGCGCGCCCATTCCACCAGGGCGACGGCAGCCACTACTGCTTTGGGACGTGGAGTCCCACTTAATGACATCTGCCAGGCAGCCACGTGGGCTTCATTGCACACGTTCACTAACCACTACTGCCTTTATAGCCAAGTCCGGAGATACGGCTTCTTTGGCCGTTCAGTTCTCTAGGACTTTCTGGTGTGTATTTGGTTCGCAGACCCACCTCCGGGGTTGGTATTGCTGGGCTATCTATTCTAAGGTAAGGAATCTATAACTAATAGTCTCTTTCAGATGAACAAGTTAGTTACCTTCGGTAAAGATATATCTGTAAGAGACCTATATTAGTTATAGATTCCTTACCGCCCCATCCATCCTCCCCGTTCTGCGAAATGACTTCTAGAGTAAGGGATTCCCTTTCAGGACCCTAGTTTTGTGCACCAGTGGTCAGTGTCTTGCATGGCTCTGCGCTTCTGGGAGGATATGTTGTGTAAAGAACTGACGTCAGCGCGCAGGGGCAGTGTCTAAGTAGATACCGCGACGTCATTCCGGCGACCACAACTCCTTCGACAAACGCGGAGTTGACCGACATCACCTACCGACGCGCAGGGGTACTGCTGAAGAAAAATTCTCCAGATCCAGTCTGACACCTGGGGGTAATTCTACGGTAAGGAATCCATAACTAATATATGTCTCTTATAGATATATCGTTACCGAAGGTAAGTAACTTGTTCATCTTGCAGTAAGGAGAAAGGACATCAGCTGAAATGGACATTGCCTCTCCTGGCTTTCATCAAGTTGCTGGGACAGCTGTCCTAAGGTGTCACGGTTGGCTTAAGGCAACTTCTCACCAGCTGGAACTTCAGGCAAAGATATTCGACATCGCAAAAAAGGCGAGAATCTCTTACGGCAGAGACACTGACGACGCCCTCCATTCTGTAAAAAAACTGACACAGAGACTGCAAGTTCTTTGGGAGTGCTATAAGAGCAACATTACCAACCCTTTTGTGGCACTCAAGGATGGGACTATTATCATAGAGAAAAAAATTCCAATCTTATCAATTTCAGCCCTATCCTCAGTCGCAGTTGAGTTACCGCCAGCCACACCTTCATCAGTACAGAATGCCACCTGTAGCAGCTTACTCGAGAAAAGCTCCCTGAAAGAGGCCTGCAGCTGCTGGTAAAGGACAGGAAATATTGAGGCACCAGTCACCTTTCAGCATCTGACAAGCTAATGATAATTTCTTTTTGCTGCCTTAAGGAGGTATTTAGTGCTTGATTGGCTGAGAGAGTGCCTGCTGTGGTATGTGAAGTGTAGGCATTGACCCTTCCTATGAACGAATTTTAAAAATTTCCTTTTAGAAAATCTGTACCTAAAACTCTGAATTTTGAAATATTTAGCTAAACTTCTTGATTAGAGATGGCATTGGCAATATTTGAAAATTGAGATAACTCTCAAACTGCCCAATTGAAGGAAACTTAATGAAACATATAATTTGTTTTATTTATCAATTATTGTTATTGTGACTGAGCCTTTCTGAGACTTTTAACCACAGATTCCTCACTTTGTGAATTTCCCGAGATGCCAGACTGGATCTGGATAGTTGTGTGGCTCTACATCGGCTCCATAGACTCTGGATATTATATCAGGGACCCCATGTATGCTCCACGTCTGCATGCTGATGTCTGTTTCTTTCTTTCTGTTCCTTGCGACTCTGATCGGGAACTGTCTTGTTCTGACTATTTCTCTCAGGAAAACTTTCTTTTGCAACCTAAATTTAAAACTTTGTCTACTGTGTGAAGATATGAGTCTCAAAACAACAGGGTATAAGATGTGTTGTAACTGTCACTGACAGATGTCGGCGACGGACACACATGAAGTCTGCCTTGACTCTAAGCATGGCTCTCCGACATCCTGCCACACTTCCACCACTCGGGGTTGAACGCCACCAAACCTGCAACTAAATGACAAGTGTCCTCACCTGAAATAGACCTGCTCTCTCCCCCGGCAGCTCCGCTGTTGTGCCGCTGCCCTGTTAAGGTAGGTGTTCAAGGCCCTCCTCCACCCTCAGGCTCCTGCCTACGCCTCATCCCTTGAGGTCCAGTGGGAGAGCCTTGCTCTTCTGCTGGTCCGCTGTTGTCTGTGTTTGTGTTTTGTGCCCTGTTTCTGTATTCTGTCTTTTGTAATTATACCTGTATTTTGTATTATATTGTAATTGTACCTGTATTTTCTGTTCTTGTACTTGTGTCCTCCGTGCCCGTTTTCGCTGGCCTTCTCCTGCCACTGCTGCCCCCGCGGCCCCTCCCCCCTGCCGTTTCCCGCTCCCGCCTCCCAGCTGCGCTTCCCTCCCCCTTCCCTCTTTAGAGGCGTGCCAAAGGCAAGCCCGTCTGCGCCCGTCCGTGATCCGACCGCGACCAGCGCCAGGGACCCTGGATCACCAACCAGCCATCTCTATAACTCAGCTGCCCTCCTCGCACTCAACCCCGGAAGGAACAACAACTGCCAGCTGTCTACGCCGAACACCACCCACCCACTGCCAGTTCTCCTGCTGACACTGCCGCCAAACCTTCACCACCCTCTGCACCGCCACAGCCAACTTCCAGACGCCAGCACCTCGAAGCCCTGAGATGCATCCTCCTCAATGTGCGCTCCCTGCACAGACACGCAGTAGAGATCTGGAACCTCCTCGACACCCTCTCGCCAGACGTCGCCTTCTTTACAGAAACTTGCACCAACGGGAGAAGGACTTGCCACCGCACACAAGAACTCCCTCCAACTCACCACCTCCAGCATGAGCGACAGCCCACCCACCACCGAACACCTCCATTTCCAGATCCAGACCAGCCCCAGAATGACCGTACGGGGCTCCCTTGCCTACAGACCTCCCGGACCTCGAACCGCGTTCACCACTACCATCGCCAACCTCATCGCGCCCCACGCCATCGCCTCCCTGGACTACATACTCATCGGAGACCTCAATTTCCACCTCGCCAATCTCAGCAATCCCAACTCCACCACCCTCCTGGACAACCTCGCCAATCTCGGACTGAAACAACTCGTCACACCCCCACCCACATGGCAGGACACACCCTCGACCCCATCTTTTCAGGAGGTAACAACATCCACTTCAGCCACACCATGCAACCCCCCTGGATGGACCACCACTGCGTACACTTCCACGTCGACAAACCCACCGCCCCCACACCGGCACCATGCCCTCCGCGAAGGAACTGGAGCAAGGTCACAGAGGAGCAGCTCAACTCCACCCTCAACCTCGATCCCCCCTCCACCACGACCAACGCCAACCTCGCAGCCAAAGAACTTCACAGATGGATCACCAACTGCGCAGACGAGCTCGCACCCATCCGCAACCCCAACAGACTGCTCCTCAGAAAGGCCACCTGGTTCTCCGCCGACCTCCAAGAATCCAGACGCACCTGCAGATGCCTTGAGAAGAATTGGAGAAACAGCAAAACCTCGGAAGACCGCACCACATACAATCAATCAATCAATCAAGCATTTGTATAGCGCGCTACTCACCCGGAGGGTCTCAAGGCGCTTGGGGGGGGTCCGCTACTGTTCGAACAGCCAGGTCTTGAGTTGCTTCCTGAAGGAGAGGTGGTCTTGGGTAAGGCGGAGGTGGATGGGTAGGGAGTTCCACGTCTTGGCAGCCAGGTAGGAGAAGGATCTTCCTCCCGTTGTGGCTCTTCGGATGCGGGGGACGGCGGCGAGGGCGTGGTTGGTCGATCGTAGCTGGCGGGTGGGAGTGTAGAAGGTCAGACGGTCGTTGAGGTATCTGGGGCCTTGGTTGTGGAGAGCTTTGTGTGCGTGGGTGAGGAGTCGGAACGTGATTCTCTTGCTGACGGGGAGCCAGTGCAGGTCTCTCAGGTGTCCGGCGATGTGGCTGTGTCGGGGGATGTCCAGGATGAGTCGAGCTGAGGCGTTCTGGATGCGTTGGAGTCTTTTTGAAGTTTGGCTGTGGTTCCGGCGTAGAGGGAGTTGCCGTAGTCCAGTCGGCTGGTGACGAGGGCCTGGGTGACCGTCTTCCTGGTTTCGGTGGGGATCCACCGGAAGATCTTGCGCAGCATGCGTAGGATGTTGAAGCAAGACGAGGAGACGGCGTTGACTTGTCGGGTCATTGAGAGGGAGGAGTCCAGGATGAAGCCCAGGTTGCGTGCGTGGTCCGTTGGTTTGGGTGCGTTGCCCAGGGCAGGGGGCCACCAGGAGTCGTCCCAGGCGGAGGGTGATGATCCTAGGATAAGGACTTCCGTCTTATCTGAGTTCAGTTTCAGGCGGCTGTTCCTCATCCACTCGGCTACGTCCTTCATCCCTTCATGTAGGTTGGTTCTGGCGGTTGTGGGGTCGTTGGTGAGGGAGAGGATCAGCTGGGTGTCGTCGGCGTAGGAGATGATGTTGAGGTTGTGTTGGCGTGCGATGGCTGCGAGGGGGCTCATGTAGACGTTGAAGAGGGTGGGGCTGAGTGATGATCCTTGTGGTACGCCGCAGATGACTTCGGTGGCCTCGGAACTGAACGGGGGAGGCGGACTCTCTGGGTTCTTCCGGCGAGGAAGGAGATGATCCACTCCAGTGCCTTCTCTTGGATTCCGACGTTGTTCAGGTGTTGCACTAGGGTGCGGTGGCAGACTGTGTCGAACGCTGCGGAGAGGTCCAGGAGGATGAGGGCCGCTGTTTCCCCGTTGTCGAGCAGGGCTCGGATGTCGTCGGTGGCTGCGATGAGGGCGGTCTCGGTGCTGTGGTTGGCCCGGAAGCCGGACTGCGAGTGGTCGAGGGATCCATTCGTCTCGAGGAAGGCGGCCAGTTGTCTGTTGACGGTCTTCTCGATGACTTTGGCAGGAAAAGGAAGGAGCGAGATGGGGCGGTAGTTTTTGAGGTCGGTGGGATCCGCTGACGGTTTCTTCAGTAGGGCGCTGAGTTCGGCGTGCTTCCAGCTCTCTGGGAAGGTGGCGGTGTCGAGGGAGGTGTTGATGATGTCCCGGAGGTGGGGTGCGATGACGGCGTCGGCCTTGTTGAAGACGTGGTGAGGGCAGGGGTCGGTTGGTGATCCGGAGTGGATGGAGTTCATCGTGCGGATAGTGTCTTCGGTGTTGATCGGGGTCCAGGCTCGGAGGGTGGAGGTGGGGGACGTTGGAACGGTCGTAGGGTACGTCGGCTGTGTGCTGAAACTGTTGTGTATGTCTGCGATCTTGCTGTGGAAGAACGAGGCGAGCGAGTTGCAGAGGACAAGAACGTCATCACAGAATACCACCAACTCATCAGATCCACCAAAAGGACCTTCATCCAGAACAAAATCCTCGCCAACTCCAGCAACTCAAAGGAACTCTAAAGCATCATCCAGGAATTCATCAGACCCCTCAGCGAAACCACATACATCACCCCTTCCCAGGACCTCTGCAACAAGCTCGGCTCCTACTACCATCTGAAAACCAAGTCCCTCTACGGCAACTTCAATGAACAGACACCTGACTCCGAAAATAATCCCTCCTCCAGCAACGCCAGCCAGCCCACCATCTCCTCCTGGACCCCAGTCACCACCGAAGACATCGCATCGACCATGAAAGGCATTCACTCAGGAGCCCCCACGGACCCCTGCCCTCTGCACATCTTCCACAGAGCCGCCGCCGCCATCGCACTGGAACTATGACTCACCATCAACGCCACCTTCGAAACCGGCACATTTCCTGATGACTGGAAACGCGCAAAAGTCAAGCCCCTACTCAAGAAGCGCTCAGCAGATCCTACGGACCTCAAGAACTACTGACCCATCTCCCTCCTCCCCTTCACGGACAAAGTCAGAGAAGACCGTCAACGTCCAACTAACAAAATTCATTGAAGAGAACTCCATCCTCGACCCCTCCCAATCCGGATTCCGCAACAACCACAGCACCGAGACCGCTCTACTCGCTGCTACAGACGACATACGCATCCTCCTCGACCAAGGCCACACCGCGGCCCTGATCCTACTCGACCTCTCTGCAGCCTTCGACACCGTCTCCCACCGCACACTCACCACCAGACTCCACGACACCGGCATACAGGGAACTACCCTCGACCGGCTCCTCTCCTTCCTCACCCGCAGAACCCAAAGAATCAGTCTTCCACCCTTCCTCTCCGAACCCACAGAGATCAACTGCGGAGTACCCCAAGGATCATCGCTCAGCCCTACGCTCTTCAACATCTACATGGCCCCCCTCACCGCCATCGTCAGACAGCACGGACTCCATCACCACCAGACTCAGCTTCCAGGAAGGAATGAAGGACGTTGCATCCTGGATGAGCAGCAGCTGCCTGAAACTCAACTCGGAGAAGACAGAGGGCCACGTCCTCGGACCCTCCCCCTCAGCATGGGACAACAACTGGTGGCCCACCGCCCTCAGTAGCCCCCCACCCCCACGGACCACACCTGGAGCCTCAGCATCGTACTCAACTCCTCCCTCTCCATGACCCGACAGATCAACGCCGTCGCCTCCACCTGTTTCAACACCCTCCGCATCCTTTGAAAGACCTTCAAATGAATCCCCCCAAAGCAAGAAACGCCGTCACCCACGCACTCATAACCAGCAGACTGGACTATGAAAACGCCCTTTACGCCGGAATCAACAAGTCTGCTCCGCAAACTCCAGACCATACAGAACACTGCAGCCAGACTCATCCTCGGCATCCCTCGATACGAACACATCACCCAACACCTGCGAAACCTCCACTGGCTCCCCGTTGAGAAGAGAGTAACTTTCAAGATACTCACCCACGCCTACAAATGCCTCCACAACACCGGACCCCAATATCTCAACTAAAGAATCTCCTTCCATGTACCCAAGAGAAACCTCCAATCATGCCGACTTCTCCCTCGCCAAACCCCTGCGCATCCGCTGAGCAAGAAAGGGCGGAAGAACCTTCTCCTACATCGCGGCTAAGACCTGGAACGATCTCCCGATTGACATCAGATGCGCCCCCACTCTGCACATCTTCAGGAAGACCCTCAAGACCTGGCTCTTTGACTGATCAGAGCTGCTCCCCCCACCCCACAAGCGCCTTGAGACCCTCACTGGTGAGTAGCGCACTTCAAAATTCCCTGATTGATTGATTGACAGATTCGAGGTGGCAACCTGTTGAAAGCCCATCAACGGATCCTTCTCTGACACTGACAAATCTACTAGACCTTCCCCAAGGACAGTTCCTTTGAGAGCAGCGCTGTTGACTCCAATGTAATGTCCGACGCTGTCTGCTTAGCCAGGACCATCTGAAAGAGACTGTTAGTTATGGATTCCTTATCTTTAGAATTATCCCCAGGCATCAGACTGGATCCGGAGATTTTTTACTTAGCAGCCTGCGCGTCGGTGGGTGGCATCGGTCGACTCCGCGTCCGTCGTCGGCGTCGTGGTCGCTGGCATGACGTCGCAGTGCCAACTTAGACGAGGCCCCTGTGCCCTGACGTCAGTTCTTTCTTTTTCCGTTCCAGCCTAGCACAGATCCAGAGAGAGCTGCCCCTTTAGTCAATCAATCAAATTACTTTATTCGATTAATACAATATTAATCATAAAAGTTCAAATATACATCATATATATATGCTATAAAAACACCATAAAAAACTGTTAAAAGAGCCAATTAAAAAACCAATTCATCTCAACAAATATGCAGTTTCCTGGTTTTCAGCAACAAACAAAGAAAGGACGAACACAAAAGCAGGTAAAAGGGTCGGGCAACATTCGTAAAAAAATATAGGGCTGGGCTACATTGCTTAAAATTAAGCTTACGCATGATTGGAATTAAAAATCTCTCACGATGATCACGATAAAATTTACAAAAAAAGAAAATGTGCAGATCAGTTTGGAGCGAGGAACAATCACATGGGCAGAATGAAAGATCATTAATAGAATAGAATTACCAGCAGGAAAACCCAACATACACGTAAGGAAATTAAGGTGAAACCTTAACAAAATAAATCTGTGACGAGGATTTAATACAAATTCCAGATAAGATGGTACCCCCTCGCCTTGCATAGGGCCCTCATGATACTCTCTGACTGTTGGTGTACTGATTTGTGCTGTCAGTCTCGCCTCATTCGCGCGTTTTAAAAAGCAGGCTTTTATAGCTTTTTTTAGAGATAGACACGCATTTTTCTGGGGTTTCAACCAGGCTCCCTAGGTCGAAAGTGTGAAGAGTGTTTGTAACGTACTCTAACCACTATGCTCTGTGTGTGTTCTAGTGATAAACAATGTATAATAATTTGTTTGATGAGTGTCACAGTATCTCTTCTCCATATTGAGTGCCAGAGGAGACTAGGTGCTACATGTATTTGATCGGTGATATAAGGGATGTTCAGCTCATAATGTAAGTTAAAATTGGAGCAACTGATGGGGAGGCTCATCATTGATTTCCAAAAGGAGTCTTCTATTGTTTTTATCACCTTTACATTAGTGTAACCCCATACGCTAACACCATAAGAAGCAACTGCACTAGATTTTGCCCCATATGCCTTTTTTACAATATCTGGATGTCTTGTGCCCAGCTTTTTGGAAAACGAGTGGATAGCATTAGTGCTGTTTTCTAGCATGATCCCTCGATTCACCACCATATTGGTCCAGGCTAATCTATGGTCAAAGGTCACGCCTAGGTATGAAAACAATTCCGTCTGCATCACTTTGCGGTCAGAGATGAAAAAGGAAAGGGGGTTCTTCACCTTTTGGCCCGCAATTAAAATAAAAGACTCAGCCTCATTTGTTTATAAATCAAGGCTTTGCATGAATTTTACGAAAGCGTCTAACAATTTCTGGAGGACCCTTCCCATACGTGCAATTAAAACTTCATCGTCTGTACAATAGAATTATTTATTCTAGGGATGTCTATGGCTGAATCAAGCAATTGAGACTCTATCCCGTTTGTATATAAGGGAAACAGAAAAGGGCAAGAACGCACCCTTAGCGTACCCTCCCTGGAGATTGGGAACCATCTAGTGCACTCCCCCTGGTGCCCATACCGTATGCAGGCCCCAGCTTTCGAGTACAGTTGTCTTATAAAGGAAATTATTTCTTGGTCTACCTCCATTTCCTTCATAATCCTCACTTTTTGACTAAACTTTTTCAACATTTTGTCGACTTCTTTTTTGAGTCTTCACTCCTGGTGTGCGAGGGATGTCCCATCATCGGCTTCAAGCCTTGCAAGGCCTGTCACAAGCTGATGTCTGTGACGGACCCGCACCTCGTGTGTCTTTGTTGTCTGTAGCATGACCACAACCCAAAGTCGTGCTCCGACTGCAGGGCCATGTACCCGAAGTCTTTGCGGGAGCAGTCCCGAAAGCTTTTGGAGGCCCGGCGGTCGGCTCCGCGTCGCTCCCGGTCTCATTCGAGAGGGAGGTCTCGAGACTGCTCACGGAGACCCCACACCTCGTCCCATTCAAGAAGAAGGCAAAAAAGCACTGGCGCTTTTCGCCTTCTCCCCGTCAGTCGGCTGACGC
This sequence comes from Calotriton arnoldi, assembly GCA_963921515.1. Lineage (NCBI taxonomy): Eukaryota > Metazoa > Chordata > Amphibia > Caudata > Salamandridae > Calotriton > Calotriton arnoldi. Next base: position 1,056,197 of record CAWUFW010000392.1, on the reverse strand, counting down.
GACGCGGGATCCGGAGCGTCGTCGCTCTAAGGCTCCGTCTCCGGTGCCTTCTTCAGGGACGACTCAGCACCTCCCAGCGTTTCCAGGAGCCGGGGCGTCCCCTGCCCAACTTCGTATGATCTACGAAGCCCTCCACCGTATCTTTGGGCTTCCCGACTCCGCCGACGTGCCTTCGGGTCTCACTGAGCCGGTTGTGGGTCCTGGGCCTTTGATACCGGCGGCTCCTGCCCCGGCGCTGGAATGCCCATGCAGATCCGGATCTGGATCGACACCGGTCGATCTTACCCGACCTTCCCCGGCGTCGATCCCGCCGACGCCATCCCCATCCTCACCCCCGAGATGGACCCGGAGCCAGACCGACGTCGGTCGACGTTGAATCCGACGCCGGATTGCACTTTTGTTCCCCTGTTCATCCCTGGTGTTCCTGATCACCCAGAAAGTGGTGATGAGGATTGGGAGGGGTCGCTGGACCCTTTGGCAGGCCAGCTTGAAGAGCCGGACTGGAGAGAAGACCTGGGTGACGCCAGTGGTCTGGACACTTTTCCAGACCTTGACATGTTTTCTCCCCCTACCGTAGCTACGGAGGAGGAAGCGTCTTATGCTGTGGTGGTGCGAAGGGCAGCCGAGGCCTTGGGCCTGGAGCTCCCTTCAGTGTCTATCAGGACTAATCTCCTGACAGAGGTGCTTCAGCCTGCGGCAACCTTCTCTGATCCCTTTCTGCCCTTTAACGAAGCCCTCACTGACGTCCTTCTGGCACCTGGTCCAAGCCCAGCACAGGGGCTCCTGTGGAAAGGACCATTGCCCGCCGTCATCCCTCGGCTCCGGGTGACCCAGTTTTCCTCACCCAACACCCTTACCCTGAGAGCTTGGTGGTCCAAGCTGCTTCTTCCAAGGGCACATTCCCTCTGCTCCCCCAGACAGGGAATCTGAGAAGCTGGATCATCTTGAGAAACGCATGTTCTCTTCCTTCAGCTTGGCACTGCGGTCCGTGAATACCGCGTGTCTCTTGGGCCGATACTTCCATACTATCTGGGATACGGTTGCGCAACTGCTGGCTCGAGGCCCGGGCCATTCTCTCCCAAGCAGTGGCAGATGGGAGGGACGCAGCTAAATTCACGATTCGATGTGGATTGGATACCACCGACTCACTAGGCAGAATGATTGCCATGTCAGTAGCCCTTAGGCGCTACGCCTGGTTGAGGACATCTGGCTTATCTGAAAGAAACAGTTAGTTATAGATTCCTTACCTTAGAATTACCCACAGGCGCCAGACTGGATCCAGAGAATTTTTCATCAGCAGTACTCCTGCGCATCGAAAGGTGGCGTCGGTTGGCTCCGCGTTCGTCGTTATTGTCGTGGTCGCCGGGATGATGTTACAGTAGCTACTTAGACGCCGCCCTCGCGCGCTGACGTCAGTTCTTTATTTTTCCGCGCCAGCCAGCGCAGATCTGGAGAGAGCGGTACCTCCAGTCACTTTTTGACTGACTTTTTTGCCGACTTTTGTCGACACTGTTTTCGAGTCTTCGACTCCTGGTGCACGTCAGGGATGCCCGGCTTCAAGGCTTGCGGTTCCTGTAGCCGACTGATGTCGGTGACAGATCCGCACCACGTGTGCCTGTTCTGCCTGGAGCGCGACCATGACCCTGTAGTGTGGTTTGTGGCCTCATAGTCTACGTTGCTAAGTTAGCTTAGGCCTGGCTGCCATGATGCCTTTTTTGCACACGTTACTCTGTGACTTTGTTTTTTCAGCCCCTGCTTGTGCCCGGCTATATTGGAACTGTCTGCCTTTTTGCCTTTCACCTTGTCTCCTGTTCCCTGTGGGTTTCGTCTGCACATCATGTACAAGGTTGAAAAACAACGTCCCTTGTTCTTGCTGATCTGGTCACCCCCTCGCACTTAGACATAACACAAAATACAGCTGCACTGGAGAAATTCGTGTGCTTTTAATTTTGTGATCTCGCTGTTTGTGACACTTGGAGAAAAACCTTTCCAGGGAGAAGAGCTGTGCTTGTCTGATGATGTAAACCTTGCATCTAGATATTGAGGTATGGGGGTCCACCTGACAAAGCCCAGAGGTCTTCTATTTTTATAATAAACTAGTTATTAGCACGGGGAGGGTGGTAAGGCTATTTAGCCCTATATCCACTGTCTTTCATAAAATGCTGTCCCCGTTTGTATTCTATGGAATTGTAACCATGCTCATTATTTTATCATTATGCATTATGCTGATAGTACTGGCACGTGTACTGTATCTTAGAGCACGATAGTTGAAATAAACATTTTAAACTATACTGTGTCTCTTATTACGCACGTTGTGGACGAGTATGAGTGAGTTATGAAAGAGTGTTCTTGCTCCCGCGAGTCCTGAGAGAGACCGTGTTCTGGGTTGTCTAATCATTGGTAGCTTTGCTGCAAATGAGACGCTAAAGCTAGTCGGATTGGGATTGTGGGTACTAAGGTGCATGGTTGGTTCACCACTATACTCCGAGGTCCTATTATCCTGTGCATAGCTCTGTATATGTGCAGAATCCCTACAACAACCCCAAGTCATGCTTCGACTGCCGGACCATGAATCCGAAGTTTTTGCGGGAGCATTCCCGAAAGCTTCTCGAGGCCTGGCAGTCGGCTCCGCACCGTTCGAGGTCCCGGTCGCGTGGGAGGTCGAGGGACCGGACGCGGAGTCATCACCATCATTCTTCTTCCAAGTCTTCCCACTCGGGGTCAGGTAAGTCGAAGCACAAGAAGAAGTCGAAGAAGCATCGTCGCTCTTCGACTTCTCCCCATCCGTCGGCCGACGCGACAAGGGATGCGGGTGGTGCCCCTCTCGCGGTTCTGCGTGCGGAGCCCGAAGGGTCGACTCCGGGTTTCCCTCCCTTCCCGGGACCCGGAGCGACCCCTGCCCAGCTTCGCCAATTTTACGAAGCAATGGATGCCATCTTTGGGCAGGCCGACTCCGCCGGCGCGCCATCGGGCCCCGCGGACTCGACTGGGGGCCCGGGGTCTTCGACGCCTGCGGCTCCGGCACCGCAGGGCCCCCTTGGATCCAGGCCTGGATCCGGATCGGCGCCGGTCGACCTCATTACACCTCCCCCGGTGCCGATTCCACCTGTACCACGTCTGCAGCCGACGCCGGTTGTGTTCACATCGGGATGGAGACCGGGGTCGACGCCGGCTGGGGACACAACCGGCGTCGGCTGCAGACGTGGTACAGGTGTAATCGGCACCGGGGGAGGTGTAATGAGGTCGACCGGCGCCAGATCCTTCGCCGACGGGTACTTTTGTGCCCTTGTTCTACCCTGGCTCTTTTAGACCAGATTGGCAGCCAGAGGAGGGTGAGGAGGACTGGGAGGGGTCTGGAGACCCTTTAACCGACCAGTTGGGCTCTGAACCGGACTGGAGAGAGGAACTGGGGGAAGCCAGTGGTCTGGATACCTCACCAGACCTTGGCATGTTGTCTCCTCCTACTGTGGCTACGGAGGAGGGAGCGTCTTACGCTGTGGTGTTGCGTAGGGCGGCCGAGGCTCTCAACCTCGAGCTACCTACGGTGGCAGTCAGGACTAACCTCCTGACAGAGGTGCTTCAACCGGCAGCGACCTCTTCTGAGCCTCTGCTGCCGTTTAATGAAGCCCTTACCAACATCCTTTTGGGCACTTGGTCCAGGCCCAACACAGGAGCTCCTGTGGATAGGATGGTTGCCCAACGCCACCGCCCGGCTCCGGACGACCCCACTTTCCTTTCCCAACACCCTACCCCTGAGAGCTTGGTGGTCCAAGCCTCCACTTCCAAAGGCGCATTCCCTAACGCACCACCTGCTAGGGAATCCAAGAAGCTGGACCATCTTGGGAAGAAGATGTTTTCTTCCTCCAGCTTGGGACTGCGGTCGGTAAACACCACATGTCTGTTGGGCCGTTACACCCACTCTGTGTGGGATACGGTGGCGCAAGTGCTGCCCCCGTGCAGTGGCCGAAGGGAGAGACTCAGCAAAGTTTACCATCCGCTGTGGGCTGGATACCGCCGACTCACTAGGCTGGATGATTTCCACATCGGTAGCTCTTCGACGCTACGCCTGGTTGAGGTCGACTGTTTTTTTTATTTGAAATCTGTTTTTATTTTACGCATAAAGAACAAGGGGGGAGGGTCCAGATATACACAGCATCAGGCCCACAACCCTGTATAGGGCCGGCCGCGTAATTTTATCAAACCTCAAGGGGCTTAAGGAAGGCATACCTGAGCAATTCAGACACAGCATGTCGCCTACAACCCATAATGGGCCGGCCGCGTGATATTCAAAGCAGAGCATTGAAATACAATTGTGGGTGCGGGCTAAGACCTATAATGAACAAATTTGGTAGCAGAGCAGAGAAAGGAACAAAAAAAATGTAGGCAAGAGGCCTACAGAAAGAAGGCAGTGATGAGCAGACAGATGAGTATTTAGGAGGGGAAAGGGAATTAGTAGTGAAAGAGGTCCCTGCATCAGTGCCGCTACGTGGCCGCTGCTGTATAGGGGGTGTGAAGGCGGGCGGGAGAAGAGTCAGAGGAGCCAGTGTTGTATGGTGGTTAGACCAGGGGTCAGCATGCGTGCTACACGGAGCTATTAGCAGGGTTAAAGTGAAAACTTAAGTAATCTATCTGAAAGAGACACGTTAGTGACAGATTCCTTACCTTAGAATATCCCCAGGCGTCTGGCTGGATCCGGAAAGTTTTGCGTAGCAGTACCCTTGCGCGTCGGTCGGCGGCGTTGGGATCGCCGGGATGACGTCGCGGGCAGTACCTGGACGCCGCCCCTGCGCGCTGACGTCAGTTCTTCTTTTTCCGCGCCAGTAAGCGCAGATCCGGGAAGAGCAGTGCCCTAGTCATTTTTCGACTAAGTTTTTGGTGAATTTTTCACTGTTTTCTCGAGTCGCTCGACTCCACAGGTGTCGGTAGGGATGCCCGGCTTCAAGCCATGCGACGTCTGTGGTCGTATGATGTCGATCACGGACCCGCATACGGATTGTCTCTACTGCCTCGGGCGCGACCACGACCCCAAGTCGTGCCCCGACTGACGGGCCTTGCATCCGAAGGCTTTGCGAGAGCGGTCTCGAAAGCTCCTCGAGGTCCGGCAGTCGGCTCCGCGCCGCACCAAGCCCCGGTCACGTGAGAGGTCGAGAGGCCGGTTGCGGAGTCCTCATCGGTCGTCGGGGTCCAAGTCTTCGCACTCCTCCGGTAAGTCGAAGCATAAGTCTAAGAAGCGTCATCGCTCGACGACTTCGCCTCGCCGGTCTCGCGACTCGGCTGAGGGTCCTGTCGGCACCGTCCCGCGGCTCCGGGAGTGCCTGTGGAGCCGCCCCCGCATTACCCGCACTTCCCGGGTTCGGGGGCGACTCCGGCCGAGATACAGGAGTTCCTGTCGGCCATGGCCCGCCTCTTTGGGCCTCAGGGTCCCCCCGGTGCGCCTTCGGGCCCCGCGGGCCCTGATGGGGTTTCCCCGGCGCCGCCGGCGACTCCGGTCCCGGCGCCGCCTATCACACCAGCCTCGACCCCGGCTCCGGTGCTGCCTCAACCCCGATCGACGCCGGTTGACCTAATAACACCTCCACCAGCGCCGATGTCTCCGGTGCCGTTTCCGAAGCCGCCCGGGGCTCCGGGCGGTGTCGTCCCCAGGTTCTCTCCGGATCCGGACATGGCGCCGGACCGGCGTCGCTCGTCGCTTGACGCCGGCTCCGACGCCGACGGGACCTTGGGTCCCGCATGTCCCCCCTCCTCCTTATTTTGAACCAGAGGAGGACGAAGAGTACTGGGAGGGGTCGGATGACCCTCTCACACAGCAGTGTGAGTTCGATCAGGACTGGGCTGAGGAGCTTGGGGATGCCAGTGGTCTGGACACCTCCCCTGACTCTGGCATGCTGTCTCCTCCTTCCGTGGCAACGGAGGAGGGAGCAAATTTTGCAACGGTGTTGCGTAGTGCAGCTGGGGCCTTACACCTCCAATTGCCTACAGTGGCTGTCAGGACTAACCTCCTGACGGAAGTGCTTCAGCCGGCGGCTACCTCCTCGGAGCCACTGCTGCCGTTTAATGACGCGCTTTCCGACGTTCTTTTGGGCACCTGGTCCAAGCCCGCCACAGGGGCTCCTGTGGATAGGAACGTGGCCCGATGCCATCGCCCCGCTCCGGGCGACCCCCTGTTCCTCTCCCAACACCCCACTCCTGAGAGCTTGGTTGTCCAAGCCTCTGCTTCCCAAACCGCCTTCCCTACCGCTCCTCCGGATAGGGAATCCAAACGCCTGGATCAATTTGGGAAGAAGGTCTTTTCTTCCTCCAGTGCTGGCTTGCGGTCTGTCAACACCGCTTGCGTTTTGGGCCGATGTTCCCACTCTCTGTGGGAGTCGGTGGCTCAAGTTCTGCCCCAGTGTTCTGAGGAGGTCCAGACACTGCTTTCCCGCGCCATTGCGGATGGAAGAGATGAGGCTAAATACACCATTAGATGTGGCCTTGATACCGCCGACTTGCTAGGCAGATCGCTTGCGACGACAGTGGCGCTGCGCCGTCACGCCTGGCTGAGCACCACTGGTTTCTCGGGTGATGTCCAAAACACCCTTATGGACATGCCCTTTGATGGTGTCGGCCTTTTCGGCAACAAAGCAGACCATGCGCTGGAGCGTTTTAAGGTGTCACGGGCAACAGCCAAGTCCCTGGGCCTTTCTGCTGTGCGCCCTCCGCAACAGTTTGCTTTTCGCCCCTTTCGTGGCCACGGAAGGGGCGCCCAGTCACGTCCGCTGCCCAGCCACCGGCCCGCGCAGCAAGCGTCTTCACGTGGACGTGGCTCCCGCCGTGGCGGGTCAGGCAACCAGCGTGCGGGTCAGGTCACCAACCCCGCCCCGTTCGCGGCCTCCAAGCCCTCCTAGTCCTTCCTTTCAGGTGCACAGCACACCAGTAGGGTGCAGGGTCCGCCATCACCTTCACCACTGGCGTGCCATCACCTCGGACAAGTGGGCCTTGGACATTGTCCGTAGGGGCTACTCCCTCCCCTTCGAGACCATCCCCCCAGCCATGCCACCTCAATTCCACCGCATGTCAGGGGATCACTTGGTGCTTCTTCAGAGGGAAGTTGCGGCCCTCTTGGCCAAGAGGGTCATCGAGCACGTTCCGACCCCAGAAGTAGGTCGTGGTTGCTACTCCCACTACTTTCTGGTGCCCAAGGAGGACATGCGTCCTATCTTGGACCTCCGGAACGTCAATCGCTTCCACCGGAAGGAGAAGTTCAAGATGCTCACCTTAGCTCAGGTCTTGACTGCCCTCGACCCTGGAGACTGGATGGTAGCGTTGGACTTGCAGGACGCTTATTTCCACATCCCCGTCCTGCCGGCCCACTGGCGTTACCTGCGGTTCATGGTGGGCCTCGAGCATTTTCAATTCACCGTGCTCCCCTTTGGCCTCACAAGTGCCCCTCGGGTGTTCATGAAAGTGATGGCGGTGGTCGCAGCTCATCTGCGCCGGGCAGGGGTTCCAGTCTTCCCCTACCTCGACGACTGGCTGCTGAAGGCAGGCTCGTCCCAGGCAGTCGTCTCCCACCTCCAGACTACGGCCGAACTCCTGCACTCGCTGGGGTTCTCCATCAATGTGCCGAAGTCGCACCTGATTCCTTCTCCACAGCTCCTTTTCATCGGAGCAGTTCTGGACATGACGCAGTTTCGGGCCTATCCTCCCGAACGGCGAGTCCGGGATATTCAGGCTATGATTCCGATCTTTCAGCCTCTATCCTGGGTTTCGGTACGGATGACCCTGAGGCTGCTGGGCATCATGGCCTCCTGCATCCTGCTGGTCGTTCATGCCAGATGGCATATGCGGGCTCTGCAGTGGGACCTGAAGTTCCAGTGGGCACAGCACCAGGGCAACCTGTCCGATCACGTCCAGATCTCGGAGGGGACTGCAAAACAGTTGCAGTGGTGGCTCTCGAACCGGCAATGGGTCAGGGGCAGATCCCTCTCCCTTCCCCAGCCAGAGCACACAGTCGTGACGGACGCGTCCCTTCTGGGATGGGGCGGTCACATGGGAGAGGCGGAGATCAGAGGCCTCTGGTCTCCGGCGGAGTCCCGGCTCCATATCAACCTTCTGGAGCTCCGGGCAATCCGACTTGCACTCAAGGCATTCCTTCCCTCTGTCAAAGGGAAGGTAGTGCAGGTGTTCACAGACAACACCACCGCCATGTGGTACTGCAACAAACAGGGCGGGGTGGGGTCGTGGACCCTATGTCAGGAGGCTCAGCACCTCTGGACATGGCTGGAACATCAGGGCATTTTCCTGATGGTTCAACACCTGGCAGGTTCCCTGAACGCCAGGGCGGACGAACTCAGCCGCAGGTGCATGATGGATCACGAATGGCGTCTTCACTCGGAGGTGGCGCAAGGTCTCTTTCAGCAGTGGGGAGAGCCTTGGTTAGATCTGTTCGCCACCGAAGAGAACGCGCAATGTCAGCAGTTCTGCGCATTGGAATTTCCAAGGCGGCACTCGCTCGGCGACGCTTTTCGTCGCGAGTGGAGTTGCGGTCTATTGTACGCCTTTCCGCCTATACCACTTCTACCCAGAGTGTTGAAGAAGATTCGGCGCGACCGGGCCCAAGTCATCCTTGTGGCTCCGGACTGGGCTCGAAGAGTTTGGTATCCCGAGCTACTCAGTATGAGCGTCGATCCCCCCGATCCGTCTGCCTCTTCGGGAGGATCTATTGTCGCAGCAGCAGGGGACGGTCCTCCACCCGAACCTGTCCAGTCTACACCTGCTTGCGTGGAGATTGAGCGGCTGCAGTTGATTCCTTTCGACTTGCCTCCCGAAGTTTGTGATGTGATTCTGGCAGCCAGGCGTCCCTCAACTAAGGTGGTATACGCCTGCAGGTGGAACAAGTTTGTGGCATGGTGCACAGCAAAGGCTGTGAATCCCCTCTCTGCCCCTCTTTCTGAGGTTCTTCTGTTCCTTCTTTCTCTGGCCCAACAGGGTTCTGCCCTGGGTACCATCAAGGGCTATCTTTGTGCAATCTCGGCCTTCCTCAGGCTTCCTGATCAGCCCTCTCTTTTTAAGTCCCCTGTTGTTAACAGGTTTCTTAAAGGCATTACACACCTCTTTCCTCCTGTTCCGTTTATAATGCCTCAGTGGGAAAAACTTGGTTCTTACTTTTTTAATGTGCGCTCCTTTTGAGCCTCTGCATAACTGTCCTCTTCGTCTTCTTACTCTGAAGACAGCCTTTCTGGTAGCCATCACCTCCGCTCGGCGGGTGAGTGAGCTCCAGGCTCTTTCATGCAAACCTCCCTTTCTGTCTGTTCATCCAGACAAGGTTGTTCTTCGGATGCGTCCGTCCTTCTTGCCAAAGGTGGTTACTGCCTTCCACATTGGGCAGACCATCACTTTGCCCACCTTCTTTCCGCCTCCGCATCCTTCCAGAGAGGAAGAGAGGCTCCACCGTCTGGACCCAAAACGTGCGCTTGCCTTTTACATCAACCGCACACAACAGTTCCGGGTGGATGACCAGCTATTTGTTGGCTACGTGGGCGCCAAAAAGGTCGGGCGGTACACAAGAGGACCATCTCCCGCTGGGTCATCTTGTGTATCAAGGCCTGTTATTCTTTGGCTAAGAAGGAGGCTCCTGTTGGGCTGCGTGCCCATTCCACCAGGGCTACGGCTGCTACCACGGCTTTAGGCCGCGGTGTTTCGTTACAGGATATCTGTCAGGCAACTACGTGGGCCTCGCTGCACACGTTTACCAAACATTACTGCCTTGACAGCCAGGTCCGGAGGGACGGCTTCTTTGGCCGTTCTGTCCTCAGGGACTTCCTTGTCTGAATATGTTCGCAGACCCACCACCGGGGTTGGTATTGCTGGGGTATCTATTCTAAGGTAAGGAATCTGTCACTAACGTGTCTCTTTCAGATGCACAAGTTACTAACTTGTGTAACGATATATCTGTAAGAGACAGTAGTTAGTGACAGATTCCTTACCTCCCCACCCATCCTCCCCTTTCTGCGAACTGATTTCTAGGGTTAAGGACATCCCTTTTAGGGCCTTAGTATTTTTCAGACACCTATGTCAGCTTCTTGCATGGCTCTGCGTTCCTGGCGCGGAAAGTCGTGTACAGAACTGACGTCAGCGCGCAGGGGCGGCGTCTAAGTACTGCCCGCGACGTCATCCCAACGCCGACGACGGACGCTGAGCCGCACGACGCCGCCTACCGACGCGCAAGGGTACTGCTACGCAAAACTTTCCGGATCCAGCCTGACGCCTGGGGATATTCTAAGGTAAGGAATCTGTCACTAACTACTGTCTCTTACAGATATATCGTTACACAAGTTAGTAACTTGTGCATTAGGGTCAGTCGGGACTACAGCGTCCTCAAATAGGCGTAGGGCTCTGAGTTTCGAGGGTAGGTAACGTGCATGTTCAATTTTGCAAAGATATGTGACTAGTGGTTTCCATATTGTGGTGAAGCAGGTGTCGCAGGACTGCAAACGCGCTGTGAAGAGTTCCATAGTCACTACATGCCATAGGCGCACAAACCAGGCAGCGGTTGGGGGGGGTCTCAGCTTTCTTCCAATATAGCGCTATGAGCTGCTTAGCCGCCCCGAGCATGTGAAGAGCTATGTACCAATGCTGCGAGTAAGTGCTTTTAAGTTGTCAGGCTTAAGGCCTAAAAGGACCGTGGCCGTGGCTTCAGGCAGAGGAAATCCCAGTACCTCCTTAATATGACTAAGAACTTCTTTCCAGAACAGGGTCAGGAGAGGGCACGCCCACCAAATATGTATGAAATCCCCAATAGCAGTCGAACACCTCCAGCACAATGGGGAGGATGCGGGAAACATCCTGTGGAGGCGATCAGGCGTGTAATACCACTGTGTCATGATTTTGTACGCAGTTTCTCTTTGTGATATACTGCGATACACCTTTGGTATGTCACGCCACAGGCGACTCCATTGCGCAGGCGTGATGTCGGTGGGGGACGTTCTTTGCCATTGACGCTGATACGGGTGAGTGGTTACTAGCGGGGGGTGTTGCAGTATCTGATACGTCCTGGAAATAAGGCCCTTTGACTCGTCGTAGGAACGAACCAATCGCTCAAAAGGAGTGAATGGGCGAGTGGCCGCGCGTTGCATCTCTGGCGTGGACAGCCAATGGCGCAGCTGTGCATACTGGAACCCTGCTTTCGCCGGGAGCTGGAACTCCTCTCTGCATTGAGCAAACGTTTTGAGCGTACCCCCTTCGTAAAGATCACCGATCGTTCGGCATCCACCGTTCAACCATGTTGAGAACGCCTGGGTGTTCAGGGCCGGTGGAAATAGCGCGTTGCCTGCAATGGGAGTGTGAGGGGAGGGGAAAGTCGTGAGCCCTTTGTGCACGGCCACTTTGTCCCAGATATCCAGCACCGTCTTTGTGGGTACTGCCATATATGCACTGCGAGAGCGCGCGGTCCGGTGCAGCCAAGCAAGGTCCCAAATGGTACGCCCGGTTACCGTCCTGTCCATGTGGAACCAGATCTTTTCGCTCTCTGTTGCTATCCACTCCGAGACAATGCGAAGGTGGGAGGCCCAGTAGTACTCCAGGAGATTGGGGCACGCCAATCCCCCCCTCTCCCTTCGGGAGCATGAGAAGTTTATGGGAGAAACGTGGTCTGCGCCCGCCCCATATGAAATTGGTGAGCTCCCGTTGAAGGCTCTGGATCTGATGGTGCGGGACAGGGGTGGGCAGGCATTGAAACAGATATAGTATTTTTGGGAGTATCGACATTTTTATAGCGTTAAGGTGGCCCAGCCAGGAAAGGGTCAGAGATTTCCATCCCCGCAGGTCCTCTAAGACCGTCCGCCTGCATTCCCGCCAGTTTGTTTGGGTCCACGTGTCGAGAGAGGGGGTCAACTGAAGCCCTAGGTATCGGATATGGTCAGCGGCCCACTGGTAGGGGGCAAGCGTTTTGAGGACCGGGATCTCTTCCTCAGGTATGGTAAGATTCAAAGCCCATGACTTTCCATGATTGATTTTAAGACCAGAGGCCCGCTCAAAGGACTGCAATAGAGAGTGGAGCGCCGGGAGGGATGTATGTGGGCTGGACAGCGTGAGGATAAGGTCATCCGCAAAGAGCGCCACCTTATTCTGCCGACCCCCGAGGGTGATGCCATGTATGTCCGCAGCTTGTCTAATCATCTCTGCTAGGGGCTCCACCACGAGGGCAAACAACAGAGGGGACAAGGGGCAGCCCTGCCGCGTACCCCTATGGATGGAGAAAGGGTCCGTAAGCTGTCCATTGACCCGCACCCGGGCCTGCGGGGAGAGATAGGGTGCCAAGATCCTAGCTATCATATTCCGGCCCATTCCAATTTTCTGCAGCACTGCTCGGAGGAAGGACCAGTCCACCCGATCAAACGCCTTCTCTGCATCGAGCGAGAGGAGGCACGCTGGTATGTTCCAGTGCCGTGCCTTCCCCACAAGATGTGCAATTCTACGCACGTTGTCCGCCCCTTGTCGATTCCGGATGAAGCCGACCTGGTCAGGCTTTACCAGGCCTGGCATGTGAGGATCAAGGCGCTTGGCTAATATTTTGGCGTAAATTTTAAGATCCGTATTCAAAAGGGCAATGGGGCGGTAGGATGCGCACAGTGTGGGGTCCTTCCCCGGCTTGGGTACAAGGGCTATTTCTGCCATACCCATGGAGGGCGTTGGCCCTTCCGTGTCGGAGAAGGAGTTGAACAGCCGCAGGAGGTAGGGCTGGAGTTGTGCCAGGAACAGGCGATAGAAGGCCAATGGGAGGCCATCCGGTCCCGGTGATTTCCCCAGAAGGAGATCCTTCAATGCTGCCACCAGCTCCTCCGTAGTGAGGGGTTCCTCCAGTTGGTTAGCGTGAAAGGGGTGGAGCGGGGTCCAGGGGCATTGGTTCAGGATATCATCTATCTGGTCTTGGGACGGCTTTTCCGACATGTAGAGGGCGGAGTAGTAGGCCCAGAAGGCCTCGCGCTTGGCCCCTTCAGTGGTGACCCTCTCCCCACCAGGGAGGCAGAAGTTGGCTATGTGGGCCCTCGCAGTGCGCGCTCGTAAGTGTTTCGCCAGCAGTCTGCCCACCTTGTCCCCCCCATCAAAATGCAGCTGCTTTAACGCCAGCAAAGATCTCTCGGCCTTATTGGTGCGAAGGGAGCGAAGTTGTCCCCTAAGATTCGCAAGTTGTCGCTTATTGGTGGGCGTGGGGCGTTCCTGGTCCTGTCTCTCTAGCGTTTTAATATCCTTGGAGAGGTTGTCCTCCAAGAGACGGGCCTCGCGTTTCCGCGCAATTGACAGGGAGGTGATGTGGCCGCGGATCGTAGCCTTAAAGGCATCCCATACTACCGGGAAGGGCGTTTCAGGGATATCGTTACTCGCGAATTAAGAGTCAATGGCAGTCCGTATACTGTCCACATCCACAGGGTCCCGCAGGATATGTGGCGGCAGGCGCCACCGCGGAATACGGGTGGGGCAAGCGGCCGGATCCTGCAGGAGTAGCTCAACATGGGCATGATCTGAAAGCGAAATGGCGGACATGGAGGCTGCAAGCGTGTCCCTGACCAGAGCATGAGAGATAAAAATATAGTCGATGCGCGAGTACGAGCGATGGACGTGCGAGTAATACGAGAAATCACGCACCTCAGGGGAGTGGTAACGCCAGGAGTCCAGCAAACCAAGGTCCGTCATTTGATTCCTGAGGGCAGAGGACATGGCCCCCGTCCCATGCGAGGATGCCTCACTACGGTCTATCTTAGGATCCCATGCCAGGTTGAAATCCCCCCCGAGGATTAGTGAGGGGTCACCCTGCGGCACATGTTCCCGCAAAGTCGTCCGGAGGTAGGAGTCCTGCATCTGGTTAGGTGCATACACATTACACAGTGTGAAAAGGCGTTGCCCAATCCATACCCCTGCCCTGATGAAGCGGCCATCCGAGCTACAAAAGACCCTGGATTCCCCCCGCCTGATACCAGCTCGACAGAGGATTGCCACTCCGGCCGTTTTAGTGGATGCCGTAGCCCAGAATTGGAGAGGATACTTAGGATGAGCCATGCGGGGAGTATCTGCTTTTAAGAGGTGGGTTTCTTGGAGGAGGATAATGTCCGGATTGTGTTGTAGGAGGTAGCGCCACGTTTGCTGCCGTTTGTTGGGAGAGTTAAGCCCCTTAACATTGAGGGACACAATCTTCAAGGGGCAGGGAATAGCCATATCTGAAAGAGACACGTTAGTGATAGATTCCTTACCTTAGAATATCCCCAGGCGTCAGGCTGGATCCGGAAAGTTTTGCGTAGCAGTACCCTTGCGCGTCGGTAGGCGGCGTCGTGCGGCTCCGCGTCCGTCGTCGGCGTCGTGATCGCCGGGATGACGTCGCGGGCAGTACTTAGGCGCCGCCCCTGCGCGCTGACGTCAGTTCTTCTTTTCCGCGCCAGCAAGCGCAGATCCGGGAAGAGCAGTGCCCTGGTCAATTTTTGACCATACTTTTTGGTGATTTTTCACTGTTTTTTCCATCTTTAAGGTGTCGTAGGGATGCCCGGCTTCAAGCGATGCGGCGCCTGTGCGCGGATGATGTCCGTCACCGACCCGCATTGGGAGTGTCTCTTCTGCCTCGGCCGAGGCCACGACACCGAGTCTTGTCCCGAATGCCAGGCCCTCAACCCGAAAGCTTTGCGAGAGCGGTCTCGAAAGCTCCTCGAGGCCCGGCATTCGGCTCCACGGAGGCCCCGGTCGCGTGAGAGGTCCAGGGGTCGCTCGCGGAGTGCACACCGGTCGTCGGCGTCAAAGTCTTCTTCGTCCGGTAAGTCTAAGCACAAGAAGTCCAAGAAGCATCGTCGCTCTCGGACTTCGCCTCGCCGGTCTCGCGACTCGGCTGAGGCCCCTCCCGGCACCGTCCCCGCCCCGCGGCCCCGGACTTGCCTGTGGAGTCGCCCCCGCCATACCCGCCCTTCCCGGGTTCGGGGGCGGATCCGGCCAAGGTACAGGAGTTCCTGTCGGCCATGGCCCGCCTCTTCGGGCCTTCAGGCCCCTCCGGTGCGCCTTCGGGCCCCGCGGGCCCTGATGGGGTTGCTCCGGCGTCGCCGGCGGCTCCGGCCCCGGCGTCGCCCGTGCCTCCAGCCTCGATCCCGGCTCCGGCTTCGGCCCCGGCCTCGATCCCGGCTCCACAACCCCCATCGACGCCGGTCGACCTCACAACACCTCCGCCGGCGCCGATGTCTCCGGTGCCGTTCTCGACGCCGCCCTGGGCTCCGGGCGGCGTCGTCCCCCAGTTCCTTCCGGCTCCGGACATGGACCCGGAGCGACGTCGCTCGACGCCGGCTCCGGCGCCGATGGGACCTTGGGTCCCAAATGTCCCTCCTCCTCCTTATTTTGAACCAGAGGAGGACCAGGAGGACTGGGAGGGGTCTGATGACCCTCTGACGCGCAACTGTCAGTATGATGAGGACTGGACAGAGAGTCTAGGGGAGGCCAGTGGTCTGGATACTTCCCCTGACACTGGCATGCTGTCTCCTCCCGTGGCTACGGAGGAGGGGGCCAATTTTGGTACGGTGTTGCGTAGGGCTGCTGGGGCCTTACGTCTCCAGCTCCCTACTTTGACGGTCAAGCCTAACATCTTGACAGAGGTGCTTCAGCCGGCAGCCTCCTCTGCGGAGACTGTGCTGCCGTTTAACGACGCCCTCACTGACGTTCTTTTGGGCGCCTGGTCCAAGCCCAACACAGGGGCTCCTGTGGATCGGAACGTGTCACGACGCCATCGCCCCGCTCCGGGCGACCCCCTGTTTCTTTCTGTCCACCCCACTCCTGAGAGCTTGGTTGTCCAAGCCTCCGCTTCCCAAACCGCCTTCCCTACCGCTCCTCCGGATAGGGAATCCAAACGCCTGGATCAGTTTGGGAAGAAAGGTTTTTCTTCCTCCAGTGCTGGCTTGCGGTCCGTTAACACCGCTTGTCTTTTGGGCCGATATACCCACTCCCTGTGGGATTCGGTGGCGGATGTTTTGCCCCAGTGCCCTGAGGAGGTCCAGGCACTGCTTTCCCGCGCCATTGCGGAAGGAAGGGATGCGGCCAAATACACTATCCGTTGTGGCCTTGACACCGCCGACTCGCTGGGCAGGTCGATTGCAACGACGGTGGCGCTCCGACGCCACGCCTGGCTGAGAACCACTGGTTTTTCAGGGGATGTCCAGAATACTCTCATGGACATGCCCTTTGATGGAGTCGGTCTTTTTGGGTCCAAAGCAGACCATGCGTTGGAGCGCTTTAAGGACTCACGGGCTACTGCCAAGTCCCTGGGCCTTTCTGCTACACGCCCTCCGCTGCCTTCTGCTTTTCGCCCCTATCGTGGCCACGGTAGGGGCGCCCCTTCACGTCAGCAGCCCAGCCACCGGCCCGCGCAGCAGGCGTCTTCGCGTGGCCGAGGACGTGGATTCCGCCGTGGCGGATCGGGCAACCAGCGTGCGGGTCAGGCCACCACCTCCAACCCGTCCGCGGCCTCCAAGCCCTCCTAGTCCCTCCTTTCAGGTGCACGGCACGCCAGTAGGGGGCAGGGTCCGCCATCACCTTCCCCACTGGCGCACCATCACCTCGGACAGGTGGGTCTTGGACATTGTCCGAAGGGGCTACTCCCTCCCCTTCGAGACCACCCCCCAGCCATGCCACCTCAATTCCACCGCATGTCAGGGGATCACTTGGTGCTTCTACAGAAGGAAGTCACGGCCCTCTTGACCAAGAGGGCCATCGAGCATGTTCCGACCCCAGAAGTAGGGCGTGGTTGCTACTCCCACTACTTTCTGGTGCCCAAAAAGGACAAGGAGGACATGCGTCCTATCTTGGACCTCCGGAACGTCAATCGCTTCCTCCGGAAGGAGAAGTTCAAGATGCTCACCCTAGCTCAGGTCTTGACTGCCCTCGACCCAGGAGACTGGTTGGTAGCGTTGGACTTGCAGGACGCGTATTTCCACATCCCCGTCCTGCCGGCCCACCGGCGTTACCTTCGGTTCACGGTAGGCCCCGAGCATTTTCAGTTCACCGTGCTCCCCTTTGGCCTTACCAGTGCCCCTCGGGTGTTCACGAAAGTGATGGCGGTGGTCGCAGCTCATCTGCGCCGGGCAGGGGTTTCAGTCTTCCCCTACCTCGACGACTGGCTGCTGAAGGCGGGCTCGCCCCAGGCAGTCGTCTTCCCACCTCCAGACTACGGCCGAACTCCTGCACTCGCTGGGGTTCTCCATCAATGTGCCGAAGTCGCATCTGATTCCTTCTCCACAGCTCCTTTTCATCGGAGCAGTTCTGGACACGACGCAGTTTCGGGCCTATCCTCCCGAACGGCGAGTCCGGGATATTCAGGCTATGATTCCGATCTTTCGGCCTTTATCCTGGGTTTCGGTAAGGATGACCCTGAGGCTGCTGGGCCTCATGGCCTCCTGCATCCTGCTGGTCAATCATGCCAGATGGCATATGCGGGCTCTGCAGTGGGACCTGAAGTTCCAGTGGGCGCAGCACCAGGGCAACCTGTCCGATCACGTCCAGATCTCGGAGGGGACTGCAAAACAGTTGCAGTGGTGGCTCTCGAACCGGCAATGGGTCATGGGCAGATCCCTCTCCCTTCCCCAGCCGGAGCATACAGTTGTGACGGACGCGTCCCTTCTGGGATGGGGCGGTCACATGGGAGAGGCGGAGATCAGAGGCCTCTGGTCTCCGGCGGAGTCCCGGCTCCATATCAACCTTCTGGAGCTCCGGGCGATCCGGCTTGCACTCAAGGCATTCCTTCCCTCTGTCAAAGGGAAGGTAGTGCAGGTGTTCACAGACAACACCACCGCCATGTGGTACTGCAACAAACAGGGCGGGGTGGGGTCTTGGACCCTTTGTCAGGAGGCTCTGCGCCTCTGGACATGGCTGGAACATCAGGGCATGTTCCTGATGGTTCAACACCTGGCAGGTTCTCTGAACGCCAGGGCGGACGAACTCAGCCGCAGGTGCATGATGGATCACGAATGGCGTCTTCACTCGGAAGTGGCGCAAGGACTCTTTCTACAGTGGGGAGAGCCTTGGTTAGATCTATTCGCCACCGAAGAGAACGCGCAATGTCATCAGTTCTGCGCGTTGGAATTTCCAAGGCGGCACTCGCTCGGCGACGCTTTTCGTCGCGAGTGGAGTTGCGGTCTGTTGTACGCCTTTCCGCCTATACCACTTCTACCCAGAGTGTTCAAGAAGATTCGGCACGACTGGGCCCAAGTCATTCTTGTGGCTCCGGACTGGGCTCGAAGAGTTTGGTATCCCGAGCTACTCAATATGAGCATAGATCCCCCGATCCGTCTGCCTCTTCGGGAGGATCTTCTGTCGCAGCAGCAGGGGACGGTCCTCCACCCGAACCTGTCCAGTCTACACCTGCTTGCGTGGAGATTGAGCGGCGGCAGTTGATTCCTTTCGACTTGCCTCCCGAAGTTTGTGATGTGATTCTGGCAGCCAGGCGTCCCTCCACTAAGGTGGTATACGCCTGCAGGTGGAACAAATTTGTGGCATGGTGCACAGCAAAGGCTGTGGATCCCCTTTCTGCCCCTCTTTCTGAGGTCCTTCTGTTCCTTCTCTCTCTGGCCCAACAGGGTTCTGCCCTGGGTACCATCAAGGGTTATCTTTGTGCTATCTCGGCCTTCCTCAGGCTCCCTGATCAGCCCTCCCTTTTCAAGTCCCCTGTTGTTAACAGGTTCTTAAAAGGCATTACTCACCTCTTCCCTCCTGTTCCGTTTGTAATGCCTCAGTGGGACTTGAACTTGGTTCTTACCTTTTAATGTGCGCTCCCTTTGAGCCTCTGCATAACTGTCCTCTTCGTCTTCTGACTCTAAAGACAGCCTTTCTGGTGGCCATCACCTCCGCTCGGCGGGTGAGTGAGCTCCAGGCTCTTTCTTGCAAACCTCCCTTTCTGTCTGTTCATCCAGACAAGGTTGTTCTTCGGACGCGTCCGTCCTTCTTGCCAAAGGTGGTTACTGCTTTCCACATTGGGCAGACCATCACTTTGCCCACCTTCTTTCCGCCTCCGCATCCTTCCAGAGAGGAAGAGAGGCTCCACCGTCTGGACCCAAAACGTGCGCTCTCCTTCTATATCGACCGCACAAAACACTTCCGGGTGGATGACCAGCTCTTTGTTGGCTACGTGGGCGCCAAAAAAGGTCGGGCGGTGCACAAGAGGACCATCTCCCGCTGGGTTACCTTGTGCATCAAAACCTGCTATTCTTTGGCCAAGAAGGAGCCTCCTGTTGGGCTGCGTGCCCATTCCACCAGGGCAACGGCTGCTACCACGGCCTTGGGCCGTGGTGTTCCGCTGCCGGTTATCTGTCAGGCAGCTACGTGGGCCTCGCTGCACACGTTTACTAAGCATTACTGCCTTGACAGTCAGGTCCGGAGGGACGGCTTCTTTGGCCGTTCTGTCCTCCAGGACTTCCTTGTCTGATCTTTGTTCGCAGACCCACCACCGGGGTTGGTATTGCTGGGGTATCTATTCTAAGGTAAGGAATCTATCACTAATGTGTCTCTTTCAGATGCACAAGTTACTAACTTGTGTAACGATATATCTGTAAGAGACAGTAGTTAGTGATAGATTCCTTACCGCCCACCCATCCTCCCCGTTCTGCGAACTGATTTCTAGGGTTAAGGACATCCCTTTCAGGGCCCTAGTATTTTTCAGACACCTGTGTCAGCTTCTTGCATGGCTCTGCGTTCCTGGCGCGGAAAGTCGTGTACAGAACTGACGTCAGCGCGCAGGGGCGGCGCCTAAGTACTGCCCGCGACGTCATCCCGGCGATCACGACGCCGACGACGGACGCGGAGCCGCACGACGCCGCCTACCGACGCGCAAGGGTACTGCTACGCAAAACTTTCTGGATCCAGCCTGACGCCTGGGGATATTCTAAGGTAAGGAATCTATCACTAACTACTGTCTCTTACAGATATATCGTTACACAAGTTAGTAACTTGTGCATTTGTGTCCAGACCCACGTTAGTCCATCTTGCCACAGTAGAAAGCTTGTTGGGATATGGGGGTGCGGGTGCAGGGGCTGATCACTCCTGTCTAGGGAGGGGTTCCAGCGGGAAGGGGTGTCCCGCCCGCCACAGCCAGAGGAAAGAAGATAGCAGGAAAAAAGAGAAAGATGAGCATAGAGATGCAGAGGCAAAAAACAAGGAATCAACAGTGGCCAACAGGGCCATAGTGTTCTGTTCCAGTCACGGACCAGCCTACACCGCATGGTTCGGGTGGTCCCAGAGATGTCACTCTCTCAAGAACAGATCAGGGGTGGGTCGTCAGCTGTTCGCAGTGTCGGCCAGACGAGGGGGCTAGCTCCATCACCACTGCAGGTAGGGAGCTGGGGTGCGGACGAGATCGTAGAGTGAGCACCGGCCCCAGTGGGGTCAGAGACCCAGTCCGAAGGTATCATGTGCAGACCGCTGCAGATGCGGGATCTCAGTCCATCACGGAAGTGGAGATCGGGAGTCCGCTGCCGGCGTTTCCCCCTCCAGGGACCTGATGTGTTGAATGATGTCGTTCTTGGCTTGTGTGTATGAGTGAGCATCAGGAGGCGGCGAGCGCCTATGCCGGCGCATAGTAGACCATGTTGGCTTGGCCGGCGCCCGCGTGAGAGGCGGGTGACGGGTGGGACTGGCAGGCGGCGTTGAGGTGAGGCGAAGGAGTTGCGCCGCCTCTTTATAGGACCGTATCGCCCTACGCTTGGATTCCCACTGGAAGACGAGGGCGAATGGGTGGCCCCACTGATAGGGGATGTCCATGCTGCGCAGCTTATCCGTCACAGGTTTAAAATCGCGGCGTCTTCGGAGGGTGGTAGGTGCGAGATCTTAAAAAATATGGATCTTGTTCCCGCCGTACGCGAGGTCCGGTTTGGCTCGCGCCGCCCTGAGGATAGCCTCCTTTTCTGTAAAGAAGTGGACCCTGGTTAGAATGTCCGGGAGGACACCCGGCCTGCCCGCGGGTCCAGATACTCGGTGAGCCCGGTCCAGGGCCGGCGGAGACGCATCGTAGTCCCCCCAGACCTCGTGCAGGAGCTGCGCCGCGTATGTCAGGATGTCTTTCCCCTCCGCCCCGAGAGGAACTCCCCGGATGCAGAGGTTGTTCCGGCGGCTCCGATTTTCCAGGTCTTCTTGCTTCAGTTGTAGCTCTATATGTTGCTCCTCCAGGATGGCTAGGCGCTGCCAGAGTTGTTCCTGATCTTCCGTTCGGGCATCTACGGTCTTTTCCAACCCATCCACTCTTTCTCCAAGGTCTGTAACCTCCTTCTTAAGCTCCTTGACACAGGAGTGGACCTCAGTGCGCAGAGAGCCTATCTCATTCTTGAGCTCTGCCATGAAGGAGGCAATAAATGCTTGCGTGACAGGCGGCGAGTCCCCTCCAGTCCGTGATGCCACCTCCGCCGGGGCAGATGCGCCCGCCTTGCCCCACATCGCAGCTACAGGATTGTCTTTGGGGGTCGCCGCTGAGTCTTTTCCCACTCTGGTGCGTGTCATCACTCAGGTATGGCCTTCAGCTGCGCCCACCGTAGGAGCCCCCGGGTGGTCACAGGGCCATCCGGAAACTTGCCTGGGAGTCAAGTATCTGTGCTTCACTTCAGTTGATGGGGACCGGGGCGAGCCTCTTCAGGGCCAGCAACAACCCCTCTGCGTGTGTCCGAGAGAGTGGGCCCAGCCCCCTTCCGCAGGCACGGCTCTCTCACAGCTCCCCGCCCCCTCGAGTAGCTCGATGTCCAGCAGGCCCCGGGAGGCCAAAGTGAGCAGGGTCAGAGACAGTGTGTGGCCGCATGCAGGAACTCCAGTGCCTAGTCAGGAGACGGCAGCTGCAGGGGCCACGTAGATCGGCCCGTCGCTACCCAAGGCCGACAGCACCCAGTCTCCCTCGCCGGCTCCCTGCACCCCCCCGTAGCAGAGTGCGCAGTGTACTGCCAAGACGGCGGTCAAGTGGGGCGCCCGGTATTCGCAATGGCCAAGCAGACGAGGCGGCACAGCGGGGGTCGCTCAGAGGGGGCCCAAGGGCATGCAGGTCACAATGCCCCGACCCAGGGGCGGCGCTGCGTGTATGTTAGGGCAGGGGACGCCCAAGGCGGTGGTCCCGGCCGCACCGAGGGCTGAGGCGCTGCACAGGGCAGTGGGAATGTTCGCCCCCGAGATCACCCACAGGGCCCACAGCGCTGCTCCAGGGCCACACGCCCCGCTCGACACCAGCTACTCACGGGCTCCTCGCGATCAGCGCAGGCAAGATGGCGGCGGCGGCCGCCGCAGCAGGCTCCCAGAGGCCCAAGATTCAAGCAAACTGCTGTGGCCGCCTCTGTCGTCCCCCGGCAAGATCCAAACGTCGCCGTCGCCTGTCGGGCCAGATGAAAGCCCCGCCGGGCCGGGCAAAGCAGCCGGTGGGAGCCTGGGCACGTCACCCCAGCGCGGCACGCAAGATGGCGGTCCAAAGTCAGCTACAGGGCCGCCATCCGCTCGTCCGCCCGTCTGCTCCGGGCTGATATCACGCGTTGTCCACTCCGCTGTAGGCGCCCCCGCTGCTCCGCAGTCACCAACGAAGTCGTAGAGCTCCTGGGGGTCCCGGAGGCACAGGGACAGCTCTCACCTCAGGGCAGGGGACCCCCAGTCCGGGCGCCGTAAAATGGCGGGCGCTCCGACCCGCAGGCCAAGATGTTGCGGCTTCGCCACCGCTACCGCCACTCCCGGATGGCCTCCCGTTTAGCAAAGGGTGCCCCCCAACATCTGCTACCGAGGCACCCCCAGGGTCGGTGTCAATGAGCCCCCAGCTCCGCTAAAATTGCTTTAGTTAGCAGCGGCTTGCCGGAGCTCCCTCGGCATGCGTCCTACCGCATTGCCAGCGAGACCACGCCCCCGGTCGACTGGTTTTTCAGGGGATGTCCAATCCGCTCTAATGGACATACCCTTTGATGGCCGTCGCCTATTCGGCGGCAAGGCAGACAACGCACTGGAGCGCTTTAAGGACTCTCGGGCTATGGCCATGTCCTTGGGCCTCTCCACCACTCGCCCTGCGCAGTCTGCCATTCGCCCCTTTCGTGGCTACGGAAGGGGTGCCCGGCCGCGTCCCGCCCAGAGCCACAGGCCAGCGCAAGCTGTTCAGCCCCTGCGCGGTCGGGGACGTGGGAACCACCGCCGTGGTTCTGGGAGCCAGCGGGCAGACCAGTCAACCACAGCCCCCTCTGCAGCAGCCTCCAAACACTCATAGTCCGACCTTTAAGGGCCACCAAACGACAGTGGGCGGCAGGATTCGCCATCACCTCCCCCACTGGCGCACCATCACGTTGGACAGGTGGGTTTTGCAAATAGCCCGAAGGGGCTACTCCCTCCTCTTCGAGACTACTCCTCCATCCATGCCACCTCAGTAACATCGCATGTTGGAGGATCATCTGGCCCTTCTCCAAAAGGAAGTTTCGGCACTCTTGGCCAAGGGGGCCATCAAGCGAGTTCCTGTCCCAGAAGTAGGTCGTGGTTGCTATTCCCACTACTTTCTGGTGCCCAAGAAGGACAAAGGCCTGCGTCCTATCTTGGATCTCAGGAACGTCAACCGCTTCCTCCGGAAGCAGAAGTTCAAAATTTTGACGCTAGCTCAGGTCCTGTCTGCCCTCGACCCTCGAGACTGGATGGTATCGTTGGACTTGCAGGATGCTTATTTTCACGTCCCCGTCCTGCCGGCCCACCGGCGTTACCTGCGGTTCACGGTAGGCCACAAGCACTTTCAGTTTACCGTGCTCCCCTTTGGCCTTACCAGTGCCCCTCGGGTGTTCACGAAAGTGATGGCGGTGGTCGCTGCTCATCTGCGCAGATCAGGGGTTCCAGTCTTCCCCTATCTCAACGACCCGCTGTTGAAGGCGGGCTCGCCTCAGGCTGTCGTCTCCCACCTCCAGACTACGGCCGACCTCCTGCATTCGCTGGGGTTCTCCATCAACGTGCCGAAGTCACACCTGACTCCCTCTCAGAAGCTCCTCTTCATCGGAGCGGTTCTGGACACGACGCAGTTTCGGGTCTATCCTCCCGAACAGCGAGTCCGGGATATTTGGGCTATGATTCTGATCTTTCAACCTCTATCCCGGGTTTCGGTCAGGATGACCCTCAGGCTACTGGGCCTGATGGCCTCCTGCATCCTGCTGGTGGACCATGCCAGATGGCATATGCGGGCTCTGCAGTGGGACCTAAAGTTCCAGTGGGCACAACATCAGGGGAACCTGTCCGATTGCGTCCAGATCTCGGAGGGCACTGCACACCAATTGCAGTGGTGGCTAACAAACCAGGATTGGGTCGACGGCAGATCCCTCTCCCTTCCCCAACTAGAGTTCACAGTGGTGACAGATGCATCACTTCTGGGATGGGGCGGCCACATGGAGGAGGCGGAGATCAGAGGCCTCTGGTCTCCGGGGGAGTCCGGGCTCCACATCAACCTTCTGGAGCTTCGGGCAATTCGTCTTGCACTCAAAGCATTCCTTCCCTCTGTCCGGGGAAGAGTAGTGCAGGTGTTCACGGACAACACCACCGCCATGTGGTACTGCAACAAACAGGGCGGGGTGGGGTCGTGGACCCTATGTCAAGAGGCCCTCTGCCTCTGGACATGGCTGGAACATCAGGGCATATCCCTTGTGGTTCAACACCTGGCAGGTTCACTGAACGCCAGGGCGGACAAACTCAGCCGAAGGTGCATGATGGATCACGAATGGCGTCTCCACTCGGAGGTGGTGCAAGGTTTCTTTCGACAGTGGGGAGAGCCTTGGTTAGATCTATTCGCCACCGAACAGAACGCGCAATGTCAGCAATTCTGCGCGTTGGAGTTTCCAAGGCAGCACTCGCTAGGCGACACTTTTCGACGCGAGTGGAGTTGCGGTCTTCTATACGCTTTTCCGCCTATACCACTTCTGCCCAGAGTGCTGAAGAAGATCAAGCGCGACTGCGCCCAAGTCATTCTTGTGGCCCCGGATTGGGCACGAAGAGTCTGGTTTCCCAAGCTGCTACACATGGCCATCGATCCTCCGATCAGACTGCTCTTCGGGAGGATCTTCTGTCGCAGCAGCAGGGGATGGTCCTCCACCCGAACCTGTCCAGCCTCCACCTCCTTGCGTGGAGATTGAGCGGCGGCAGTTTACGTCGTTTGACCTGCCTCCCGAAGTCTGTGATGTTATCTTGGCAGTCAGGCGTCCCTCCACAAAGACGGTATACGCCTGTGGATGGAACAAATTTGTGGCATGGTGCGCAGCAAAGGCTGTGGATCCCCTTTCTGCCCCTCTTTCTGAGGTTCTCTTGTTCCTTCTTTCTTTGGCCCAGCAGGGCTCTGCTCTGGGCACTCTTAAGGGCTGCCTCTCGGCCATTTCAGCCTTTCTTAGGCTTCCTGATTAGCCTACTCTTTTCAAGTCCCCTGTTGTAAATCGCTTCCTAAAGGGCATTACTCATCTTTTTCCTTCTATTCCCTTCTTAATGCCTCAGTGGGACTTGAACTTGGTTCTGACTTACCTTATGTGTGCTCCCTTTGAGCCACTTCATAACTGTCCTCTTCGTCTTCTTACCTTAAAGTCTGCTTTTCTGGTTGCCATTACCTCTGCTCGCAGGGTGAGTGAGCTCTAAGCTCTTTCTTCGAAACCTTCTTTCCTGGCTGTTCATCCGGACAAGGTTCTACTAAGAACCAGACCTTCCTTTCTTCCCAAGGTGGTTACTTCTTTCCACATTGGCCAAACCATCACTTTGCCCACCTTCTTTCCGCCTCCGCATCCTTCAAAAGAAGAAGAGAGGCTCCACCGTCTGGATCCAAATCGGGCACTTTCTTTTTATTTGGATCGCAACAAACAATTCCGGGTGGTTGTTCAGCTCTTTGTGGGCTAGGTGGGTGCTAAGAAAGGTCGGGAAGTGCATAAACGGACCATCTCTAGGTGGGTTGTTTTGTGCATTAAGGCTTGTTATTCCTTGGCAAAGAAGGAGCCTCCAGTGGGGCTGCGTGCCCATTCCACCAGGGCGAAGGCAGCTACTACTGCTTTGGGACGAGGAGTCCCCCTTAATGACATCTGTCAGGCAGCTACGTGGGCCTCTCTGCACACGCTCACTAGACACTACTGCCTGGACAGCCAAGTCCGGAGAGACTGCTTCTTTGGCCATTTTGTTCTCCAGGACTTTCTGGTGTGAACTTGGTTCGCAGACCCACCTCCGGGGTTGGTATTGCTGTGGTATCTATTCTAAGGTAAGGAATCTATAACTAACTGTTTCTTTCAGATTAACAAGTTACTTACCTTCGGTAACGATATATCTGTAAGAAACATAGGTTAGTTATAGATTCCTTACTGCTTCACCCATCCTCCCTGTTCTGTGAACTGATTTCTAGAGTCAGGGAATCCCTTTCAGGGCCCTAGTTTTGTGCACCAGTGGTCAGTGTCTTGCATGGCTCTGCGCTTCTGGTGTGGAATGTCGTGTAAAAGGACTGACGTCAGCGCACGAGGGCGGCGTCTAAGTAGCTACCGCAATGTCATCCCGGCGACCACGACACCAACGACAAACGAGGAGCCATCCGACGCCACCTTTCGACGCGCAGGGGTACTGCTGACGAAAAATTCTCCGGATCCAGTCTGACGCCTGGGGGTAATTCTAAGGTAAGTAATCTATAACTAACCTATGTTTCTTTCAGATATATCGTTACTGAAGGTAAGTAACTTGTTCTTCGGGGGATGTTCAGTCAACCTTACTGGACTTGGCGCTGGAGCGCTTTAAGGATTCTGGTGCTACGGCCAGATCCTTGGGCCTCGCTGTGTCTTACCGTCCACCCCAGTCTGCTTTTTGCCCCTTTCGTAGCTACGGAAGGGGCACCCCGCCACGTCCGGCCCAGTCTAGGCACTGGTCCACGCAAGCTACCCAGCCTTGGTGTGGCAACGGACATGGGACCTATGACCCCGCGGGTCTGGGAGCCAGCGGGCGGGCCAGTCCACCCTTTCCCCCTTGCAGCAGCCTCCAAACCCTCCTAGTCCGACCCTTCGGCACCATCAGCGGCCAGTGGGTGGCAAGATTCGCCATCACCTCCCACTCTGGCAATCCATCATGTCGGACAGGTGGGTTTTGTAAATAGTCCGAAGGGGCTACTCCCTCCCCTTCAAGACTGTCCCTCCCTCCATGCTACCTTCTTTCGATCGCATGTCGGAGGATCATTTGGCGCTTCTCTGCCAGGAAGTTTCCGCTCTCTTGGCCAAGGGAGCTATCGAAAGGGTCCCTGCGCCAGAAGTAGGTCGTGATTGCTATTCCCGCTACTTTCTGGTGCCCAAGAAGGACAAAGGCCTGCATCCTATCCTAGACCTCAGGGCCCTCAACTGCTTCCTCCGGAAGGATAAATTCAAAATGCTCACGTTGGCTTAGGTCCTGTCTGCCCTCCCCCCTGGAGACTGGATGGTGGTGTTGGACTTGTAGAACGCCTATTTCCATATTTCCGTCCTGCCAGCCA
Source organism: Calotriton arnoldi (assembly GCA_963921515.1). Lineage (NCBI taxonomy): Eukaryota > Metazoa > Chordata > Amphibia > Caudata > Salamandridae > Calotriton > Calotriton arnoldi. The sequence goes on along the minus strand of CAWUFW010000392.1, from coordinate 1,028,764 downwards.
CAGACGCTATTTACAGTTCATGGTAGGCCACGAGCATTTTCCGTTCACAGTGCTCCCCTTCGGCCTGTGCCCCTCGGGTGTTCACGAAAGTGATGGCGGTGGTCGCAGCTCATCTGCGCAGATCAGGGCTTCCAGTCTTCCCCTATCTCGATGACTAGCTGTTGTAGGCGGGCTCGCCCCAGGCTGTCATCTCCGACCTCCAGACTACGGCGCATCTCCTGCACTCACTGGGGTTCACTATCAACGTGCCGAAGTCACACCTGACTCCCTCTCAGATGCTCCCTTTCATCTGAGCCGTTCTGGACACAGTGCAGTTTCAGGCCTATTCTCCTTAGTAGCGAGTCTGGGATATTCGGGCTATGATACCGATGTTTCAGCCTCTATCCCGGATTTCGGTGAGAACGACCCTGAGGCTGCTGGGCCTCATGGCCTCCTGCATCCTGCTGGTAGATCATGCCAGATGGCATATGCAGGCTTTGCAGTGGGACCCGAAGTTCCAGTGGGCGCAGCATCAGGGGAATCTTTCAGACTACGTCCAGATTTCAGAGGGAACTGCGCAACAGTTGCAGTGGTGGCTAATGAACCAAACTTGGGTCAGAGGCAGATCCCTCTCCCTTCCCCAACCAGATCTCACAGTGGTGACAGATGTGTCACTTCTGGGATGGGGCGGCCATCTGGGAGAGGCGAAGATCAGAGGCATCTGGTCTCCGTCGGAGTCCGGGCTCCTTATCAACCTGTTGGAGCTTCGGGCGATCCGACTGGCACTGAAGGCATTCCTTCCCTCTCTCAAAAGGAAAGTGGTGCAGGTGTTCACCAACAACACCACCGCCATGTGGTACTGCAACAAACAGATCGAGGTGGGGTCGTTGACCCTTTGTCAGGAGGCTCTTCTCCTCTGGACTTGGCTGGAACAACAGAGCATGACCTTGGTGGTTAAACACCTGGCAGATTCTCTGAACGCCAGGGTGGACAAACTCAGCCGTTGGTGCCTAGTGGATCACGATTGGCTTCTTCACTCGGAGGTGGTGCAAGGTCTCTTTCAGCGGTGGGGAGAGCCTTGGTTAGATCTGTTCGCCACCGAAGAGAACGCGCAGTGTCAGCAGTTCTGCACGTTGAAGTTTCCAAGGCGGCACTCGCTCGGCGACGCTTTTCGTCGTGAGTGGAGTTGCGGCATCCAGTACGCCTTTCTGCATGTACCACTTCTGCCCCGAGTGCTGAAGAAGATCAAGCGCAGCCGGGCCCACTTCATTCTTGTGGCTCCGGACTGGGCACAAAGAGTCTGGTACACCGAGCTCCTGAGCATGGCCATCGATCCTCCGATCAGACTGCCCCTTCGGGAGGATCTTCTGTCGCAGCAGCAGGGGACGGTTCTTCACCCGAACCTGTCCAGCCTCCACCTCCTTGCGTGGAGATTGAGCGGTGACAGTTGACAGCTTTTGACCTTCCACCCGAAGTTTGTAATGTCATCCTGGCAGCCAGGCGTCCCTCCACAAAGACGGTATACGCCTGTGGATGGAACAAGTTTGTGACATAGTGCACAGCAAAGGCTGTGGATCCCCTTTCTGCCGCTCTTTCAGAGGTTCTCTTGTATATACTTTCTTTGGCCCAGCAGGGCTCTGCTCTGGGCACTCTTAAGGGCTATCTTGCTGCTATTTCTGCTTTTCTTCGGCTGCCAGATCAGCCATCCTTATTGAAGTCTCCTATTGTAAATAGACTTTTTAAGGGCATTACTCATCTCTTTCCTCCATCTCCTTTCATAATGCCCCAGTGGGACTTGAATCTTGTTTTAACTTATCTTATGTGTGCTCCCATCGATCCTCTTCGCAACTGTCCTCTCAGGCTCCTCACTCTGAGAACTGCCTTCCTTGTTGCCATCACCTCTGCTCGCAGAGTGAGTGAGCTTCAAGCTCTATCTTCTAAGCCCCCTTTCTTCTCTGTGCATCCGGACAAAGTGGTGCTTAGGACGAGGCCCTCGATCCTTCCTAAAGTAGTTACAACATTTCACATAGGACAAACTATCACTTTGCCCACCTTTTTCCCACCTCCGCACCCTTCCAAGGAGGAAGAGAGACTCCACCGTCTGGACCCTAAAATTGCGCTATCCTTCTACCTTGACTACACAAAAGATTTCCGGGTGGATGATCAGCTCTTCGTTGGCTATGTAGGTGTCAAGAAAGGCTGGGCTGTTCAAAAGCATACCATCTCTCGATGGGTTGTCCTTTGTATTAAAATCTGTTACGCTTTAGCGAAAAAAGAACCTCCAGTGGGGCTCCATGATCATTCCACTAGAGCTACGGCAGCAACCACTTCATTGGCACATGGAGTTCCACTTCTTGATATCTGTCAGGCAGCCACGTGGGCACCCTTGCACACATTCACCAGACATTACTGCCTGGACAACCAAGTCCGGAGGTACGGCTTTTTTGCCCATTCAGTCCTCCAGGACTTTCTGGTGTGAACTTGGTTCAAAGACCCTCCTCAGGGGTTGGTATTGCTGGGGTATCTATTCTAAAGGTAAGGAATCTATAACTAATATATGTCTCTTACAGATACATTGTTACCGAAGGTAAGTAACTTGTTCAACGCCACCGGGATCCGAGCCTTGATGTCACCAATGCTGGAACCAGATCCAATAGTCTTACCAGATTCAGAAAGTTTAAATCCCAGCACCTGCCCAACTCCAATATGCCTATTCAAACCTAGATACCCATCATTACTGCAAGCAAGATGTTGATGGAGATTTGTGTAAAGAGGACAATATTTTTGAGGACCTACACAATGCCAGTGGGTTGGACACATCCCGACATTGGCTTATCTTCACCAACCCTCGTGGCTACAGAAGACTCAGCATCCTTCGCAACAGTGTTTAGGAGGGTGGTGAATGCCTTAGACCTCACCCTACCAATGCAGAAGGTCAAAAACAATGTGCTAACAGAGGTCTTTAAGCCTGCAACTACCACTCAAGAGCCTCTACTACCCTTTAATGAGGCATTAGTTAACGTAATGATGGGCACCTGAACAAAACCAGGATCTGGTCCTCCATTAAAGAGGCAAGTGGCAAAACGACATAGGCCTGCTCCTGTGGATCCAGAATTTCTTTTTCAACATCACGTCCCAGAGAGCTTGATGGTGGAGTCATACTCCAGATGCCTGCATCCCAGTTCCCCCCCCCTTGGACCGGGAATCTAAGAGGATTGGCAACTTTGCAAACAAGTCTTTTCCAGTGCCAGTTTTGCCCTTTGTTTGGTTATTACTTTGTGTCTCCTGGGACTGTATTCTCCCACATTGTGGGAAAGGGTTATCAGACGTCTTGCCAGCTGTCCTGGAGAAAATTAGACAAAGCCTACAATGTATAATCAATGATTGGCAAGACGTGGCCAAATACACTATCAGTTCCAGCCTGGAAATGACTGATTGTCTGGGTAGGGCAGCCAGACCAAGTCTGGATTCATGTCTGAATTTGCTCCGCGGTCTTTTCATTGGATGTGCAGCAGTCCCTTATGGACATTCCTTTTGATGGCTCAAAACTTTTCGGAGCGAAGGCTGACTCTGCCCTCGAGAGGTTTAAAGAGAGGAAAGCCACCACTTGCTCTCTAGGCCTAGCTCAGGATACTCAGCAGATCATCCAACAACAGCGCCACTGTCGAGGCTTTAGAAGGGGATATCAGCAGAGCCAGCGTCAATATCTTCCACAGCAGCAGCAAGCCTCCCAACCCTTTCGGGGCGAGGCCGTAGAGCCAGCTGACAACGATCAGGCCCACAGGGGCAAAGCAGTACCCAGACCACAAACCCCTCTTCTTGCATCCGCTGCAATAACTCTTTAATTTACTCTTAGTGGCACACAAATGCCCGGTAGGAGGTGGAGTCACCTTTCACCTGGACATACCACCCACACTGCAACACCTCCTGGAGGACCTCTTGGCCATACTCTGCAGAGAAATTCATGCACTCTTAGCCAAGGGAGCAATAGAGAGGGTGTCGGCATCAGAGGTCGAAACTGGTTGCTACTCCCTTTACTTTCTAGTGCTGAAAAAGGATTGCAGCCTTCTCCCCTACTAGACCTTTGCCCTCTGAAATTCTTCCTCCGTAAGGATAAGTTCAAGATGCTCACCCTGGTTTAAGTTCTGTCTGTCCTGGATCTAGGCACCTGGATGATAGCGATGGATTTGCAGGACACATATTCCTGTTGTGCAATCCCACATGCATTACCTGGGGTTCCAGGTAGGCCGCAAGCATTATCAGTTCTCTGTGCTCCGTTTTGCTCTTACCGTTGCACCTCAGGTGTTCACGAAGGTGATGGTGGTGGTCGCAGCCCATCTGCGGAAGTTGGGAATACCAGTTCTCCCATACCTCGAGCGACTGGCAACTAAAGGCGGGCTCACCTCAAACTGTTGTAGGTCACCTCCAGATGACGGGCCTTTCCATCATTGTGCCGAAGTCACACATGACTCCTTCACAATGGCTCCCTTTCATCCTGGATACGGTACACTTTTAAGCCATCTCTCTATCTCAATTAGTCGAGTACATTGGGGCTATGATTCCAGTGTTTCAACCCTTGACTTGTGTCTCAGTGAGAGCTGTTCTGAGGTTTCTGGGCCTCTTGCATATTGCTTAAGGACTACGCCAGGTGGCACATATGGGCTTTTCATTAGGATCTGAAGTCTCAGCACCAAGGCAATCTATCAGATTTAATCCAGGTGTCTGAAAAGACAGTGAAAGAACTGCAGTGGTGGTTGATCGACTGTGATTGGACTGGCGGCAGATCCCTCTCCTTACCCCACCCCGAGTTAAACAATTGGAGCTAAATAGTTGCCACAGATGCATTGTTTCTGGGATGGTGAGGTCATCTGAGAGAGGTGGAGATCCAAGGACTCTGGTCTTCGGCAGATACTCACCTCCATATCAAACTATTGGAGTGGCTCGCAAGGCGTTCCTCCCGACCATCGAGGGGGAACAGGTGCAGATTCTCATGGGCAACATGATCGCTATGTGGTATTGCATCAGGCAGGACGACCTGGGGTCTTGAGTTCTGTGCCTGGAGGCATTGCGTCTCTGGAAGTGGCTGAATGGTCAGGGCATCTTCCTGACTGCACAGCACTTTGGCATGATCTTTAAGCTCCATGGCAGACAAACTCAGCCAGTGTTGCCTACTGGATCACAAATGGCAGTTACACTCGGAGGGGGCACAGGGTGTTTTCCTGCAATGGGAGAACCCTGGCTCGATCTGTTCGCCACTGCAGAGAATGTGCAGTGTCCAAACTTTTGCTTAATGGAGTTTCCAAGGTAGTCCTCTGTCGGAGACGCCTTCTTTCTACATTGGGGATCGGAACTTCTGTACGCCTTTATGCCCCTACCTCTCATGCCCAGCATACTGAAAAAGATCAAGGAAGACAGGACCCAAGTCATCCTAGTGGCCCCAGACTGTATGAGGAGAATGTGGTAACCAGAACTTCTGGCCATGAGCACGTCCTTCAATCCGGATGCCTTTTCAAAAGGCATCCTGACACAGCAGCAAGGCTGAGTTTTGCACCCAAGCCTGCACAACCTACTCCTCCATGCGTAGAGATTGAGCGGCTACAGCGAATGGCTTTCATTCAGTCTTCCTCCTGAGGTGGTTGGTGTCATCTTGTCAGCTAAGTGTCCATCCACAAAATCTGTCTGTGCAGAACAGTGGGAGAAGTTTGTTACGTGGTTCATCATCCCAACGCATCCAACCTCTAAATGCGCAGTTATCTGATGTTCTCCTGTTTTTATTTCTTTGTCCGTAGCCAAGCAAGGCCTTGCCGTGGCAAGTGTTAAAGGTTACCTTGTGGTCTTCCTATGTTTACCGGATCAGCCATCCATTTTGAAACCACCTGTTATGATGCGTTTTTTGAGAGGGTTGACCCATGTCTTTACCAACACCGTTTCTGATGCCGCAGTGGGACCTTAATTTGGTCCCCACTTGTCTGGTATGCAGTGTGTGAGAAGCTGGCCTGGTATATGATGTCCACTAATGTAAGTGGGCACCTTGCACCAGTCCAGACAACCCTTATGGTGATTTAAGAGGCCGTAGACAACCTTAGAAAGCTCTCTTAGTGGTAGCTGTGGAGAGCAGCCTTCAGGCTTAGTCCAGAAGGAGTTTGTTTTACCAGAATGTAATCTTATATTATAGATTAAGTGAAAAAGAAACACACAAGGTATTTATAAAAATATGTATTTATTATAATATACTCTCTAACACGTTTAGATATCTCCTACCCGGAGATAATCACAATGCACACAAAACTTTGCAAAGAAACACAGTAAATAGCACAGAATACACAGTGGACCCCAGGGGGAGGCCAAACCATATACAAAGAAAGTGGTATAAGAACCACGACTCGGGTCAAGACAATGTTGAGAGGACGTAGAAGTGCTGGGGACCCAAGGAACCACCCAGGGTGAGTGACTAGGAACCCCACGGAGAGCGTGTGCAGTGTGGAAACACGACTGTGTGCTCCATACAAGTCTACTTGTAAGTCACGGTTGAATTTTTAAAGATAAAGGACCCGTCCCAGTGGACCCTGAAGAAACCCAGTGGAAGACAAAAGGTTGGAGAGCCACCCCACCTGTGGATACCCTAGTACCCACCTTACCTACACCAGGGAAGCCGGGTGCATACGTGTGAAGGGGTGTCGGAAACCGCCGTCGAACCCAATGGAGGACTTCAGGAAAGTGCGCTGCTGACAAAGGAGAAAGTGTCCGGTGGAATCCGAAGGTGGATTCAAGTTGAGAGGTACCTGCAAGCAGAGGGACCAGGAGACTTGGAAGACGAATGTCCTCCGATGTCGGGTGTTGCAGGATGGATGACGAGGACCTTGACTCTGCAGCTGTGAGGACCAGGCGACGCTGAGGAAGACCAGGAGCCGTGCACGAGCTGTCCCACGAAGGATGTCGAGTGCTGAGGGGTCGGTGTCCGGCGGGAGCACCAACAAGTCTTGGCAAATGCAACCAACGCAGGAATTGAAAAAGGAGCAACGTCGGGACCTGCAAGGTCCAGGGGACTCACCACAAGCAGGGGAGTCAGGGCATGCCCCGAGCAATCAGGGGAGCCCAAAAGAAGCAAAGGTGACCCTCAATTGGACCCACAGGCTGGAGGCACTGGAGTCGCGAGAAGACCTCAAGCAGCTCACCAAAAGATGCAGGACACAATGCGGTGTGGCTGAAGATTCTGGTCACAGGAGATGCTCGAGGTTGGGGCTACTTGGAGCCCGAAGATCTTCTTGGAATGAAACCAACAAGCCTTTGCAACTGCAAGTTGATGCGGTGCACTTGGGTTCGGTTATTGCAACCCCCACGAGAGATACTGGCCTCAAACTTGGTGAGAGGGCAGGCCTCGGGAGCTGTGGAGAACCACCATCTCTGTTGCAGAGCCTTCAGAGTCCGGAGGAGCTCAGGATAAGCAGATTGGTCAACTTAGTTGCAGGGCTTGCGAATGCAGGGGAGTGACTCCTTCACTCCATGGGAGATTCCTTCAGGTGTCTTTGATGCCCACAGGCCTTGGAAGGTTCCTGTATGGTGCACAGGCAAAGACGATGTAGCAGACTGGAAGGGAGAAGAAGTCCAGCAAAGTCCAGAGTGCCCAGATGGTAGAAGAAGAAGTGGTGTCTGATCTGAATCGTATCCCACGACGAATCTAGGGACCTACACTCAGGTAAGCCCTTAAGTACCCTAGGGAAATGGTTAGGATGATTCGGGGGACCCTCCCAGGGGAGGGTCTGGACAGGGGGGGAGGTTACTCCAATGTCCTTTGTCCAGTTTTGCACCAGAGCGGGAGAAAACGGCTCCCAGAATTGGTTTGAACTGGATTATGCAAGGGGGACCCCAAATGTGCACCTCATGCAGACTTAGCGGTGCTGGCAAGCGCACCCACCCGGTCCCAATACACAAAATCCTGTCTGGGAGGTGGTCACACCTCCGTGACAGGATGCGTATTGTTCTGCCTTCCCCTGCTCGAGCTTGGCTCAGCAGCAGGAGGGCAGAAATGTGTCTCTGGTTGGCAGCAACAATTTTGTGCTGTCCGGGTCTAGAAGGTTGGCACCGGGAACACTGAGAGCCTAACGGAGGGCTGTTCCAGAACTTGAAATAATACCTCCCATACCGTTTACGGTGTGGGAGGTATGAATCCAATATGTTTGATACCAAACATGATAGGATTCATTGCAGCCAGTTTCGAGATGGTCATCGCATAATTACGCGGTGCCCCTCTATATAGTATATGGCTGCCTCACTGACAAGCCGGGAGAATGGACTCCGTAGGCTGCAGGGGTATCCTGCTCATGCAGGGGCACCCTCTCACTTAGAACCAAGCTTCCTGCCTTCACGATTGCAAAGGCCTGCTATAGGGGTGACTTATAGGTTTTAAGTACAGTCACCCTAGATATAGGAAACCTATATCTTTAGTAAGTGGTGCTAGCATCAGCTTACACAGGCTGCAATGGCAGGCCTGTAGTTCCATTTTGAATGGTCTCCCATGGTGGCATAATGCATGCTTCAGCCCCTGGGGGACCTCCAGGGTACCTATGCCCTGGGTACCTTAGTACCAGATACTAGGGACTTATAAGGGTACCCCAGTATCCAATCTGGGATGTACCTAAGTACTTGTCATAACAATTTAAGGGAGAAAGCAGATAGACTGGGGTCCTGATTAGCAGGATACCAGTCAGACTAGTCAGTAACAGCTTAGCACCAGGCAAAAAGTGAGGGTAACCATGGAAGCAGATCCTACTTTCCTACACAGTGCCTTTGAATCCATACACAGTTGTCCTCTTCACCTTCTAACTATTAAGACAGCATTTTTCCTGGCCAGAACATTGGCCAGGTGAGTGAGTGAATTCCAGGCATTGTCCTTAGTGCCACATTATAAATCTTTCTTCCCGGACAAATTAGCCCTCTGGTCAAAAGCTGCTTTCTTGCCGAAGGTAGTCATGCCATTCCACATAGGGAAATCCATCACCTTGGCAGCTTTATATACACCACCTCACTCCTCCAAGGAGGAAGAACGACTTCACTCCCTAGAACCTATGAGGGCACTTAGTTTCTATGTAGACTGAACCAGAGACTGCCGACAGAATGACCAACTTTTCGTTAGTTTAAGAAAGACAAAGCAGTGCCAAAGAAAGCCATCTCTAAGTGACTTGTGTTATGCATCAAGAACTGCTATGAGCTGGCCAAGAAACAGCACTCAGAATGCTTGTGCGCTCATTTCGCCAGAGTATAGACTCCTACCACTGCAATGACTCATGGTATGCCAGTTCTGGACATTTGCCAGTCTGCAACATTTCACACATTCACAGAGCATTACTGCCTGAGTAGCCAGGTCCTGCAGGACAGGCACTTCGCCCGATCTGTCCTGCAGGATTTCCTGGTCTGAGCCATTCCACAGACCCTCCATCAGAGGAGGTGGACTACTTTATGTATCTATTCATAAAATGAGAAATCTGCAGTTAGCAGTCTTTATCAGACAGAAGAAAAAGTTGCTTACCTGCGGTAACACCTTTTCTGGTAGAAACTCTAACTGTAGGCCCTCCCTCCTCCTCTTTCTGTGGAATAGACACTTACTATCCATAAAGAAGATGCCAGTTTAGAGAGCTGAACACTGCACGATCTGATTTCCATTGCTCTGCATCTGATGGTATGGACAGAGATCAGAAAGTAACTTAAGTCAGCACGCGGAAGTGGCGCATATGTGTGCCGTGATGTCATATCTGGAGTGGACAGACCCGACATGGAGCTGCACGATGCCACCTGTTGATGCGCGAGGGACTTGCTAGAAAGTTTGCGGATCCAGTCTGGCGCCTTTGGAAATTCACCAGGTGAGAAATCTGCGGATATATAGAGTCTGAAAAGGCATTAGCAAAGGTAAGTAACTTGTTCATTTAGTCATTTGAGTGCTTTTAAATAGCACTCATTAACACCAGTTGTGGCCCCTGTAGGTAAGAGCGGTGGGGCTGGGTGAGGGGTGTTTCGGCAGACGATGACGAGGGCAAATTAATTATTTATTTAATTTTCTCTCGTCATCGTCCGTCGAAATCCCACCCGCCCCACCGCTCTTACCTGCACGGGCCTCGGCTGATTAACACTACTGTCAATAATATTTAGATAGGCACATGGAATGCATAACTAATATGCCATTCAGGATAAGCAACTAAGGGCCTGATTTAGATTTTGACAGATCTGGTCCTGCCGTCATTTTTTCGACGGTTTCACCGTCCACCTACTTGCCGTTCCACCCGCTCTATTTAGATATTGGTGTGTCTGTGGACAATAGTCCATGCGAGTGCCGCCGTCTCTACCACAATTTTCCTCCCACAGCATCATAGGCAAAAGCGGCTCTTGGAGGGAGTCCAGCCAAGATTACCACCGAGCCAATCACCATGTGCCTTTCCGTCGAGGAAACTGTGGGCCTGATTTAGATCTTGGCGGATCTGGTGCCACTGTCACTTTTTCGACGGTTTCACTGTTCGCCTATTTGGCAGTCCGCCCGCTCTATTTATATGTTGGCATGCCTATGGACGATAGTCCGTCCGGATGCCGCCGTCTCCCTGCCATAAATTTCCTCCTGCTTAGATGGCATCATTGGCAAAAGCGGCTGTCGGAGGGAGTCCAGATTAACGCCTGGCCAATCACGATGTGCCTTTCTGTCAATTAAACTTTGGTGGGGACATCTCCAACCTTGAGTTGGCGAGATCGAAGGAAATGACGTAGAAACGTACCTTTTTCCCATTTTCAACTTCCGTTTCCGTCTTGTACCTCATTGTCCAGGTCCTTCCTCTACCTGCTACTACTTGACCACAACGCTAATCAACTCCGTTGTCGCTGGGATCTAAGGTAAGCTTCTTTTTCACTAGTTTTACTATAAATCTTGCATTAAGATTTGCTTTGACCCTGTGTATTTTTAAATTGCCCTTACATGCTTTTTTTTTTATGTACGTGTAATGCAGTGGTGTTAATATTGCAACTTGTCAATGTAAAATGAACACACCTTTATTGGCACTTAAAAATATATTTGTTGGTTGTGGGTGTTGATCTGTGGTGACTTTGGTTGTACATTCAATAGTGTGTATGTTTGTGTGCTATGCTATATGTAATAAAAGTGGCATAACACATCACCTATATATCGATTTGAAGAAAACACAACACATATGTGTAATGACATTAATAAGTAGCACTTACCAGTCTCCACTCCACCAGGGACTCTCTCCATCAGGAATCCGCCACTAGGACAATGTCAGCACAACAGGGAAATCTAAATAGGCTCGGCGCAGACCCGCCGGGCTGTCGGCGACAGAGCACTGCTAGCCAGCAGAGGAGTCCGAAGCGTCGACAGAGGTGCGCCACTTACACGACAGTAAACAGTCTGTTGATGCGGACGACGGTTCAACCAGCTCCCATCTAAATACGGCAGGCGGGACTCCATCGGCTCGATGGAGTACTTGTAACTGCCACCATCAAGGGACGACGGTAGTACCACCTAGATCTAAATCAGGCCCTTAGTCATTTAGTAAAATGTTTTACTTCAAGAAAGCAGTATGTATTTATTTATTTAGAATTTTATACAGCTCGAACATGACCCACAAGGGTATCAGAGCACTTTACAAATGAACAGGGTAAAGGAAGTAAACTAAGCAGACAATGAAAGTAATAATAATAATCAAAAGAAGAGCACATGAAATAAATGAAATAGTGGTACGAGGGCAGGGTGAGGAACTACCTCTAGACCTACTAAAAGACAAAGATTTAGAACACGCTATGGTGTCGAGTGACATATTGCAGGTATAGCCAGTGTAAATAGTCAAAGTTGATGAGTCGAGGTCGTGTGGGCTAGAGCAAGTATTTGTTCATCAATAACAATTTCACTTGTGTTTTGAAAGACGCCAGTGAAAGATTAACTCGAATTTCAGAAGGTAGGGTAGGTATTGGTATATGAATATGGAACTAAGAAGTAGGCATCGTCACTGGATAGTATCGAAGTAATGATAGTAACTGAGATATAAATGTTTTACAATATATCTACTATATTTTACGTAGGTCCGACATACCCATAGCAGTTCTTTGTAAAGCTCAGGCATAGGCAGGAGGTGGTGGTAGACATGGATATGCTATTGTAAAACAATGAGCGAGGGAACATGGCCGGGCATGCCAGGAGGTCCACTCACCCGGGTCGGTGCTCTTCTAAAGCCAAAACTGCAGTTTCTGATAGCGATCTGACTTTTCCATTTCTTTATGAATTCCGTAAGGATCGCATTGTCTCTGAATCACTATATATCATGGGGATATGATTCTCCTTATTATCAGTGTGTAGGGGTGATTGCTATCTTGTCTACATTTTTTCAATAAACTAGTTCTTTATCTTCAAGTTTGTGTGGATATCTGCTCATTATACAGTGCCCAGTTTGGAGGCTAAACCTATTGCTCCTTGTTACGAGGACACCTCGTTCTTGACCCGTCTCACCTGAAACAATGATTTCTAAAAAAGGGATGGCAAGATGAGAAAAGTTCTTGCATGAGGGCTTGGAGACAGGTTTTTGGGTTTTTTTCGACACTTCAGGAAAGCGTATACAAAGCATAGCTGCTAAGTGTCCAGGGTCCCTTCTTGGTGTGCTGCTCTGGGCCAGGTTTTCTCTTTGAATTCTGGGAATTGTAGTCCTGGTTTATAATGAACTAAACAAGACTACAAGTCCCATGAGTCAAAGAAAAAATCTGTACTGACGTAGCACATCATGCATGAACCTGGGAAACTTGTCAGGGCTGACTAAGGCAAATTTTAATTGCATTTATATAGTGCTTTTTACCCCTGATGAGGTGTCACAGCCCTTTTCGGCGAGTAGCACGCTACTCTGGAACCCTAAAAGGATTAGTGGTGAATTAGTTTAGGGATATTTGAAATTAATGAGGGGTGGGAATGTGAGTTTGTTAATTGGATTGAAAAAGGATAGTGGAGGGATAGAAGAGGGAAGGGTCTCGAAAGTGTTTATTTGAAAATCGTAGCAGTAGGAGGGTGTTTGGGATAAGTAAAGGAGAGGGGGATGAGTCAGAGAGAAGGGTCTCGAAAGGTTTGTTTGGGAGATCTCAATAGAAAAGAAGTTTGAGATGATGCTAGAAGGGGTAGAAGAGAGAAGAGTCTAGAAAGGGTTATTTTGGGGATCATATTAGAAAAATGGATTTGGGATGAGTCAGAGAGTGGAGGTAGAGGATATATTGAGAGAGGTATAGGGTGAGATATAGTGTAGTGCATTGGAGATGTTGAATTTAGGAGTAAAGTAATAAATATAAAGATACATAAGTACATGGAAGTTTTTATATATATATATATATATATATATATATATATATATATATATATATATATATATATATATATATATATATATATATATATATATATATATATATATATATATATATATATATATATGCTACAAACAGAGTTACCCCTTGTGGAGGGCACTGTCAGGATCGTTCCGCCGGCACCAGCAAACCACGCAGCCACAGCTCCCTCCCTTTTCCGCTGCCAACGCGTTTCGGGCCACCGCCCTTCCTCATGGGCAGCCTGTGTTGAAATGATGGCGAACATAGGAACATCAGCAAATCCCCTTCTTTATTTCTATTAATACCACAATCGGTGATCTCAATGAATTATGGGGCTGGTAGTTCTCAGTTAATCAAACCCAAATGGGCTGTCGCCATTATCATATTCAAATTGTTATTATTGTCAAAGAGACACAGTGTTACGTGTAATTGCTGGTGCAATCATATTGGCATCTCCCGCTCCATATCGTCATCCAATTTTAACGGCAACAGGACCCCCAGGTTCAGGCGGTGGTGCTCCTCCGTGACCCGGGTCGGCCACTATAATGCTACAAACAGAGTTACCCCTTGTGGAGGGCACTCTCAGGATCGCTCCACCGGCACCAGCAAACCACGCAGCCACAGCTCCCTGCCTTTTCCGCTGCCAACGCGTTTCGGGCCACCGCCCTTCCTCATGGGCAGCCTGTGTTGAAATGATGGCGAACACAGGAACATCAGCAAATCCCTTCTTTATTTCTATTAATACCACAATCGGTGATCTCAATGAATTATGGGGCTGGTAGTTCTCAGTTAATCAAACCCAAATGGGCTGTCGCCATTATCATATTCAAATTGTTATTATTGTCAAAGAGACACAGTGTTACATGTAATTGCTGGTGCAATCATATTGGCACGGTCACGGAGGAGCACCACCGCCTGAACCTGGCGGGTCCTGTTGCCGTTAAAATTGGATGGCGATATGGAGCGGGAGATGCCAATATGATTGCACCAGCAATTACACGTAACACTGTGTCTCTTTGACAATAATAACAATTTGAATATGATAATGGCGACAGCCCATTTGGGTTTGATTAACTGAAAACTACCAGCCCCATAATTCATTGAGATCACCGATTGTGGTATTAATAGAAATAAAGAAGGGGATTTGCTGATGTTCCTGTGTTCGCCATCATTTCAACACAGGCTGCCCATGAGGAAGGGCGGTGGCCCGAAACGCGTTGGCAGCGGAAAAGGCAGGGAGCTGTGGCTGCGTGGTTTGCTGGTGCCGGTGGAGCGATCCTGAGAGTGCCCTCCACAAGGGGTAACTCTGTTTGTAGCATATGTGTATATATATATATATATATATATATATATATACATATATATTATCTACTGGCGGTCGCCAGTAGATAGTTATAGTTAGGACCTTTATCCATAGGAAATCCGCAACATTCTATTTGAAATAACTCTTGCGCCGGTTGACGAATCTTCGCAAAAGCTTCCAACTTGTTGGGGCGCTCCGCTCCTACCCTGAAAGTCTCGGATTGATTCGTCAAGCTGGGGCCGAGAAAAAAGGGGGGTCCCAAAACGCGTTTTCTCCGTTTTCTCCATGTTAATTCCCATAGGAAATTTTAGCCACGGCTACAGCCCGAACTCCTGAACGGAATTACACCAAATTTTGCAAAAAGGTAGCGCTTGGTTCAGAAAGCGACCTTTTTTTAAATGGTGTAAATCCGTTCAGTAGTTGCGGAGAAATTAAAAAATAAGTGTGAAAAATTCGATTTCCCATAGGAAACTTTATGCAAGGCTACAGCAAAAACTGCTGAACGGAATTACACCAAATTTGGCAAAAAGGTAGTGCTTGGTTCAGAAAGCACCCTTTTTAAAAACGGTGTAAATCCGTTCAGTAGTTGCTTAGAAAATCCAAAATAAAAGTTTCGATATTTAGAGGCACGGAGGATCCGCGCACCCTCCCGACCACGAGCTACATGCTAATTGGCTGTCAACACTCCAAACCAGGAAGTGTTGGCAGCCATCTTGTTCCTCGGTAGAACCGAGGGACAAAAAAAGACAAAAACAAGGGCGCAAAACGCAAAAAGGGGGCAGGGTAGAAACACCCTGACCCAACTAGCCCAGCTCCTACAAGGACCCCCAGGGCCAAAAAAAAAATTTTTTTTTTTTTTAAATCGGCAGAAAACGCGCTGGGTGCGCGGATCCTGCCGATTAAAAAAAACAAAGAAGCGCGGTCTCCCGCGCTTCGTGAGCTAATTGGCCCCGGGTGGGCCAAGTCCCGGGGGCATGCGGGGCTTTATTATTAATTATATGGGGGGCCTCTAAGGCCCCCAAGCCCCGAGGACCGCCACCCCCCGGGCTTCTTTTTTAAAAGTAAATCACCTGTGTGGGGGCTCCAGCCCCCCACACGCCCCGGGACCGCCACCTCCCCGGGGCACTAACAAATTTAAAATGGGGGTCCGTTTTGGACCCCGAAGCCCCGGGGACCACCACCTCCCCGGGGCTTTGCAGATGTGGGGAGGGGGCCGCGCGGCCCCCTCCTGGAGCCATTGATGGCCCTGGGGACCGCCACCACCCAGGGCCGGCTCCTGCAGTGTCCCGGGGTGCTCACCCCCGGGACACTGTAGTTTGCAATGACAGGACGGGAGCCTCGCGGCTCCCGTCCTGTCATTGCAAACTGCTTGCTTCATTGAAGCGAGAGCAGGGAAACCTGCTCTCGCTTCAATGAAGCAAAGCAGATTGCTTTTCCACATGGGGAGCTGCATGTCAGCAGCTCCCCATGTGGAAAAGCAATGCCGGCTCCCGAGGGACGCGGGGAGCCGGCTGGGACCGTGGGGGATTGGGGACCCCCCCACGGTCCCCAACGGAGAGGGCCAGCCCCGGGGGATGGGGTCCCCGGGGCAAGTAGAGGCCCGGGAGGGGGGCCACGCGGCCTCCCTCCCCCCAAAAAATAAAAATAAATAAATAAAGGCCTGCCCCGGGGGATGGGGTCCCCGGGGCAAAAGGAGGCCTGAGGAGGGGGGCCTCGCAGCCCCCCTCCTTAAAAAAAATAATAAAAAGAGTGGCCATGCCCCGGGGATGGGGTCCCCGGGGCCGGAATCGGCCACGGGAGGGGGCCACCCGGCCCCCTTCCCGTTTTTTAAAAAAGAAAAAAAGGGGTAAGGCCCTGGGGGATGGGGTCCCCAGGGCCCAAAAAAGGAAGGGGGCCACACAGCCTTCCTTCGGGAAAAAACAAACAAAAAAAAAAAACGATCGGGCCGCAGGCCCCGCCCTTCCTTTACCACTCTGCAAACGCGCCCCTGGCGCGTTTGCAGAGGGGAACAAATTCCCCTTGAATACTGGGGTCCCTGGGGGCCAACTAGCCCACCAGGAACCTCCAGTATGCGCCAGGGGCTGCGTTGCAGAGAGGTGTACAGAGGCCACGCCCCTTTTACACCTCTCTGCAACGCAGCTCTGTGGCGCTTACTGGAGGTACCTGGTGGGATAGTTGGACCCCAGGGACCCTCAGGATTCAAGGGGACTTAATCCCCAACTTAAAACGCGCCACGGGCGCGTTTGCACAGTGGTGAAGGGAGGGGCGGGCTTCAGGTGACATGTGTGCAAACAGGCCCCGTGGCGCGTTTTAAGATGTGGAATTAAATCCCCTTCAATCCTGAGGGTCCCTGGGGCCAACTAGCCCACCAGGTACCTCCAGTAAGCGCCACGGAGCTGCGTTGCAGAGTGTTGTTAAAAGGGGCGTGGCCTCTGAACACCTCTCTGCAACGCAGCTCTCTGGCGCATACTGGAGGTATCTGGTGGGCCAGTTGGCCCCTAGGGACCCTCGGGATTGAGGAGGAATTAATTCTCCAACTTAAAACGCGCACAGGGCGTGTTTGCAGACATGTCACCTCAGGCCCCACCCCCTTCCTTCACCATTGTGCAAATATTCCTCTAAAATCAGCCGAACTACGAATTCCGATTTACTCACCTGTTATCAGGAGAGACCTCAGTGCTGCATCTTTGAGCCCAGTACTGATCCTGAAAAGTAATTTTAACCGTACTTACCAGTAACTTGAATTTCCTTCCATAGGATATCATTGCCTGCTTTTTGCTGAAAAAGTTTCTAAGTGTCGATTTTTGAAACCTACAAATATTCCTCTAAAATCAGCAGAACTACGAATTCCGATTTACTCACCTGTTATCAGGAGAGACCTCAGTGCTGCATCTTTCAGCCCAGTACAGATACTGAAAAGTAATTCTAACCGTACTTACCAGTAACTTGAATTTCCTTCCATAGGCTAACATTGACTGGTTTCACTTGGAAATTCTTCTAAGTGTGGAGTTTTGGAACTTTATAATATTCCTCTAAAATCAGCTGAACTACGAATTCCAATTTACTCACCTGTTATCTGGAGAGAACCCAGTGCTGCATCTTTTAGCCCAGCACTGACCCTGAAAAGTAATTCTAACCGTACTTACCAGTAACTTGAATTTCCTTCCATAGGCTAACATTGACTGGTTTCACTTGGAAATTCTTCTAAGTGTGGAGTTTTGGAACTTTATAATATTCCTCTAAAATCAGCTGAACTACGAATTCCAATTTACTCACCTGTTATCAGGAGAGACCTCAGTGCTGCATCGTTTAGCCCAGCACTGACCCTGAAAAGTAATTCTAACCGTACTTACCAGTAACTTGTATTTCCTTCCATAGGAATCCATTGTCTGGTTTTCAGCAGAAAAGTTTGTGTCGATTTTCAGAAACTACAAATATTCCTTAAAAATCGCCTGTATGACTTAAACGCATTCTTTCAACTGTTTACAGGAGATGCACCAGTGCTGGATCCAGGATCCACCACTGAGTAAGAAAAAGTAACGATAACACTACTTACCTGCTAAGTGAATTTCCTCCCATAGGATAACATTGGTGATTCTATGTGAAAAAGTTTCTAAGTGTCAACTTTTAAAATACAATAATATTCCTTAAAAATCACTACTGTAACCAAAACGCTTTTACTCAACTGTTTACAGGAGATGTCCCAGGACTGAATCTAGGATACAGTCCTGTGGTTAGAAAAGTAATCCATAAAGTAACTAATTGCATTTAACTAGAAATTCACATTGAGCTCAATGTTGCATTGTGTTTGAAATTGTGTTGCCCATTGCAACAACTGTAACTACTGTACTTAAAAGTCTATTGCCTATTTGTAAAGTATTTAAACTAAAGTAATTCATTCTGAGAAAGTATATTTTGTAATGTAATGTATAATGTAATTACAATGTAATTTAAAAAATAAAATATGTAAAAATAAATAGTTTAAAAAATGTAGTAAATCAGTATCAAAAAATAAATATAACAATTAATACATTTAAAAATTGTCATTTACAAAACCTTTGAAATTCACTGGAAAAAACCATAGGTTTCAGACATGTTATAGTTAGAAATTAGCATTTAAAAAACCTTACAAATTCACTGAAAAAACCATAGGTTTCAGACACGTTATAGTTAGAAATTTGCATTTAAAAAACCTTACCAATTCACTGAAAAAACCATAGGTTTTAGGGACAGTTATAGTTAGTTGGACATTGCACTCGTACAAAACCCGTGAAATTTCCCCGTTATAGTTATTTCAGCTAACTATAACTCGCGCCCCCGCAATGCACTGCTGATGACGTCACATATTACATCACTCATGACATGGTCAGTGACATCACTGATGACATCTCAAATGACATCACTGATGACATCACTGATGACATCACCCACGTGATAATCTGATGCACCTCCTCACACCCTAATATAATCTTTGATACACCCACTCTAAATTACAGACTGCCATTCGCAAAACCATAGACACTCCAACACCAATAACTACATACCCACTCATTGATTCTTAGGTCTACACACACATCAACTCACTCACCTGTACAGTCACTCATACTTACGGTCACTCAGTACAGGACTATCATATGCACTCATACTCCTATATAGACACTCAAACACCGCCACTCATCCATAGAGGTACTCACACACCTAGTCAGTCATGCAAATAATTAAACACACTGCCATTTACTCACCTATGCAGTTATACACACACCAGCTCACTTACTCATACAAATACTAGCACATTCTTACGCTCTTATACAATCACTGGTGCAAGCACACACTCATCCATACAGTCACTCTCACAATCACACACTCTCGCTTATAGCTATTTATATACTCCAACACACATATATACTGTCTTTCACATATGTAGTTACTCACACATGTACCACTGGGACATACATTCACTCACTAATACACTCTTACACACACTTACCCACCCATACAGTCTATCACAGATGCACTCTTGAAACCATCCACCCAGTGAATCACCCACTCACACATCTATGCACAGAGTCGCACCCACCCCACCCACACAAACACTCAGGCACCCATACAGATACTCAGACAACCAATCAATAACTCATATAGACACTCATGTAGCTATTCACAAACCCATGCAGCCACTTACACAGCAACAGACAGACGGATACAGACATTCACCCAGTTTAGTCACTAACCCATGCATTCAGTAAGATACGTTTAATCACTCACTTATAGAGTTAGTCACGCACCTACTAAATCATCCATACAGACACTTACTTATACACCCACTCATTCTTCAATACGCCTTTCCCTATATATATTAAAAATATTTAAACTTTACAAAAACACACAGTCACTGGATGATGTCATCAGTGATGTCATTTGAGATGTCATCAGTGATGTCACTGACCATGTCATGAGTGATGTAATATGTGACGTCATCAGCAGTGCATTGCGGGGGCACGAGTTATAGTTAGCTGAACTAACTATAACGGGGGAATTTCACGGGTTTTGTACGAGTGCAATGTCCAACTAACTATAACTGTCCCTAAACACTATGGTTTTTTCAGTGAATATATATATATATATATTTGAGTTGTATTTAATAAACTCAGACTTTCAAGTGTTGCTGTACCTAACGCTCATTTATTTGTTTGCATACTTTATCCCCAAAACATAATTCAATAATACAACCATAAGTAGCATGCACATTTCCTATGCAGAACTAACGAATATCTATATATTTATAGACATAATTATTATGCACAGTTATACAAAGGAATACACATATCTAGGTACAAGTATAACATCCAAATAAATGCTTATATACACAGGCATATGCTGTATATTTATGTTAGTGTAAATCCGTTCGGTAGTTGCGGAGTTATCAAAAGAAATTTAAAGTTGTATATATAGGGGTGGGGGGGTCCTCCGAGGATCCGAAGTCCCCCTGCTGAAATATGATTGGCTGCCAACCGATATAAAAAAATTGCAAAGCTAATCCCAAATCACCATGTTTTTTCGATCTACCCTCTAAAATTTGTCCGCGCGAAGCGCAGCTATTCTGATGCACTCTGTGGGGCGCCCGCTTGCAGGTGCATTTGTAGTTTCTCGGAGCCAGAGCGGTGAAGTGTGAAATGCAGATCTGAGTTCTCCTTTGTCAGCCGGGCCCATTAGTTAATCTCCGGAGAGCTTGTCCTGCCGTCTGACCAAGGGGTGTTGGCCGTCTACGTTGCATGACTAACGTCCTTGCTATGCCAGTCACAAAGGAGGCTTCCGCAGGAGTCTAAAAATATATCGATCTGCGAGCTAATTGCGCCACACGAGATGCTTGGATTGATTAAAGCCTCCTCCAGTGTAAACCGCATAGTTCAGATTAGGAAGCTGAAATGTTTGCTTTGTGCACCTGGTCGCATTAGCCATGCTTTCAATGGCGCAGTTCAGTTGTGCTGGACGCAAGGGCACAATTAGCTCGTAATCTAATAGTTCTTTCAGATTAAAAGGACATCTCCACAGGTACTTCAACCCACGACCACCTAGGTTACTTTGCCCTTTCCCAGACTGAAGTGTTACGATACTCTGATTTCTTTGGAATAGTGTGCTGCTTAACATGGGTTTCAATTGTTTATTTAAAACTTTTCCATTGTAAAGTATGTAAATCAATATACAAATATGCCTTTCAGGGAACTCTGGCGACAAATAGTTCAAGCTAGAAAACCCATTCATTGAGTGTTCAGAAACAGCAGTGATTTTTTTTTTTTTAATCACTAAGGGCCAGATGTACGACCTTTTTTTCGGCTGCAAACGGGAGATCTTCCCGTTTGCGACTGCAAAAAAGGGTACTGGCATGTACAAATGCTATTTGGCGAGTCACTGACTCGCAAAATAGCATTTGCGACTCCCGCTATTAGGAAGGGCGTCCCTTCCTAATAGCGAGTCACCATGCCATGTACAAGTGTTTTGCGACCGCATTTGCGGGCGCAAAACATTTGCAGTTTACCACCTACTTCAATCAATCAATCAGGTCACTTATAAAGCGCACTACATACCCGCGAGGGTCTCAAGGCGCTGGGGGAAGAGGGGGGGGGTGCTGCTACTGATCGAAGAGCCAGGTCTTGAGGAGTCTTCTGAAGGCCAGTATGTCTTGGGTCTGCCGAAGGTTGGTGGGGAGGGTGTTCCAGGTCTTGGCGGCGAGGTGGGAGAAGGATCTGCCGCCGCCGGTCGTTTTCCGGATGCGGGGGACTGTGGCGAGGGCGAGGCTGGTGGAGCGGAGCTGGCGGGTGGGGGTGTAGAAGCTGAGTCGTCTGTTGAGGTAGGCTGGTCCGGAGTTGTGGAGTGCTTTGTGTGCGTGGGTGAGGAGCTTGAAGGTTATCCTCTTGTTGATAGGGAGCCAGTGCAGGTCTCTCAGGTGGGGTGTGATGTGGCTGCGGCGGGGGATGTCGAGGATAAGACGTGCAGAGGCGTTCTGGATGCGTTGCAGCCGTCTCAGGAGGTTAGCCGTCGTTCCTGCGTAGAGGGCGTTTCCGTAGTCCAGCCTGCTGGTGACGAGGGCCTGGGTGACTGTTTTTCTTGTTTCGGTGGGGATCCACTTGAAGATCCTGCGGAGCATTCGGAAGGTGTTGAAGCAGGATGAGGAAACGGCGTTGACCTGCTTAGTCATGGAGAGGGTGGGGTCGAGGATGACCCCTAGGTTGCGTGCGTGGTCGGTGGGTGTCGGGGCTGTTCCCAGTGATGTCGGCCACCAGGAGTCGTCCCAGGCTGAAGGGTTGGAGCCAAGGATGAGGACCTCCGTCATGTCCAAGTTCAGCTTCAGGTGGCTGGTCCTCATCCATTCGGCGACGGCCTTCATTCCTTCGTGGAGGTGAGTTTTGGAGGTGTGAGGGTCTTTGGTGAGGGAGAGGATCAGCTGGGTGTCGTCGGCGTAGGAGATGATGTTGAGGTTGTGCTGTCGTGCGACGTGGGCGAGGGGTGCCTTGTAGATGTTGAACAGCGTCGGGCTGAGGGAGGAGCCTTGGGGTACGCCGCAGATGATCTTGGTGGCCTTGGATCGGAAGGGGGCGAGGCGGACGCTTTGAGTTCTGCCGGAAACGAAGGATGTGGTCCAGTCCAGGGCCTTCTCTTGGATCCCGGCGTTGTGAAGGCGTGTTCGTAGTGTGTGGTGGCAGACCGTGTCGAAGGCGGCTGATAGGTCCAGGAGGATGAGGGCTGCTGTTTCTCCGTTGTCTAGCAGGGTCATGATGTCATCGGTGGCGGCGATGAGGGCGGTTTCGGTGCTGTGGTTGCTGCGGAAGCCGGACTGGGTAGGGTCCAGGATGTTGTTCTCCTCGAGGTAGCGGGTCAGTTGTTTGTTGATGATTTTCTCGGTGACCTTCGCGGGGAACGGGAGCAGAGAGATGGGTCGGAAGTTCTTGAGGTCCTTGGGGTCTGCCTTGGGTTTCTTGAGTAAGGCGGTGATCTCGGCGTGCTTCCAGCTTTCCGGGAAGGTTGCTGTCTCGAAGGAGATGTTGATTATTTTCCGGAGATGGGGCGCAATGGCTGTACTGGCTTTGTTGAAGACGTGGTGAGGGCACGGGTCTAGCGGTGAACCGGAGTGGATGGTGTTCATGATCTCGCTGGTGTCCTCGTCGTTGATGTTGGTCCAGGAGAGCAGGCGGTTGGTGGTCGTGGGGGCAGTGGTCTCGGTGGTTGCCGGGGCGGTCGTGGTGTTGAAGCTGTCGTGGATGTCGGCGATTTTGCGGTGGAAGTAGGTGGCCAGTGAGTCGCACAGGTCTCGCGACGGCGGGATGTCGTTGGTGTTGGAGCTGGGGTTGGAGAGTTCCTTCACGATGTTGAAGAGCTCTTTGCTGTTGTGTGCGTTGTTGTCTAGGCGGTCTTTGAGTGAGGCCCTTTTGGCGGATCTGATGAGGTGATGGTGACTGCGGGTGGCGCTCTTGTGGGCGACGTAGCTGTCCGCTGTCCGTTCGTGGAGCCAGATCTTCTCCATTTTTCAGCATGTTCGTTTGGAGGCCTGGAGGTCTTCGGTGAACCAGGTGGCTTTCTTGCTGGTGTGGCTGTTGGGCGGATTCTTGAGCGGGGCGAGGGTGTTGGCGCAGTCGTCGATCCACTGTCTGAGGTTGCGGGCGGCGGTGTCGGGGTCGGAGGGTTCGGCGGGTGGGCTCAGGGCGAGGGTGGTGGTTAGCTGGTCTTCGGTGACTCTGCTCCAGCAGCGGCGAGGCATTTGTTGGGTGCGGTGGTGCGTGGTGGGCTTCCTGTAGGTGAAGTGGATGCAGTGGTGGTCGGTCCAGTGGGGTTCGGAGGTGTGGTTGAAGGAGACGTGTGGGCTTGCGGAAAAGATGGAGTCTAGCGTGTGGCCGGCGGCGTGGGTGGGTGTTGTCACGAGCTGTCTGAGTCCGAGGGTGGCGAGGTTGTCGATCAGGGTGGTGGAGTTGGTGTCCTTGTTGTTCTCGAGGTGGAAGTTCAGGTCCCCGAGGAGGATGTAGTCCATGGAGGCGATGGCGTATGTGCTGACGAAGTCAGCGATGGAATCGCTGAACTGTGGTCGGGGTCCGGGGGGGTCTGTAGATGAGGGTTCCTCTGAGGGTGGTGTTGGGATCGGTGTGGATCTGGAAGTGCATGTGTTCGGCGGTGCTGAGGGTGTCGTCGGTGTTGGTTGAGACTCTGAGGGTGTTCCTGTGGACGATGGCGATGCCTCCTCCGACTCCGTTGGTGCGGTCCCTGCGGGTGATCTTGTAGCCGTCCGGGATGGCAATGGCGATGTCTGGGGCTGAAGCAGGGTTCAGCCAGGTCTCCGTCAGGAAGGCGACATCTGGGGAGGTTGAGTCGAGAAGGTCCCAGAGTTCGATGGCGTGTTTGCGGGCGGAGCGGGTGTTGAGGAGGATGCATCTGAGGTAGTAGGGTTCTTTCCTGGGCGGTGGTTTGGCGGGGCGGGTGCTGGCAAAGCTGCAGTTCCGGCAGGTGAAGGGCCCTTGGGTGCGCTTCGGGGTGGCTCGGTAGCAGGCGTGATCTTTTCCGGGGTTGAGTGCGTGGAGGGTGCTGGCGTCGTATCGGCGTTTGTTGATGTGGCGGGCGCGGGGGATGCACGGACCAGGGGTTCTGGCGCTGGGCGCTGTCCAGGCGTTGACGGGCGCAGACGGGCTTGCCTTAGGCGCGCCTTCGGCGCGCCAGCGGCGCGCCCGCTGCGCACGTCCGCTGCGCGGCCACGTAGCGGCCGCCATAAATGGGGAGGTGGGAGGGAGGAGCAGGGAATGGGGCAGCGAATGGGCAGTGAGGGGGCGGGGCCGCAGGGGCGCAGCGGCGGGAAACAGGCACAGAGGAAAACGAGCACAATCAGGGGCAGCAAGGGGAACAGAGGAAAAAAAAAAGCACAATCGGGGGCAGCAAGGGGGCACAGAGGAAAAAACGAGCACAATCCGGGGCAGCAAGGGGGCACAGAGGAAAAAACGAGCACAATCAGGGGCAGGAAGGGGGCACAGAGGAAAAAACAGGCACAATCAGGGGCAGCAAGGGGGCACAGAGGGAAAAAACGAGCACAATCAGGGGCAGCAGCAGGGCACAGAGGAAAAAACAGGCACAATCAGGGGCAGCAGCAGGGCACAGAGGAAAAAAAACGAGCACAATCAGCTGGCAGCAGCAGGGCACACAGACGGAGCTGTGTGGTGGGGGAGCGACCTACCAGTCAAGGTCAGGGGTCGCTCCTTCAAGTA
The DNA here is from genome assembly GCA_963921515.1 of Calotriton arnoldi. NCBI lineage: Eukaryota > Metazoa > Chordata > Amphibia > Caudata > Salamandridae > Calotriton > Calotriton arnoldi. The sequence continues at coordinate 1,003,390 of CAWUFW010000392.1, read as the reverse complement.
GGTGGTAAACCACTCGCAAACGGGAAGGGTTCCCCAGGGGACCCTTTCCCCTTTGTATGTGAGAAAATATTTTTAAGAGCAGGCATGACCTTAAAAAAATTAAACTGAAAAGTTTCATTTTTCTTTTTTAAATGCATCTCGTTTTCCTTTAAGGTAAACGGGCTGCATTAAAAAAAGAAAAAAGACTGCTTTATTTAAAAGCAGTCCCAGACATGGTTGTCTGCTGACCCCAGCAGGCCACCATCCCTGGGAGTGCTAGCCATTCCTAATGGGGTCGCAAATTGCGACAGCCTCATTAATATTCATGAGGCATGCAATTTGTGACCCCATTAGGAATCGCTAACAGTGTCTGCGACACTGTTATACATCCCAATTTGCGAGCCGCAAATGCGACGCGAGTTGCAAATTGGTGGGTCGTACATCTGACCCCAGGTTTGGTTCTTACTGCTGCCCTTTTCGTTTGAGCTGCTTGCTAATGTCACTGAACCTTGTGAGCACTCCCGAGTTTTTCATCCCGATTGGTTTGTTTTGAAGCTTAAGACGATATATATATAGCCTTTCATTAACCAAGAGTAAATGAATGTGTTTTTTCCTCTCATTACATTTTTGTCACTTAAGTAATGTTTAGCGACATGGCTTTATTAGTAGGCTGTAGCTTTATAATAGTGCGCTGTGTTCGAACGAGTTACTCACACAATGAAAACCATTTTATGTTTTGAATCCTGGTCTGCGGCTGTTACTACTTAGAAAGTGTCCCACTTTCCTAATACTGTCACATCGATAGCTTAGCCATCCAGAGACGGGATCTGTTGCTCACCCTACTCCTAAATTTTTTTTTCAAAAATGACTAAGCGAGGATAGCGGTATAGAAGCAACAGTAAGCAACGTTCATGGAAAGAACAAGACAACGAGGATGCAACACCTAACTCTTGGGACTGCTGACGTCACTGAGATAAGAACCTGCCATGGCTGGTCTGCTGAGCCTTCTCCATTAGCAGAATTCTGAGTGAAACCTATAACTGCAGGTTCCTCACTTTGTGAATATTCCCCAAAGCGTCAGACTGGACCGGGAAACGCAAAAGAAGTACTCCTGTATACCGGGAGGCAGTCTTGTGTGGCTCCACACCGATGCCACTATGCAGGGCACAAGTCCTAAACAAGCATTGGCAAAGCCAATAGGTCTCGGCAATGCCCGAGCTATTTACCTTTTCAATATGAATGTCTTTTAGCCATGTTGTCTAGCAGCACATCTGCTGTTCACTGAAAGCCCAGAATCACAGGATGTTGAGCCGACGGCGAGTCTCTTTGCCCCCATGCTGAGTTTATTGTCCTGCCCCTCCTAACACAGAAAAGTGTTATCATAGCGCTTTTTTCAGTGACTTTCAGCCATGCTGAACAGCAGATGTGCTGCTAGACAACATGGCTAAAAGACAATCACATTGACAAGGCCAATACCTTGGGTATCAACGACAAGGGAGATAGTGGGGGGATGGGTCAAGCAGGGAAGCAGGAGGGGATGGGGAGATGGGCTAGCTACAACGGGAGTTGGCGGTAGGAAGCAACAATGAAGGGGTAAAAACAATACCTTGATTGAAGCAGGATCAGTGATAAAAATGAATGTGTCATTGTGGAATGTAACTGGTGAGCACTTAAAGTGCTTCAATACCATTGGCTCGTGTTCCAGCTATGGCAAGGCGGAGGACGGAGCGAGCAGTCCAATACCATTGGATCCTGCAAAAAAAAAAAATAAACAAGTACTGTTTGTGTTTTAACAACTTATAAAGAAATGCATTCATTTATGTACATGCACATGCATTTTAGTGGTATCTGTACAAGGGAGACAGCCTGAAAACACAAGTACTCCTATGGAGTGCTTGAAAACAAAGAAAAATAGCTGCACAAATCGGAAGCAGTGTAAGAAGACATGTACGTGGTCCAAGTGCTATGGGAGGGCCAAGCACAAGAAGAGGGCATGACGCCCGCCTGCCATGATAAATGGCATCTAACAAAATGAGAGTGATGCTGAAGTTTACCACTGGTAGGAGATGGGTGACCTGTAAGCCTACCGATAGAACAGAACGCGTCTCTTCGAGACAGCGCATTTGCTATCTAGCTGAGCAGTGCATGCGCTGTCTATCAAAGACTTAAAAACAATAGATTTTGCACAGGCGAAACATACTGGCTTTGCCAATGATTGTTATGTATATAAACAAGGAGATTAAGTGATTTATCTGTAATCACAAATTGTGCAACTGAGGCCGAGGCTAGGGAGATGATATGGCATCCTTTCAGGAGAGGATGTGGCATAGGTTCCAGAGCTGGTAAACCGGGTCTGAGTTTCGGCGTCCGCTTAGCATCCTTGATTTTGTGCAAATCACTTAATCTTGCAGTGCCTATAAAAATGAATGTGTCCTTGTGTAAAATAACTGGTGCTAATGTAAAGCGCTCCAATACCTTCAGGTGGTGTTGGCGCTATATAAAACTGCACAAAAAAAAGTAACTGGTGTTTATGTAAAGCACTCCAATACCTTCAGGTGGTGTTGGTGCTACATGAAACTGCACAAAAAAAATGTGAAAGGCAGAGTCCGGGGCGGAGGGGATCTGTGCAACAGAGTTCAGTGGGGCAAGCAGCAACAGGCATGAAGTGGACAGGCAACCAACAGCAAATGCAGGCTGCCATGGGGAGATTAAGTGATTTGGCCATAATCACAAAATGTGGAATTGAGGCCGAGGTTAGGGAGACGATGTGGCGTTCTCTTTGGAGAGGATGGGGTCAAAGGGCCACAACTGCCGACTATGGAGCTGGGAAACAGGGTTTAAGTGTTGGCGTCAGATTAACATCCTTGATTCTGGCAAATTACCTAATCTCCCTATGCCTACAAAAATGATGTGTCCTTGTGTAAATGAACTGGTGCTAATGTAAAGCGCTCCAATACCTTTGGGTGGTGTTGGCGTTATATAAAACTGCACAAAAAAAGTAACTAGTGCTAAGTAGAGGGGAAATGTCCTTTAGGACAAAGCCAGAATCACGTTGCCTTCACAGCGCCGGCAGCAGAACGAATGCATCTTTAGCACGCATTCGTTCTGCACGCAAGTCGTTACAACGACTTGCTTTAGAGGCGCGCAATGGTGGAGTGGTGTTGGAATTAAAGTCCAACACCTTCCCTACTGTTGTGCAGACTGGACTTGGAATAGTAAATTAAAATATTCCAATATCCAGCGCCCATCTAAGGCAAGTCGTTAAAATGACTTGTGTGCAGAACCTATGCATGCTAAAGACGAATTCATTCAAATGACGGAGTTCCTTGAAAAACGCATGCTGAATTTCATCATACATTCAGTGTACAGCGCTCCACTACCTTCGGGTGGTCAATGTATAATGTTTACATATGATTTAATGGCTCTGACATCCTGCATTGGGATGAGTAGTGTTATAAAAGAAATAAAATAGTAGTATTTAAATTGTTACTTGTGTGAATACTGGGACAAACCAACACACCTGACATTCTTAGAGTGCATACATATATCTTATATACAGGGATTGCACAAAGTCAAAAGCATGCCTCTCTTAAGTACTTGTGAAGTGATAAATTGTGTGCCTTTGTTTCCCCTCCATTGCATTTAGGTGTGAAGCTGTTGATAGCTCCCCAAAAAATGGAGAACCGATGGCCCCTTAACCTCGGCCTTTGTTATGGGCCCTGCTGGAATCTGATAAACCCCATCCCACCTGCATGTTGCTGCTCCAAACCAAAGCAGACAATGTGCCGGGGCTTCTGAATGTGTCCTGGTGTCTGAAAATTATACTGTGACACGTTTAGCACATTTCTGATGGGCACAACCTCTGGCAGGGTAGACGGCATCTACCCTGTGAAAATAGTGTGAAGACGCCATCTACAAGCCTGTACCCTTGACTTGTGCCCTGCCGTTCCGCTTTGGGAGTGACAAGCGGGGCTGCATATAAGAGCCACCCAGGCACACTGACATCAATTCCTATCTTTCAGCATCTTCAGACACAGATCCAGAGCTTCAATTTCTTTTTTCTTCCAGTGTGCAAGGGAAATATGCCACCTCCCAAAATGACAAGGTATAAACCTTGTAGGGACTGTCTCAAACAAATGTCTGTATTAGACCCCTACAAGTTATGCCTGTGGTGGCTGGGGTCGGAGCCTGTCATGACTAAACCTGCATGAATGTAAATGCCACACAGGACCACAAGGCAAAACTCAGTGTCTCCAGACATCGTAAGACTCCTCACAGTGACTGGTTGAAGTCAAACGAGAGTCCTGTTGCCTTCTCTAAGTCATTCCTGTGGCAGATTCTCATCACATTCAAAGTCTTTGGGTAAGTTGACTTGTTGTCGCTCCCGAACTTCTGAAGATCCGATTCCAAGTTTGGTCATCATGCAAACCGAATGTCTGGGTCCATCAGCGAATCACAGCAAATGGAGTCCTTCAGGGAAGCATGCTGCACTTATTTAGCACCGCGGTGTGGCTGTGGGCCCTAAGGATCTGCAGAGGCCTCCAATCGGGGGTCTCTCTGGCTCTGTGCCATCGGTGCTTTTTGAACCCACTCCGGGTTCCGCACTGGCTTCCGTGCTGACTGTGAATCGGGCACCATTACCTACACTTGTTCCCTTAACATCAACACCAGTGCTGGTACAGATGGGGATCTGCTACTGATAATGGTTTCTAACTCTGAGACTGCCTCGTCACGACGAGGACATGTTTCAAACCCACCGGTGTGCAGCCTATAGCCAGTCCTTCTGACTCTGATACATTGCCTTTACCACGCTGCATAGATCATACTTTACAACCGCTCTTTTGCTCAGATTTTGATAACAGCGACGATGAGGACAATTGGTATCCACAATTACAAGATGCCAGTTGTCTGGACAACTCCCCAGAAACAGTAATTTTCTCTCCCCCCTTGTCCTGCCACAGAGGAAACTGCCTCTTTTGCTATGGTTATGCAATGGGGCAGAGGTCCTTGACCTGCAGCTCCCCGCCACGGAAGTCAAAAACAAACATCCTAATGTAAGTTCTGCAGCCTGGCATGGCGCCTACTAAGTCATATCCTCTTGGGCATTTGGGCAAAGACATGCTCTTTGCCCCCAGTGAATAAAAATGTTTGCTCACCACCACAGACCAGCGCTGGGCGATCCTTACTCAACACTCAGCGCCGAAGAGTCTGGTGGTCCAGGCATCCACCAGCAGAGTGAACCCTAACACCTTTCCTCCGACCCATCTTGATCACTAGTCTAAATGCATGGAGACTTTTAGCAAATGCATGTTCTCTTCTGCTAGCCTTGCTTTACGCTAAGTCAATGCCAGCTGCCTCATGGGCTGATACAGTCATGCTTTATGGGATACAGTAAGTCAAATCCTGCTGACTGTTCCAGAGGACCTATGGCATTTTGGGCCTAAACCATACAAAACTGCCGGGATGCAGCAAAAATGTGGTATTCGGTCTGGCCTGGACACTACAGACTGCTTTGCCTGGCAATGGACACAAGTGTGGTGCTTCTGCACCACACCTGGATAAGTGAGGTCAGTAAGCTTCTCCAGGCATGTTCATCCATCATTAATGGACATGTCATCAGGGACAACGTGCAGCTCAGCACCCCACCTCTCTGATAACCACAACCACGAAATCACCTAATATGTCCTTTATGACACACACCCACCTAATGGGATGCAGAATCAGACATTTTCTCCAGGAGTGGCGAGACATGGCTTTGGACGCATGGGTCCTCCGGATTGTCAAACAGGGCTATACCCTCTGATTTCTTTTTACCTTTTTGCACCTTCTCCCTCATCAGCATGGCTGATGGAGGACCTCTTGTTTGTTTTGCAGTAGGACGTTAGGCCCTTTTGGGCAAAATAGTATTATGAAGGGTTCCAGCTGTGGAAGTAGGGACTAGGTCTTATTGCCACTACTTCCTTGTGTCAAAGAAGGGCTGAGACTTTCATCCTAGCTTAGATCTTCACCCTCTCAACACCTTCCTGCCGAAAGTCAAATTCAAGATGCTCATGTTAACCCAGGTACTGTCTACTCTGGATCCTGGAGACTGGAAGGTAGGGTTAGACCTGCAGGAAGCTTACTTCCATGTTTATATCCTGCAGGCCTGCAGGCGTTATCTGCGATTTACAGTTGGCCAAGAGCATTTTCAGTTTGTTGTGCTCCCTTTTGGCCTCACTAGTGCCTCTCTGGTGTTCACAAAAGTAATGGCCGGACTATTGGCCGCCTGCATCTTGCTAGTGGACCACGCAAGATGGCACATGCGGGCTCTGCAGTGGGATCTGAAGTCCCAGTGGGCACAGCAGCAGGGGAGCTTCTCCGGTTTCATCCAGGTTTCAGAGGATCCTGTAAAAGATCTACAATGGGGGCTTTTAGACCAGGATTAGCCAGTTGCAGACCTCTCTCTCCTTACCCCAGCTTGAGCTGACAGTAGTCACTACTAAGGGTGGCTAGTACAGGAGCTCACAGACAATTCCACCATCATGTGGTACTGCAGCCAGCTGAGGGGAGTAGGTCTTGGGCCCTGTTCCTGGGAGGCTCTGCTCTTATGGATGTGGCTGACAATTAAGGGCATCTCTTTGGTCATAAGCCACCTGGCGGGATCTCAAAACGCCAGAGCTAAATAACTCAGTCTCCTACACCTAGCAGGTAACAAATGATAAGTACACACGGAGATGGTGCAGGGCATCTTACAGCAGTGGGGAGAACCCCAGCTTGATCTGTTTGCCAGAAGAAGAACATGCAATGTCAGTGTTTTTGCATGCTAGATTTCCCAAGAAGACTCTCTTTCGGAGACACATTCCACAAGATTGGAGCTTGGGCTACTGGTCTCATCAGAGGAGGACCTCTGATGTAGTCAGACACTTTGAAAAGAGAATGGAAATTCTTATTTCCCATCCTACCATCTCACATATCTTACGCTCCTCTTGTCTATATTTTTTATAATAGGGTGAATGTATCATTGACCTCTACCTATGGGCTCGTGGACAAAACCCTCTAGCTCAGTCTAGACTTTAAAAAAAAGAAAAAATCAATGCCACAGGCCCTTACTGTTGAGTAGTCCATGTTGTATTGTGTGTCCTTAACTGTAGGGACATGGTGCCGCAGAATTGCTCTCAGTTCTACATGCTGGTGTCTGGACCAAAGAGGGGCAGGACAGTGCAGAAGCAGACAACTTCACAATGGATATCCCTCTGTATTAAGATTTGCTACATATTGGCTAAAAAGCAGCCTACAGAATATCTAGGGGGTTCATTCCACCAGAGCTAACGCTGCTACCACTGTGTTGGTACGTGAAGTGCCCGTCCTACATTATCTGCCAGTCAGCAACATGTGCATCATTGTACATGTTCACAAAGCATTACTCCCTTGACAGATCGATCTGGGTGGACATTTTGCCCCTTTGGTCCTGCCGAACATTTTAGAATGAGCCGTTCCCCAAACTCACTACCTTTGAATGTTCTCCTTTGATATCTTTACAAGGTGAAGAATCTGTGGTTAGAAGTATACATTAGAAGAACAAGTTACTTACTTTCTGTAACAGAATTTCTGATGGAGACAGTCTTCTAACCACAGATTCCTCACCTTTTGAATATTTCCCCATGCATCAAACTGGATCCAGAAAAATCTCAGTCCTTACCCCTGCGTGCCAATAGGTTGTGCCATACGGCTCCATGTCAACGTTGCTCCACTCCGGATGTGACACGTAGTGCCCTATATAGATGCCACTCATGCACCCCGACATCTGTTCCTTTCTTTCCGTGCCAACAGATGCAGATCCGGAGCTACCCCTTGTCTCTCCCAAGGCTGCATTTTTCAGTTTTTCAAGTTTTTTTCTCTCAGTGTGCTAGGGAAATGCCACATTATAAATATACAGGGTTTAAACCTTGTGGAAAAAATCACACACAAATGTCTGTGACAGACCCCTCACTTGGTTTGCCTCTGGTGCCTAGTGTCAGACCAAAACACCAAAGCCTACAGTGACTGCGCCTTGATGCACCCCAAGGACAGTGGTGAAAGTAGTCCTGGAGGACTCTGCCCCTTCCTGCCCCTCTTGATCTCCCAAGAATGTGGGAGGGCGTTAACTTGCCTCCTGGACTCACACCTGCAATTGATCCTCAGACCTGGTTCTGTACTCCACCCCATGGCAACCTGATTTCCCATTGCGACACCACAACAAATCCTGGAGTTGTAAGACACAATGTTGCACATTTTCGGCAAGTTACCAGCTCCCTCTGGCATGCCCACATGCCCCAAGTAGCAGAGAGGCCTCCCAACTGAGCTTTCGCTGGAGGGTCCTCCTTCTACACTGGTTGGGCCAACTGGATTTATTCCATGATCCGTACCGGCTTCGGTACCGGATCCTTTTCTGGCGGCATGCCAGAACGTGGTCTACGGATGCCAGCACCATGGACTTTGGATGATGACGGCAAACCCATAGGCTGTCTGACTCCGAGATGGTGCTGCATCAACCTAGAACGCAGCCGGCTCTGCCTTTGCCCCAGCCTCCCAGCAACCCTTCTGTCTCCAATATGGTGCCTTTGCCCCATGGGTGCATTTCATCCACAAATTGTTTGGCTCAAGATCAAAAAACAGCATCTGTGATGGCGGGATCAAAAAACAGCATCTGTGATGGCGGGGTTGAGGTCGCCCAGCCCTAAAATGAGGACAACTGGTATGAGGATCTCCAGATGCCAATGGTCTGGATTCTTCTACAGACACTGTGTGGGTTTCGCCTCCGGACTATGCCACAGAGTAAATTGCCTCATTCGCTATGGCAATGCAAAGGGCAGCAGAGGTGCATGACCTTAAGCTTCCTACTCAGAAGGTCAAGAACAATATATTGACTTAGGTGCTGCAGCCTGGCCAGACTAGTGTGAGTCTCTTCTCCCCTTTAATGAGGCCCTGACCTACACTCTTTTGGGGACCTGGGCTAAGCCTTGTTTATGGGCCCTGGTTAGGTGTCGGGTGACCAGACATCATCATCCAGCCCCAGGAGGGCAAGACTTCCTCACTCAGCACCTCATGCCTGACAGCCTGGTAGTACAGTCCTCCGCTGGTAAGGTGAACCCAAATTTGTTCTGTACCACTCCATCTGACAGGAAATCAAAAAGGATTTAAACTTTTGGCAAGCAAATTGTTTCTTCCTCCAGTCTAGACCTCCTTTTAGTAAATGCCAGCTGTCTGTATGGCCGCTATACCCATGCCCTGTGGGACTCAGTGGCCCAAGTTCTGTCTGTTATCCCTGAGGAGGCCTGTGCAATTCTTTCCCAGGCCATCCAAGATAGTCAGGATGCAGCTAAATTCTCAATTCTTTGTGGGTTGGACACCACTGACTCCCTTGGTAGAGCCATTGGAACCGGTGTCGCCTTTCGCAGACATGCTGGGATGCGGTCCACTGGCTTTTCAGGTGATGTCCAGACTAGCCTGACTGACATGCCATTCGATAGGTCCAGACTTTATGCCGATAAAGCAGACTCGGCTCTAGGGGCGCTTTAAAGCGAGCAGGGCCACAGTGTGATCCTTGGGTCTGTCTGCCACTCATCATCAACCACATCAACAGTTTCACCCCCTCCGTGACTTCGGTAGTGGCTTTCAATACCAACAACAAATAAAGCCAGTGCAGCAATACCCACAGTCCTTTTTTCGGCCATGGGCGCAGTACCCACAGACCACGGGGACAGCAGGTGCAGAGTGCCGCACAGTTTTGCACTCCTCTGGCTGATGCAGCCTCCCAACTTCTTTATTGTGCCCTTGTTGGCATACAGCCACCCTGTCGGAGGCAGCATCCAGCATTTTCTGCCAGGGTAGCAGGCAATAACTTCAGACAAGTCCTGCAAATTGTTGAGCTGGGTTACGCTTTACCATTCCTCACCAGCCCGCTGCAACTTTCACAATCCTGAGAACGGCTCACAGGGAATCATCTGTCCCTTTTTCTGCAGGAAGTGCAGGCTCTTTTGGTCAAAGGAACCATAGAGAGGGTGCTGACGCCAGAAGCTGGTCTTGGTTGTTATTCCCACTACTTCTTAGTACCGAAAAAAGGCAGAGGCATCTGTCCCATCTTAAACCTTCGCCCTCTCCGTGCCTTCCTGCGGAAGGACATATTCAAGATGCTCACTATGGCCCAGGTCTTGTTTGCCCTAGATCTTGGAGACGAGATGGCAGCGTAGGACTTACAGGTTGCTTATTTTCACATCCCCATCCTGCATGCCCACAGATGCTCCTCTGCAGTTCATGGTGGGGCAGAAGCTGTGCTCCCCTTTGCCTCATCAGTGCCCCATGGGTGCTCAAGAAAGTGATGGCAGTGGCTGCAGCACATATTCGGGAGTCCCAGTCTTTCTCTATCTGAACGACTGACTGCTGAAGACAGGCTCGCCCCAAGCAGTCGTCAACCACCTCCAAACTATGGCAAACTTTAACATCGTTGGGGTTCACTATAAACGTGGTGAAGTCACACCTGACTCCTCAGATGCTCCCCTTCATCTGAACCATTCTAGGCACGGTGCAGTTTCTCACCTATGCCCTGGAGAGTGCAGAACATTCTGGCTATGGTCCCGATGTTCCCGCCTCGATCCTTGTAGGAAGCTGGCTCTTTATATAGTATACTCAAAAAGAGGTATAGTGCGCAAAAAGTCCAGGTATCCCCTATAAGAGGACAGGGGCTTGCTCTAGCAATCCCAAGATGCTCTCTTAGGGGGTAGTGTGGTCAACCAGCCTTAGGCTTATCAGAGAGGAGTGTTAGACATCTGCTGCATGTACACAGTCAATAAATGATACACACAACTCAATAAGGAGATCCACACCAATTTTTAAAAATAACACGTATTTTATATCTATTTAGGCACCAAAATCATCATGATCAGGTAAGTACATTTCGAGATAGAAATATTTACAGTTTTTAAAAGTCGAACCTTAGTGCAATTTCTGGAGTGGTAATGTTCACCTATGGAGGAAAGGTCCATATTGCATATAAGTATTTTACAGCAACTTACAGGATCAGTCTTCCGGACTAAAGGTGAGTATGGGGAAGGGTCCAAGGCAGCACCAACAGGTCACCTCGTGCAGCACTGGGGCGGCCGAGTGCAGAGGTGCCATTCAGCGTCGGGTGCCCCTTTGAGGTCAATGGGGATCGGTCCGGTCAAAAAGAGGCTGCAGGTTGGGCTGGGGGGGGCAGTCTGGCTGAACCAACAAAGGGGCTCAGGTCTCACAATGCTCGGGACGTGGGGAACCTTTGGTCCTCTTATTCTCAGGACCGGACGGCTGGGTGCAGAGGTGTCCTGAGGCTTCGGGTTTCTGTCACCGGACACACTCGCTGTGGAGGCGGCCTGCACAAAGAGGCTGCAGGTGACGTCAGGAAGTCCACAGTTGACAAACCCAAGGTAGTCTTTGGCTCTGGAGGGTCGGGGGACCATGCTGGCACCGTTGGCCTACTTCAACTCGGGCATGGGTGCAGTGGAGCTTTCCGGTGTCAGGTTTTTGGTGGTCCGGATTCCTTGCAGCTCTTCTGAGGTGCCTGCAGGATGCATGGGAGCAACTCCGCTACTCCACGGGAGTTCCTGGGTCTTGGGTGAAGGCTGGAGGTCCTCCCAGGCTTTTGGAGGCACAGGCAGCTGTAGGACGAGTCGTCTTTGGCGCAATTGTCGAGGACAGCAGACAGGCTGGTAACAGTTGGCACCAAGTCAGTTGCTGGTCTTCTGTTCTTGCTTTTGCGACTCATGAGCGTCCGTCTTTTTCTTTCAGGTCTCCAGGATCTGATTTTCTCCTACAAATACTAGATTTAGGGGAGTTAGAGGAGTGTAGGGTTGTAGCCAATGGGCTACTTTCCTCTGGGGTCACTACACCTCCTATATGACCACTTCTTGTGGGAAGTTGTCTTAACCCTGTCTCAGAGATCCTAATTGTACCATCACAAAGATGGCAGACTTTTAAATTTTGTGTCCACATCAGGTAGCCCACCTTAGAGGTGGAACTAGCCTGTGGGTGAACACGCCTATCTGACTACTAACTTTCCCACCTGTCCAGGTGCCAAAAGGGCCCTGGTCGGGAGGTGGGAGAGCATCACCTCTGAGGGAAGCCAGATTCGCATACCAAAGGCAGCAGGCTCTTTGAAGCCCCCTTCCTTGGAATGCTAATTTGCAGGTCATCCTGCTGTTGGGGGGTGTAAAACACCCTCTACCGGAGGAAGCTTTGTTCGTGACCTCCTGAGAGCGTGGCCTCTCATCCCTGAGGGTCAGAAACTCGTTTGTGGTGACAGGCTGGTCAGGACCAGTTAGCCAGCATACTAGTAGTTGGTAGGTATTCAAGGGGCACCTCTAAGGTGCCCTCTGGGTGCATGTATTAAGAAATCCACCACTGGAATCAGTGTGGGTTTATTAATACAAGATGTTTGATACCAAACATCTTTGGTTTCAGTGAAGCCATCATGTAGCAGGGGAACTCGTTTTTCACTAGTGTCCAGCACATGCATTTCAAATGACTTCCCTGCTCACTTATACTGGCAGTAATTGAACTGGCCAGCACAGGGGCATGTCCGCTCATGCAGATATGTCTACGCATGTAATATAATGCATGCTGCCTTAGGGCTGTAAGGGTGACTTACCTATACTGCACGCAGTGTCTGCAAGGCATGGCACACAGGGATGTGTGCCATGTCATGTTTTCACTTTTGTCTGTACCAAGACACGCAGCCTGCAATGGCAGTCTGCATGAGTTAGGTGAGGGGTCCCTTAGGGTGGCACGATGCATGCCGCAGCCCTTAAGGATCCTCTTTGGTACCCTGCCCTAGGTACATGGGGTACCATTTACTAGGGACGTACAGGGGTGCCAAAGGTATTGCCAATTGGAGGGCCAATTGTACAGTTTTAGGGAGAGAGATCTGGCACTGGAGACCTGATTAGCAGGAACCCAGTGCACTTTCTGTCACAATTGCATTGGATACCAGGCAAAAAGTGGGGTTGACCATGTGTAGGAAAGTAGGATCTGCTTTCATGGTCACCCCCACTTTTGCTGGTGTCATAATGTTTTTCTGAATAGTCTGACTGGGATCCTGCTAATCAGGTCTCTGCTTCTTCCCTAAATTGTACATGGTGAGTACTTAGGTACACTCCAGATTGGCTACTGGTGTACCCTGATAAGTCCCTAGTATATGGTACTAAGGTACCCAGGGCATAGGTACACCAGGGGTCTCCCATGGCTGGAGCATGCATTATGCCACCCATGAGAGACATCTCAAATTGTAACTATAGGCCTGCCATTGCAGCCTGTGTAAGCTGTTGCTAGCACCACTTACGACAGATATACGTTTCCTCATATCTAAGGTCACTGCACTTAAAACCTATAAGTCACCCCTAAAAGCAGGCCTTTCAGTCCTGAAAGCAGGGTGCTCGGTTCTAAGTGTGAGGGTGCCCCTGCATGAGCAGGACACCCTTACAACCTTCCGAGTCCATTCTCCCGGGTTGTAAGTGCATCAGCCATTAAGATACATAGAGTGGCTGTAACACACCCTCTCGTGTTTGGTATCAGACATTTTGGAATCATACCCCCACACCGTAAACGGTGTGGAAGGTATGATTCCATGCACTGTAAAGCTCCTCTGGGAAGCCTTCAGTGCTCCCGGTAACAGTCTTCAAGACCTGGAGCAAACTATGGCTGCTGCCGACCAGAGACACGATTCTGCCCTCCTGCTGCTGAGCCAACCTCGAGCACAGGAAGGCAGTACAATAGGTATCCTGTCACAGGGAGGTGTGACCACCTCCCAGACAGGACTTGGTGTATTGGGACAGGGTGGGTCACTTGGACCTTGCTGGTCCCGACACTGAAACTTTTTCTTCAACAAGCCTTGGCTACGGCAACCAACGTAGTTGAAGAAAAAGGTTCATAGGCTAAACCTGAGTCGGGTATGCCTGTGGACCTCACTATTGCCCACGATGACCTTGCTTGCCTTATTCGTCAGCCAACTCACCACAGTTTCGTGGTCTATGCCACTACAGTGTCCCATTATCTGGGTAATCTCTCCCGTTCTCCACTTGATAAAGAGTCCCAAAAGCAAGACTCTTGTGGAAAATGTGTCTTCTCCACCAGAGCGGCGTTACGCTCCACTTACATGATTTGCACCCTTGGATGTTTTTCCCATGTCTTGTGGGATTCCTTGGCACAGCTTTTGCCTTTGTTTCCAGAAGCAAATAGAGGCGAACTGAACCAGTTGATTTTGTACGTTCGCCAGGCGGCCAGGTTGCTTATCAGGTGTGGAATGGACTCCACTGATTCTATTGGTCGAGCCATGGCGTCTGCTGTGGCATTGCAACAGCGTGCATGACTTCGGACTTCTGGATTTTCAGAGGCTGCCAGTCAGTCTTACTTGACATGCCCATTGATGGGGCTCACCTATTTGGTGCCCACGCAGATGCTGCCCTACGTAGGTTTCGGGACAGCTGGGGAGGTTCCGACCTTTTGCCTACCCCTACACTCTTTTTCTCATTCTACAATCAAAAGGGGATGTCCCTGTTTAACACTATTGTGGGCGTTTATGGTATCAGCCGCCAGATGAAAGGTTCCTGCCCTGGCAGGACGCCCTTGTTTTTCATTTGGGTCTTCTGGTGTTGGTGACTACTTGTGTTTTTTGAGACCCTGCAGGGGGCATTCTCCTAGCTGTAGGTGTTTTTTTATTTTTAGATTAACCCTGTGTGAGAATCCTCTATTACGAGGTTAATTCATCCTTATGTGACATAGGCCACTTGGGGTTATTGCTTTTGTTCTGTTCTTGACTGTGGTTCGGGATTCTGCTAATCCCACCCTATTACCCCATTGGAAACGCTGTTTATTGGTTTATGGTTTTCCTTTGGCAGCCTCTTGTCTCACCCTTGTGTATCCATCAGGTTAATGGTACACAACTTTTGATATACACTCCTTTTGGGGTTTTTCCTTCTGCATTCTTCCATGCAGACACTTATTCTTCGATTGTTACAATTGCGACGTACCCTTTCTTGAGGCAATTCCCTTATTGCCTCTGGTTAAATTAATTCCTTCTGTTGATCACTCTTCTCCTGTGAGATGCAGGATGTTCCCATCTTTTGACCCCTAGTAGCACGTGTCAGTATTGCATTATGCTACCTCTTCTGGTAGGAAGTTGGATCTGGTTGTCTCCATGGCAACTTCTGTTGCCACCAAGGCCCTGTAGCTCAGTGGTAATGTCTTGTGCCTCTGGTGGTACAGGCAACCCCAGGACTGGGGTTCAAACCCCTCCGATGTTGGGAAAAATACTGCCATGCTGTCTTGAATGCACCCATTTTCATCCGGTTGGGGTATTCGAATGGGAGACAGCCTGGGCTTTCCTGATTCTGTTCCCTTTCTATTATGTTCTGTTATCCCTTGTGCCTCTTGGCTGTGGCGAGATTATTGTATGGATCTGTGATCTGCATTTTTAGGTGCCCTAGTTGGGCTTTTGATGGAAATTGATTTCTGTAGGAAACTGGCTCTATATATACTACACCAAAATGAGGTATAGTGTGTATAGAGTCCAAGTGACCCCAGAGGTTAAAGTTAGATAGAACCTTACTCTCTATTTGTGGTAGAGTGGTCGAGCAGTAAGGCAGTATCAGAGGACAGTGTTAAGCATTTGATGTACCCACTGAGTCAGCAAATGAATTCACACACTCAAAGACTGAACTCTAGACCAATTGTTTTTGTATAAAAAAATATACTGTTGTTTTATTTTTAGAACCAAGCTAGCCTGGCACAGGTAAGCATGAAATACTTTTCAGTTATAAGGTGCTGAATATAGAACAGTTTGAAAATGCAATAGAAATTGTACTTTGTTTGATTTACAGGGGATGCAGTAGGTTGCAACACTTAGCAAATACAGTACATTGAAATGAATAGGCTTTTTCAGTAAATTACAGGTAAGTTACTTTTTACGTTAATTTTCTAACTCAGTGCTGGATACCTGGATTCAGCACTGGGACATTTCCTGCAAACAGGTAAGTAAATACATTTTGGTTATTTGTGCGATTTTAAAAGAATATTTTTAGATTTCAAAACTCCACACTTAGAAACTTTTTGGAAGAAAAATTGTCAATGTTATCCTATGGAGGAAAAACAGGTTATCGGTTCACAGGTAAGTTATCGACTGTGGGAGTTAAGGTTCTGTGGTTGGACTCCGGGGTCCCCCAGGGTCAGTGATGCACTCTTGTTACACCCTCAGCGGCACTAGGGCGGCCGGGTGCAGAGTGTTGAGGCCCAAGGTTATCCAGTGGGGGATAGGGGGCCTCCGGTTGGTGGCTGCTGGCAAGCAGGCCACTGGGTTGTGGGAGCAAAGCTCCTAGGGTTAAGGTCAGGGCAAATGGGGAAACAAAGTAGCACAAAAGGTGCACCCTCAGCGGCGCTGAGGCGGCCGGGTGCAGAGTGCTGTTTCAACGTCGGGCGCCCTGTTGTTTTCAATGGAGGACCTCCGGTTTGAAGAAGCACTGCAGGCAGCGAGACGAAGGACTTCTGGGTGCGACCACCACTTCGAGAGGTAAGTTGGGAAGGTAAGGGTTGGTTAGGCACCGTCGGTTTGGGCACACAAGGCCGTGGGGCGTCGGGTGCAGGGGTGCCTTTTGGGGTCGGATCTTCTTACCAGCTCCGGGTCGCGGTCAGGGGGGCCTTCTGGATTTAGGCTGCAGGCGTCGGCTGGAGGCTTGAGGCAGGTCAGGGGTCGCCGGATCTCGGGTCAGGATCGCCGGGGTGACCTCCTCGTCGTGTTTTTCCACTCGAGCTCGGGCCGGGTTCGGCGGGTGCAGAGTGGGCTGGATTCGCAGTCTCCGGCTGCTGCCAGAGGTTGCAGTTGAACAAATCCGGTGTTCACGGGAGAAGCAGTCTTTGGAAGTGAAGGCAGGCAGGTCCTCCGGGGTTTCTGAGGTTGCTGGCTGCAGGACACACTGGGATTTCACAGGAGCAGGTTCGAGGGGAGAGAGGCCTGTAGGGCTGGGGCCAAGTCAGTGGGCGTCTTCCTCTTGCTAGCTGGCTGCACGGCTGTTCGGTCCTTTTTCTTCTTGTCGTTGCTGGATCTGAGGAAGTAAGGTTCAGGGTGCCCCCTAAATACTAGATTTAGGGGCGTTACAGGTAGGTAAGGGCAGGGACCAATGGGTCCCTTCCCTGGGGTGGGTACATCCCCTAATGTGCCACCATCCAGTGGGAGGTGGGGCAGGAGCCTGTCCCTAATTGGTTGGGTCCCCCCATCCTCAAGATGGCGGGGACTCAGAGTTGTGCTTCATTTCGCCTCCCCCACCTGAGGGGTGGAGTTGGCGGAGGTGGGCACACCTCTTTCCCTCACTTGTTTTTCCCGCCGGTTCTCCCGCCCACAGTGGGGGGTAGAACCAGTGGGGACCAGTTGCTGAAAGCAGCAAATGGTCTGGGGAGGCTCACAAAGGCGGCATGCCTTTGAAGCTTCCCCTTTCGTGAACCCTGCCCATCCTGGGGGAGGTGGCTTGGCACCTCATCCCAGGATGTGCATTGTTTCAGACCCCCGAGAGCAGCAGGCTCTCGACCCAGGGGTCCAGAAACATGTCTGTTGGTGGCAGCCTAAGCAGCCACTCAGTCAGGTCACTAGAAGTTGGTCGAGTTTCAGGGGGCATCTCTAAGATGCCCTCTGTCGTGCATTTTACATTAAATCCCACACTGGCATCAGTGTGGGTTTAATGTGCTGAGAAGTTTAATACCAAACTTCCCAGCTTTCAGTGTAGCCATTATGGTGCTGTGGAGTTTGTAATGACAAACTCCCTGCACCATATACTCTTAATGGCAGCACTGCACTTACAGTGCCCATGAATGGACTTGGGCACTGTAGGGGTACAGGGCTCATGCACCGGTACCCTCACCACTGGCATAGTGCACCCAGCTAGAGGGGTGACTGATCTATGCCAGGGCAGTGGTTTGTAGGCATGGCACACAGGGATGTGTGCCATGTCGACTCTTCACTTTGTTCTGCACCAAGACACGCAGCCTGCAAAGGCAGTGTGTGTGTGAAAAGGTGCAGGGCCTCTAAGGGTGGCACAATAAGTGCTGCAGCCCTTAGGGGCCTTCCCTGGTCACAGTGCCCTGGGTACCTGTGGTACCATTTACCAGGGGCCTACCTGTGGCCAGGGATGCCAATTGGGTTTAGGCTTCAAAGCAGTTTTTAGGGAAGGAACATAGGCCCTGGGTACCTGATTAGCAGGAGCCCAGGGCACACTCAGTCAAAGAACATCAGCAATTCAGCAAAAAGTGGGGGCATACCATGCAGAAAGAGGGCACTTTCTCACACAACCCCCCCAAACGAAAGATGATGAGACTAACCTTTCCCTAGAGAGTCTTCATTGTCTAAGTGGAAGAACCTGGAAAGTCCATCTGCATTGGCACGGGCAGTCCCAGGTCTGTGTTCCACTTCAAAGTCCATTCCCTGTAGGGAGATGGACCACCTCAACAGTTTAGGATTTTCCCCTTTCATTTGCATTAGCCATCTGAGAGGTCTGTGATCAGTTTGAACTAGGAAGTGAGTACCAAACAGGTATGGTCTCAACTTCTTCAGGGACCAAATCACAGCAAAGGTCTCCCTCTCAATGGCACTCCAACGCTGCTCCCTGGGGAGAAGCTTTCTGCTTATAAAAGCAACAGGTTGGTCTTGGCCTTCATCATTGGTCTGGGTTAGGACCGGTCCTATCCCTAGCTCAGAGGCATCAGTCTGCACTATGAACTGCTTGGCATAATTTGGAGCCTTCAGAATTGGTGCTGAGCACATTGCTTCTTTCAGGGTGTCAAAAGCCTTTTGGCAACTAACTGTCCAGTTTACCTTCTTGGGCATCTTCTTGGAGGTGAGTTCTGTGAGGGGAGTCACAATGGACCCATATCCCTTCACAAACCTCCTGTAGTACCCAGTCAAGCCAAGGAAGGCCCTGACTTGGGTCTGGGTGGTTGGACCTGCCCAGTCCAGGATGGCCTAGATCTTGGGCTGTAAGGGCTGTACCTGGCCTCCACCATCAAGGTGGCCCAAGTACACCACAGTTCCCTGCCCTATCTGGCATTTGGATGCCTTGATAGTTAGGCCTGCAGTTTGCAGGGCTTTTAAAACCTTCCCAAGGTGGATCAGGTGATCCTGCCAGGTGGAACTAAAGACAGCAATATCATCAAGATAAGCTGCACTAAAGGACTCCAACCCAGCAAGGACTTGATTCACCAACCTCTGGAAGGTGGCAGGGGCATTCTTTAAACCAAAGGGCATAACAGTGAACTGATAATGCCCATCAGGTGTGGAGAATGCTGTTTTCTCTTTTGCTCCAGGGGCCATGCCAATTTGCCAGTACCCTGCAGTTAAGTCAAAGGTACTTAGAAATTTGGCTGCACCCAATTTGTCTATCAACTCATCTGCTCTTGGGATAGGGTGAGCATCTGTCTTGGTGACAGAGTTGAGCCCTCTATAGACCACACAGAACCTCATTTCTCTCTTTCCACCCTGTGGATGAGGTTTGGGGACTAGAACCACTGGGCTAGCCCAGGGGCTCTCAGACGGTTCAATAACCCCTAACTCCAGCATCTTGCTGACTTCAGCTCTGATGCTTTCCTTGACTTGGTCTGACTGTCGATAGAGTTTGTTTTTGACAGGTGCACTGTCACCAGTGTCCACATCATGGGTACACCAGTTTGTCAGACCAGGGGACAAGGAAAAGAGCTTAGCATACTGTTGCAAGACTTGCTTGCAATCAGTCTGCTGTTGGGCAGAGAGGGTGTCTGAGAAGACAACTCCATCTGCTGACCTATCTTTTGGGCTGCATGAGAGGAGGTCAGGGAGAGGTTCACTCTCTGCTTCCTGTTCCTCATCAGTCAACATCAGCATGGTGATGCCAGCCCTGTCATTGTAGAGCTTTAGGCGGTTCACATGGATAACCCTTTTGGGTGTCCTGCTTGTGCCCAGGTCAACTAAGGAGGTGACCTCACTCTTTTTTTTAGGATAGGTTAAGGGCCACTCCATCTGTCCTGGAGTGCCCTTGGTGCCACTGGCTCCAAAACCCACACCTTTTGCCCAGGTTGAAATTCAACCAGTGCAATGTTTTGGTCATACCAGTGCTTCTGAAGCTCCTGGCTGGCCTCAAGATTCTTGGATGCCTTTTCCATGTACTCAGCCACTCTGGACCTTAGGCCAAGCACATAGTCCACAATATCTTGTTTGGGTTCTTGGAGAGGCTTCTCCCAACCCTCACAGGATGGCCAAACAGAAGTTCAAAGGGTGAAAAACCTACTCCCTTCTATGGCACTTCTCTGTAAGCAAAAAGCAGGCAGGGTAAGAGGACATCCCATCTCCTTTTGAGTTTCTCAGGGAGCCAGATAATCATGCCTTTCAATGTCTTGTTGAATCTCTCAACAAGGCCATTGGTTTGTGGGTGATGGGGTGTAGTAAACTTGTACTGCACTCCACACTCTTTCGACATGTGTTTCAGGTAAGCAGACATAAAGTTAGAACCTCTGTCTGAAACCACCTTCTTAGGAAACCCTACCCTGGTGAAGACACCAATGAGGGCCTTGGCTACTGCAGGAGCTGTAGTAGTCCTAAGTGGAATTACTTCAGGGTACCTAGTGGCATGATCCACTACCACTAGAATGAATTTGTTCCCTGAGGCTGTGGGAGGTTCAAGTGGACCCACTATGTCCACACCTACCCTTTCAAAGGGAACCCCCACCACAGGCAGTGGTATCAGGGAGGCATTTGGGTGGCCACCTGTCTTGCCACTGGCCTGACAGGTAACACAGGAGCTGACAAACTCCTTCACCTTTTGGTGCATCTGGGGCCAGTAAAAGTGGCTAACTAGCCTTTCCCAAGTCTTGGTTTGGCCCAGATGTCCAGCTAGGGGATGTCATGAGCTAAAGTTAGGAGGAACTCCCTGTACCTCTGTGGTACTACCACTCTCCTGGTGGCTCCAGGATTGGGGTCTCTTGCCTCAGTGTACAGTAATCCCTCTTCCCAATAAACTCTGTGGGTACCACTGACATCTCCCTTTGCTTCTGAAACAGCTAGCTGCCTCAGGCTTTCAAGAGTGGGACAGTCCTGCTGTCCCTGGCACAGCTCTTCCCTAGAGGGTCCCCCTGGGCCCAAGAGTTCAACCTGGTAAGGGTCAAGCTCCATAGGCTCAGTTCCCTCTGGGGTATCCAAGTCCTCTCCCTGAGGAGAGGGTCCTGATCCTTTTGCTGAACAGCTGAACAGAAGCTGGTTCCCCAGTCTTCTTACCTTTTCTATTGGAAGGTTGGGCCATACTTTCAGGCCCCAACACTTTTTCACCCTGCCTTGTGCTCTGTGCTCTTGTTTTTACACACACCAATTCAGGGATATCCAGCATTGCTGCATGGGTTTTTAGTTCAACCTCAGCCCAGGCTGAGGTTTCTAGGTCATTGCCAAGCAGACATGCAGCTGGTAGCTTTGGAGAGACCACTACCTGTTTCAGGCCAGTAACCCCCTCCCAGTCTAATGTCACCATAGCCATTGCATGGTTAGTGGTAACACAGTCAGCATTGGTGACTGGGTAAGTCTGCCCAATCAAATATTGCTCAGGGGAAACCAGTGTCTCTCTCACCATAGTGACACTGGCACCTGTATCCCTCAGAGCCTCCATCCTAGTTCCATTAATCCAAGGGTATTGTAAGTATTTCTTTACGTTGGGTGGCCACAAAGCTACAGTGGCAAACTCAACTTCCCCCTCTGAAACTAGAACTGCTTCAGTGTGCAACCTGATTTGCTCTGGGCACATTGGTGATCCCATCTGGAGACTTGCTACACCAGGAATAGCTGTAGCTGTAGGACTAGGGGCCTTTTTGCTAGGGCAAGCATTGTCTCCAGTTAAGTGTCCCAACTTCTTACAGTTGTTACACCAGGCCTTGGCAGGATCAAAGTTCTTTCCCCTATATGGTTTTGGAGTGTAGGGAAGATTTTGGGACCCACCCCCTGTGCAGGTTTTTGGGGCCCTTCAGAAGACTCAGACTTTTTATCTTGGGGATTCTCACCACCTTTCCCCTGGGAAGGTTTTGTAACCCCTTTCTTTTGGTCACCCCCAGTGGTTGCCTTGGTCACTCTAGTCTTGACCCAGTGGTCTGCCTTCTTTCCCAATTCTTGGGGAGAAATTAGACCTAGGTCTACCAAATGCTGATCTAACTTTTCATTCGTGCAATTACTTAAAATATGTTCCTTCATAAACAAATTGTAAAGTCCAGTAAAGTCATGCACATTGTGTTCAGTTAACCAACCATCTGGTGTCTTTACTTAGTAGTCTACCAAATCAATCCAGGACTGGTTTGGGGTTTTGTGAGCCCCCCTGAATCTAATTCTGTACTCCTCAGTTGTGAGTCCAAATCCCTCAATCAGAGTTCTCTTCATGGGGTCATAAGTCCCAGCATCTGGCCCAGAAAGGGTCAGGTGTCTGTCTCTGCAGTTACCAGAGAACAGTTCCCACAGGAGTGCCCCCCAGAGAGGTTTCTTCACCTTTCTCATGTCACAAGCCCTCTCAAACGCTGTGAACCATTTAGTGATGTCATCACCCTCCTCAAATTTAGGGACAATCCCTTTGGGGATTTTAGGATCATAAGATTGCTCTTTATCCTTATTTTGATTGCTGCCACCATTGATGGGTGCTAACCCCATCTCCTTTCTTTCTTTCTCTAGAGCCAGGAGTCTGGTCTCTAGGTCCAGTCTTTTGGTCAGCCTTGCTAAAAGGCTGTCCTCCTCATTGAGGCTGTCCTCACCAGAACATGGGCCACCTGTGTGGCCTCTAGGTCCCAAGAGGTTGATTCTTGGAAGTAAGGGAACAGGGTTCCTTTCTTCCCTAGGAGGTGGTGGAGGTGGGCGCCTTTCTCCATCCTCCTCACCTCCTTCTCCCTCTGACTTGTCATCACCATTTTCAGAGTACTCAGCCAATAGCTCCTGGAGCTTTTGTTTGGTTGGATGAGGGCCCATTGGTATATTTTTAATTTTACATAAGGACCTTACTTCCTTGAAAGACAAGTGAAGGTAAGGGGTGAGGTCAAGCTCCTCAACCATGTCCTGTATGTCATTATTATCTTCACTAATAGCTGGGTTCTGTTTTTGAGACATTCTAACAAAAAAAAAGTACTAACCCCTCTACCCTCGACTACAGTGACTTTTTATTTTCGAAAATTCTAAAGGGACTTAAGCAAGGCCCTAACAAGACTTTTAGTAGTTTGGTAAAAATGCCAATTTGAAAAAATCAGAATTCTAAAGGCAATTTAAGAGTTCTGTTGTGTGATCAGGTGGTAACCAAGTAGTCCAACAAATGCAAGTTGTATATCCCACCGCTGATCCACCAATGTAGGAAACTGGCTCTATATATACTACACCAAATGAGGTGTAGTGTGTATAGAGTCCAAGTGACCCCAGAGGTAGGCAGAGGTTAAAGTTTGATAGAACCTTACTCTCTATTTGTGGCAGAGTGGTCGAGCAGTAAGGCAGTATCAGAGGACAGTGTTAAGCATTTTATGTACCCACTCAGTCAGCAAATGAATTCCCACACTCCAACGCTGAACTCTAGACCAATTGTTTTTGTATAAAAAAATATACTGTTGTTTTATTTTTAGAAACAAGCAAGCCTGGCACAGGTAAGCATTAAATACGTTTCAGTAATAAGGTGCTGAATATAGAACAGTTTCAAAATGCAATAGAAATTGTACTTTGTTTGATTTACAGGGGATGCAGTAGGTTGCAACACTTAGCAAATACAGTACATTGAAATGAATAGGCTTTTTCAGTAAATTACAGGTAAGTTACTTTTTACGTTACTTTTCTAACTCAGTGCTGGATACCTGGATTCAACACTAGGACATTTACCGCAAACAGGTAAGCAAATACGTTTTGGTTATTTGTGCGATTTTTAAAGAATATTTTTAGATTTCAAAACTCCACACTTAGAAACTTTTTGGAAGAAAAATTGTCAATGTTATCCTATGGAGGAAAAACAGGTTATCGGTTCACAGGTAAGTTATCGACTGTGGGAGTTAAGGTTCTGGGGTTAGACTACAGGGGTCCCCCAGGGCCAGTGATGCACTCTTGTTACACCCTCAGCTGCACTAGGGCGGCCGGGTGCAGAGTGTTGAGGCCCAAGGTTATCCAATGGGGGATAGGGGGCCTCCGGTTGGTGGCTGCTTGCAAGCAGACCACTGGGTTGTGGGAGCAACGCTCCTAGGATTAAGGTCAGGGCAGTTGGGGAAATAAAGTAGCACAAAAGGTGCACCCTCAGCGGTGCTGAGGCGGCCGGGTGCAAAGTGCTGTTTCGACGTCGGGCGCCCTGTTGTTTTCAATGGAGGACCTCCGGTTTGAAGAAGCACTGCAGGCAGGGAGACGAAGGACTTCTGGGTGCGACCACCACTTTGAGAGGTAAGTTGGAAAGGTAAGGGTTGGTTAGGCACCGTCTGTTTGGGCACACAAGGCCGTGGGGCGACGGGTGCAGGGGTGCCTTTTGGGGTCGGATCTTCTTTCCTGCACCGGGTCGCGGTCAGGTGCGCGTTCTGGATTTAGGCTGCAGGCGTCGGCTGGAGGCTTGAGGCAGGTCAGAGGTCGCCGGATCTCGGGTCAGGATCGCCGGGGTGACCGCCTCGTGGTGTTTTTCCACTCGAGCTCGGGCCGGGTTCGGCGGGTGCAGAGTGGGGTGGATTCGCAGTCTCCGGCTGCTGCCAGAGGTTTCAGTTGAACAAATCCGGTGTTCACGGGAGAAGCAGTCTTTGGAAGTGAAGGCAGGCAGGTCCTCCGGGGTTTCTGAGGTTGCTGGCTGCAGGACACACTGGGATTTCACAGGAGCAGGTTCGAGCGGAGACAGGCCTGTAGGGCTGGGGCCAAGTCAGTGGGCGTCTTCCTCTTGCTAGCTGGCTGCACGGCTGTTCGGTCCTTTTTCTTCTTGTCGTTGCTGGATCTGAGGAAGAAAGGTTCAGGGTGCCCCCTAAATACTAGATTTAGGGGCGTTACAGGTAGGTAAGGGCAGGGACCAATGGGTCCCTTCCCTGGGGTGGGTACATCCCCTAATGTGCCACCATCCAGTGGGAGGTGGGGCAGGAGCCTGTCCCTAATTGGTTGGGTCCCCCCATCCTCAAGATGGCGGGGACTCAGAGTTGTGCTTCATTTCGCCTCCCCCACCTGAGGGGTGGAGTTGGCGGAGGTGGGCACACCTCTTTCCCTCACTTGTTTTTCCCGCCGGTTCTCCCGCCCACAGTGGGGGGTAGAACCAGTGGGGACCAGTTGCTGAAAGCAGCAAATGGTCTGGGGGGCTTCCGCTTCGTGAACCCTGCCCATCCTGGGGGAGGTGGCTTGGCACCTCATCCCAGGATGTGCATTGTTTCAGGCCCCCGAGAGCAGCAGGCTCTCGACCCAGGGGTCCAGAAACATGTCTGTTGGTGGCAGCCTAAGCAGCCACTCAGTCAGGTCACTAGAAGTTGGTCGAGTTTCAGGGGGCATCTCTAAGATGCCCTCTGTCGTGCATTTTACATTAAATCCCACACTGGCATCAGTGTGGGTTTAATGTGCTGAGAAGTTTAATACCAAACTTCCCAGCTTTCAGTGTAGCCATTATGGTGCTGTGGAGTTCGTAATGACAAACTCCCTGCACCATATACTCTTAATGGCAGCACTGCACTTACAGTGCCCATGAATGGACTTGGGCACTGTAGGGGTACAGGGCTCATGCACCGGTACCCTCACCACTGGCATAGTGCATCCAGCTAGAGGGGTGACTGATCTATGCCAGGGCAGTGGTTTGTAGGCATGGCACACAGGGATGTGTGCCATGTCGACTCTTCACTTTGTTCTGCACCAAGACACGCAGCCTGCAAAGGCAGTGTGTGTGTGAAAAGGTGCAGGGCCTCTAAGGGTGGCACAATAAGTGCTGCAGCCCTTAGGGGCCTTCCCTGGTCACAGTGCCCTGGGTACCTGTGGTACCATTTACCAGGGGCCTACCTGTGGCCAGGGATGCCAATTGGGTTTAGGCTTCAATGCAGTTTTTAAGGAAGGAACATAGGCCCTGGGTACCTGATTAGCAGGAGCCCAGGGCACACTCAGTCAAAGAACATCAGCAATTCAGCAAAAAGTGGGGGCATACCATGCAGAAAGAGGGCACTTTCTCACACAACCCCCCCCAAACGAAAGATGATGAGACTAACCTTTCCCTAGAGAGTCTTCATTGTCTAAGTGGAAGAACCTGGAAAGTCCATCTGCATTGGCACGGGCAGTCCCAGGTCTGTGTTCCACTTCAAAGTCCATTCCCTGTAGGGAGATGGACCACCTCAACAGTTTAGGATTTTCCCCTTTCATTTGCATTAGCCATCTGAGAGGTCTGTGATCAGTTTGAACTAGGAAGTGAGTACCAAACAGGTATGGTCTCAACTTCTTCAGGGACCAAATCACAGCAAAGGTCTCCCTCTCAATGGCACTCCAACGCTGCTCCCTGGGGAGAAGCTTTCTGCTTATAAAAGCAACAGGTTGGTCTTGGCCTTCATCATTGGTCTGGGTTAGGACCGGTCCTATCCCTAGCTCAGAGGCATCAGTCTGCACTATGAACTGCTTGGCATAATTTGGAGCCTTCAGAATTGGTGCTGAGCACATTGCTTCTTTCAGGGTGTCAAAAGCCTTTTGGCAACTAACTGTCCAGTTTACCTTCTTGGGCATCTTCTTGGAGGTGAGTTCTGTGAGGGGAGTCACAATGGACCCATATCCCTTCACAAACCTCCTGTAGTACCCAGTCAAGCCAAGGAAGGCCCTGACTTGGGTCTGGGTGGTTGGACCTGCCCAGTCCAGGATGGCCTAGATCTTGGGCTGTAAGGGCTGTACCTGGCCTCCACCAACAAGGTGGCCCAAGTTCACCACAGTTCCCTGCCCTATCTGGCATTTGGATGCCTTGATAGTTAGGCCTGCAGTTTGCAGGGCTTTTAAAACCTTCCCAAGGTGGATCAGGTGATCTTGCCAGGTGGAACTAAAGACAGCAAAATCATCAAGATAAGCTGCACTAAAGGACTCCAACCCAGCAAGGACTTGATTCACCAACCTCTGGAAGGTGGCAGGGGCATTCTTTAAACCAAAGGGCATAACAGTGAACTGATAATGCCCATCAGGTGTGGAGAATGCTGTTTTCTCTTTTGCTCCAGGGGCCATGCCAATTTGCCAGTACCCTGCAGTTAAGTCAAAGGTACTTAGAAATTTGGCTGCACCCAATTTGTCTATCAACTCATCTGCTCTTGGGATAGGGTGAGCATCTGTCTTGGTGACAGAGTTGAGCCCTCTATAGACCACACAGAACCTCATTTCTCTCTTTCCACCCTGTGGATGAGGTTTGGGGACTAGAACCACTGGGCTAGCCCAGGGGCTCTCAGACGGTTCAATAACCCCTAACTCCAGCATCTTGCTGACTTCAGCTCTGATGCTTTCCTTGACTTGGTCTGACTGTCGATAGAGTTTGTTTTTGACAGGTGCACTGTCACCAGTGTCCACATCATGGGTACACCAGTTTGTCAGACCAGGGGACAAGGAAAAGAGCTTAGCATACTGTTGCAAGACTTGCTTGCAATCAGTCTGCTGTTGGGCAGAGAGGGTGTCTGAGAAGACAACTCCATCTGCTGACCCATCTTTTGGGCTGCATGAGAGGAGGTCAGGGAGAGGTTCACTCTCTGCTTCCTGTTCCTCATCAGTCACCATCAGCATGGTGATGTCAGCCCTGTCATTGTAGAGCTTTAGGCGGTTCACATGGATAACCCTTTTGGGTGTCCTGCTTGTGCGCAGGTCAACTAAGGAGGTGACCTCACTCTTTTTTTTAGGATAGGGTAAGGGCCACTCCATCTGTCCTTGAGTGCCCTTGGTGCCACTGGCTCCAAAACCCACACCTTTTGCCCAGGTTGAAATTCAACCAGTGCAATGTTTTGGTCATACCAGTGCTTCTGAAGCTCCTGGCTGGCCTCAAGATTCTTGGATGCCTTTTCCATGTACTCAGCCATTCTGGACCTTAGGCCAAGCACATAGTCCACAATATCTTGTTTGGGTTCTTGGAGAGGCTTCTCACAACCCTCCTTTACAAGACAGAGTGGTCCCCTCACAGGATGGCCAAACAGAAGTTCAAAGGGTGAAAAACCTACTCCCTTCTATGGCACTTCTCTGTAAGCAAAAAGCAGGCAGGATAAGAGGACATCCCATCTCCTTTTGAGTTTCTCAGGGAGCCCCATAATCATGCCTTTCAATGTCTTGTTGAATCTCTCAACAAGGCCATTGGTTTGTGGGTGATGGGGTGTAGTAAACTTGTACTGCACTCCACACTCTTTCGACATGTGTTTCAGGTAAGCAGACATAAAGTTAGAACCTCTGTCTGAAACCACCTTCTTAGGAAACCCTACCCTGGTGAAGACACCAATGAGGGCCTTGGCTACTGCAGGAGCTGTAGTAGTCCTAAGTGGAATTACTTCAGGGTACCTAGTGGCATGATCCACTACCACTAGAATGAATTTGTTCCCTGAGGCTGTGGGAGGTTCAAGTGGACCCACTATGTCCACACCTACCCTTTCAAAGGGAACCCCCACCACAGGCAGTGGTATCAGGGGGGCCTTTGGGTGGCCACCTGTTTTGCCACTGGCCTGACAGGTAACACAGGAGCTGACAAACTCCTTCACCTTTTGGTGCATCTGGGGCCAGTAAAAGTGGCTAACTAGCCTTTCCCAAGTCTTGGTTTGGCCCAGATGTCCAGCTAGGGGGATGTCATGAGCTAAAGTTAGGAGGAACTCCCTGTACCTCTGTGGCACTACCACTCTCCTGGTGGCTCCAGGATTGGGGTCTCTTGCCTCAGTGTACAGTAATCCCTCTTCCCAATAAACTCTGTGGGTACCACTGACATCTCCCTTTGCTTCTGAAACAGCTAGCTGCCTCAGGCTTTCAAGAGTGGGACAGTCCTGCTGTCCCTGGCACAGCTCTTCCCTAGAGGGTCCCCCTGGGCCCAAGAGTTCAACCTGGTAAGGGTCAAGCTCCATAGGCTCAGTTCCCTCTGGGGTATCCAAGTCCTCTCCCTGAGGAGAGGGGTCCTGATCCTTTTGCTGAACAGAAGCTGGTTCCCCAGTCTTCTTACCTTTTCTATTGGAAGGTTGGGCCATACTTTCAGGCCCCAACACTTTTTCACCCTGCCTTGTGCTCTGTGCTCTTGTTTTTACACACACCAATTCAGGGATATCCAGCATTGCTGCATGGGTTTTTAGTTCAACCTCAGCCCAGGCTGAGGTTTCTAGGTCATTGCCAAGCAGACATGCAGCTGGTAGCTTTGGAGAGACCACTACCTGTTTCAGGCCAGTAACCCCCTCCCAGTCTAATGTCACCATAGCCATTGCATGGTTAGTGGTAACACTGTCAGCATTGGTGACTGGGTAAGTCTGCCCAATCAAATATTGCTTAGGGGAAACCAGTGTGTCTCTCACCATAGTGACACTGGCACCTGTATCCCTCAGAGCCTCCATCCTAGTTACATTCATCCAAGGGTATTGTAAGTATTTCTTTATGTTGGGTGGCACACAGCTACAGTGGCAAACTCAACTTCCCCCTCTGAAACTAGAACTGCTTCAGTGTGCAACCTGATTTGCTCTGGGCACACTGGTGATCCCATCTGGAGACTTGCTACACCAGGAATAGCTGTAGCTGTAGGACTAGGGGCCTTTTTGCTAGGGCAAGCATTGTCTCCAGTTAAGTGTCCCAACTTCTTACAGTTGTTACACCAGGCCTTGGCAGGATCAAAGTTCTTTCCCCTATATGGTTTTGGAGTGTAGGGAAGATTTTGGGACCCACCCCCTGTGCAGGTTTTTGGGGCCCTTCAGAAGACTCAGACTTTTTATCTTGGGGATTCTCACCACCTTTCCCCTGGGGAGGTTTTGTAACCCCTTTCTTTTGGTCACCCCCAGTGGTTGTCTTGGTCACTCTAGTCTTGACCCAGTGGTCTGCCTTCTTTCCCAATTCTTGGGGAGAAATTAGACCTAGGTCTACCAAATGCTGATGTAACTTTTCATTTGTGCAATTACTTAAAATATGTTCCTTCATAAACAAATTGTAAAGTCCAGTAAAGTCATGCACATTGTGTTCAGTTAACCAACCATCTGGTGTCTTTACTTAGTAGTCTACAAAATCAATCCAGGACTGGTTTGGGGTTTTGTGAGCCCCCCTGAATCTAATTCTGTACTCCTCAGTTGTGAGTCCAAATCCCTCAATCAGAGTTCTCTTCATGGGGTCATAAGACCCAGCATCTGGCCCAGAAAGGGTCAAGAGTCTGTCTCTGCAGTTACCAGAGAACAGTTCCCACAGGAGTGCCCCTCAGAGAGGTTTCTTCACCTTTCTCATGTCATAAGCCCTCTCAAACGCTGTGAACCATTTAGTGATGTCATCACCCTCCTCAAATTTAGGGACAATCCCTTTGGGGATTTTAGGATCATAAGATTGCTCTTTATCCTTATTTTGATTGCTGCCACCATTGATGGGTGCTAACCCCATCTCCTTTCTTTCTTTCTCTAGAGCCAGTCTTTTGGTCAGCCTTGCTAAAAGGCTGTCCTCCTCATTGAGGCTGTCCTCACCAGAACCTGGGCCACCTGTGTGGCCTCTAGGTCCCAAGAGGTTGATTCTTGGAAGTAAGGGAACAGGGTTCCTTTCTTCCCTAGGAAGTGGTGGAGGTGGGCGCCTTTCTCCATCCTCCTCACCTCCTTCTCCCTCTGACTGGTCATCACCATTTTCAGAGGTGTGGGCCTTTGAGTACTCAGCCAATAGCTCCTGGAGCTTTTGTTTGGTTGGATGAGGGCCCATTGGTATATTTTTAATTTTACATAAGGACCTTACTTCCTTGAAAGACAAGTGAAGGTAAGGGGTGAGGTCAAGCTCCTCAACCATGTCCTGTATGTCATTATTATCTTCACTAATAGCTGGGTTCTGTTTTTGAGACATTCTAACAAAAAAAAAAAGTACTAACCCCTCTACCCTCGACTACAGTGACTTCTTATTTTCTAAAATTCTAAAGGGACTTAAGCAAGGCCCTAACAAGACTTTTAGTAGTTTGGTAAAAATGCCAATTTGAAAAAATCAGAATTCTAAAGGCAATTTAAGAGTTCTGTCGTGTGATCAGGTGGTAACCAAGTAGTCCAACAAATGCAAGTTGTATATCCCACCGCTGATCCACCAATGTAGGAAACTGGCTCTATATATATTACACCAAAATGAGGTGTAGTGTGTATAGAGTCCAAGTGACCCTAGAGGTAGGCAGAGGTTAAAGTTAGATAGAACCTTACTCTCTATTTGTGGCAGAGTGGTCGAGCAGTAAGGCAGTATCAGAGGACAGTGTTAAGCATTTGATGTACCCACTCAGTCAGCAAATGAATTCACACACTCAAAGACTGAACTCTAGACCAATTGTTTTTGTACAAAAAAATATACTGTTGTTTTATTTTTAGAAACAAGCAAGCCTGGCACAGGTAAGCATTAAATACTTTTCAGTAATAAGGTGCTGAATATAGAACAGTTTGAAAATGCAATAGAAATGGTACTTTGTTTGATTTACAGGGGATGCAGTAGGTTGCAACACTTAGCAAATACAGTACATTGAAATGAATAGGCTTTTTCAGTAAATTACAGGTAAGTTACTTTTTACGTTACTTTTCTAACTCAGTGCTGGATACCTGGATTCAGCACTGGGACATTTCCTGCAAACAGGTAAGTAAATACGTTTTGGTTATTTGTGCGATTTTTAAAGAATATCTTTAGATTTCAAAACTCCACACTTAGAAACTTTTTGGAAGAAAAATTGTCAATGTTATCCTATGGAGGAAAAACAGGTTATCGGTTCACAGGTAAGTTATCGACTGTGGGAGTTAAGGTTCTGGGGTTAGACTACAGGGGTCCCCCAGGGCCAGTGATGCACTCTTGTTACACCCTCAGCTGCACTAGGGCGGCCGGGTGCAGAGTGTTGAGGCCCAAGGTTATCCAATGGGGGATAGGGGGCCTCCGGTTGGTGGCTGCTGGCAAGCAGACCACTGGGTTGTGGGAGCAACGCTCCTAGGATTAAGGTCAGGGCAGTTGGGGAAACAAAGTAGCACAAAAGGTGCACCCTCAGCGGCGCTGAGGCGACCGGGTGCAGAGTGCTGTTTCGACGTCGGGCGCCCTGTTGATTTCAATGGAGGACCTCCGGTTTGAAGAAGCACTGCAGGCAGGGAGACAAAGGACTTCTGGGTGCGACCACCACTTTGAGAGGTAAGTTGGAAAGGTAAGGGTTGGTTAGGCACTGTCTGTTTGGGCACACAAGGCCGTGGGGCGTCGGGTGCAGGGGTGCCTTTTGGGGTCGGATCTTCTTTCCAGCTCCGGGTCGCGGTCAGGGGCGCGTTCTGGATTTAGGCTGCAGGCGTCGACTGGAGGCTTGAGGCAGGTCAGGGGTCGCCGGATCTCGGGTCAGGATCGCCAGGGTGACCTCCTCGTGGTGTTTTTCCACTCGAGCTCGGGCCGGGTTCGGCGGGTGCAGAGTGGGCTGGATTTGCGGTCTCCGGCTGCTGCCAGAGGTTGCAGTTGAACAAATCCGGTGTTCACGGGAGAAGCAGTCTTTGGAAGTGAAGGCAGGCAGGTCCTCCGGGGTTTCTGAGGTTGCTGGCTGCAGGACACACCGGGATTTCGCAGGAGCAGGTTCGAGGGGAGACAGGCCTGTAGGGCTGGGGCCAAGTCAGTGGGCGTCTTCCTCTTGTTAGCTGGCTGCACGGCTGTTCGGTCCTTCTTCTTCTTTTCTTCTTGTCGTTGCTGGATCTGAGGAAGCAAGGTTCAGGGTGCCCCCTAAATACTAGATTTAGGGGCGTTACAGGTAGGTAAGGGCAGGGACTAATCGGTCCCTTCCCTGGGGTGGGTACACCCCCTAATGTGCCACCCTTGAGTGGGAGGGAGGCAGGAGCCTGTCCCTGGTTGGTTGAGTCCCTCCATCCTCAAAATGGCCGGGACTCAGAGTTGTGCTTCACCTCGCCTCCCCCACCTGAGGGGTGGAGTTGGCAGAGGTGGGCACACCTCTTTCCCTCACTTGTTTTTCCCGCCGTTTCTCCCGCCCAAAGTGGGGGGTAGAACCAGTGGGGACCAGTTGCTGAAAGCAGCAAATGGTCTGGGGAGGCTCACAAAGGCGCCATGCCTTTGAAGCTTCCCCTTCGTGAACCCTGCCCATCCTGGGGGAGGAGGCTTGGCACCTCGTCCCAGGATGTGCATTGTTTCAGGCCCCCGAGAGCAGTAGACTCTCGACCCAGGGGTCCAGAAACATGTCTGTTGGTGGCAGCCTAAGCAGCCACTCAGTCAGGTCACTAGAAGTTGGTCGAGTTTCAGGGGGCATCTCTAAGATGCCCTCTGCCGTGCATTTTACATTAAATCCCACACTGGCATCAGTGTGGGTTTAATGTGCTGAGAAGTTTGATACCAAACTTCCCAGCTTTCAGTGTAGCCATTATGATGCTGTGGAGTTCGTAATGACAAACTCCCAGCACCATATACTCTTAAAGGCAGCACTGCACTTACAGTGCCCAGGAATGGACTTGGGCACTGTAGGGGTATAGGGCTCATGCACCGGCACCCTCACCACTGGCATAGTGCACCCAGCTAGAGGGGTGACTGATCTATGCCAGGGCAGCGGTTTGTAGGCATGGCACACAGGGATGTGTGCCATGTCGACTCTTCACTTTGTTCTGCACTGTGAGAAGTTGGCCTGGTATATGCTGTTCACTAATTAAAGTGGACATCTTGCACCAGAACAATTCGACTCTTATGGTAGATAGGTTTAAGACAACCTTTATAGAAAGCTATCCTAGTGGTAGCTTTGGAGAGCAGCCTTCAGGCTAAGTCTTGAAGGAATGTAAAGCAGCTTGTTTTACCACACAATCTCTTGAATCACCAAATGAAAAGACACCACACAGGTATATATATCAAATATATATGTATTTATTAATAAACACTCTCTACTAATCTCTTTATGAGATTAGAGGATAGGAACATATGTACAAGTCAAATATTTATCAGGATAAGTTTAGCACAATTGAATATTACAATCTTAGTTTGCTAGACCTAGGTCTAGGGCATCTACAGGCCCTCTCCATAGCAGTTATCCACTTGTGGATATCATCCCCACTCTGGTAGGGAGGAACAACCTTGCTCAGGTTCCTATGGTCTGGAACAGATTCTCTGCCTCTAGGGACACTGTTGCTGCCACCAAGGGGTTCTAACCCCTCTCGTCGAGAAGCTCTCTGGATCTCCAGGGCTTCTCTATCCAGTGCCAACTGCTTGGTTCTGAGAGCAACTCTTGCTTCCTCATACTGCAGCAGTTTGCACATTCTTTCAGAGGAGGTCTCTCTTATGGGAAAGTATGAGTTCCTCTGGTGGACAAATTCTCTGCCAGAGTGATAAGAGTGCTCAGATTCCCTGGAAGGGGACCTATGCCTCTCATCCACTCTGTCAGTTCTCTTAGGGAGAATTCCTCTGTCCTTTTCAGGCCCCTTGAGGCCTGGCCCTTCAATCACAGAGTCCTGGTCATTCGGATTTTCATCGTCTGACCCAGATACTGTAATTGACCCACCCACTGATTCAGACCCATTGGCTCCTAGAGCCAATCTAAGATCATCTGCTGTCAGCAGATCTATCAGGTGCAGGGTTGAGGGACTCTGTCCTAGTCTCAGGTGTCTTTCAACACACATGGCTCTCAAGTCAGAGAAAGCCATGTCCTTGTACTGAGGCTGAGTGGATCCACTGGTTCCACCCTTTAAGGACATTCTAGTGTTGTGCAGTGTTGTACTACCTACACTAGTTTGTGGCCTACTGATCCTAGCTTGAGCTGTAGAAAGGGTGTGCTATCCCTTGGCACACAGCTCTAAGTTCAGTAGAACTTATCGATACTAAGCTTGACTTTATATGTACCTTAAGTACCTATAGTGGTTTTCAGTTAGTAATTCAAATAGAGATTTTCTGGTAAAACAAAAGCAAGCTGGAATCCCACCGCTGCCACCAATGTGAGAAGTTGGCCTGGTATATGCTGTTCACTAATTAAAGTGGACACCTTGCACCAGAACAATTCGACTCTTATGGTAGATAGGTTTAAGACAACCTTTATAGAAAGCTATCCTAGTGGTAGCTGTGGAGAGCAGCCTTCAGGCTAAGTCTTGAAGGAATGTAAAGCAGCTTGTTTTACCACACAATCTCTTGAATCACCAAATGAAAAGACACCACACAGGTATATATATCAAATATATATGTATTTATTAATAAACACTCTCTACTAATCTCTTTATGAGATTAGAGGACAGGAACATATGTACAAGTCAAATATTTATCAGGATAAGTTTAGCACAATTGAATATTACAATCTTAGTTTGCTAGACCTAGGTCTAGGGCATCTAGAATCGAGGGACCCCCAAGAACCACCCCAGGTAGTTGTAGGAGACCCACAGGGGACGGACGCGGTGACCTCGCACCGATGCGAATCCTATACGAGTCTATGCACTCAGACGCGATTGAGATATCAATGTTCAAGGTGTTCGAGGCGAACACACCGATCGGACTCAGTACGAGTCGGAGGATGCGGTCTACAGATAGGATTTGCAAGGGAGTCGGACGCGGTGTGTCTAACACAGACGCGAACCAGGTACGAGTCAGTGCGAGAATCGCACGGGGAAAGTAAGAGTTTTAGGATACTTCTGGTGAACCTACAAGCAAGTCACTTACACGGTAAGTAGTTCGAGGGCCCACACCTACAGGAGCACCGTAGTGCTGGAGTTACCTCACCCAGGGAAGCCGGGTGCACAGGTGTCCTTTGGTGTCGGGTCGCGGCGTCGTTTTCAATGGCGAACAAAGAAGACTTGCTGCTTGTGATGGTGTGAAGAAGTGTCCGGTGGAATCCAAGCCTGGATTCGGTGGAAGGATGACCTGAAAGCAGAGGGGACAGTGTTCAAAGTCACTTGGCAGTGACTCGGGGCAAGGAAGATGAATGCCCACCGTCGTCGCAGGGTTCAGGTCGTTCACGGTTGCCTTGACTCTTTGGCCACGAGGTCCAGGAGGCGTCGACGACGACCAGGAGCTGGATTCGGCGTGTCCCACGATGTCTGCGGCTTACTGCGGTGTCGGCAACTCGATCGGAGCCAACAAGCCTTGGTAATAGCAAGTCTCGAGAAAGTGTGAAGAGGCAATGGCGCAGACCAGCAAGGTCTGTGGAACTCACCCAGCGAGGTAAGTCAGGGCAGGCCTGGAGCAACCAGGGAGCCCTTTGGTTTCTTTGGAAAGTCTTCTGGGGACCCACAAGCCGGCTGGCAAGGGATCGCGAAGACGCCTCGGGAGGATTCTCTCACAGGGGCCCACGGTCACTCGGGACGTGGTAGGCCTCTAATCTTAGGAGGGATTCCTGCTGGAGGCTGGGACCACACGTGGTCCAAAGCACAAGTTCGTGGAACGTTGTGGAGGGGTTGCACTCAACAATAGTGCACGGTACCCAGGGGTCGCGGTTCCTCGTTACTCTTGGGGTCCACTGGCCTCAGCTTCGCTGGGGACTCACGATGGCCTTTGAGAAGTCAGGAAATCCACTTCTTGGGCTGCAGGGACTTCGGACTCCGGCGGGAGCGGTGTAGTTTGCGACCGTCGTTTGTAGTTTTTGGTGCCTGCCAAGCAGGGGAGTCACTCCTTGACTCCAAGGGAGATTCTTCAGTCTTCCAAAGGTAGTGGAACGTCGAAGGTCCGGGATTCTTCTTGTAGAGCGTCGTTCAGGGAAATCTAGGGTGCAATGCACAGGTTCCCCCTCTTATACTAATAAGAGGGGAGGGACTAGCTCTATGAACCTACCTATGGGAGGGTCAGGGGAGTGGGTGGCTACACCCACTTCCCTTTGTCCAGTTTCATGCCAGAGCAGGGACAGGTAGCCCCTGAGCCGGTTTGAACTGGCATATGCACAGAGGAGCCTTCTGCTCCCCCAGTGCAGGACTTCAAAGCACTCTAAGAGTGCACCCACCCAGCCCCAATACACTAAACCCTGTCTGGAAGGTGGTCACACCCCCTTGGGACAGGATATCTATTGTTGGGCTTCTTCCACTGCGAGTGTTGGTCATCAGCAGGAGGGCGGCCCAGTGTCTGTGACTGGTGGCATCCATTTTGTGATGCCAGGGCTCTGTCCGGATTCTACCGCGTTTCCACAGTAGGTACATGTCTATCCCTCTAGAAGGGTGGAATGCTACCCCCGCCGCCAGGACTGGCGGGGGGGTAGTATTCCAAGGTGTTTGACACCAAACACATGTTTCGATGCAGCCATTTCAAAGTTAGCATTTTACCGCGAGGATATAATGCACTTAAAAGTATATGGTTTAACCGCATCCACAAACAGCACCAGAGAATGGACTCTGAGAGCTGCAGAGGCACCCCCTCACATAGAAGCCAAGCACCCTGCCCTCGGGATTGATAGGGCCTGCCTTAGGGGCGACTGATAGGGTTATATGTGTGTGTAGGAGAGATATAGGGAACCTATATCTCAGTGAGGGGTGCTAGCACTTCCTCACTCAGGCTGCAGTAGCAGGCCTGTGGTGTCAGATTTAGTCTGCTTCCCAGGGGTGGCATAATACATGCTGCAGCCCCTGGTAGGCCTGTGAAGTATCTATGCCCTTGGTACCTAAGGTACCATATACTAGGGACTCATAAGGTACCACAGTATCCAATCACTAGTGCACCTAGAGTGCACTCCAAATCGTTTAGAGAGAACAGAGAGGCTGGGGCCCTGATTAGCAGGGGCCCAGCCAGACTATAGCCAGAAACCAGTGTAAACATCAGAAAAAAAGTGGGGGCAACATAAGAGGCAGATCCTACTCTCCTACACAACCCCCAAACGCAGGGACACTAAACTAACCTTGACCAGTTGAGTCTTCATGTTCAAAGTGGAAATACCTTGAGAGTCCATCTGCATTGGCATGTTGGGTCCCAGGTCTATGTTCCACTGTATAGTCCATCCCCTGTAGGGAAATGGACCACCTCAAAAGTTTTGGGTTTTCTCCTTTCATTTGTTTAAGCCATAGGAGGGGCTTGTGGTCGGTCTGAACTATGAAGTGAGTACCAAACAAGTATGGCCTCAGCTTCTTCAGGGCCCATACCACAGCAAAGGCCTCCCTCTCTATAGCTGACCAACGTTTCTCTCTAGGGGTCAGCCTTCTGCTAATAAAAGCTACTGGCTGGTCTTGACCTTCATCATTCAGTTGAGACAGTACAGCTCCCACACCCAGCTCAGAAGCATCTGTTTGGACAATGAACTTGTTGGTGTAGTCTGGACTCTGTAAGATGGGGGCAGTGCACATGGCCTGCTTTAGGTCTTCAAATGCCTTTTGACAGCTAGCTGTCCACTGAACCTTTTGGCATTTTCTTTGAGGTCAGATCATTCAAGGGGGTCACTATAGATCCATATCCCTTGACAAACCTCCTATAGTACCCAGATAGGCCTAAGAAGGCTCTCACCTGTGTCTGGGTGGTTGGAGCAACCCATTCCATTATGGCCTGGATCTTGCTCTGTAAAGGCTGAACCTGGCCTCCACCTACAAGGTGGCCCAGGTACACAACCTGACTCTGCCCTATCTGGCACTTAGTGGCATTGATAGTGAGGCCTGCCTTTTGCAGGGCCTCCAAAACATTCCTGAGGTGGACCAGGTGATCCTGCCAGGAGGAACTAAAGACAGCAATATCATCTAGATAAGCTGAGCAATAAGTTTCCATCCCTGTCAGAACTTTATTCACCAACCTCTGGAAAGTGGCAGGTGCATTTTCAATCAAAGGGCATCACCACAAAGTGGTAGTGCCCACCAGGGGTCGAAAATGCTGTCTTGGCTTTTGCATCATCAGCTAATCTGATCTGCCAGTAGCCAGCTGTTAGGTCAAACGTGCTGAGATACTTGGCTGATGCAAAAGAAACAATTGATGGACGGAATGCTGGACAATGCAAACATTCACCCCCAGTCACAAAGATCTGGGTTAAATCCATCATTCTTTTGCTCACCACACCACCCCAGTTTGGACCCAGCCATATGCAAATCAGTCTTGACCCTGTTCCTTTTGGGAACAGTCCAGCCCAGACTGCCAAGCCAGGTCCTCCCTGGACCGGAAACAAGCATCCTGGGACCGGTTTCAGGGCATCACCCTTCTTCAGCCAGGCTAGCTTGAATCCAGTGGTGTAGTGAGCACGGGACCCACGTCTGGGCATACCCTTCCCACTTAGGGCGACAAATGCAAAAGAAACAATTGATGGACGGAATGCTGGACAATGCAAACATTCACCCCCAGTCACAAAGATCTGGGTTAAATCCATCATTCTTTTGCTCACCACACCCCCAGTTTGGACCCAGCCATATGCAAATCAGTCTTGACCCTGTTCCTTGTGGGAACAGTCCAGCCCGAACTGCCAAGCCAGGTCCTCCCTGGACCGGAAACAAGCATCCTGGGACCGGTTTCAGGGCATCACCCTTCTTCAGCCAGGCTAGCTTGAATCCAGTGGTGTAGTGAGCACGGGACCCACGTCTGGGCATACCCTTCCCACTTAGGGCGACAAATGCAAAAGAAACAATTGATGGACGGAATGCTGGACAATGCAAACATTCCCCCAGTCACAAAGATCTGGGTTAAATCCATCATTCTTTTGCTCACCACACCACCCCAGTTTGGACCCAGCCATATGCAAATCAGTCTTGACCCTGTTCCTTGTGGGAACAGTCCAGCCCGAA
Source organism: Calotriton arnoldi (assembly GCA_963921515.1). NCBI lineage: Eukaryota > Metazoa > Chordata > Amphibia > Caudata > Salamandridae > Calotriton > Calotriton arnoldi. Next base: position 963,643 of record CAWUFW010000392.1, on the reverse strand, counting down.
CTGCCAAGCCAGGTCCTCCCTGGACCGGAAACAAGCATCCTGGGACCGGTTTCAGGGCATCACCCTTCTTCAGCCAGGCTAGCTTGAATCCAGTGGTGTAGTGAGCACGGGACCCACGTCTGGGCATACCCTTCCCACTTAGGGCGACAAATGCAAAAGAAACAATTGATGGACGGAATGCTGGACAATGCAAACATTCACCCCCAGTCACAAAGATCTGGGTTAAATCCATCATTCTTTTGCTCACCACACCACCCCAGTTTGGACCAAGCCATATGCAAATCAGTCTTGACCCTGTTCCTTGTGGGAACAGTCCAGCCCGAACTGCCAAGCCAGGTCCTCCCTGGACCGGAAACAAGCATCCTGGGACCGGTTTCAGGGCATCACCCTTCTTCAGCCAGGCTAGCTTGAATCCAGTGGTGTAGTGAGCACGGGACCCACGTCTGGGCATACCCTTCCCACTTAGGGCGACAAATGCAAAAGAAACAATTGATGGACGGAATGCTGGACAATGCAAACATTCACCCCCAGTCACAAAGATCTGGGTTTAATCCATCATTCTTTTGCTCACCACACCACCCCAGTTTGGACCCAGCCATATGCAAATCAGTCTTGACCCTGTTCCTTGTGGGAACAGTCCAGCCCGAACTGCCAAGCCAGGTCCTCCCTGGACCGGAAACAAGCATCCTGGGACCGGTTTCAGGGCATCACCCTTCTTCAGCCAGGCTAGCTTGAATCCAGTGGTGTAGTGAGCACGGGACCCACGTCTGGGCATACCCTTCCCACTTAGGGCGACAAATGCAAAAGAAACAATTGATGGACGGAATGCTGGACAATGCAAACATTCACCCCCAGTCACAAAGATCTGGGTTAAATCCATCATTCTTTTGCTCACCACACCACCCCAGTTTGGACCCAGCCATATGCAAATCAGTCTTGACCCTGTTCCTTGTGGGAACAGTCCAGCCCGAACTGCCAAGCCAGGTCCTCCCTGGACCGGAAACAAGCATCCTGGGACCGGTTTCAGGGCATCACCCTTCTTCAGCCAGGCTAGCTTGAATCCAGTGGTGTAGTGAGCACGGGACCCACGTCTGGGCATACCCTTCCCACTTAGGGCGACAAATGCAAAAGAAACAATTGATGGACGGAATGCTGGACAATGCAAACATTCACCCCCAGTTACAAAGATCTGGGTTAAATCCATCATTCTTTTGCTCACCACACCACCCCAGTTTGGACCCAGCCATATGCAAATCAGTCTTGACCCTGTTCCTTGTGGGAACAGTCCAGCCCGAACTGCCAAGCCAGGTCCTCCCTGGACCGGAAACAAGCATCCTGGGACCGGTTTCAGGGCATCACCCTTCTTCAGCCAGGCTAGCTTGAATCCAGTGGTGTAGTGAGCACGGGACCCACGTCTGGGCATTCCCTTCCCACTTAGGGCGACAAATGCAAAAGAAACAATTGATGGATGGAATGCTGGACAATGCAAACATTCACCCCCAGTCACAAAGATCTGGGTTAAATCCATCATTCTTTTGCTCACCACCACCCCAGTTTGGACCCAGCCATATGCAAATCAGTCTTGACCCTGTTCCTTGTGGGAACAGTCCAGCCCGAACTGCCAAGCCAGGTCCTCCCTGGACCGGAAACAAGCATCCTGGGACCGGTTTCAGGGCATCACCCTTCTTCAGCCAGGCTAGCTTGAATCCAGTGGTGTAGTGAGCACGGGACCCACGTCTGGGCATACCCTTCCCACTTAGGGCGACAAATGCAAAAGAAACAATTGATGGACGGAATGCTGGACAATGCAAACATTCCCCCCAGTCACAAAGATCTGGGTTAAATCCATCATTCTTTTGCTCACCACACCACCCCAGTTTGGACCCAGCCATATGCAAATCAGTCTTGACCCTGTTCCTTGTGGGAACAGTTCAGCCCGAACTGCCAAGCCAGGTCCTCCCTGGACCGGAAACAAGCATCCTGGGACCGGTTTCAGGGCATCACCCTTCTTCAGCCAGGCTAGCTTGAATCCAGTGGTGTAGTGAGCACGGGACCCACGTCTGGGCATACCCTTCCCACTTAGGGCGACAAATGCAAAAGAAACAATTGATGGACGGAATGCTGGACAATGCAAACATTCACCCCCAGTCACAAAGATCTGGGTTAAATCCATCATTCTTTTGCTCACCACACCACCCCAGTTTGGACCCAGCCATATGCAAATCAGTCTTGACCCTGTTCCTTGTGGGAACAGTCCAGCCCGAGCTGCCAAGCCAGGTCCTCCCTGGACCGGAAACAAGCATCCTGGGACCGGTTTCAGGGCATCACCCTTCTTCAGCCAGGCGAGCTTGAATCCAGTGGTGTAGTGAGCACGGGACCCACGTCTGGGCATACCCTTCCCACTTAGGGCGACAAATGCAAAAGAAACAATTGATGGACGGAATGCTGGACAATGCAAACATTCACCCCCAGTTACAAAGATCTGGGTTAAATCCATCATTCTTTTGCTCACCACACCACCCCAGTTTGGACCCAGCCATATGCAAATCAGTCTTGACCCTGTTCCTTGTGGGAACAGTCCAGCCCGAACTGCCAAGCCAGGTCCTCCCTGGACCGGAAACAAGCATCCTGGGACCGGTTTCATGGCATCACCCTTCTTCAGCCAGGCTAGCTTGAATCCAGTGGTGTAGTGAGCACGGGACCCACGTCTGGGCATACTCTTCCCACTTAGGGCGACAAATGCAAAAGAAACAATTGATGGACGGAATGCTGGACAATGCAAACATTCCCCCCAGTCACAAAGATCTGGGTTAAATCCATCATTCTTTTGCTCACCACACCACCCCAGTTTGGACCCAGCCATATGCAAATCAGTCTTGACCCTGTTCCTTGTGGGAACAGTCCAGCCCGAACTGCCAAGCCAGGTCCTCCCTGGACCGGAAACAAGCATCCTGGGACCGGTTTCAGGGCATCACCCTTCTTCAGCCAGGCTAGCTTGAATCCAGTGGTGTAGTGAGCACGGGACCCACGTCTGGGCATACCCTTCCCACTTAGGGCGACAAATGCAAAAGAAACAATTGATGGACGGAATGCTGGACAATGCAAACATTCACCCCCAGTCACAAAGATCTGGGTTAAATCCATCATTCTTTTGCTCACCACACCACCCCAGTTTGGACCCAGCCATATGCAAATCAGTCTTGACCCTGTTCCTTGTGGGAACAGTCCAGCCCGAGCTGCCAAGCCAGGTCCTCCCTGGACCGGAAACAAGCATCCTGGGACCGGTTTCAGGGCATCACCCTTCTTCAGCCAGGCGAGCTTGAATCCAGTGGTGTAGTGAGCACGGGACCCACGTCTGGGCATACCCTTCCCACTTAGGGCGACAAATGCAAAAGAAACAATTAGACATCTAGATAAGCTGAGCAATAAGTTTCCATCCCTGTCAGAACTTTATTCACCAACCTCTGGAAAGTGGCAGGTGCATTTTTCAATCCAAAGGGCATCACCACAAAGTGGTAGTGCCCACCAGGGGTCGAAAATGCTTTCTTGGCTTTTGCATCATCAGCTAATCTGATCTGCCAGTAGCCAGCTGTTAGGTCAAACGTGCTGAGATTCTTGGCTGAGGCCAAAGTATCAATCAGCTCATCTGCCCTTGGTATGGGATAGGCATCAGTCCTAGTGACTGCATTGAGGCCTCTGTAGTCTACACAAAACCTCATTTCTTTCTTACCACCCTGGGTATGAGGCTTGGGTACCAGGACTACTGGACTAGCCCAAGGGCTATCTGAAGGCTCAATTACACCTAGCTCCAACATTTTCTGGACTTCAGTCCTGATACAGTCCCTGACATGATCAGGTTGCCTGTAGATTTTATTCTTGACAGGCAGACTGTCTCCAGTGTCCACCTCGTGGGTGCACCAGGAAGTTTGACTAGGGGTCAGGCTAAACATATGTCTAAACTGTTGCAGAACTTGTCTGCACTCAGTTTGCTGATGGTCAGTGAGGCTGCTTGCCAAAGCAACACCATCTACTGACCCATCATCAGGGTTCTGAGAGAGCAGGTCGGGGAGAGGGTCACTCTCCTCCTCCTGGTCCTCATCAGTTGCCATGAGCAAGCCCATGTCAGCCCTGTCAACATATGGCTTTAATCTGTTGACATGGAGCACCCTCAGGGGGCTCCTGGGAGTTCCAAGATTCACCAGATAGGTGACTTCTCCCTTCTGTTCAACTATTGTATGGGGGCCACTCCACTTGTCCTGGAGGGCGCTGGGGCCACAGGCTCCAACACCCACACTTTCTGTCCTGGCTGGTATACAGTCAGTACAGCCTTTTGGTCATGCCAAGCTTTTTGTAATTCTTGGCTGGCCTCCAGGTTTTTGGTTGCCTTTTTCATGTACTCAGCCATCCGGGAGCGGAGACCAAGTACATAGTCCATCACATCTTGTTTGGGGGCTTGAGAGGTAACTCCCAGCCCTCTTTTACCAAACACAGTGGACCTCTCACAGGATGCCCAAACAGAAGCTCAAATGGGCTGTAGCCAACCCCCTTCTGTGGAACCTCTCTGTAGGCAAACAACAGGCAAGGAAGAAGAAGGTCCCATTTCCGCCTAAGCTTCTCTGGGAGTCCTTTAATCATTCCTTTCAAGGTTTTGTTGACGCGTTCAACTAAACCATTGCATTAGTGGGTGATAGGGGTGGTGAACTTGTAAGTTACACCACACTCCTTCCACATTGCTTTTAGATACCCTGACATGAAGTTGGTACCTCTGTCAGAAATGACCTCCTTTGGAAAACCCACTCTGGAGAAGACTCCAATGAGGGCTCTTGCCACCACAGGGGCTGTGGTGGTCCTCGGAGAATTACGTCTGGGTACCTGGTGGCATGATCCACTACCACCAGGATAAACCTGTGCCCAGATGCAGTTTGAGGTCAAGGGGACCAACAATGTCAATCCCTACCCTTTCAAGGGTACCCCCACCACCGGTAGTGGTATCAGGGGCCTTTGTTGTGCCACCTGCCTTACCACTGGCTTGGCATGTGACACAGGAGCGACAAAACTCCTTTGTGTCCTCTGACATATGTGGCCAATGAAAATGTGGAACAACCCTGTCCCAGGTCTTGTTTTGGCCCAAGTGTCCTGCTAAAGGGATATCATGTGCTAAGGTCAAGAGGAACCCCTAAACTTCTGAGGTATTACCAACCTCCTGGTGGCTCCAGGGGCTGGGTCTCTACCCTCAGAATATAGGAGTCCCTCATCCCAATAAACTTTATGGGACCCACTAGCACTCCCAGCAGCCTCAGCAGCAGCCTGCTGTCTGAGGGGTTCAAGAGGGGGCAGCACTGTTGCTCCTTCCTCAGATCTTCCCTAGAAGGGCCCCCTGCCCCCAAGAACTCAACCTGATCAGGCTCAAGTCCCTCTGGGGCAGTTCCTTCTTCAGGATCTGCTTCACCTCCCTCTGGGAGGAATCTGTGATCTGAGACAGAGGGGAAGGCACTGCCTTTACCCTACTGCTCCTCCCTTGGGATACCAAAGGGGATGATGGACGGAGCGTTAGAGCAAATCAAACACTCACCCCCAGTCAACTGATCTGGGTTTAATCCATCATCATTCTTTAGCTCACTCCACCACCCCAGTTCAGACATGGCCATATGCAAATCAGTCTGACCCTGTGCCTCATGGGAACAGTCCAGCCCGAACTGCCAAGCCATGTCTTCCCTGGACCGGGAAACAAGCATCCTGGGACCGGTTTCGGGTTCAAAACCCTCATCAGCCAGGCTATCTTGAATCCAGTGGCAAAGTGAGCAAGGGACCCACGTCTGGGCATACCCTGCCAACTTAGGGGCGAACAAAGCGATACCAAAGGGATGATGGACGGAGCGTTAGAGCAAATCAAACACTCACCCCCAGTCAACTGATCTGGGTTTAATCCATCATCATTCTTTAGCTCACTCCACCACCGCAGTTCAGACATGGCCATATGCAAATCAGTCTGACCCTGTACCTCATGGGAACAGTCCAGCCCGAACTGCCAAGCCATGTCTTCCCTGGACCGGAAACAAGCATCCTGGGACCGGTTTCGGGTTCAAAACCCTCATCAGCCAGGCTATCTTGAATCCAGTGGCAAAGTGAGCAAGGGACCCACGTCTGGGCATACCCTGCCAACTTAGGGCGAACAAAGCGATACCAAAGGGGATGATGGACGGAGCGTTAGAGCAAATCAAACACTCACCCCCAGTCAACTGATCTGGGTTTAATCCATCATCATTCTTTAGCTCACTCCACCACCCCAGTTCAGACATGGCCATATGCAAATCAGTCTGACCCTGTGCCTCATGGGAACAGTCCAGCCCGAACTGCCAAGCCATGTCTTCCCTGGACCGGGAAACAAGCATCCTGGGACCGGTTTCGGGTTCAAAACCCTCATCAGCCAGGCTATCTTGAATCCAGTGGCAAAGTGAGCAAGGGACCCACGTCTGGGCATACCCTGCCAACTTAGGGCGAACAAAGCGATACCAAAGGGGATGATGGACGGAGCGTTAGAGCAAATCAAACACTCACCCCCAGTCAACTGATCTGGGTTTAATCCATCATCATTCTTTAGCTCACTCCACCACCCCAGTTCAGACATGGCCATATGCAAATTAGTCTGACCCTGTGCCTCATGGGAACAGTCCAGCCCGAAATGCCAAGCCATGTCTTCCCTGGACCGGAAACAAGCATCCTGGGACCGGTTTCGTGATCAAAACCCTCATCAGCCAGGCTATCTTGAATCCAGTGGCAAAGTGAGCAAGGGACCCACGTCTGGGCATACCCTGCCAACGTAGGGCGAACAAAGCGATACCAAAGGGGATGATGGACGGAGCGTTAGAGCAAATCAAACACTCACCCCCAGTCAACTGATCTGGGTTTAATCCATCATCATTCTTTAGCTCACTCCACCGCCCCAGTTCAGACTTGGCCATATGCAAATCAGTCTGACCCTGTGCCTCATGGGAACAGTCCAGCCCGAACTGCCAAGCCATGTCTTCCCTGGACCGGAAACAAGCATCCTGGGACTGGTTTCGGGTTCAAAACCCTCATCAGCCAGGCTATCTTGAATGCAGTGGCAAAGTGAGCAAGGGACCCACGTCTGGGCATACCCTGCCAACTTAGGGCGAACAAAGCGATACCAAAGGGGATGATGGACGGAGCGTTAGAGCAAATCAAACACTCACCCCCAGTCAACTGATCTGGGTTTAATCCATCATCATTCTTTAGCTCACTCCACCACCCCAGTTCAGACATGGTCATATGCAAATCAGTCTGACCCTGTGCCTCATGGGAACAGTCCAGCCCGAACTGCCAAGCCATGTCTTCCCTGGACCGGAGAACAAGCATCCTGGGACCGGTTTCGGGTTCAAAACCCTCATCAGCCAGGCTATCTTGAATCCAGTGGCAAAGTGAGCAAGGGACCCACGTCTGGGCATACCCTGCCAACTTAGGGGCGAACAAAGCGATACCAAAGGGGATGATGGACGGAGCGTTAGAGCAAATCAAACACTCACCCCCAGTCAACTGATCTGGGTTTAATCCATCATCATTCTTTAGCTCACTCCACCACCCCAGTTCAGACATGGCCATATGCAAATCAGTCTGACCCTGTGCCTCATGGGAACAGTCCAGCCCGAACTGCCAAGCCATGTCTTCCCTGGACCGGAAACAAGCATCCTGGGACCGGTTTCGGGTTCAAAACCCTCATCAGCCAGGCTATCTTGAATCCAGTGGCAAAGTGAGCAAGGGACCCACGTCTGGGCATACCCTGCCAACTTAGGGCGAACAAAGCGATATTGCCTCCTCTTGGGAAGCATCTGGTCCATTGTTCCAGGATCCAGAGCTGGTTCAGTGTCATGCATTCTTGCTTGTGACCTGGTCACAGCAAATACCTCTGCAGGGATGCCCAACATCTCAGCATGAGTCCATAACTCTACTTCAGACCAGGCTGAAGTCTCTAGATCATTGCCCAATAGACATTCGACAGGGAGGTCTGCACTGACTACAACGTTCTTGAGGCCAGTTACCCCTCCCCAGGAGAAATTCACAACTGCCAGACTATGGTTGGTCTTGGCGTTGCTTGCATTGGTGACCTGGTACATTTCGCCCAGGATGATCTGTCCAGGGTCCACAAGATCCTCTGCCACCATGGTGACACTAGCACCTGTGTCCCTAAATGCCAAAGCCTGTTTGCCATTTATTACAGGCTGCTGTTTGTATTTGCCCAGATTACTGGGACTCACTAGGAAGGACATATTAAGGTCTCCCTCACAAATCAGCATTGCCTGAGTGGGCACTCTGACTAGGTCAGAGTCCACTTCAGAACCCAGGGTCAACCCTACTAAACCCTTAGTCTGTGTACCACCTCCACCAGTAGCTGAACTAGGGGGAACAGTTGCCTTAGGGGCAGGAGTGGTGGTGGTTTGGTCTTTGGACTTGTTACAGTCAGAAGTCCAGTGCCCTTTCTGTTTACAGAATTTGCACCAGGGCTTCTTTTGGCCTTTTCCTTGTTGGACTGTGACTCCCCACCAGATGCAGATTTTGGGGCCCTTGTGAAGACTTCTGGTCTTTTGACTTATCCCCACCTTTCTCAGAGCCCTTAGGATCTTGCTTCTTGAGTGTCACCCCCTTGGTTCTGGGGTTTCTGCCTCACCCTGGTTCTGACCCACTTGTCTGCCTTCTTTCCCAATTCTTGGGGAGAGGTCAGATCCGAGTCCACCAGGTACTGATGCAACAACTGGTTCTGGCAATTATTAAGGATCTGTTCTCTCATCATCAGATTATACAATCCCTTGAAATCAGTAACCCTACTGCCAACCAGCCAACCCTCTAGAGCCTTGGTTGCACAATCAACAAAGTCAGTCCAGTCCTGAGTCTGTGCCTTCTGGGTGTCTCTGAACTTTAACCTGTACTGCTCAGTGGTTAAGCCAAACCCATCTATCAGTGCACTCTTCAGGACTTCATAATCATCAGCATCCTCTTCTCTAACAGAGAGGAGCTTGTGTTGTATCCTGCTTCTCCCTGCTCTTCTCTCTTTCTTGTCCTTTCTTAGTCTCTTGTACTCTGCTGCTCAGCCTGTCTCTATGATGTCATCCTTAGTTCTATCTGTGTATGTTTAAGTGTACTGTCAGTTACCTTGGAGGCTGAGCAGCAGGGCAGCTGCTCCCGGTGGGGCCTTTATTGGAACTTTACTTGATTCTGCTATCTTTATTATATGCTGTGTCTATTTATCCTATGACTTCAAATCAACAATAAATCTACAACTGGATCACAGCAACCAAAGAGTCATCGTTATTTATTGGATGTTACACTTGTCTCTACCTTTATCTGAAAAGGAGAGCCACAAGATTGCTGCCCACTGCTTCTGGGGGACCTGCTGTACTCTACAGGCCCTCTCCATAGCAGTTATCCACTTGTGGATATCATCCCCACTCTGGTAGGGAGGAACAACCTTGCTCAGGTTCCTATGGTCTGGAACAGATTCTCTGCCTCTAGGGACACTGTTGCTGCCACCAAGGGGTTCTAACCCCTCTCGTCGAGAAGCTCTCTGGATCTCCAGGGCTTCTCTATCCAGTGCCAACTGCTTGGTTCTGAGAGCAACTCTTGCTTCCTCATACTGCAGCAGTTTGCACATTCTTTCAGAGGAGGTCTCTCTTATGGGAAAGTATGAGTTCCTCTGGTGGACAAATTCTCTGCCAGAGTGATAAGAGTGCTCAGATTCCCTGGAAGGGGACCTATGCCTCTCATCCACTCTGTCAGTTCTCTTAGGGAGAATTCCTCTGTCCTTTTCAGGTCCCTTGAGGCCTGGCCCTTCAATCACAGAGTGCTGGTCATTCGGATTTTCATCGTCTGACCCAGATACTGTAATTGACCCACCCACTGATTCAGACCCATTGGCTCCTAGAGCCAATCTAAGATCATCTGCTGTCAGCAGATCTATCAGGTGCAGGGTTGAGGGACTCTGTCCTAGTCTCAGGTGTCTTTCAACACACATGGCTCTCAAGTCAGAGAAAGCCATGTCCTTGTACTGAGGCTGAGTGGATCCACTGGTTCCACCCTTTAAGGACATTCTAGTGTTGTGCAGTGTTGTACTACCTACACTAGTTTGTGGCCTACTGATCCTAGCTTGAGCTGTAGAAAGGGTGTGCTATCCCTTGGCACACAGCTCTAAGTTCAGTAGAACTTATCGATACTAAGCTTGACTTTATATGTACCTTAAGTACCTATAGTGGTTTTCAGTTAGTAATTCAAATAGAGATTTTCTGGTAAAACAATAGCAAGCTGGAATCCCACCGCTGCCACCAATGTGAGAAGTTGGCCTGGTATATGCTGTTCACTAATTAAAGTGGACACCTTGCACCAGAACAATTCGACTCTTATGGTAGATAGGTTTAAGACAACCTTTATAGAAAGCTATCCTAGTGGTAGCTGTGGAGAGCAGCCTTCAGGCTAAGTCTTGAAGGAATGTAAAGCAGCTTGTTTTACCACACAATCTCTTGAATCACCAAATGAAAAGACACCACACAGGTATATATATCAAATATATATGTATTTATTAATAAACACTCTCTACTAATCTCTTTATGAGATTAGAGGACAGGAACTATATGTACAAGTCAAATATTTATCAGGATAAGTTTAGCACAATTGAATATTACAATCTTAGTTTGCTAGACCTAGGTCTAGGGCATCTAGAATCGAGGGACCCCCAAGAACCACCCCAGGTAGTTGTAGGAGACCCACAGGGGACGGACGCGGTGACCTGCGCACCGATCGCGAATCCTGTGCGAGTCTATGCACTCAGACGCGATTGAGATATCAATGTTCAATGTCCCTTGCGTGTTCGAGGCGAACACACCGATCGGACTCAGTACGAGTCGGAGGATGCGGTCTACAGATAGGATTTGCAAGGGAGTCGGACGCGGTGTGTCTAACACAGACGCGAACCAGGTACGAGTCAGTGCGAGAATCGCACGGGGAAAGTAAGAGTTTTAGGATACTTCTGGTGAACCTACAAGCAAGTCACTTACAGGGTAAGTAGTTCGAGGGCCCACACCTACAGGAGCACCGTAGTGCTGCAGTTACCTCACCCAGGGAAGCCGGGTGCACAGGTGTCCTTTGGTGTCGGGTCGCGGCGTCGTTTTCAATGGCGAACAAGAAGACTTGCTGCTTGTGATGGTGTGAAGAAGTGTCCGGTGGAATCCAAGCCTGGATTCGGTGGAAGGATGACCTGAAAGCAGAGGGGACAGTGTTCAAAGTCACTTGGCAGTGACTCGGGGCAAGGAAGATGAATGCCCACCGTCGTCGCAGGGTTCAGGTCGTTCATGGTTGCCTTGACTCTTCGGCCACGAGGTCCAGGAGGCGTCGACGATGACCAGGAGCTGGATTCGGCGTGTCCCACGATGTCTGCGGCTTACTGCGGTGTCGGCAACTTGATCGGAGCCAACAAGCCTTGGTAATAGCAAGTCTCGGGGAAAGTGTGAAGAGGCAATGGCGCAGACCAGCAAGGTCTGTGGAACTCACCCAGTGAGGGTAAGTCAGGGCAGGCCTGGAGCAACCAGGGGAGCCCTTTGGTTTCTTTGGAAAGTCTTCTGGGGACCCACAAGCCGGCTGGCAAGGGATCGCGAAGACGCCTCGGGAGGATTCTCTCACAGGGGCCCACGGTCACTCGGGACGTGGTAGGCTTCTGATCTTAGGAGGGTTCCTGCTGGAGGCTGGGACCACACGTGGTCCAAAGCACAAGTTCGTGGAACGTTGTGGAGGGGTTGCACTCGACAATAGTGCACGGTACCCCGGGGTCGCGGTTCCTCATTACTCTTGGGGTCCACTGGCTTCAGCTTCGCTGGGGACTCACGATGGCCTTTGAGAAGTCAGGAAATCCACTTCTTGGGCTGCAGGGACTTCGGACTCCGGCGGGAGCGGCGTAGTTTGCGACCGTCGTTTGTAGTTTTGGTGCCTGCCAAGCAGGGAGTCACTCCTTGACTCCAAGGGAGATTCTTCAGTCTTCCAAAGGTAGTGGAACGTCGAAGGTCCAGGATTCTTCTTGTAGAGCGTCGTCCAGGAAATCTAGGGTGCAATGCACAGGTTCCCCCTCTTATACTAAAAGGAGGGGAGGGACTAGCTCTATGACCCTACCTATGGGAGGGTCAGGGGAGTGGGTGGCTACACCCACTTCCCTTTGTCCAGTTTCGCGCCAGAGCAGGGACAGGTAGCCCCTGAGCCGGTTTGAACTGGCATATGCACAGAGGAGCCTTCTGCTCCCCCAGTGCAGGACTTCAAAGCACTCTAAGAGTGCACCCACCCAACCCCAATACACTAAACCCTGTCTGGAAGGTGGTCACACCCCTTGGGACAGGATATCTATTGTTGGGCTTCCTCCACTGCGAGTGTTGGTCATCAGCAGGAGGGCAGCCCAGTGTCTGTGACTGGTGGCATCCATTTTGTGATGCCAGGGCTCTGTCGGATTCTACCGCGTTTCCACAGTAGGTACATGTCTATCCCTCTAGAAGGGTGGAATGCTACCCCCGCCGCCAGGACTGGCGGTGGGAGTAGTATTCAAGGTGTTTGACACCAAACACAACATGTTTCGATGCAGCCATTCCAAAGTTAGCATTTTACCGCGAGGATATAATGCACTTAAAAGTATATGGTTTAACCGCATCCACAAACAGCACCAGAGAATGGACTCTGAGAGCTGCAGAGGGGCCCTGCTCAGGCAGAGGCACCCCCTCACATAGAAGCCAAGCACCCTGCCCTCAGGATTGATAGTTGCAAAAACAACAGTTGATGGACAGAATGCAGAACAATGTCATACATTCACCCCAGTACAGAGATCTGGGCCTAAATCCATCGTTTTTTTGCTCACCATGCCATTCCAGTTTGAACCCAGCCATATGCAAATCAGTCTTGACCCTGTGCCTCATGGGAACAGTCCAGCCCGAACTGCCAAGCCAGGTCCTCCCTGGACTGGAAACAAGCATCCTAGGACCGGTTTCGGGGTTTCACCCCTCTTCAGCCAGGATAGCTTGATTGCAGTGGCATGGAGAGCACGGGACCCACGTCTGGGCATACCCATCCCACTCGGGGTGACAAATGCAAAAACAACAGTTGATGGACAGAATGCAGAACAATGTCATACATTCACCCCAGTACAGAGATCTGGGCCTAAATCCATCGTTTTTTGCTCACCATGCCATTCCAGTTTGAACCCAGCCATATGCAAATCAGTCTTGACCCTGTGCCTCATGGGAACAGTCCAGCCCGAACTGCCAAGCCATGTCCTCCCTGGACTGGAAACAAGCATCCTAGGACCGGTTTCGGGGTTTCACCCCTCTTCAGCCAGGATAGCTTGATTCCAGTGGCATGGAAACACGGGACCACGTCTGGGCATACCCATCCCACTCGGGGTGACAAATGCAAAAACAACAGTTGATGGACAGAATGCAGAACAATGTCATACATTCACCCCAGTACAGATATCTGGGCCTAAATCCATCGTTTTTGCTCACCATGCCATTCCAGTTTGAACCCAGCCATATGCAAATCAGTCTTGACCCTGTGCCTCATGGGAACAGTCCAGCCCGAACTGCCAAGCCAGGTCCTCCCTGGACTGGAAACAAGCATCCTAGGACCGGTTTCGGGGTTTCACCCCTCTTCAGCCAGGATAGCTTGATTCCAGTGGCATGGAGAGCACAGGACCCACGTCTGGGCATACCCATCCCACTCGGGGTGACAAATGCAAAAACAACAGTTGATGGACAGAATGCAGAACAATGTCATACATTCACCCCAGTACAGAGATCTGGGCCTAAATCCATCGTTTTTTCGTGGACTCAAGCTAGCCTGGCTGAAGAAGGGTGACATACCCTGAAACCGGTCCCAGGATGCTTGTTTCCGGTCAGGGAGGACCTGGCCTGGCAGTTCGGTCTGGACTGTTCCCATGGGGCACAGGGTCAAGACTGATTTGCATATGGCTGGGTCCAAGCTGGGGTGGCGTAGTGGGCAAAGAACGATGGATTTAACCCAGATCTTTTGACTGGGGAGAATGTTTGCATTGTCAGCATTCCGTCCATCATTTGTTTGCTGTAACACTTTTAAGCCCTAAGTGGGATGGGTATGCCCAGACGTGGGTCCCTTGCTCACTGTGCCACTGAATTCAAGCTAGCCTGGCTGAAGAAGGGTGACATACCCTGAAACCGGTCCCAGGATGCTTGTTTCAGGTCCAGGGAGGACCTGGCCTGGCAGTTCGGTCTGGACTGTTCCCATGGGGCACAGGGTCAAGACTGATTTGCATATGGCTGGGTCCAAACTGGGGTGGCGTAGTGGGAAAAGAACGATGGATTTAACCCAGATCTTTTGACTGGGGAGAATGTTTGCATTGTCAGCATTCCGTCCATCATTTGTTTGCTGTAACACTTTTCGCCCTAAGTGGGATGGGTATGCCCAGACGTGGGTCCCTTGCTCACTGTGCCACTGGATTCAAGCTAGCCTGGCTGAAGAAGGGTGACATACCCTGAAACCGGTCCCAGGATGCTTGTTTCCGGTCCAGGGAGGACCTGGCCTGGCAGTTCGGTCTGGACTGTTCCCATGGGGCACAGGGTCAAGACTGATTTGCATATGGCTGGGTCCAAACTGGGGTGGCGTAGTGGGCAAAAGAACGATGGATTTAACCCAGATCTTTTGACTGGGGGAGAATGTTTGCATTGTCAGCATTCCGTCCATCATTTGTTTGCTGTAACACTTTTCGCCCTAAGTGGGATGGGTATGCCCAGACGTGGGTCCCTTGCTCACTGTGCCACTGGATTCAAGCTAGCCTGGCTGAAGAAGGGTGACATACCCTGAAGCCGGACCCAGGATGCTTGTTTCCGGTCCAGGGAGGACCTGGCCTGGCAGTTCGGTCTGGACTGTTCCCATGGGGCACAGGGTCAAGACTAATTTGCATATGGCTGGGTCCAAACTGGGGTGGCGTAGTGGGCAAAAGAACGATGGATTTAACCCAGATCTTTTGACTGGGGGAGAATGTTTGCATTGTCAGCATTCCGTCCATCATTTGTTTGCTGTAACACTTTTCGCCCTAAGTGGGATGGGTATGCCCAGACGTGGGTCCCTTGCTCACTGTGCCACTGGATTCAAGCTAGCCTGGCTGAAGAAGGGTGACATACCCTGAAACCGGTCCCAGGATGCTTGTTTCCGGTCCAGGGAGGACCTGGCCTGGCAGTTCGGTCTGGACTGTTCCCATGGGGCACAGGACCAAGACTGATTTGCATATGGCTGGGTCCAAACTGGGGTGGCGTAGTGGGCAAAAGAACGATGGATTTAACCCAGATCTTTTGACTGGGGGAGAATGTTTGCATTGTCAGCATTCCGTCCATCATTTGTTTGCTGTAACACTTTTCGCCCTAAGTGGGATGGGTATGCCCAGACGTGGGTCCCTTGCTCACTGTGCCACTGGATTCAAGCTAGCCTGGCTGAAGAAGGGTGACATACCCTGAAACCGGTCCCAGGATGCTTGTTTCCGGTCCAGGGAGGACCTGGCCTGGCAGTTCGGTCTGGACTGTTCCCATGGGGCACAGGGTCAAGACTAATTTGCATATGGCTGGGTCCAAACTGGGGTGGCGTAGTGGGCAAAAGAACGATGGATTTAACCCAGATCTTTTGACTGGGGGAGAATGTTTGCATTGTCAGCATTCCGTCCATCATTTGTTTGCTGTAACACTTTTCAGCCCTAAGTGGGATGGGTATGCCCAGACGTGGGTCCCTTGCTCACTGTGCCACTGGATTCAAGCTAGCCTGGCTGAAGAAGGGTGACATACCCTGAAACCGGTCCCAGGATGCTTGTTTCCGGTCAGGGAGGACCTGGCCTGGCAGTTCGGTCTGGACTGTTCCCATGGGGCACAGGACCAAGACTGATTTGCATATGGCTGGGTCCAAACTGGGGTGGCGTAGTGGGCAAAGAACGATGGATTTAACCCAGATCTTTTGACTGGGGGAGAATGTTTGCATTGTCAGCATTCCGTCCATCATTTGTTTGCTGTAACACTTTTCGCCTAAGTGGGATGGGTATGCCCAGACGTGGGTCCCTTGCTCACTGTGCCACTGGATTCAAGCTAGCCTGGCTGAAGAAGGGTGACATACCCTGAAACCGGTCCCAGGATGCTTGTTTCCGGTCCAGGGAGGACCTGGCCTGGCAGTTCGGTCTGGACTGTTCCCATGGGGCACAGGGTCAAGACTGATTTGCATATGGCTGGGTCCAAACTGGGGTGGCGTAGTGGGCAAAAGAACGATGGATTTAACCCAGATCTTTTGACTGGGGGAGAATGTTTGCATTGTCAGCATTCCGTCCATCATTTGTTTGCTGTAACACTTTTCGCCCTAAGTGGGATGGGTATGCCCAGACGTGGGTCCCTTGCTCACTGTGCCACTGGATTCAAGCTAGCCTGGCTGAAGAAGGGTGACATACCCTGATACCGGTCCCAGGATGCTTGTTTCCGGTCCAGGGAGGACCTGGCCTGGCAGTTCGGTCTGGACTGTTCCCATGGGGCACAGGGTCAAGACTGATTTGCATATGGCTGGGTCCAAACTGGGGTGGCGTAGTGGGCAAAAGAACGATGGATTTAACCCAGATCTTTTGACTGGGGGAGAATGTTTGCATTGTCAGCATTCCGTCCATCATTTGTTTGCTGTAACACTTTTCGCCCTAAGTGGGATGGGTATGCCCAGACGTGGGTCCCTTGCTCACTGTGCCACTGGATTCAAGCTAGCCTGGCTGAAGAAGGGTGACATACCCTGAAACCGGTCCCAGGATGCTTGTTTCCGGTCCAGGGAGGACCTGGCCTGGCAGTTCGGTCTGGACTGTTCCCATGGGGCACAGGGTCAAGACTGATTTGCATATGGCTGGGTCCAAACTGGGGTGGCGTAGTGGGCAAAGAACGATGGATTTAACCCAGATCTTTTGACTGGGGGAGAATGTTTGCATTGTCAGCATTCCGTCCATCATTTGTTTGCTGTAACACTAAGGATTGATAGGGCCTGCCTTAGGGGTGACTGATAGGGTTATATGTGTGTGTAGGAGAGATATAGGGAACCTATATCTCAGTGAGGGGTGCTAGCACTTCCTCACTCAGGCTGCAGTAGCAGGCCTGTGGTGTCAGATTTAGTCTGCTTCCCAGGGGTGGCATAATACATGCTGCAGCCCCTGGTAGGCCTGTGAAGTATCTATGCCCTTGGTACCTAAGGTACCATATACTAGGGACTCATAAGGTACCACAGTATCCAATCACTAGTGCACCTAGAGTGCACTCCAAATCGTTTAGAGAGAACAGAGAGGCTGGGGCCCTGATTAGCAGGGGCCCAGCCAGACTATAGCGAGAAACCAGTGTAAACATCAGAAAAAAAGTGGGGGCAACATAAGAGGCAGATCCTACT
This sequence comes from Calotriton arnoldi, assembly GCA_963921515.1. NCBI lineage: Eukaryota > Metazoa > Chordata > Amphibia > Caudata > Salamandridae > Calotriton > Calotriton arnoldi. Next base: position 946,189 of record CAWUFW010000392.1, on the reverse strand, counting down.
CTCCTACATGCACCAAGACACGCAGCCTGCAAAGGCAGTGTGTGTGTGAAAAGGTGCAGGGCCTCTAAGGGTGGCACAATAAGTGCTGCAGCCCTTAGTGGCCTTCCCTGGTCACAGTGCCCTGGGTACCTGTGGTACCTTTTACCAGGGGCCTACCTGTGGCCAGGGATGCCAATTGGGTTTAGGCTTCAATGCAGTTTTTAGGGAAGGAACATAGGCCCTGGGTACCTGATTAGCAGGAGCCCCAGGGCACACTCAATAAAAGAACATCAGCAATTCAGCAAAAAGTGGGGGCATACCATGCAGAAAGAGGGCACTTTCTCACAATTTCCCTCATCCGTCTTGTATGATGTTATTCCGCCTGGATATCCCATTGGGTAATTTCCGGGACTCTCTTTGTTTTCTTCATCTCGACCTTCTGGTCGCGCGTGTTGTACATGCTTGTTTCACAAGCGTTCTCTTTCATGTCTATTACCCTTGGGAAGTACGTGCCTGTTGCTGTTCTTCTAGCAGGCGATGTTGTCTTTCGGCCTTCCTCCGCCCCCCTTTTTTCTCTATTATGTCGCCTGGTATTTGGAGCTGGTTTAGGCTCTGTGTGTCTCAGTGTGTACATGGAGTGTCCTTTGGGTGTTGCTGTGTCTTATTGGGCTGCAACATGATTGTCTTGCATATATATATTGGTGGGACAGTGTTTGAGTTTTTACATGTTACATTATTGCCTTTATGGCTATACATTGTTTACCTGTGCCTCTATGCCCGCGGAGTGCTCTATGGATCTGTCTCCTGATCCATTTCTTTTGTTTAAAAAAAACAAAAAAAAACGGGAGGAGGGCTTTTTCTCCATGGAAGAACTCTTCTTCATTTGGCGTATGCTCTGTTTCTCTAGGCCCTTCCCCTCCATGGCTTAGGTGGATTGATTATCATGGTTCTTTTCTGTTTGTTCTTTATTGGGACAGGAACCCCCAGGTGTTTCTTGTCATTCCAAGTTTTAGTGTACCTTGGGGGTTCGCATGCTCCATTCTGACTGTTGTCAGGTGTTTTTGTGTAGGATTTCATCCTACTCCCTTCAGGCTTGGTTTCCCTTACCTGGCTTATCTTTTCCTCTTTATCTGTCCTTTGACTTTTCTTCCATACCTTGCGATGGGAGAGTTAGTTCATCTTGTTGTGGTTGGAAGGGTCCCTTCGAAATTTTGTCTTTCAGTAGTTTGCCCTTTGGCTCCTCTGGTCCACAAGTTCTCTTATCCCGAGATAGATGCCATCCTCTGCTTAGCCGGGTCGGGTAGCCCAGTAGTCTAATATGTGCATTGCAGGGACCTCTGCTCCTCCTCGTAGTCATATGTTCAAATTCTGGTGGGTCCCCTCAGCCCTTCATCCAGTTGGATCCATACTTCAGTACCATTGAGCTGGGTAACAATGGACATCTGTACTTCAGCACCAAAATGCCTAAGGGTGGCCATGCGCTTTGCACAATATACATGTTATGTTATTTTATGCTGTCCCTAATTATTGCGTTTTTGTGTGGTCTTTGCCACTCTTTTCATGAAAAAGCCAAGTCTTTTTATCTGCTGCCGAGTGGGACTGGTCGGACTTTACACTCGACCTGCTGGTTCTCTTGGGAACTGTTGTAGGACTGGTTCACAGACCCTCCTCTTAGGGGGGTATGGCTATGGTATTTAATTCACAAGTTAAGTAATCTGCGGCTAGATGTCTCTATCAGATGAACAAGTTACTTACCTTCGGTAACAATGTATCTGGTAGAGACATAGTCTACCCACAGATTCCTTAACGCCCCGCCTATCCTCCCCACTCTGCGAATAACCTATGAGGTCTGGTCTTGGTGTTACCATTCCACTCATTTCCATTGCTGAGTGGCCCTCCCTCTTCACACCGGTTTTTACACTCCGCTGAGCTCTGCCGTATGTTATGATGGGACTCTACAAACCTGCTGGTCTTGTCTCATAGGTCTTGTATGAGGTTGCCACACTATCCATTTCTCCTTGATACATGTTGAATGGGGTGACTGAGAGGTGTTTTCCTGACAAGCTGTATTAGGCACCACTGCGCAGTGTTTGACATGGATTTTTCATCTTTTTTGACACACTGTTTCTGCAGCCAGTTTCTATGGTGTCCCCACGTTCTGCGCGGAATGTTTCACAGAAGAAACTGACGTCAGCGCGCAGGAGGGGACTTATATGGCTCCGCTGACGTCTCATCCGGAGTCAACATTGCTGCGGAGCCATGCGACACCGCCCCCCTGGCGCTCAGAGGTACTGCTTAGATAAGTTTCCGGATCCAGTCTGACGCCTGGGAAAAATTCACAAGTTAAGGAATCTGCGGCTAGACTATGCCTCTACCAGATACATGTTACAGAAGGTAAGTAACTTGTTCCTCTATACTATACCAAAATGAGGTATAGTGTGAAGAGAGTCCAGTGGATCCCCCAGAGGCTTTAAAGAGGTTAAAGTAGATAACACTAATGCTCTCTTTTGTGGTAGTGTGGGCGAGCAGTTAGGCTTATCAGAGGGCAGTGTTAAGCATTTGTTGTACACACAGTGGTAATAAATGAGACACACACTCAATGAATGTAAGTCCGTTTTTATATAGCGCAGCTACTCACCCTTACGGGTCTCAAGGCGCTGGGGGCCGTAGTGGAAATTAAGTGAGCTATTGCCCAGAGTCACATGGTGCTGAGCTGAGCTGCCGCCGGAGCCGGAGATCGAACCGTGAACCCTGTGCTCCGAAGTCAGCTGCCCTGGCCGCTGCACCACACCTCTCCGAGACCAATTTATAAAAAATAGAACTTGGTTATATTTATTTTGCAGAACCACATAACTTCGTCATAGGTAAATACTTTTTTAAAAGGAAAAACTTTTCAGTTTAAAAAATGAACACAGTGCAATTTTCAGACTTTGCAATGTTAACCTATGAAAGGAAGAAAACATTCAGCATACATAGGGATAACATTGACAAGACCAGTCTCAGAAGTTAAGGTAAGTATTGGGCAAGGTTCAGTTCAGCACTAACACTGCACCACCAGCGGCACAGGGGCGGCAGGGTGCAGGGTGCAAGTTCGAGGTCGGGCACCCAATACAAATCAATGGGGATTGGGACAATCAGTCAGAGGCTGCTTGCAGGTAAGTAGCAGTGACCTGGGGGGCCAGTCTTCAGGGTTTGAAGCAAGCACTGGGCGGGGCCCAAAGCAGCACCAACACTACACCACCAGCGGCACAGGGGCGGCCGGGTGCAGAGTGCCAACACAGTGTCGGGGGCCCAATGCAAAGCAATGGAGAAAACCAAAATCAGAATCAGGCTGCAGGCTCAGGCCAGTAGGCCAGTCGAAGGAAACCAGCAGCTGGAAAGGTAATTTTTGATGCTCTGGGACATTGGGACACCTTTGGTCCTCTTCACCAAGGCTCAGGGTGGCGGGTGCAGGGGTACCTTTTAGTGTTGGATACGGCTTACCGAAGCAGGTCACGGTTGGGGGGGGGGGTCTCCGCGCAAAAGCTGCAGGCGACATCAAGGAGTCCAGGAGAGGTCAGCTCACGGTGGACTCGGGCTCTGGAGAGCTGGGGAACTATGCTGGAACTGGTGGGCCACTTGGACTCGGGCCGGAGGTATCGGGTGCAGAGGTGGAACCGGGCAGGCTTCGGGGTTCTTCTGGTCAAAGAGTCCTTACTTTAAATATGCTTGCTTGGTGAACAGGTCTGCTGTTCTCAGAAGTACTGATCTTTGTCGAAGGCAGACAGTCCTCCCAAGGCTTTGGAGGTCACTGGGCTGCAGGACGGATCGTCTGATGACGCAGGATCATCGAGGGCTGCAGTCAGGCCAAGAGGGCTGGGACAAACTCAATTGGTTTCTGCTGTCTTCTCTGCTGGTGTGACTCTGTAGTGTCCGCTCTTCTTGGGTCATCAGGAACTGAAATTCAGGGTCTGGGGATGCCATCTAAATACTAGATTTAGGGGTGTTACAAGGGAGTGACAGATAGTGGCCAATGGACCCCTTATCTTGGGTGTCTACACCCTCTATTATGCCAACCTCCTGTGGGAGGGGGACATAGATCTAGCCCTGATTGGATAAGTTCCACCATCTTCAAGATGCTGGGCACTGAAAGGTGTACTTCACCTCGCTTCCAGCACCTGAGGGGTGGAGTTGGCAGAGGGGGGCACACCTTCTATCTTTTCTAAGTTTTCACACCTGTCCTCCTACCAAAAAGGGGGTGAGGACAGGAAGGGGGCCTGCTCCCTCTAACAGGAGAGGCTGGGGTCTCATTACAAATGCAGAAAGGCCTTTGAAGCTCCCCGCCACAGCTACCTCTTCCTGACCAGGGGGGAGATGTGAACACCTCCACCCAGGAAAGGCATTGTTCTTGGCCTCAGAGTGCGCAGGCACTCTCCCCTTGAGGTCAGAACACTGTCTGGTCGTAGCAGGCTGGTTCAGGCCAGTCAGTGACCACACTAAGGATTGGTAGGTTTCAGGGGACCCCCTCTAAGGGGTGGTCCTCTGTGTGCAAGTTTTAATAAATCTGACACTGGAATCAGTGCAGGTTTATGGTGCTGAGATGTTTGGTACCAAACATCCCATACTTCAGTGAAGCCATCATGGAGCTGGGGAACGTGTAATGATGAGTGTCTAGCCAATGCACTTACTATGGCTTCCCTGGTCACTTACAATATCCAGGAATCGACAGGGATATTGCAGGGACATATCTGCTCATTCTGATATGCCTTCACAGGAGATCTAGTGCACCCTGCCTTAGGGCTAAGGCCTGCTAGAGGGGTGTCTTACCTATATCTCATGCAGTGTCTATGGGTATGACACACAGGGATGTGTACCACATCGACTCTTCAGTTTTGTCTGCACCAAGACATGCAGGCTGCAGTGGCAGTGTGCTTGTGCTTGGTGAGGGGTCCCTTAGGGTGGCACAATTTGTGCTGCAGCCCTTAGGGACCCTCTTTAACCACAAGGCCCTTTGTACCAGAGGTATCTTTTACTAGGGGCTTACATGTGAGCTAAAGTGGTGCCAATTTTGGTATAGTTTTAGGGAAATAACACTGGTACTGGGAACCTGGTTAGCAGGGACCCAGTTCTCTACTGTCAAAGTTGCAGGACCTTTTGGTTCGAGTCAGTTTACAGACCAACCACCCGGAGGTATTGCCTTGGTATCTATACAATAGGTGATAAATCTGTGGTTACAAACCTTTATCAAGAGAACAAGTTACTTGACTTTAGTAATGCTATGTTGGGTGTAGACTATCTAACAGCAGGTTCCTCACCGACCCTCCGATTGTCCCCTTACTGTGAACTGGACTTTAATCTAAAAAAGGCCCAATTGGAGATCTCTACACTGGTCTGTATAAATCTGGAGACTGGATTCAGTGTCTGAGGGTGCGGACACTTCAGAAATCTACTGATATAAGCGTGTTTGTGTGGCGCCTACATAGGGCCCCACGCATCACTTCCGGGAGGAGTGAAAGCAGCACGGAGCCGCAGGGCACCACCTGTCAGCATGCAGGGGTACTGCTTGAGATTTTTCCGGATCCAGTCTACCGCCTGGGGGAATTGTCAAAATGTGAGGCCTGCGGTTAGATAGAGTCTCTACTAGAAAGAGCATTACAGAAGTTAAGTAACTTATTCTTTTGGTGGATACTCTAAATGCAGATTCCTCTTCATCCCCCCCTACTCATTCTGTGGTATGATTTCTTCTATCTGATAGGATCCCACTTTAGAAATCTACACATTCGTTTTTCAATTGCTCAGTAGGCACCCTTTCTGATGACAAGGCCGGGCTACTGAACAAAACTGATAGCATCGCAAAAGGGTGGTGCTTCTATGCAGCTTCGTTGGTTACTCCACAGTTGAATGGTGTTGATGCGGAGTCGCACTGCAGCACCTGCTTGCATGCAAGAGCACTGTTTCGAATTTTTCAGATCCAGTCTGGTGCCTGGAGATATTCACAATGTAAAGAATCCGCGGTTAGATACAGTTTTCACCAGAAAGATTGTTTACAAAGGTAAGAAACTTGTTTGTCTTTACTGAGGTTTTGCACCCTAGGACAACCTCACCTGAGCTCTTTCATTCAGAAAGGCTCTAAAGGACACCCTTATCAGCACTTGGTCTAAACCTTTTCTTGCCCATTGGTGAACAGGCAGGTGGTGGCCATACGCCACACACTGGCACCCAGCGACACAGATATTCAGATATTCAAAGCTCCCTAATGCAAGGAGTTTGCTGTTCCGGCTTCTGCAAGGAAGTGAATCCTAATGCATTCCCCAAGACCCCTCTAGACCGAGAAACAAAAACGACTGATGCGTTCAGGAATCAAATATTTTCGTCGGAAAGCCTGGCCTTGAAGTTGGTCTGTCTAGTAGGCCATTATATGCACACCCTCTAGGACATGTCCAGTGATATCTTGCTGGCTCTCCCGAAAGTGTTTAGGGCCTCCTTACCTCAAAACATGCAAGATGGCCAGGATGCAGCCAAATATGTGATTCGGGCTGGTCTGAATACTACTGATTCCTTAGGGCGAGCAGTTGGCACTAATGTAGTGCTCCGTCGCCATGCATGTATGTGATCCACAGGCTTTTCTGGAGATGTGCAGGCATCCCTAATGGGTATGGTTTTTGATGGATCCCGCCTTTTTGGTGAAGGAAGGCAGATTCTACCCTTGACAGCTTCAGGGAAAGGAGAGCCACGGTGCGTTCCAGGGCCCATCCTAGGCTACTCCAGAGGGTTGAGGAATAGACAATAACTGTCCACTCCCACAGCATTCACCCCAGTCCTTTCATGCCCAGGGACAGGGATCAAGCAGACGCGGGGCAGATCAGCAGGGGCATTCTTCGTAGTCACCCTCCTCAACAGCATCAGCCCCCAAGCAGATTTAGATTTCCCTTTACAGCATACAACTACTCAGTGGGAGGCTGGATCAAAATTCTTTTCCAAAGTTGCGAATCTATCACATCTAATGGATAAGTCCTGCAGATTGTACAGTGGGTCTATGCCTTTCTGTTTCTTTTCAACCCGTCGCAACTCCCACCCACATCAGAGTGGCTTTCAGAAGAGCACCCATCTGTTTTGTTTCAAGAGGTGCAAACTTTACTGTGCAAAGGGGCCATAGAGAGGGTTCAGGAGTCAGAAGTAGGGACAGGATGTTAATCCAGCTATTTCCCAGTGCTGAATAAGGACAGATGCCTTCGTTCTGTGCTAGATCTTCACCCTCGAAATGCTTTCCTGAGGAAGGACAAGTTCAAAATGCTCACACTGGCCCATTGTGTGTTTGACCGGGATCCGGGTGACTGAATGGTAGCCTCTGACCTCCAGGATGCATACTGTCATGTACCCATCCTGCAGGACTACAGATGATACCTGTGGTTGAATTAATAGTCAAGAACATTTTCAGTTTGCTGTGCTACCATTCAGCCTTACCAGCGCTCCTTGTTTGTTCACATGAGTGATGCCGGTGGTCAATGTTCATCTTTGGAGATTGGGTACACTAGTTTTCCCCTTCCTAAATGAGTGGTTGTTGAAGGCGATCTTTCAACAGTCCTCCTTCAGATACAGCCTATCCACTTGATGTTGGCTGGAGGCTCAAGGCATTTCCCGATTGTGAACCACCTGGCAGGATCTTTAAATGCCAAGGCAGATGTGCTCAGCAACAATGCATGTTGAATCACTAATGGTGGCTTCTCCCGGGGTTGGTGCAGTGCATCTTCCAACAGTGGGGATAACCCTGGTTATATCTTTATGCCACAGTCAAGAATGCTCAGTGTCAAAGCCTCTGCCTATTGGGATTCCCAAGAAGCTTTCTGTAGGATACGCATTTAGGCTAGAGTTGAGCATGGGATCCTGTATGCTTTTCCGCTCCTACCTCTCATGCCCTGAGTTCTGAAGAAGATCAGAAACTACCAGTTGTAAGTCATCATAATGGCTCTAGATTGGGCAAGGAAAATGTGGTACCCAGAACTTCTTGGCATGTGCATCTGTTCCCCGTTAAAGCTATCGATTCAGGAGGATCTTCTGTCACAGCAGCAGGACAGGGTACTGCACTCGAACCTGCATGATCTACGCCTCTATGCATGGAGATTGAGCAGCTGCAGTTTACTTCATTCAATCAACCAGCTGAGGTTTTGGATGTCATCCTCTCGGCCAGGCGTCCCTCCACAAAGTCCATTTATGCCTGGACCTGGGACAAATATTTTGCCTGATGTGGAGTCCACAATCCAGGCCCCTTACAAGCCAAACTGTCAGATGTTTTATAGTTTGTCTTGGTCCCAGTAAAGTATTGTAGTGAGGACTATTAGAGGTTATTTATCTGAATTTTGGCATTTTTGTGTTTGCCAGACTAACGGTCTTCATTTATATCACCTGTTGTAATGCTGTTTATTAAAGGTTTAACACACATGTTCCCTCCCAAACCGTTGATGATTGATGCCACAGTTGGATCTTAATTTGATGATGGCGTTCCTCATGTGCATCCTTTTCAAGCCAATGCACTGCTGCTCATTGCTTCTTCTGACTCTCAAAACTGTCTTCCTCTTTGCAATTGCTTTAGCTCGTCGCATGAGTCCGCTCCAGGCTCCCTCAGTGAAGTCGCCCTACACCTCCTTTTTAACAAAAGTTGTGACTCCTTTTCACCACCCTTCTAATGTTCTTTTCTCTGCCCCACCCCTTGAAAGAGGAAGAGATACTCCATTGGCTCAACCAAAAGAGCCTTAAACTTTTACATCAATTGCACCAAAGGCCATCAGGTGAACGATCTGTATTTGGTGGGGTTTTCAGGGGCAAAAAGACGTATGGCAGTTCTGAAAAGTATTTGTCAAGGTGAATAGTCCTCTGTTCTAAGATCTGCTACACACGGACCAAGAAGCAGCCTCCGGGTGGACTGAGGGTTCACTCTACGAGGGCCAAAGCTACTGCCATTGCGTTGGGACGAGGAGTGCCTGTATCTGTCAGACTGTGACATGGGGATCAGTGCACACGTTTACAAAGCACTACAGCCTTAACCTCCAGGTCCAATACAAAGGGCGTATTGCCTGTTCAGTCCTGCAAGACTTTTTCGTCTGAACCCACTCCACAGACTCTCCACCTTGGAGAGGTACTGCTTTGGGATCTATTCTAAAGGTGAGGAATCTGTGTTTAGAAGTATCCTTCAGAAGAACAAGCTACTTACCTTCAGTAATGCTCTTTTTTTTGGATACTCTTCTCTAAACAGCCGATTCCTCACTGCCCTCCCACCTCCCTGTTATGTGGAGTGTTCTCTATTTACTGTCTGAGAAGGTCCTAAATTAGAGATCTACGCAATGGTACCAACAGCTGTTTTGTTCTCCACGTCTGAGGGCATAGAAAGAGTCAAGGAAGAAAGTGCCATCAACGTGCATTTATGGCGCTTATATGAGGCTCCGCGCCATTACTTAAGGGGCGGATTGAAGCCAACACAGAGCTGCACGGTGCCACCAGCGGTACGCAGGAGCACTGCTCTGAAGACTTCCAGATCCAGCCTGGTACCTGATGATATTTTAAATGTTTGGAATCTGCGGTTAGATGGAGTATCCACTAGAAATAGCTTTACCAAAGGTAATTAACGTGTTCATTAAAACATCTCAGTGGCTACCGGTGAATAGAATTCTATTTAAAACACCATGGGCCTGATTTAGAGTGCAGCAGACGGAGTACTTTACAACTGCTATGCTGAGGGTACTGCGCCCTCTGTATTTAGAGATGTCCACCGGCCCAGAGGATAGCTCATACATTGACAGTGTGCTGTGTGGATCCATCAACATGATGGGGCAATATGGCACACATGCAACATCCTTTTTTTTTTATATTAAAAAAAAAATCCGAAAGCCAGATTTTCTTTTTGAGAGAGAGAAAAAAAAGCAGTGACCCCTCGACATGGGAGATTCCTCACGTGGCGTTGGGGTCATTAAAATGTTTTTACTTTCACGTTTTGTATTGCGGTGTGTGAAAATTAAAACATGCCATTTGTTCACCCACTTTAAATGGGGCAGGCAGACAAATGGCATAACCTCAGTGAGGAGAAGGAGAATTATATAAATATATATGTTCAAAGGATATTTTGTATGTACATCCTCTCTCCTTGTTATGTACTGTTGTGTTACCTGTTGTTCTATACCACAAAGTATAGCAATTCTTTGCCTTCTGGCGATCTATGTTCTCATGGGTACACTGAGGTGTGTGGATTTACCTGACAGAGGGTCTTCATGTGGGTGAGAAGGACATTGAACCTTCTGCTGAATTGGTCTAGGTATACTAGTGCACGCAATCTAGTTTCTCTGACTTCCTTTAGTTGGGACAGACCAATCCATCCATTCCCCATATTCTTTTCTCTCAAAGGCAATCATACATACATCTTTCTTCATTTACTCTTGTTCAGAAACCATAAATGAATCTAGCAGATTAGTACTGGACTAATTATTAATACAGCTGATCTTTCATGCTCAAAATAAAGAATTGTTCTTTCTATGCATGTAAAACAGACAGTAAGGAGGTAGACATTCAGATTCACTATGAATTTTATATGAGCGTTCATCTCAGTAAATATATTGGCATTTATTGTTCAAATAGATGCAATTTAATAATTTACATCCTAGAATCCCATGATGAGGATGGTAATTAAATGGATAAAAAATTTAAATCTTACTGTATTACTAATGTGCAAAGAAAATCTGGATTTAAATAATTAAATTCACACATTGAACGGCGAGGAGGAGAGCTGTCAATAGTCAGAAGTTGGGCTAACCTGTCCCTTTCTGAAGAGTATATATTTTTTATTTATAATCAACTTTTGGGGAGACTATTGAAACTTCTGCCATTTAGATTGCTTTGTCTATCTCAGGAGACTAAAAATATATCGAAAGCCAAGGGACCCAAAGTGGCTTAACGTGTAAATGAAAATAAGTTATATGCTGACACCAAAAACATGAACAGCAGTGAACTAAATGGACAAATCTATATACAGACCTTTTGCTCAGTTAAGTGTGCCCTTCACTAAGTGAATCCTTCACTTGTACTGTTGGTTGAGTACTATAAGGGCCAGATTTGCAAAACCCCTTGATCTGATAGAGACATCTAGCCACAGATTCCTTAACTTAGAATATCCCCCAGGTGTCAGTCTGGATCCGGAGACTTTTTCCCCAGCAGTACTGCTGCGCGCCGGGGGCGGCACCGCACGGCTCCGCCTTGATGTCGTCCACGGATATGACGTCAGTGGAGCCACATAAGTCCCTCCTGGCGCGCTGACGTCAGTTTCCTTCTTTTCCGCATCTCCACGCGGATCCAGGAGAAGCGGTTCCTCTGGCCTGTTTTTGTTTTCAGGCCTTACCGACGCCTTTTAGCGTCCGGGAACAGTGTGCGGTGCCTTCGAGCTTCAAGTCGTGTGAAAGCTGTTCGCGGCATATGTCGGCGACCGATCCATATGCGATCTGTATGTGGTGCTTGGGAGAGCATCACGACTCCGAGGAGTGCGACGCCTGCCGGCAGCTGAAGCCAAAGTCCCTGCGGGATCATCGGATGAAGTTGTTGACCGCCCGGATGTCCCGTTCGGAGTCCACGTGTCGCCGGTCTCCATCTCGAGCTGGAGCTTCTGTTCGGGTCGAGTCACAAAGTCGTTCCCGCGGACGTCATTTGCCTGAGGCAGGTAAGCACAAGAGAAAGTCACAGAGGTCGTCGACCTCACATACACGTGACGTCGGGGCCCGCTGCTCCCGGTCTTCACCGGACACGGGCCCTCAGAAGTCGGCCCCCACCTACCCACCTTTTCCTGGTGTTGGGGCGACTAGGACCCAGATGAAAGCTTATTTTCAGGCTTTACAGGCCATCTTTGGGTCACCCTCTCTCCATGGCATGCCTTCGGGCCCCACAGAGGGGGTAGGGACTCAGATTGGGCTTTCGCCGGCGGGTTCGCCCTCTGCGCCTATCGAGTGCCCTGACTCCGGTTCCGGAGTCACTGTGATGTCTGGACACGGCCCAGAGGGGCATCCCAGTCAGACGTCAGACCGCAGTCCTCCTGCTGCGTCACCGCACAGCCCTGTGGGGCTCCCTGCGCTGAGGTCCGATGCGGCTGCAGCAGGGGGCTTGACTCCGAGTCGACGCCGCTCCTCCCCGCAGTCTCCCATCTCGATGGAGGTCGAGTCGACACCGGGCAGACGCCGGGTGGTGGAGTCCTCTCCGGCATTCGTCGACGTCGATGCGACGCCGCCTCTGCGTCGGTCGATGCCGGTGACGTCCTCTGCTGTCCCTCGGCTGATGGGAGAAGAGGCCCCTGAGGGTTCCCCACCCCCAGGGTTGTTTACATGCTCCTCGGAGCGGGTGCCCATGGAGCGCTGGCAGGACCTTGGTCCTCTTCGGGCTGCAGAGTCTTTGCCGTTTGGTGGACGTGTTAGCCTGCAACCGTCCCCTACTGATGACCTACTGCTGCCACCTACAATGGCCATGGAGGCTGGTGCGGCATTTGCGAGAGCTGTTCGCAAAGCTGCGGACATCTTACAGATGCAGCATCCATCAGTCTCTCTGCCTTCTGATCCCTTGTTGGATCTGCTCCACCAGGGCGCCATGGAGGTGGAGCCCTTGCTGCCTTTTGGAGGGTCATTGTATGACATTCTTCTTGGGACTTGGGCGAGGCTCTCATCGGGAGACCCTGTGGGTCGTGCTATTTCATATTGTCATCGCCCGGCTCCAGGTGACCCTGTCTGTTTGTCCCTCCATCCTAGGGCTCAAGGGCTGGTAGTCTCAGCCTCGCTAACTTCCTCCCCTCCCCCGTTACTTCCACCCACTAGGGAGTCTCGATGGTTGGAGTCATGTGGCCGCCATGTGTTTGCGTCCACGAGCTCGGGCCTTTGGTCCTTGAACACATCTTGCGTGTTTGCAAGAGCTACTTTTGCCCTTTGGGAATCGGTTGAGCGCCTCCTTCCAGCTCTTACGGAAGGCCCTCGGGCTGACCTGGCTCGGTTACTTCACGATGGTTGGGAACTGGCCCAGTTTTCCATTCGGTCAGCCATGGACACCACTGACTCTGTGGGTCGGGCTATGGCCAGGTCATTTGTTCTACGTCGCCATGCCTCGCTACGCGATGGCAGTTTCCCTGAAAATGTTCAGGAGCGTCTTCGGGATTTGCCCTTTGATGGAGCCACCCTTTTTGACAGTCATGCTGACTCAGCGGTTCAACGTCTCATGTCCGGGCTTCCATGATTTCCATTGTTTCTAGTCCTGGTTGCAGGCTTATACGTTTGATTGCAGTAGTCACTGCTTTTTCTGGTATACGTCTATGGATTCCTGCTGTTATTTCCCAGACGGACTGTACAGCTAGTCATCTGTTTTTGCCTTTATTTGGTACAGCTAGTCAGCTGTTTCTGCCTTTAATTTTGAGTCCTCTGTCTAAGAGCTGGTCTCAAGAGGTGTCCCTTGTCTTTTATAGGGATGTGCCATACCCTATGTGGAGTATTCTTTGGTTATTGTATAGCCGCTCTTCCTTGCATAGGAAGTTTCTTCACTGCTCTAGGGACTGTCTTCCTGGATGGTGTAGTTCCTTTCGGAATGGTGTAGATCCTTTCAGTAGACTTCCGCAAGGTCTTCTTAGGATGGTTATCATCTACCCCGCTGGGGAGTTTTCCTTTGGGTCATACTGTAGGCTTCTCGCTTCGTCACGCTCTACCTACTGTTGTGAGACCTCTCCTCTGGTGAGATCCGCAGGATTGGCATGGCTCTCTTTGGAGCTTATATGTGTGTATTTTATGGTTGGTCCGTAACACTCTCCTGCCTCTGTGAATGCAGACTTCTCCAGTGTATTGTTGGGTTTCTGCCACGCCTGGTTCACCCCGGCGTGTTCACGTCTTCATTCTGTTTTTTCGGGCCTTTCGCTGTGCTCCTACCCCTTTTTGCCTGAGTTGGCTGTCTTGACCGTAAGCAAGTGTCCCTTGTGGGCATGTTATTCTGTTCCGCTCCGGAACAGTCTCTGTTCCATGTTCAGTGCTGACACAATATGTGAGTACACACTGGGTATGTTCACAGTCACGGGGTGCCTGCGGTCCATCTGCGCCACAGCGTTGGCTGGGTTCTATTCTTGTGGTATTGTCTACTCTTCAATCTCTGGTGTTGGGAAATGCTTAGGGCTCCTCTCGGCAGTGGTGTCTACGCCAGACATGTCACTGCTGCACGTTGTCTTGTGCCCCTATTTTCCTCTGCACTTCCCAGGCAGGGGCTCAAGTCCCTCTGCTCATTGCTACGCAGGGGCTCAGGTCCCTCTGCTTCTGGCCTCTGCTGATGTTATCAGTGGAAGTATTCTTGTTCGGGATACTCATTGTCATTATACAGTATCTGTGCATGGTTATTTATATATACATATTTCTGACTATGTATATGTATTACTGTGTTTTGACATATGTTATGTCCTGTTATGGTTCACATCGGTGCCGTTGGTACCAATTGTGTGGCCTCCTATATTTGTCTAGGGCATGCTCTTCGAGCTCCCCTTGTTTTTCAATTTTTCAAAAAAAACAAAAAAACAGAAACAGCGATTTATATATGGAGATATATATATATATATATCATGAGATATACACACAACGAGAGGGCACACATACTAGGGTTTTTCTAGCTGGAGTTTTAGCCCCGGATACCGGATAGCCGTTCCTGGCGCTCATCGTCGCACTTGATATAGTCGCCGGCTAAGTTGCGAAAAAAAACAAAAAAGTCTAAAAAGTAGAAGAACTCTTCGACTTAGCTGCACTGGTCCAAGTTTTCAGATGAGGTGTGGAAACGACACCACAAATCTAGGCCATGCTTCCACGTGTCAGCCGCGGGCCTGAGTCTGTGTCTGCTCCACGGCAAAGTTCACAATATGCTGCGGACTGGACAGTACCATCTCGCTAGTCAGAGTGATTGCCTCATCAGTGGCCCTCCATCACCACAGCAGGTTGTGGTCTATTGGCTTTTCGGGGGATGTCTATACATCTCATATGGACATGCTATTTGATGGCACTCGCCTCTCTGGTAATAAGGCAGATTCAGCACTCAAGCGCTTTAAGGACAGAAGGGCTACTGCCCAGTCGCTGGGACTCTCCATGACCCCATGCCAGCCCCACTCTGCCTTTTGCCCCTTCTGTGGCTATGGTAGGGGCTACCAACCATGTACAGCCACAACGGCAACAGGCTCCCCAGTCCTTCCGTGACCACGGATGCATTTCCCACAAGCCTCGTGGAACCCAAGACCAGAGATCTGCCCAGTCTGCCACCCTCCTACAGCAGCTGTAGCCTCCAAACCCCTTTAATATGCCATCTCAGCATCACAGGCAACTGGTCGGCGGCAGGATCAAGCACCACATGCACAAATGGCAGTCCACCACCTCGTTCAAATCGGTGCTTCAAATTGTTCAGTGGGGTTACACCCTTACATTCTTTGAAACTCTGCTGCCCATGCCACCTTCCCCAGACCGGCTGACAGGACCACCTCTCCCTGCTGTCAGGAAGTGCAGGCTCTTTTGGCTAAAGGAGCCATCAGATGGTTCTAACATGAGGTAGTAGGTTGTTGTTTCTACTCCCGCTACTATCCGGTGCTGAAAAAGGATGAATGCCTCCACCCTAAACTAGGCCTACGCCCTCTCAACTACTTTCTGCAAAAGGAGAAATTCAAAATGCTTACGTTTGCTCAGGTCTTGCCTGCCCTAGAGACTTGATGGTAGCACTGGACTTGCAGGGCACTGATTTTCACATATCCGTCCTGCTGGCATATAGACATTACCTGCGGTTCACGATGAGCAGTGAGCGCTTTCAGTTCACTGTGTTCCCCTTCGGCCTCACTAGTGCCCCTCGGGTGTTAATGAAAGTGATGGCGGTGGTTAAAGCCCATCTGCGGAGGTCAGGGGTCCCAGTCATCCCCTAACTCGATGACTGGCTACTGAATTCGAGCTCGCCCCAGGCAGTCATTACCCACCTCCAGACTAGGGGTTCACTGTCAGCATTCCAAAGTCATACCTGACTCCCTCTCATTGGAGCCATTGTAGACATTATGTATTATGCAGTTTTGGGCCTATTCTCCAGAATATTAAGGCCATGATTCTGATTCAGCCTTTATCCTGGATTTCGGTGAGACTGACTCTGAGGCTGCTGGGCCTCATGGCCTCCTGCATTCCGCTGGTAATACATGCTCGCTGGCATATGCAAACTCAGCAGTGGGACCTGAAGTCTCTTTGGGCGAAGCATCCTGGGAAATCTCTTCTTCCTAGTACAGATATCAGAGGGAAGTGCAACAGATCTGCAGTGATAACTAGCGAACCACAATTGGGTCAGCAGCAGACCCCTCTCCCTTCCCCATCCAGAGCTCAGTGTTGACAGATGCGTCCCTTCTGGGTTGGGGTGGCCATCTGGGAGAGGTGAAGATCAGAGGACTCTGGTCTTCAGCGGAGTCTAGGCTCCTAATCAACTTGTTGGAGTTTAGAGCGATCTGCTTGGCATTGAAGGCCTTCCTCCCTTCTATCAAGGGAAGGCTAGTTCAGGTTTTCACACCCATCATCACTGCCATCTGGCACTGCAACAAGCAGGGTGGGGTCGTGGACCTTGTGCCAGGAGCCTCTACGCCTCTGGACATGGCTGGAATGTCAGGACATTTTCCCAGTGGTATAACACCTAGCGAGCTCTCTGAATGCCGGGGCGGGTCATGAATTGCGTATCCATCTGGAGGTACTGCAAGGGGTCTTCCATGAATAGGGAGAACTTAGGTTAGATCTATTTAACATTGCCAAAAATGCTCAATGTCGGCACTTCTACAAGCTGGAGTTTCCGAGGTGGCTCTTGCTCAGTGATTTATTTTGTCTCAAGTTCAATTCAAGCCTTCTGTCTGCCTTTCCGCCAATACCACTCCTGCCCAGAATTCTCAAGAAGATCAGGAATGACTAGAAGTCATTCCTGTGGCTCCAGATTTGGCACGGAGAGTATGGTATCCCGAACTCCTGAGCATGAGCATCGTTCCACCGATTAGTCTGCCTCTTTGGGAGGATATCCTGTCGCAGCAATAGGGCATGGTCCTGCACCTGAAACTGCGCATGCTCCGCCTTAATGCACAGAGATTGAGCAGCAGCAGCTGACAGTCTTTGACCTCCCTTCAGAAGTCTGTGTAGTCATTCTGGCAGCCAGGTATTCCTCAACTAAGCCCATATACGCCTGCTGTAGGGACAAGTTTGTGGCTTGGTGGTACTGTTGGTTGTTTTATCTCTAGCTTGACAAGGGCATAGTTAAAGGGTATTTTTTGGCCATATCAGCTTTGTTACTTTTGTGGGATCAGCCCTTCCTGTTCAAGTCACCAGTTTTGACTCATTTTCTAAAAGGACTTCAGCACGTTTTCTCCAAAACCCCTCGTTATGCCCCAATAGGACCTCAGTTTGGTTTTAATGATTCTGATGTGCTCGCCCTTTGAGCCTATGGATAGTTGTTCTCTATGTCTCCAGACCATCAAAACGGTCTTCATAGTGGACATCACATGAGCAAGGGGAGTTAGTGAGCTTCAGGCGCTTTCTGTGCACCATTCATACACAAATGTCTTCCAAAACAAACTGCTTCTCCGTACCCATGCCTCTTTCCTGCCAAAGGTGGTAATGCCTTTCCACATCAGCTAAAATATCACACTGCCGACTTTCTTCACTCCCTGATTCCATTCCAAAGAGGAGGAAAGACTCCATCTCCTGGACCAGTGGCGGCTGCCATCTATGGGGAGGGAGGAGGGAGGGGTGGGTGCGCACATATTTTAATATTAAAAATAAAACTTACCTGAACCAACTTCCTCTACTCCGGACGTATTCTGAGGAACTGGATGCTGCAGTGTGAACACCAATCCTGGCACTGCTCTCATGTTGTGAGAGCAGCGCTCTGATTGGAGGGAGCTGCCTCACTTGGCGCTCCCCAGTGCCCTGGAGGCCGGCACTTACTCTAACCCGGCTGTCTTAAGACAGCCGGGTTAGAGGGTTCGAAATGCGCGTGTCTGGCTGGCTGTCGCAAGACGGCTGGCCAAAGGGACATGAGCACTTTGAAAAGTGCACAAATAGCCCACCCTCCTCTTTGCTGCTGTCATTCAGCAGCAGCCCCGCCCCCATCCTGATACTCGTTTCAGGGCGAGAGGATGAAAAATAAAATGTTAATGAATGGCTATTTTATTTTTTATCTTTGGGGGCAATTTAAGAGGGGTTGCCCTTCTCCGCTCCAATGGAGGAGCCACCCCTGTCCTGGACCCAAAAAGAGCATTGTTGTTCTACATTAATCGTACCAAAGAACATCGGGTGGACGATCACCTCTTCGTTCAGTTCGCCGGAGCAAAGAAAGGAAAGGCCATGCCGAAGCGGACCATCTCCAGGTGGATTGTGCTCTGCATTAAAATCTGCTATGCACTGGCCAAGAAGCAACCCCCTGAGGGCTCATTCCACCAGAGCAAAAACTGCGACCACTCCAATAGCACACAGAGTTCCCGTCCTGGATATCTGACAGGCTGCTTCATGGACTTCTCTGCACATGTTTTCTAAACACTACTGCCTTGACAGTCAGATCCGGCATGACAGGCACTTGCCTGTTCGGTTCTCCAGGACTTCCATGTCTAAATCTGTCACAGACCCTCCAGCAGGAAGGTATTCTTTGGGTATCTATTTTAAGGTAAGGAATCTGTGGCTTGAAGTCTCTATCAGCTGAACAAATTACTTACATTTCATGATGCTTTATCTGGTAGAGACTCTATCAAGACGCTGATTCCTTACCTTAGAATATATTTCCTATGTGCATGACTTAGGTCACTGTTTCTCAGAGTTCAGGGGTGCAGAAAAAAGTGCCCTTTTTGCAGGGTCAACCTCCCCCCTTTTGACCTAATGCTGATGGTTATGATTCTGAAAGTGCACTGGAACCTGCTGCCCAGACCCCAGTGCCAGTGTTATCTACCTAAAACTGATATGTATGAATTGGTAACCCCAACTGGCAAAGAACTTTAACCCCATTATAAGTCCCTAGTATATGGTACCAGTGGTAACCAGGGCATTGGTGTTAAAGGAGCCACCAAGACCTGAAGCACTGTTTGTTCCACCCCGAGTGACCCAAGTAAACTACTGACAGCAGACCTGCCATTGCAGACTGCAGGAGCAGTTTAAATTGCTCGAACTCAACTTTGCCCTCACCATGTGTGGCAAAGTCAATGCACTATTGTAGTATATGCCAGTCACCCCTAAGGAAGCCCTCCTAAGCCCAGGAGGCAGGCTGCATTATATTAGAGGTGTGGACATGTAAGTTCAAGCTTATATGTCTCTATAGTGGCCTTTACCATTAAAGGACTCTATAAGTAGTAGACGGCCTATAGGATAACATGGCTGGCACCCGGGCAAACCCGAGATTGGCTGCTCTGTCATGGTGCCGCCTAAATGTGTCGTGTTTGGTATCAAACAACGTGCCACATCACCCCTGACATGAATCTTGTGTCGAGGACGATGTGGCATGCACCCAGATTGTTACCTTAGAAGTTGCCCCATCCTTTCCTGTGCTGAGGCTGCCAGCCAGCACTTAGGTATTCAGGAGGAGTACACCCCAAAAAGGCTAGCCACACTTCTAGAGTGGGCTACCTGGTCCGTACAGCTAATGAAGACTACTGCCATTTTTAAAGTGGTAGAATAGTGGGTTCTGGGTAGAAAAGGTGACCTACATCCCTGGATGTGGTCACCTCAGGGACGGATTAGCTGCTGGGGCTAGTATCCCTTTGGCTACTTGCACCCACACCCCTAATGCCCCTAAATCTAGGATTTAAGGGCTACCCCTGACACCAGAATGTCAGCCCTGATCCAACTTGCAACAAGGACAAAAGAAGAGACCCTTGTCTGCGACAACAGGAGCTGCACAAACCAAAGGCATGATACTCCACACCTGTGACAGCCTTCCTGGAACTGCATGAACGCGGCTCGTCCTGGACCATAGTTGGGTTCCCCCAGCCAGAGGAACCTCTTTTAGAGCCAAAGGCATCCACAGACTCCCCTGGACTAGCGGCACTAGTCCCCTGCAACCGCAGGTAAAAACCGCAGGTAAAAACCGCAGGTAAAAACCGGAACCGAAGAATCATTGTCCATCGTGCCTTCCGAGGGATTGCCCAGAAATAGATGGTCCAGTGCATTGTCGGGAATGTAGTCCTGACCTCCATGAAGTTTCAGGCAGCTAACGTGTTCCCCAGGACCTTCGGACGTCGAAATCACTTTCTGCTGTGCTTACCACTGCCAAGGATTGTTGGTCACCAGTCCGGCAACCACCCACTTTACTCGACGCTGCACCTCGAGGAAACACCACAAAACCTTCATCCGACGTCATCAGTGACTTTGTTGTTGACTTTTAGCACCCTGTTCCCCACTGTCACTGTGTACGCGGTAAAACCAGCTCTCCCGTGGCTCCCACTTCAGCACCAAGGACTGCCAAGAGAACCCTGCACCCGGGCTTCTCGAGCCAGGTAAAATTAAACTGACTGTCATGGCTTGGTCCTTGGACTCACATCACCATTGCCCTCCTTGGGTTCCACACGTCTCTGACCTGCAAGTGACCAATTGTCACTACCACTTTTTCCCATTGACCGCAGTGCAAAGGTTCTGCAGTATTGAATTGCTGTGATTTATGTTTACTTCTAAAATCCATAACTCTAGTTATAAGTATCTGATCTTGTTAGTTTTGGTGTCTAAAGTAAGATAAAAATATGAATTTTATATATAAATTGGTGTCGGATTTCTTTCGAGTCGTGTCAATTACTTATCGTCCCTGTTGGTTCTCTGAAATGCTTAACATATGTTCTTCTAGTAAAGCCTGACTGCTCTTTGCCACTCTACCAGGACTGACCTAAGGATTTATTATTGTGAATCCAAGGACCATCTTTGTGGTATTGTGAGAGTATTGCATGGTGAGGCCTACCCAGCATCACCACATAATACTCTTCCTTCCTACAAGGAGAGTATGCCAGCATCTGCCCATTCTCTCACTGTCCTTTGCATGAAGATAATGGTCCCCTCAGTTTTCCTGAAATTGAACTTTCCAAGAGCTGAGCAGGTTTTCAGCTGGACGTTCATCTTCTAGCAGATTCCTCTCAGTTTGGATGAGTGTCCAAATGAAATCAGCAAGTCCTTGTATAGTCCCTAAGGCTGGGCTGAATACAGTTTCTCATACTAAGCCTCGAAATTCCTGGACTCTGTTCTTCCCCTCGCCTTAACTAGAATAATGGCTTTTGCATCTTATCCCCATTCTCCTAGATATGCTGCTGCAGTGTCATGGACATCTTCTAACTTATTTTCTAAGTCATAACTTACTCTGCTCTCGCCCATTATAACTAGCAGTAAGGCATTTCGTCTCCAAATTAAGGAGCTGGGAAGTCCGCTCTTCTGTTTCACACTAGTTCTCTTTGTTCTTTCTAGATGATAAGTTATGACCTGGTGCCTCAGGACTGACTTAAAGTCTTCCCCTGTGTTTGGTTTGATTTCACTGTCTCAGCATTGCTCTGAAAGTAGAGCGTCACTTCCTTTTGAAAGTGCTTGACAGATCGCTCATTGGTAAGCCACCATGCATTTAGACGCCATAGTCTCAGAGGCCCACCGGTTGTATGGCCTATGGAAAATTCTGCAAGGAAATGGCCCAATAAAGCCTGAGCAATGGGTCCCAGATATTAAGTGTGTCCGTCGTTGGGCTAAAAAAATTATCTCATTTGTGTGCCGTGGAATAAAATGTGAACTATTTTTAGGTGAGTGTAAAAAGCACCACACACTAGCTAGACTGGGCAAAGTCTGCCCAATAGCTGTCGACTCTCCGGACGCTTGGGCAAGTAGTGATAAAAGGGCATCTAAGAGACAGCAGGATGGTGCATTTATGTTTCGAAAGGTTGGGGTCTGAGCCCCAACATCCCCAAGTCCAAAATGTGCCTACCATGCCATACATGCCCAATTCAGTGTGCTGCATCAGAAAGCAGAACTCGTTTTAATAAGGATACCTACACCCAAGACACTTTGGTGAAGCCAATGAGGAGCACATTCAAAAACCCATCTCGTCTATAAAAATTGCATTGCCTGCCTAAGAAATTGCATCAATACATCTATTGATTGATGGAATGCAACTCTTGTTTTGATTTTATCATTTTGACTGTTGATGGTCCATAAACGTATGCAGGCCTGTAATCTTATCCATGGTTGTGCACCATAGCATGAACTTTAAAGTGCTTAATCTGGTGAGCACTGAATATGCCAACATTCAAAAGAACCCAGTTTAACTGAAAACAGTTATCTACCTCCCCCCAACTTACACTTATGCATTAACACTTTCTGTCTCATACTCCTTGCCCCTTCCATCCAAACAGGGCAGCATTAAACCAATAAATTATGGTTTTATCTATGGGAAAAAGACCACCAACCTCTTCACCTACCTGTAACAGGTGTGTCCATGCCACCCAGCCTCCCTCTGAAGATAATAAAAATAAAATTTGAGATGAATGCAATCAATAACAATGGCATGGGAAGCTCAAAGCTAAAGAATTATAGTAGAAAATGCTTCTGGTGAACTATCTGGCATGATGGAGACATCCAGCGTCCAGTCCACCCACCTTCTGGGTTTGCAGAGGTCTCACTATCCAGAGAATCAGCCACAACTTATATCAGCTGAGTTGTGCGCACAGGGGAGTCTTTATCTTAGTGTTTGTTTGTGGCCTCTGCTGCTTCCTGATCACACAACCCTATATCAGGGTTGGCGTTGAGTTCTTACTCTAAGGGTGTTTGTGTTTGTTTCTCCTCTTCTCCTCTGGCCCGGTCCTGGAGGCGATATCCCTGGTTTCAAGGCCCTCAGTAGAAGACCACTGTTATGTCTTTACATTCTGCAGCCCAGTCTCATGGTGCTTCAAGTGGCTCAATAGATATATTGTCAGAGTATTATTATCTACATCTTAGCAGGGTATAAAATGTTGTGCATGTGCATTGCTCTCAGCTTCTTGACTTCCCCAAAGTCTTTGCACTGTTTTTGTAATTGAGGATGATCATTATGCACATTGACTCATGCATTAGGGGACCTGTTTTTCACAAACATTGAGTATTTTGTAACAGTTCTTGTAACTGAGAAACCTGCTAGTGATTGGCCTGTGGGGGCACTGTGAGAGAAGATAGAGCATTTGAGCTTGGTGTGTTCACACCACCACAAAGCAGGATAACAAGCCCTTTGGATCAAGCATAGAGTGGAACCAGAACCAAAACAGCAAAATATATTTTGCAGACTTGCCCTTTTGCATTCCTAACCCATTCTTCAAGAAACTTTAGTATCCAAGTCAATTGTGTGATGATTTTCTTAAGTCCTTGAACTGTATCTTTAAGCTCCAAGATGTGACTTTAAGTCTCTGTGTCAATCTCATCGATCTTCCCATCTAACATGGAGCGGTGGTGATAAATAGGCTTGAAAAGCAAAATATGTCTGTAAATGTAGCGATCACACACACCAAAAGCAATGCTTACGGCCTCCCCCTTGATATGACAGGTGCAATTGCAAATGTATATAATCTAAAAGATGTAATTAAATATTATATTCCCCTTAACATTGTAAAAGAGACCACTATGAATGTAGTATTACATATTGTTTTCAGTATGTATTTTACTTTAATTATGTTGAACCTTTAGATATTCTTACATATTTGTATAAATATTGTGATGTCATAAGCATTGGCTTTCGTGTGTGAGTTAAGGTTTGCCTTTTTGTTGGTTGAGTTGTGGATTGTGGTTCTGTTAGAACCTCTTTCAGATGGCCCAGTGAGGGGCGGGATTAGGTGCAGGGGGGTGAACACAGGCTTACAACTCAAAATACATTCAATAGCATCAATAAGTGATTTTCCAGTCAAATACTTGCTTTTGTGAAAAACCAAAGTCTTTATATACGCACACAAAGTCAGGGCTCTAGAGTTCGATAGGCAGGTCACTGAGTCTCACCTCCCTCTCACTAATGATAGCGTTTTTCCTCATTCACTATAGGTGACAATCAGGTTAAGCCCCACTAGTAGTCCAAACCTCAGGAGTCCCACTCCAACTCTTCCAAAAGTCAAAAGTGCTCCTGCATCCAAAGAGCTATGTGGCATACCAAGGGGCAGATTTTCAAAGATTGAGTAGAATTCGTGCTGCGCCAGAAAACCATAGCACTGCGTGCGTGAAGGTAAATAGTGCTGCGTCAAATTTACAACGCGAGGCGTCGCGAACTAGCGCACGCGCAAAAAAAGTCTCGCGTTCTGGGAGGATCACAGGAAAAAATAAAAATTACACCAGAGGAAGTAGAAATATTAATAGCTGAGGTCAGCAAACTGAACACCAGCTATTTGTAAACACAAAAATACCTCAAGCCAAAAAAACGCTTTATGGAATTCCATAGTAGGCAAAATAAATGCAGTGGCACCTACCTCCAGGACGGCTAAAGAGTGTAAAAAGCGATGGCATGATATCAAACGCCTCACTAAAGAGAAGTTAGCACGTAATCGCCGTGCTGCCCTGAAAACTGGGGTGGACCTAAGAGCAACATTGAGCTTATACCTATGGAGGAACAAGTTGCGACTGTAATCGGACCTGACTTGGTTGGTGGGGTACAAGGTCCAGACACTATTGAGCTTGACGAAAATGCAGTTCATGGTAAAGTATAATATTACACACATTTCTATGGATGACAGAAAGTACATGGTCCATGCAGTCACAATGAAAATGTGTAATGATCACGGTAGTAATTATGTATGTGTATGGTAAATGTGTGTTGGGTAACATTTTAAGGGGTAGGTGACCAAACATTTTGTGCTGGGTTAGATTTACAAAAGTGATGAAAACCAGGACTAAATGTATTTGTTCATAACTTACCAGTTCCAAACTGAGGGACTCATTTATGAGGCTCTACCGGCACAATTGAGCCGCCGTAACGTCACTTTTTTCATGTTCCAGTGCCACAATATGCCACTGGCACATTTATAAGGCCACATAAAGCCACTTTACGTGGTTTTTTATGGCCTTATAAATATGTGCCCCTTTCACGCAGAAAACTGCGTGAAAGGGGCATTCTATCGGTGTTGCTGGGGGGCGTTCCCAGCAACATCCATGGCTTTTTGACACTGCCCCAGATTTACGAGAAATCGTAAGTCTGAGGCAGTGCCAAAAACGTACGCCTCCCCAGGGGAGGTGTTAGGGAGGCTCAACAAGGAGAAATATCTTTATTTCTCCTCGTTTTTCCTCTTTTTATGTGTGCTGTATTCTGCAACACACATAGAAAGAGGAAAAAGCCTCTTGTGATTATTTTTGTGCAGGAAGGTTTCCCTTCCTGTACAAAAATAATCATCCCCGCAACACAGGCACCCTTGCACCATGGTGCAAAGGTGCCTGCGTTGGTGCACGGCAGCCCATTGAGCTCCGGCGCAGGGGAAAAGGACAGGAATGCACTGTATCTAATAGATACGGCTCATTCCTGCCCTTTTCTTTTACCGTAAGGCAGCGCAGCAGCAAGGCCTGCTGCGGCTGCACTACGGCAAAAAATCCATAAATGAGGCCCTTAGTTTAGTGCTGGCAAGTACCCTTTGCACTGTTTTGTCTAACTTAGCGCCAAGGGAGTGTTACATGGGTAGTACATGGGTGTTCCCATGCACCGACCCATGCCTTTTGACGCCAATCCCTATCTAAAAACAAATAGTAGACAGAGTTTATTGTGAAAAGGTAATGCCAAGTAATGTATTTCTCCTCTCTTCTCTGCATGTGTGCTGCACTGTGCAGCACACTTACAAAGTAGGAAAAGTCATAAAGTTTGTCTAAGCACAGTATTCTGAACTTGAAGAGTGCCTTTCCAGTACTAAACCTATGGTAGAGTAAGGCACACACCCTTGCACTATGGTGCAAAGGTGTGTGCCAGGCGCAGAGCATTCAAAATTAGCGCTGGTGCCAGGGAGAGGGGAAGAGCGAGCCATAGCGCTGTAAAACATGGCTATCTACAGCTCCCTCCGTGTCACGCTACACAGAGCAGCATAATTTTGCAGCTGTGCTGCCTACCGTGATAGTTTTGAAGATCGGACAGAAGTTTTTAAGATGCACCATGGTGCAAGGGTGTCTGCGTGAGTGTAGAATACAATTTGTACTTTAATGGATATTTCACAGTACAAAATAATAAGCCAATGCTAACAATAATAATGTGCAACTTTGTCCGAGTGGGTTACGTCAAAAGACATGGGTGGTTGCATGGGATCGCCCATGTAACGCCCCCTCCGCGATAAGTAACGCTAAGCAGTGCTTCGACCTGCTTTGCGCTACTTTGAGGGTGCTTTCCAGCGCAAAACTAGTTTTGCGCTGGAAGGTAAATTCCACCCCCCCCCCCCCAATATTTTTGGATGCTAACCCAGCACAATATGTTTGAAAATATCCCCCTACATTTGTTGGGTGAGATATTCTATCCCATGATGAAGGTGTTTACAATGTTCAATCTTAATACACGCACACTGTGTGCATTTCTGTAAACTGGTTATTTTTAAGGTCATATTGATGAGGGAGCTTTCCACCTGAAATGCAATACATTAATCATGTTACCCTTCACACATTGTCTTCACCTGATATGTATACAGATGATAATGGCAACTAATCAGGCCACATTCACCCATGTAAGCACAAACTGTGTACCAGAGAGTATGTTATGCCACAATCATGGCCTTCAGCATGTAGCCTTGAGCATCTGTCCTTCTTTATCCACACCTGGAAAACTTCAACCTTCCTCTAGAAGTGGCACTGCTTCTATGGGCAGGATTACATCCCTCATCTGTAATTTTATGCAACTTGCATATGATTTACTTGTGTATTTGGGGGAAACACACAGCAGATTCACTAGCTGTAGGACAACATATGTTGTGTAATCATTATAGTGTTGTGTCTTTGACATCAACACATTTGTTTTGCCATTGAAAAGGTATTCATTGGGCCTAAGTCAGCCTTGTTATTGTTGACTGATGTGACCTTTGTATTTATTTCTACCTGTGTATTCTCATCTGATGTCCAAAATGTAATTTTCAAGCACTACTGTTGTACTAGCCAGTGGCGTAGCTAGGGGGGGGGCGATGGGGGCGGATCGCCCCAGGCGGCACGAGTTTTGGGGCGGCAGCCGGCCCCCCTTCCCCTGCTCTTACCTGCGGCCGTTGCGGCCGCAAGAATCGGCCGCGACCGCTACCCCCCGCTCTTCTATCATTTTGCCGAGGGCGGCAAACGCAGGGGACGCCACGGGCAGCCTAAGGCCTAGCTATGCCCCTGGTACTAGCTCAGTTGGACATGTAGTTGTAACTCATATATGATATATATGGTTACTTTATACAAATTCACAGCTCTCTGTTGGTGGTCCTAACACTCCAATTGGTGTTCCTCTTGAACATCACCTCAGCACATTGTATTAGTGTGCTTTTGCCACTCTATACTGAACCACCATATACCAGCTTATTTACAGATATTCTGCTGTTTTAGGTGATACCTCCACCCTCCTTACCGACTGTTGTGATAGCATTCGACGTCAGTTGACCATCACTCTGCTGGCATGCAAATGTACACCTCACCCCCCATATGAAGTTGTAGATTCTGAATATTTTCAGTTTATATGGGAGGGAGCACATACATATTTGGTGACAATTGAGACATTGTAAAGATAGTATTGTTTGCGTTTCTTGCTTAATGTTCAAATATTTTAAGGCCATGCACGGGAACAACTTATCCTGTGGGAGGAATGCATGCATCTATTTCACCTCCACATTTGCCGTTTGCCAGGCACAGTAATTTTTTATTTACTATCTGTAGTGACATATGGATTTGATGGATATGAAATTTGGGTCTTACCTAGGTATACATTGCCCCCTACACTCAGATTACTATGCAATCTGGGTAGTGAATTGAGCAAAGATAATACTTCCGCACACCCAATACAATGGGAATGCTTGCTTAAATGGTGACGGACAATAACAATCTCCATAGTTGCCACAGACAGTAGATATTTGTTGTGCTTCTGCTGGTAGATCTCTCAGAAAATTGCTCCAGCTCTTTTTGCGCCTGTTTTGTACCTGTGCAATTTTTTCTGCGCTAATTTTTTTTTTTTGCCCTGCTTCGCGTCACATTGCGTGACTCTTGTAAATACCTGTGCCTACAGGGTTTTGGAGCTTTTTGCGTGGGTAGCGCCCTGACACACCCACTCTGCATACATTAAATCAACTTTGGTGCAGAGAGATGCAAAACCGTTTCTGCGTCACGCTAACTTTAAAATATGGTGCAAATACTTACTTGCGCCTGTCTGAAAATGTGTGCGAGGTTTTGCGCCGCTTTGCGTCATGCGAGCGCCAGCTCAAACTCTTTGAAAATCTGTCCCCAAGTTCCCCCAGGGCCTTCCGGCCCTGCGATCAGTCTTGCAGCTAAGGCAGGAGTTGCACTACTGGAGTCACCTAGAATGTTTCACTCTCGGATGTCGCGGAGGACTGCAGCGGCTGCTTGACGATGAGTAGGAATCGCGGCTCTGCGGGGCCAGCGGCTGAGCATCCATGGTTCTTTCTCCAGTGAGATGGTAAATTCCTCTTGAGCTCTGACTGAGGATCAGAACCTGTGCAATCACCCTCCCCCACTACTGATAAGGATCACAAGAACTTACTGTCTCACTTGAGAAAGCCTCGTGGACACCTTGCCACTGGTCCTGCAGTTCTACTTATCATCTTCAGCCTTTATAGCTCTCTGCGACATCCGCTCTAGCGCTCATCGCTGGCCAGAAAAAGAGATTAAGGGTAGATGTTTAAGATTTTAATTAGACTTTTTATTTATGTTTTTATCCATTTCATTGGTCCCCACGGAAGTTACTTTAATAAAGGCAGTTCAGTGTTACCAAAGAGGCTATAAAGTCAAGTGATATCTGATAGAGACTTCTTGCCGCAGATTCCTTACCTTAGAATTATCCCCGGGCGTCAGACTGGATCCGAAAAAAAATTGTAAGCAGTACCCCTACGTACTGGTAGGTGGCGTTGTCTGTGCCAAAAGTGGTGTGTGCGGCACCTACATAGGCACTACCCCAGCGCGCTGACGTCAGTTCTTTTCTTTCCGCACCAGTCAAAGCAAATCCGGAGCGCTACCCCCATTCACTTTTTGACTGTCTTTTTTTTTACTTTTTGTCGAATTTTTTTGAGACTTGTTCCTTGTGTGGCAGGGATGTCAATGAGGAATGCTAGATTCAAGCCCTGCAGCGCCTGTCACTGACAAATGTCGGTGATGGACAGTAAACCTCATCTTTCTCTAGTGTCTTGAGCCCGACCACGATGCCAAGACCTGCGTCGATTGTCACGTCATGCACCCCAACGCCTTGAGGGAGCAATCCCTCAAGCTCCTTGCTGCTCAATGTGTGCCGCCGCAACGGTCTTGATCCCCTGGTTGAGAGGAAGGTCCAGCATTCAGTCGTGGAGCCATCGATCTTTGTCAAAGTAGTCCCATTACAGTAAGTCCCACAAGAAGAAGAAGAACAAGAAGTCGAAGAGGTCTTGGACTTCACCCTGTCTGTCGAAGTTATCTGATGAGATGAGGGAGCAGCGTCACTCGAGGCCTGGCTCTGCGGTTGAGCATACGCCTGGGCCGTCTCCAAGTTTCCAGCAGCTGGAGTGGCCCCTGTCCCACTCCGAGAATTTTATGAGGCCATGCACCTCATATTTGGGCTGCCCATCTCCGTGGCCGAGGTCCTGGACCTTCAGCTGCCCTCCGTGGCTGTCAAGACTAACATCTTGACGGAGGTGCTTCAGCCGTAAGTCACCCCTTCAGAACCACTTCTCCCATTTAGTGAAGCTCTGATAGACGTCTTGCTCTGGCGTGGTTTAAGTCCTGCACATGGGTTCTTGTGAACAGGACAATTGCCTGCCGCCATCGCACCGCCCCCAGGGGACCCCTCTTTCCTCCCCCAACACCCCACCCTGGAGAGCTTGGTGGTCCAAGCCTCCACTTCCAGAGTAATTCCTGGTGCATTCCCTACCACCCCACCAGATAGGGAATCCAAAAGGTTGGACACATTGGGAAAGAAAAAGTTTTCTTCTGCCAGCCTATAATTGCGGTCTGTGAACATCAAATGCTTTTTGGGTCATTACTCCCATTCCCTTTGGGATTCGGTTGCGCAGGTACTGCCTATGGTCCTGGACGAGGCCCGGGCCATACTCTACCAACCTATTGCTGATGGAAGAGATGCAGCTAAGTTCACAATCAAATGTTGGCTGGATATGACCGACTCACTAGGCAGGGCGGTTTCTTCATCGGTGGCCTTATGGCACCATGCCTGGCTTAGGATGACTGGCTTTTCAGGCGATGTCCAAGCTTCGCTCATGGACATACCTTATGATGACTCCTGTCTCTTCAAAGACAAAGCGGACTCAGCGCTGGAGCACCCCTCTACCCATGCCACCCACTTATGACAGGCTGACGGAGTAACATCTCTCCCTACTCCCCAGGATGTGGCGGCTCTTTTGGCAAGGGAGCCATAGAGAGGGTGCCGGTATCAGAAGTAGGTCATAGTTGCTATTCCCAGTACTTTCTGGTGCCCAAGGAGGATGGAGGTCTTTGTCCTATCCTAGACCTGTGCTCTCTCAATTTCTTACTGAAAAAGAAAAATTCAAAATGCTCACACTCGCTCAAGCCTGTCTGTCCTGGACCTGTGAGACTGGATGGTGGCGTTGGACTTGCAGGACACATACTTCCACATCCCCGTCCTACCTGCCCACAGACGTTGCCTGCGGTTCACAGTAGGTCACAAGCATTTTCAGTTCACCGTGCTCCTGTTTGGCCTTACTAGCATCCTTTGGGTGTTCACCGAGGTGATGGCGGTGGTTGGAGCTCATCTGCAGAGATCAGGGATGCTAGTCTTCCCCTAATCCGACAACTGACTGTTGAAGGCTCATCCCAGACAGTCGTCTCCCACCTCCAGACTATGGCAGACCTCCTGCACTTGCTGGGGTTCACTATCAATGTGCCAAAGTCTCACCTGACCCCTTCTCAGACGCTCCCTTTCATCAGAGCTGTTCTGGACAAAGATGCTCAGTGCAGTTTTGGGCTTATCCTCCCAAACAGTGAGTCCAGTATATTCAGGCTATGATTCTATTGTTTCAGCCTCTATCCTGGATTTCATTGAGACTGGCTCTGAGGCTGCTGGGCCTCATTGCCTCCGTAATCTTGCTTGTGACACATGCCCAATGGCATATGCGTGCTCAGCAGTGGGGTCTGAAGTTCTAGTGGGTGCAGCATCAGGGGACATGGTCCAGATCTTGGAGGGCACTGTAAAAGATCTGCAGTGGTGGTTAATGAACCGTGAATGGGTCAGCGGCAGACCCCTCTACCTTCCCCAACCAGATCTGATAGAGGTGACAGATGTGTCACTCTTGGGCTGGAACGGCCATCTCGGAGAGGTGGAGATCAGAGGCCTCTGGTCTCCAGTGGAATCCAGACTCCACATCAACCTGTTGGAGCTCTGAGCGCTCCGACTAGCATTGAAAGCCTTTCTACCCTCCATCAAGGGGAGGCTAGTGCAGGTGTTCACGGACAACACCACCGCCATGTGGTACTGCAACAAACAGGGCGGGGTGGGGTCATGGACCCATTGTCAAGAGGCCCTGCGTCTCAGGGCATTTTCCTGGTTGTAAAACACCTGGTGGGATTTCTGAATGCCAGAGTGGACGAATTCAGCCAATTATGCCTTGCGGATCACGAATGGCGTCTCCATCTTGAGTTGGTACAAGGTCTCTTTCAGCATTGGAGAGAAACTTGGTTAGATCTGTTCGCCACCGCTGAGAACGCGGTAATGTCAGCAGCTCTGCGCACTGGAGTTACCAGACGCTTTTTGTCTCGAGTGGAGCTCAGCCTCCTGTAAGCCTTTCTGCCTATACCACTTTTGCCCAGAGTTCTCAAGAAGATCTGGAACAACCGGGCCCAAGTCCTCCTTGTGGCTCCAGACTGAGCTTGGAGATTCTGTTATCCTGAGCTGCTGAGCATGGCCATTGGCCTCTGATCAAGCTGCCCCTTTGGGAGAATCTTCTGTCACAGCAACAGGGGAGGGTTCACCACTGGAACCTGTCAATGCTCCACCTTCATACGTTGAGATTGAGCAGCAACAGTTGAAAGCTTTTGACATCCTGTCCGAAGTATGTAATGTAATCTTGGTGCACAGAAAAACAGGTTGACCCCCTTTCTGACTCCCTTTCTCAGGTCCTTCTGTTATTCTCTCTTTTGCCCAGCAGGGCTCTGCTTTGGGCACCTTAAAAGGCTTTCTTTCTGCCATCTGAGCATTTCTGCGATTGCCTGATCAGCTATCCATTTTCAAGTCCCCTATCTTACATAGGTTTCTGAAAGGTCCCCAACACTTGTTCCCACCTTCAGCCTTCATCATACCTCAGTTGGACCCTAAATTTAGCTCTTAATTTCCTGATGTGCCCTCCTTTTGAGCCGCTACACAACTGTCCTATCAGGCTTCTTACTGTCAAGACGGCCTTTCTAGTGATAATAACATTTGCCTTGAGGGTCAGTGAGCTCCAGGCTTTGTCATCTAAGCCTCCGTACCTCAACAACTTTCCAAACAAGCTGGTCTTTCGCATTAGAGCTTCCTTCTTACCAAAGAGATCACTCTCTTTCATGTAGGCCAGTCTGTCACCCTGCCTATCTTTTAGGCTCTGCCTTATCCCTCTAAAGAAGAAGAGCAACTCTACTGACTGAACCCAAAAACAGCGTTGTCGTTCTACCTTGACCGCACAAAAGATTTCTGGGTGGATGAACACTTATTTGTGGGGTATGTCGGAGCCCAGAAATGAAAGGTGGTACAGAAACGGACCATCTCCCGATGGAATGTGCTGTGTATCATAATCTGCTACACATTGGCCAAGAAGCAACCCCTGAGGGTTTGCGTGCTCATTCCACCAGAGTAAAAGCTGCAATCACTGTGTTAGCATGCAGAGTTCTGGTCCTAAACATCTTCCAGACAGCAACGTGGGTACCTCTGAACACGTTTACTAAGCACTACTGCCTGGAGAGTCAGGTCCGTAGGGATGGGCACTTTGCCCATTGGGACTTTTTGGTGTGAAATTGTTTCGCAGACCCACCTCCGGGGAGGTATTGCTTGGGTATCTATTCTAAGATAAGGAATCTGTGGCTAGAATCTCTATCAGATGAACAAGTTACTTAACTTTGCTAAGGCCTTATCTGGTAGAGACCCTATCTAGCTGCAAATTCCTTACCAACCCAACCTCTATCCCCGCTCTGCAAACCGATTTCTAGGTACAGGGCTGTTCTCCTTTCAGGGCCCTAGTTTTCCACACCAGTGGTCAGTGTTCTCCGTGGCGCCACGCTCCTGGTGTGGAAAGTCGCAAAAACAAAGTAATGTCATCACACTGGAGTGGCGCCTATATAGGCACCGCACTCGTCACTTCCCGTGCAGACGACGCCATGCGGAGCTGAACTACACCACCTACCGGCAAGCAAGAATACTGCTCACAAAACATTACCGGATCCAGGCTAACGTCTGGGGATAATTCTTAGGTAAGGAATCCACAGCTGGATAGAGTCTCTACCATATAAGGCATTACCAAAGGTAAGTAACTTGTTCACCAATTCCAGTAATGTCATTATGATATCACTTGGGTATATCTGTCAGTTTTATCTTCACAGGATCTTTACTTCCCAGGTAGGTTTACTCCACCTGCCATTATTGTGCATGTTTTCACTCCTCATGGCTTTAGTCCACATGATTAAATTTGCATGTTGTAAGTTATTTCAGGTTTTTTAACATATATGTAAAGTTAATAAATATTTTTAGTATATAAAAATATAATATCTTTTCAAATATGTTTTTAATTATTGAAAATACAATTATAAGAGTTGCATGTTAAGGTTATAGGGCAATAGGGTGTGGAGTATTTTAATACTCGGGTATTAAACATAATATTTTTACAAATTTATATGAAGTCATTTAAAATAGTTTAATTAAAATTTTAAAAAGTTAGCCTTAACCCCTTTTTCTGGCTGACATTAAGTGCTAGAGGAAAGGCAGGCATGCAGGGCCAGTTACCAAAAAAAGAGGTTGAGCTGGGGAAAGATAATTTTATAACTTGTTTGTTAGTATAGCACTGTAACTGCCCACTTCTGTTGTATCTAAACAATGAAAATAGCTTATGTAACTATTACCCAATTTATGGTTATAGAAAATTGGGTTTTTGTTGGGGGGGAGGGGGGGGTGTAAAAACCCTTCTCAATCAACAACCACAATCCTTGTCAGGGTGACCCACAAAAGTCACTTAATTAACCTGTGCTTAACCCTCTGGTAGCTGGCATAAAAGCGATCAGGCTTAACTTAGAGGCCATGTGTAGAGTATTCATGCAGCACACAAGCAGAAATAAAGTGAAAGCACAGCACAAGAAAAATCCTATACCAACTTAGAAAAATAGAGTAAAATGTAATAAATAATTTGAGACCAAACAGTAAAAATGCAATCAGTTTTAAGTTAGTATAGCACCTAAAAGTACAAAGCACCACTCGCGGTAATCTAGTCATGCTAGACCAGGGGAAAGTCACAAGTTCAGGCCGACTGTAATGCAGCACGGGACAGGGCCAGGGCCCGGGTTAGACCCGCTGAAAAAGTTATCTTCTCAAAGTCTGGCACAAAGGGTCCATTTCGCAGTGGCGGACGCCGCAACGAGAGGAGAGCGTTGTGGATGTTCCTCGCTGTAGCGCGAAGAGCAGTTCTGGCGTTGTGGATGGTTGGTGCTGCAGTGCGCAGATCCTGTCGGGCATCGCAGACGGTCATTGCTGGAGCTTCGCATTGGCAGTCACCACGGGCTGACCTTGCTGGTGCGAAGATCTCCTATGCCAGTCGTTGCTGCGGTCGCTGTAGCATGAAGAGTCGGGTTCCCTGGAGCTTCGCGTTCGCAGTTGTCACAGGCGGAAAGATATCAGTGTGAACAGGCTTGTTTGTAGCCACGAAGAGCTCAAAACTTCAGGAATGCTTCCTTTTCTTCAGAGGAGTGCACTCTTAGGCCAACAAAGGGTCCAGGACCAAGGGAGGCACCTCTTTGGGATCAGGGACTCACTCTAGCAGAGGCCAGCAGGGCTCAGGAAGCTCCAGTTGCAGGAGGTCAGCTGGGCTGTTGGAGGGAGGCCTCTGGAGCTTGTAGCTCAAAACAGGAGATCAGCCAATTGACCCTTGGAGACACTAAAGTTAGCCTGGGATGAAGGGAACACGTCCAGTCTTCCTTCTCAGAGAGCAGGGCAGTCCGTCTTCTGTGGTGTGCACAGGTCAAGGAGTATATTGAAGAGCTGGGGCAGGGAATAGCTCCCCCTCTCCTATATTGACAGGATGGGCTATCCTGCCAACACAATTTCCCCTTTGTCTCACTGTCTGGGAGGAATACACAACTGCCAACTACACTTGTGACCCAGGACACAGGCTGCAGACACAAAACAGATAGGATAAGACAATGCCAACTTTCTAAAAGTGGTATTTTCAGAATTGTGATTCAAAATCTGACTTTACCATTAAAGAGGATTTTAAATTTCAATTCTTTTTGTGTAAACATGATATACGTACCTGCTCCCAATCAAACGTTATCACTTATTCAATGTAATAGGGTAACCCAATGTTATCCTATAGGAGAGGTAGGCCTCACAGTAGTGAAAAACGAATTTAGGAGTTTTTCCACTGCCAGGATATGTAAAACTTAAAAGAAAATGTCCAACTTTTTAAATACAGTGCACCCTGCCCAATGAGCTGTTTAGGGCCTATCTTGGGGTGACTTATATGTATTAAAAAGGGAGTTTTAGGCCTGGTTAAAGGTTTATTTTGCTAGGTTGAATTGGTAGTTTTAAATTGCATGCAGGCTGCAATGGCAGCCCTGAGACATGTTCTGAAAAGCCACGTAAGTGGGTGGCACAATAGGTAGTGCAGGGCCAATAGTTGCATTTAATTTACAGGCTCTGGGTACATGTTGCACCACTTTACTAGGTACTTAAAAGTAAATTAAATGTGCCAATCCAGTGTAGGATAATTTTACCATGCTTTAAGGAGTGAGCACCATCCCTTTAGCGCTGGTTAGCTGTGGTAAAGTGCACAGACTCCTAAAGCCAACAAGAACGAATTTCAGCAAACTGGAGGGGAGTAGGCAATTGTTTTAGAGAAGACCACTGTAAGGGCTGCCAGTGCTAACAATAGTGCTCAATTTACCAACTTCCTAGAATGAAAGGTTAAGCTTGTCTCACCAGATTGAATATCATAACGTTCAGAACAACCATATTTTGTTAGCAACAAGTCTTTAGCTCAATAGGTCATCCAACTGGATGTAGCTAGGTGTGTTAGGCACAGCCTTACCTTTGCTGGCAATTCCCCAGTCCCACTGGGCATTTTTAGGGGCAGAAACCTAAAATAAAACCAGTAGACCCATCTATCTTAGCTTCTCTTACTCTCTCCACCTGAATCTTTTTTTCTAAATTCTCTCCTTCACATCCTCTTATATCCAATGTCTCTTCTTTCTCCCCCGCTGCTCGTGTCTTGCACCCCGGTCATCGATTTCTCTCTCAGGTTTTCAATTTCCCTTCCTGTCTTGCTCTTCTGCCCCTCTTCTTATTTCTCTCCACTTTTTTCCTCTGCCTGGTCTTTCTCCCTTTTCTCTCTTCACTTCTCTGTTTTTCCCTTTCTTCTTTTCCCTCCCTTCTTATTCACCCCTCGGTTCTTCGCTTTCTGTTCTAGTGCCCTTTTTTCCTCCTTTTCCCTATCTCTACTACCACTGCTCTTGCTTTATCCTCTTCTGTCGCCATATCTTGCCTTTCTCTCGTCCTCTCCGATCTCCCATCCTATCCCACCAGTTTCGCCTCTTCACACCAGACATTTCTTCCCAATTCTCTCTTGTTTTCTTTTCTTCTCTTACTGTCCTCAGCTTTTTCCATCTCCCTACCTCCTATAATTCTTTTCAGGATACCAAACGCTGCTGTGTACTCTTGTTCTTTCTACCCCTCTTTCGTTACACTTCATGGCCTTCTCCTGTCTCTAGATCTTCACTTTTCCTCCTCTCTCAAAGGCTGACTGAAATTAAACCGCTCACGGGGGAAGGAGCATCAGACCTGTTAACGCAAGGCCATTGAGGATGTAAAAGATTCAGTTACATGTAAATGAGAGACTTACACAAGTCTTGACATATAAAATATTTGACTCTAGCATAGACAAACGTTTAACAACAGTTTCTACAGGAGCATCTCAGTGGGTGAGAAGGAGGAGATATGATACGTGTACCATGAGAGTCTATCCGGGGCCTGCAGCTGCTCACTGTCTTCATTAGAGGCCCCCTTCAGTCTCGTGTCATGACACACATAAATCACCTTTTAGATTTCACCCGACATACTACAGCCAAACGAAGGCTTTTGGCCAGCACTGCAGACTACATCACTCTGGCAGAGCAGGACAGGTGTTGTTAGCTGAAGGCTGGGGTAGTCCTCTTTAGAGTAGTTCACTGAAGTGAGTCCCTGTACCACTGCCCACACTGCACATGCCTAGAACCGGACCAGAGTTCTCTATCTCCTTTTTAATAACTGCATTCTCCGTGTAGGTGAATTTCTTGAAATTCAGATTTTCTCTGTTTCAGTGCTGCTGTTTAGATTTAGAGGTGTTGAACACCTTCCCACAGGCAGTCCAAGCTATAAACTTTGATCTTCACAACCAGATGGAAGAAGAGATGGAGTTTGATGTATTTTGTCTAAAGAGAAGAAGAATGGCCACAAAAAGAATGCAGAGCAGGGCCTGTGTTATACCTGCTGCTCAGCCAGTGTGAATGTGCTGTGGAATGTTGGTGTGCATGGTGATGTAATGGAATGTGAGGATGCCTGGATGTGGAGTGTCAGTTGGAGTATGGGCTGAGCAGCAGGAAGGCTGCTCCTGGTGGGGCTCTACCTGGTAACATCTTACTTGAATAAAACTACCTGCTTAATATATGGACTACGTGACATCTTCATTACTACAGCCTGGTACCCACTATGCAAGCCTGAGTGATGCTTGTGGGGCAGGAAAGCAGGAGAATGTCAGGGAAATCCTTTGCACATCAAAGTGCGATTCCTCCCACTGTCCAATTACAAAGGTCTAGTGCACTTAAAAAAAAGAAAGCGGCTTAAGAATTTCCAATCTGATAGAGACATCTAGCCTCAGATTCCTTAACTTAGGATATCCTCCAGGCGCCAGACTGGATCCGGAGATTTTTCAGCAGTACCTCTGCATGCCGGGGGACGGCGCCGCATGGCTTCGCCCTGATGTCGTCCATGGATATGATGTCAGTGGAGCCATATAAGTCCTCCCGGCGCGTTGACGTCAGTTTTCTTCTTTTCCGTGACTGCAGCGCGAATCCGGGAGAAACGGTTCCTCTGGTCTGTTTCTTAGGCCTTACTGACGCCTTTTCGCATCTGGGAACAGTGTTCCGATGACTTCAGGCTTTAATTCGTGTGAGACCTGTACACGGCAGATGTCAGCGACGGATCCGCACGCGATTTGTATGTGGTGCTTGGGTGAGCACCACGACTCTGTGTAGTGGGACGCCGGTCGGAAACTGAAGCCGAAGTCCCTGCAGGAACGTAGGATGAAATTGTTGTCCGCCCGGATGTCCCATTCAGAGTCCAAGCGTCGCCGGTCTCCATCTCGAGCTCAGGCTCCTGTTCGGGGCAGGTCACGGAGTCATTCCTGAGGCCATCGCTCGCCTTCCTCAGGTAAGAACAAGAAGAAGTCACGGAGGCCGTCGGCCTCACGTAGTCATGACGTCGGTGGCCGCTGCTCCCGGTCGTTACCGGACATGGCCTCTCAGCAGTCGACCCCCGCCTACCCTCCATTTCCTGGGGTTGGGGCAACTAGGACCCTGATGGAAGCCTATTACCAGGCTTTGCAGGTCATCTTTGGGTCGACCCCTCTCCCTGGCACGCCTTCGGGCCCCACAGAGGTGGTAGGGGCTCAGAGTGCGAGCTCGCCGGCAGGTTCGCCCTCGGCGCCAGTTGAGTACCCTGACTCCGGTTCCAGAGTCGCTGCAACGTCGGGAGTCGGCCCGGTGGGGCTTCCCATTCAAACGTCTGGCCTCAGTCCACCTACCGCGTCAGGGCACAGTCCTGCGGGGCTCCCTGCGGTGACGTCTGATGCGGCCGCAGCAGGTAACTTGTCCCCGAGTCGATGCCGTCCCACATTGCAGTCTCCCATCATGGTGGATGTCGGGTTGACGCCGTCCTGACACCGGTCAACGGAGTCTCCTTCGGCAT
This sequence comes from Calotriton arnoldi, assembly GCA_963921515.1. Classification (NCBI taxonomy): domain Eukaryota; kingdom Metazoa; phylum Chordata; class Amphibia; order Caudata; family Salamandridae; genus Calotriton; species Calotriton arnoldi. The sequence goes on along the minus strand of CAWUFW010000392.1, from coordinate 906,916 downwards.
TCGTCGACGTCGATGCGGCGCCGTCTCGACGTTGTTCGACGCCAGAGACGTCCTTTCCTCCTCCCTTGCTGATAGTGGATGAGGCCCCTGGGGATTCACTCCCCGCCCCACCCCCCCACCCCCCCACAGTGTTGCTTATGCGTTCTTCAGAACATGTTGATGTGGAGCAATTGCATGGCCCTACTCGAGCTGCAGAGCCTGTGGCCTTTGGTGGACGTGTTAGCCTGCAACCGTCCCCTAATTATGATCTGCTGTCGCTACCTAGAATGGCCACGGAGGCTAGTGCAGCGTTTGCACGAGTTGTTCGCAAAGCTGCTGACATATTACAGTTCCAGCCTCCTTCTGTCTCCCTGCCTTCCGATCCCTTGTTGGATCTGCTCCACCAGGGCAACGCGGATGTCGAGCACTTGCTGCCTTTTGGCGTGTCGCATGACATTCTTCTGGGGACCTGGGTGAGGCCCTCCTCGGGGGACCCTGTGGAACGTGCTATCGCACATCGTCATTGACCGGCTCCAGATGACCCTGTCTGTCTGTCCCTACACCCTACAGCTCAAGGGCTTGTCGTCCAGGCAGCCTCAGCTTCGCTGCCGTCGTCCTCTCCTCTGATACTTCCACCCACTAGGGAGTCTCGTTGGTTGGAGACATGTGGTAGACAAATGTTTGCTTCCGCGAGCTCGGGCCTTCGGTCCTTGAACACGTCCTGCATGTTTGCAAGGGCTACTTTCGCCTTCTGGGACTTTGTTGAGTGCCTCCTTCCCTGTCTTCCAGAAGGCCCTTGGGCTGACCTGACTCAGATACTCCACGATGGTTGTGAGCTGGCAACATTTTCGATTCATTCAGCCATGGAGACCACTGACTCTGTGGGATGGGCTATGATCAGGTCAGTTGCTCTGCGTCGCCATACTTGGCTGCGTGATGGCAGTTTACCTGAGAATGTTCGGGAGCATCTCAGAGATTTGCCCTTTGATGGGGCCCATCTTTTTGACAGTCATGTGGACTCAGCGGTCCAGCGTCTCATGTCGGGTTTCCCGTGATTGACATTGTTTTAAGTCCATTGTTGCGGGCTTATTGTATTGTTTGCATTGGTTGCAGTATTGTCACTGCCTTTCTCTGGTGTCCGTCTCTGGGTTTAAGTTATTTCCCAGATGGACAGTACAGCTAGACAGCTGTTTTTGCCCTTATTTTCGTCTCCTCTGTCTAAGAGCTAGTCTCAAGAGGTGTTCCCTTGCTTTTTATAGGGATGTGACATACCCTATGTGGGGTATTCGTTGGTTATTGTATAGCCATTCTACCTTGCCACGGGAGGTGTATGTACAATGCCCCAGGTACTGTTCTTCCTGGATGGTGTAGGTCCTTACTGAGGATCCCACAAGGTCCTCTTAGGGTTATCTTCTTTCCCTCTGGGGAACTTTCCTATAGTTCATGCTGTAGGCTTATCGCGATATGGTTTGCTCTTCTTTCCGTCCCCCCCTACTGTTGTGGGACTTCTCCTCTGGTAAGACCCACAAGGGTGGCATAGCTCTCTTTGGAGCTTACATATTTGTATTTTACGGTTGGTCCATAGTTCTCTCCTGCCTCTGAGGATGCAGACTTCTCCAGAGTATTGTTGGGTTTACGCTACGACTGGCTCATCCTGGCGTGTTCACGTCTTCATTTTCTTGCCTTTGGCTGTCTTTGAAGCGTTTCGCTGTGTTTCCACCTTTTATGCCTATGTTGGCTGTCTTAGCCATAAGCCAGTGTCTCATGTGAGCATGTTTTTCTGTTCCACTTCCGGAACAGTTTCTGTTCCGCTTTCAGTTCTGGCACCAGTCTGTGGGTACACACTGGGTACGTTCATAGGCACTGGGTGGCCTGCTGGTCCAACTTGCGCCACAGCGTTGGCTGCATTCTAATCTTTGTGGTATTGTTTGCTCTTCAATCTCTGGTGTTAGGAAGTGCTTATGTCCTTGGTCTTTCCTCTAATCATTGCCAGACAGGGGCTCAGGTCCCTCTACTCATGGCCTCGGCCGATGTTATCCTTGGAAGTTTTTCTGTTCAGAGATGCTCATTGTCATTTATACAGTGTCTGTATATGGTTATATATACATATTTCTGAATATATCTGTATGTGATTTGCTGGGTTTTGACATATGTTATGTCCCGCTATGGTTCACATCGGTGCCGTTGGTACCTATTGTGCGGGCTGATGTATTTGTCTTTGGCATGCTCTTCGAGTTTCCCTTGTCTTTCCTTAAAAAAATAAAAAAGATAAAAACAAAAATATGTATGTGTGTGTATATATATATATATGTCTGTATGTATACATACCATAATATGTATACTGACTGCGGGAGAGCACTCATACTATATTTTTCCTTGTTGCAGTATCTTGTGTTTCTTAGCCCCAGATTCTCTCTCACTCTCTTTCTTTTCCTCTCTCTCTCTATTTTGAGAGCGAGCCGTATGTTTGTGTCCGGCTTCTGCCGGTATCCTTTGACCAATTAACTTTGGTGTATGGTTGGTCAGTATGACTACCTGGTGATCCGTTCTGTGTCTTTCTGCAGACGCTTATGTGCCGTCGATGCTACATTTCATGGACTTTTGCATGTGTGTGGTGTGGCTTCCATGGTCCACACAGTCTGCATATGTGTATCCCTATTATCCACATACTGTATCTCCTTGTAGTCATGGTTTAGTATATCTCTACATGGGTGACATCTGTCTCTCTACATGTCATTCTTGGCATCCACTGTTGTGCATGCTCATTTTGTACGCTCTGACTCTGTCATGCTGTTTTGTCCTTTCTCTGGGACTTTTATTTTTGGTAGATCCATGGGATCCTGCACAAAGTTCTGCTTCTTATTCTTGTTCTTGTTACAGAAGCTTATGGATTTTCTTTCATTGTGCACTGGCCGTTCTGGTTTCTGTGCTTTCCCTTTGTCCCTTCCTGGAAGGTGAAAGTCTCATACTGTCCTGTGACGGACCGTGGTGACATTTGCCTTTCCTTATTCATGCTCCTTTTCCAGAGCTTAATGGGCCTAGTGTCAGCCACGCTTGACTTGCTGTTTCCACCTGTCTTAGTCAACATTTATTGACAGATTAGTTCTCTTTGGAACTTGGTAGGGTTCAATCAAAGACCCTCCTCCAATGGGGTATAGCTTTGGTATCTATTCTAAGTTAAGCAATCTGCAGCTAGATGTCTCTATCAGATGAACAATTTACTCACCTTCAGTAACAATGTATCTGGTAGAGACACAGTCTAGCCTCAGATTCCTTAACGCCCACCCATCCTCCCTGCTCTGCGAGGACCTTTTTAGGTTGGGTTCTTCCCACTGGTCTTTCTGCCTGTGGTCTCTGTCTTCACTCGTGTTCGTCTCTTCGCATCTTTCCCAGGTCAGGATGTCTTATTCTGTTTTACTTGTTGCTTCTCCACCCATTCTCGCAACTGGGTGGTGGGCTCCTATATCCATCCACGCTCTTGCACCCTGGTTCTTTTCCAGTGTGGAGATTGGTCATGTCCTTCTTCCCTCCCTTCCCCCCTGAGACTTTTTCTCCATTAGTTTGGGGTCTATTTGACTACGCTACAGTCAATTGGTCATATTTAGTGCGTATGGTTGCACATTCTCTGTTGTTGCAGAAATGTTGTCAATTGCCATAACTTCATGTCGTTATAGTCTTGTTGGCCATTACAATGACATTCATGTGGTTGCAGACTGCTTGACGTTTACCATAACATTCATTTGCATTGCTGTTTTGCCTCATAGGAGGGTATGGTTCTTCGCTTCTGCGAGACTGTTTCTAGGGGCGAGTACTCTGCTCTCTCCCTTCAGTTCCTTACAGTATGATGGTTTTTCTCTGCAATGCATTGTGATGTTTTTCATCATTTTATTATTTATTGTCATTGTTGTTTCAAAGATTTTTAATCTTTTTTGGCACACTGTTCCCACACTCTCACAGTTTAGTAGTGGCTCCGCGTTGTGGCGCGGAAAAGCTTCACAGTAGAAAACTGACGTCAGCGCGCCGGGAGGGACTTATATGGCTCCACTAACGTCATATCCGTGGATGACGTCAGGGCGGAGCCATGCGACGCCGTCCCCCGGCGCGCAGAGGTACTGCTGAAAAATCTCCAGATCCAGTCTGGCGCCTGGAGGATATTCTAAGTTAAGGAATGTGCAGCTAGACTGTGTCTCTACCAGATACATCGTTACCAAAGGTAAGTAACTTGTTCGACTGTGCCAATACACAAACTACTCAACATGCCCCTTTTCAGAACTCCTTTTACAGATTATACATACACTGGAGTTCCAAAATGGTTTCCTGCTCAGTGCTCATATACAGCGAATTTCAAACATTCACTCCATGCTATCTCTACGGATTACAAAGGATTTCCCGTCCGATCACATGATGTCATCATCTTTGGTCATCATGCTGTTGCCTATAGGGAAACGTCTATATTTCTTAACTTGTGTTCATTCTGGTGATACATTCTGGTGCTTCTGAGAATGGATTTTAGATTTACTTTTGGCTGTAATCTCCGCAGTAAAATGGCTCAATTTTTGCAGTTGATCTGTAGATGAAGTTGAATGTTTTGGAGAAGCACAAAGTTTGGGTGAGAGCCGTCTGAGGCCTGGGATATGCACACTTTCCTGAAGTGACCCTCACTCCATCAGGTGTCATGTGAGCACGGGGTAGCCACCACACAAGGAACCTATGTTGAGGCTTCTTTGGAAACCTCAACATAGGGATCGTTATTTACAAGCCCTTGCGCCGCCGGTACGTCACCTTTCCCCATTTTAAAAGTGACACACCCGCGGCGCAAGGGGCTTGTAAATAAGCCCCACCGTCTTTATCTCTTGAGTGACGCACTCTATGGTGAACAGGTTCATGGCTCATGGGATGGTTGAATAATGCAGCCTGAATTCTAGCAGAGTAAGCTTCCTATGCCATGGTGAGAATGTCTTCAAGTTATCTAGACTTTAGTAGGTGTGTATTTTGGATGCCATGAAGTGGGGAGCAGACAATGAGCACTCCTGACCACACTTGCCATCCAGGCGCTATCCTCATTCTTGGTGGGCCATCCATACCCTGGATCGACATTGCTACACAACATAAGGGGTACTGAACAGTGGGACGCATATTGCGATCCTGGAGTAACGCTGCAGCGGCCTCCGCCATATGGCCGGAGTGCAGGCCTGACTGCAGCGGCAACAGGGCCTTGAAGATGACAGACCCGTCCTCACCACATTAGTAAGCCAAGTAGAGCCCCAGATGACACCCCATACACTTTGCCAACCCCATTACTGAGGGCTCCTAAGGCCCTCGGATGAAGCAAGACAAGAGGGCAAAGAGGCTTGGCTGGTGGGAGAGCAGTGGCAGCCTGGGTGGCAACTGGAAACAGTGCCATGAGCCCCTGGAGAAGCAAGAGTACTGCACATGCATAAATGTCCCAAGGAGGGGGAGGGCCTAAGGCTCAGCCCTCATTCGAGCAGGTAGTGCACAGCAAAAGCACTGGTAGAAATGATGGGGACAATTGGATGTGAACAGCGGTGAGGCCCTGAACTCTGATGAGTGAGACAATAAACAGGGCGGGGGTATAACGATGAGGGCCCATCCCTCCACCCTTTACAATGAGTTAGCGGAGCTGAGCTACGGGGGCCTTGTTGTGAGAAGTGAACTACAGAGACCGATGAGGCGCACCATCAAGCCTACAATGTTATATAACACTGTTAATGGGCCCCTAAACCTACAGTGGATCAAAATGGAACAGCTTATCTCTGCTTAGCCACGACAAAAAAACTCAGGTTGAGTTCCGTGCAAGAGGTGCATAATCTTGAAAGGGAATTGTCATGCTTACTGGACAGAGAGAACGAAGCCACTGAGAGAAACTTATAGGAAACATTGCATGGGCAAAGCCCAGCACTGTTGAAACTACACACCCCGCACAGCATCATGGGAAGTCAATCTAGACAGAAAGAATACCTCTCATTAGAACCACACCTTGAACCAAGTAAACGAGGTGGGTCTCAAGAGCCCGCAGCAGCGAGTACGGAAGCCGGGGCGATGCTGCGCGCTCTCCTAGAGACTCCCTGGGAAAAAGACAGACAGTCACACTAGACCGCAGCCTAATCAGAGATGATTGTAGAAAAATAACAGAATGAGACAATGCTGCTTAGAAAGCTGCAATGGAACTGAACCTAGCCACAGAGGAACCCCAGGTGCAGATGAGGAACCTGATGGAACAAGTCATGTTCCTGAAATGTAGGACAGGCAACTTTGATAGCAAGGCCAGGAGGAATAATGTAGGAATGGTTGGCTTGCTAGAAAAAAATAAGACACTGTAAGGTTTTGTACTGGATGACTTTGACACAACAAGATGTGGAAACTAAAGGCCTAACAATTTTTTGCACAGGAATGTGTCCACAGGGTCCAGACTCAACCGCCACCTATCGGGCCACACCAAAGCCAGTGATAGCCAGGCTTCTGCATTAGAGAAACTGGGACTACATCCTCCAGCAATCATGTGCGTGGTACCTCACATTATCTTAGAAAACTGTAATGTTATGATTTTACCAGCCTACACAGCCGCTGTCTAACACCAAAGAGCGTCTTTTATGGAAGCGAAAGAAGGCAGCGAAATAAAGATCAAATATGCCTTACTCTTCCGAGTGATACTTAAAGTTATGATTAATGGAGAGACCCACTTCTTCAAAGATCCTCATTATGTTTGGGAATGGATTGACAAATAAAGCTCAGAAGCTAGCAACCCCCTCCCCTTGAATGGCAGGCCTAGACCCAGGTGACACAAAAGGCACAGAAACTGAAAACCCAAGCTAGCAGATCTACTTGGCAACAAGTGAGACTGGACAGAGACAAGACGGTGGTGGCTGCAGCAAGCCTCATGGAGGGCTCTTGCTCAGTCACCACTAAGGAATCATCAGCACAAGAAGTCAATACTGACACTGACTTTGTTGAGCGACACAGAAGACAGCACAACGTTCCCCAATATAACCCAGAGAGTAGCAGATGAACTATGATTGCCTTGAATAGTCCAGGATGCAGAGACAAGACCAGTGGCTACCAGTTAAATGACAAAGGCCAGTTGTTGAGGACTTTGTAATGTGTTTGATAAGCATGATTCATTTGGGTGGTGCGAGTGGGCAGGGGCCATCTCTCCTGGGTACCGACCACTCCCCTTACTTTCGCTTGTCTAATGAATAGTGGGGACAGTGGAATGTCATGTTGAGTGCACTGAGTTTGGACGGGGGGCCTCAAGCCACCAGTCAGAGAGATGACAGTTGGGTTTAGTTCTGAAGTTTGTGGTTATGTTTCTTAAGTTATCGCGATGAGTGGGGTCTTAATAGTGAAGTAACTCGGTGATGTTGGAGAAAGAATGGGGAAAAGAGGGATATACATAAAAACACAATATATGCAAATTGTAGAATGATTACTGAAGAGTGGAGCTACTCACCTGGACAGTAAAGGGGCTCAACTCAATGGACAAACAATCTAATGTACAATCATACATTAAGAGACGAGGGGTCTAAACTGCACTCCTACAGGAGCCGCACCCTCACAAAAGCTGAAGCAAATGCCTAACAAAAATATTTGGAGGGGAGAGGTCTTTCAACCACATTAGTCGGCCTGTGCTAGGGAGATATTCATCGGGATTCAGTCAGGGGTACCATTTCGAACGATGATAGAGACTAGCAATAAGGAGGGAAGATACCTGATTATTGGGGGCGGATTCGATGGAGGGGACATAGCCCCGGTGAACACACACACTTCCAGTGTGGATCAACCCATGCTCCTTGACAAAATATCACAACCGTTGGCTGGTGTGCTCCAATGCCTCCTAGTAATTGAAGGAGACTTTAATTTTGTTTCCAACATAGACACCTTTGCCTACTTCACAGGAAATTTAAACTGCAAGAGCACTAAGGGCCTGGACGGCAAAGTGGGGTGTCATTGAACCCTGGTGGCCATACAATCCTAACACGAAAGGAGAAAAATAAAGGACAAAAAGACAAAATATTCTGCTACCCCATTACACACACTGATATAATATCCGCTGAATATTTGGCCAGGACTCATTCTGACCAGATTCCCTTGATAATGACACTGAACTGGGGAGCAGTCAGAACCACTATCCTGACCTGGAGACTGAAAGTAGATGCACTTCAAGCCCCAATATTTAGACACAGAATTGGAAAGGACATATAGAGATATGTTAGGGAGCAAGAAGGCAGAGCGTCTTCAGAACTACCAGAGTGGGAAAGTTTTAATGGTGTAATACATGGGCAATATATCACGACGGCAGTGGGATACAATCAGCACTGGCCAGGGAAATATCTAGACAAGCAAGGGTGCTGAAAGAAATTGAGAACAGACACCCTGGCCACTCCAAACTCCAGACCACACTAAACAATGAAAAGGAGAAATGAGTGCATTTAATAGAGAGGTAAAAATGATATCATTACAGAGAATACCTGTTCGAAACCTCTGATGAACGAAATAAAACTGGAAGATGGAACATGTATTGATTCCGATATTTCAGCCTCTATCCTCGATTTCGGTGAGGTTGACTCTGAGGCTGTTGGGTCTCATTGCCTCCTGCATCCTGTTGGTAAGACACGCTAGATGGCGAATGCAGGCTCTGCAGTGAGACTTGAAGTTCTAATGGGCACAGCATCGGGGAAATCTTACCGACGTGGTTCAGATCTCATAAGGAACTGCGAAGGATCTGCAGTGGTGGTTAACGAACCGCGATTGGGTCAACAACAGACCCCTCTCCCTTCCCCAACCAGATTTCACAGTTGTGACGGATGCGTCACTTCTGGGATGGGGCGGCCACATGGGAGAGGCGGAGATCAGGGGTCACTGGTCTCCGGTGGAGACGGGGCTCCACATAAACTTGTTGGAGCTCCGAGCGATTCGGTTGGCATTGAAAGCATTTCTTCCCTCTGTCAAGGGGAAGTTAGTGTAGTTGTTCACGGACAACACCACTGACATGAGGCACTGCAAAAAGCAGGGCGGAGTGAGGTCGTGGACCCTCTGTCGAGAGGCCCTGCATCTATGGACATGGCTGAAACAGCAGGGCATATCCCTGGTGGTTCAACACCTGGCAGGTTCTCTGAACGCCAGGGCGGACAATCTCAGCCGTCGATGCCTTCCGGATCACAAATGGCGTCTCCAGTCGGAGGTGGCGCAAGGTCTCTTTCAGCAGTGGGGAGAACCTTGGTTAGATTTGTTCGTCTCCGAAGAGAACGTGCAATGTGAGCAGTACTGCGCGCTGGAGTTTCCAAGGCGGCTATCGCTCGGCGACGCGTTTCGTCACGAGTGGAGCTCAGGCCTGTTGTACGCTTTTCCGCCCATACCACTCCTGCCCAGGGTTCTGAAGAAGATCAGGAGCGACCGGGCCCAAGTTATTCTTGTGGCACCGGACTGGGCGAGGAGAGTCTGGCATCCAGAGCTTCTAAGCATGAGTATCGATCCTCCAAACAGGCTGACCCTTCGGGAGGATCTTCTGTCGCAGCAGCAGGGGAGGGTTCTCCACCTGAACCGGTCAACTCTGCGCCTCTATGTGTGGAGATTGAGCGGAGACAGTTGATAGCTTTTGACCTTCCTCCCGAAGTCTGTAACGTTATTCTGGCAGCCAGGCGGCCCTCCACTAAGACGGTATACGCCTGCCGTTGGCAGAAATTTGTATTATACTGTACAGAAAGGTCCATTGACCCTCTTCCTGCTTCTCTTTCTACTGTCCTTTTATTCATTCTAACTCTTGCCCAGCAGGGCTCTGCTTTGAGAACTCTCAAGGGTTACTTCTCTGCTCTGTCTGCTTTTTTGCGGCTGCCAGACCATCCTTCTCTTTTTAAATCTCCTTTTGTGAATAGATTTCTGAAAGGGCTGGGCCATTTATTTCCACCTACGCCCTTTGTTATGCCACAATGGGACCTTAATTTGGTCCTCTCTTACCTGATGTGTGCTCCTTTCGAGCCTTTGCACAATTGTCCCCTCCGGCTGTTGTCCATCAAAACAGCCCGGCCCGGAGGGTGAGTGAATTGCAGGCATTATCCAGCTCGCCTCCTTATCTTATGTCCTTTCCGGACAGGGTGGTGCTTCGCACCAGGGCATCATTCTTACCAAAGGTGGTGACCCCGTTCCATCTGGGTCAGTCCATTACTTTGCCCACCTTCTTTGCTCCCCCACAGTCCTCTAAGGAAGAGGAGCATCTCTACCGACTGGACCCAAAAAGAGCGTTGACATTCTACCTTGACCGCACAAAAGAGTTCCGGGTGGATGACCAACTATTTGTGGGGGGTATGTGGGAGCAAAGAAGGGAAGGGCAGTGCAGAAAAGGACCATCTCTTGCTGGGTCGTTCTCTGCATTAAAATCTGTTACGCCTTGGCGAAGAAGCAGCCCCCTGAGGGATTAAGGGCCCACTCCACCAGGGAAAAGGCTGCGACTACGGCCTTGGCTCGGGGTGTCCCAGTCAAAGACATCTGTCAGGCAGCAACGTGGGCATCATTGCACACGTTCGCAAAACATTATTGCCTTGATGGTCAAGTGCGCAGGGACGGGTACTTTGCCCGTTCAGTCCTGCAAGACTTCTTAGTTTAGATCATGAGTCCGCAACCCTCCGCCGGGATGGTATGGCTTGGGTATCTGATTCAAAGGTAAGGAATCTGCAGCTAGAAGTCTCTATCAGATGAACAAGTTACTTACCTTCGGTAACGCATTATCTGCTAGAGACTCTATCTAGCTGCAGATTCCTTACAGACCCACCCATGCCTTCCCGCTTTGCGGACTGATGTAGTAGAACTAGGGTTGTTTTTTCTCCCTTTCAGGGCCCTAGTTTTTGCACACGACTACGTCAGTTACTTCGTGGCTCTGCGCTTCTGGCGTGGAGAAAACAAAAAGTACTGACGTCCGCGTGCCTGGGTGGCGCCTATATAGGCACCGCGACATCATAACCGACGCTGCCGACGACGTCACGCGGAGCCGAATGGAGCCACCCGACGTCGCGCGCAAGGGGTATTGCTTAGCAAACGTTTATGGATCCAGCCTGACGCCTGGGAAATTCAAAGGTAAGGAATCTGCAGCTAGATAGAGTCTCTACCAGATAATGCGTTACCGAAGGTAAGTAACTTGTTCTTCAGGTTAATCATGGGAGTAAACATGATGTACATCTTCCTGCTTGCCAATCTTACGTGTTATGCATTGCCATACCTCTGCACCTGAGCACCGGGAGCTCAGAGTAACGACCAATCAATCCATGGTGTGTACAGCAGACCACAATTTCATATTAGATGATGTGGTTACTGTTGCATGAGAAGCATATGCCACTTTGTTATAGTGAGCTGGAGCGGGGAGGGTGGAAATGTAATATAAGCTGAGTTTAAATGTATAGGTGAGGTGAAACCTGGTATTAATAGACTAATCTAGACCCTGTCCTTTATCAACTTTACTCAGTTTGCTCCATACAACTGCCCAAAAAACTCGTGAAAACTTGCTATTAAAATAGCAGGCGAGCAGCATGTCAGGAAGACAGATGCAAGGCACTTCTCAGTATAACTCGTTTGATTGTCCTAACCACTACCGTAGCTCCCAAAAACATTAATCTGGGACTAAGCTTTTCTGCTGATTGCTTAAACTGGAGCAGCATTTTCATATACTCCCAAACACCTAAATGTATGTTAAAAAGAGTAACATTTTGGTTCAGAAAGATTAAAATTTTCAACTCGCATTTCAAACACATTGAGCACGATCATTTATTTCTAGGGGGGACAGAGAAAAAAATGTATAAAAATACATTGAATGATCTAAAATCTGGTCAGTCCCTCAGAAAGGAGAGCTCTGAGATATATCTTCAAGCAAAACATCTCAGCTTTGACAGCTGAATTAACCCCCCGAGACTCTCGCAGCACGATTATGGGGGGTGAGAGGGAGGGTCGCAGGATATATGATATGCTATGTGATCGACGTGCATGGCATATAACATACACTATGCATGCACCAGTGACGTGCAATACAACATTCATTGTGATTATTGAGGGAGAAAAGCAATTTTAGAATTCATCGCTTGTAAGACACGGTGCTTTGTTCAACTAAGTAAACAAATATAGTATGGCAGCATGTTGTTGTGTTGTCACATACGTTACGCACCTCACACAATCGCCTCCCCACCATTTTCGTCCAATTTTTCTCTATAGGTCACATATATACTTAATTAAAAAGCACACATTTTTGAAGGTTCCGATTTCCTCGCATATAAGTAGATGTCAATTAATAGAGGTTCATTTTGATTAAAAAAATAACAGCATTGCCATTGCCTCACAGCACCTCATTGCCATTGCCTCACAGCACCTCATTGCCATTGTCTCACAGCACCTAGCGCCAACCCCTCTGGAAGTTGGGTTTCCTGGACAGCAGATGTTCAGTTTTCCAAGCAGATCTAGAAAGTGTGATAAACAAGAGCCTCATTAATGCTAAAAGGATTAAGCCGTGGTAAGAGTTGCTTATAAGATTAGGGTAAGCAGGCCATGTGCAGTTTAGTGCGGTTACAGCCTTTCCTAATCCAATCAAGACGAGGCTCAGGGCTTCTCTGCGCAGCAGAGCCGTCCAGGAGTCAGATGGGCAAACATTTAGGAGCAATAAAACACACTAGATCCGTTAAACTCCCACATCACGTGTTACCTTTTCAAATAAATGCGTCTGTTTCCAGGATCAGGTTCCAGATCTGTCATTCTCTGACAAATTTACAGTATGTCTCCACTATTTGCCTGGAGGGGAAGGCTGGTGGTTTTGGGGTGATTATGTGTGTGGATAATTACTTCCTTCTTTAACTAAATTATGATTTCTTGCGCTAACATATCTGGTGACCTTTTCCTTCCTGCCTTGTACAGAAAATGAAAAATAGATTTGAGCTAGTACAATTCTAGCATGTGTGCTGGAAGGCTGCTGGGTAAAGAAAAGCGTATCGGGCCTTATTGTTAAAGCCGGGGTTTGGCTAAAATGTATTTATTTACTTTACCAAATGAAGTGTCATTTTCCTGAATTTTGAAAGGTAGACAGAAAATCGGGCTTGTATACAGAAAGTGCAGAATTGAAATTCTCCTAATCTCATTGTCTCTTGCCGTAGTTTTGCTATTTACATTTTGATGGCTAACGTGATGTTATGGTGGTTGATGAGAAGTTACTGTCCTCTAAATAAAGTGTATACATTTCTGTATGGCAGTCCTCTTGAACTCCTCTCCCCTAGAAGTACCAGCTTGAGTCGGGGCATCAGAAACAACTACCATTCATCGTCTGCCTGCTCCTCCTAGCCACCACTGACGACTTGTGTTCCATCCGGCCCAGGCAACACATGCATACTCAAACACAAGGAGATGATGGACGGAGCGCGGAAACTTTTCAGACACTTACCCCAGTCACAGATCTGGGTTTAATCCATCATCGTTCTTTAGCTCACTTTGCCACCCCAGTTCAGACCTAGCCATATGCAAATCAGTCTTGACCCTGTTCCTCATGGGAACAGTCCAGCCCGGCCTGCCAAGCCAGGTCTTCCCTGGACTGGAAACAAGAATCTTGAGACCATGTTCTGGCTACCACTCCTTCATCAGCCAGGCTAGCTTGAATCCAGTGGCAAAGTGAGCAAGATTCATTCAACTCATCAGAATCTCGTGCACTAACTCCAATCCTGACACTTTTCCATACCAACAGTCACTTTTCTTACCAACACTCACTACCTGGATTTATTCCACCATTTATAATTATGCACCCATACTGCATTCTTAGAACCTGCTACTGCCAAATGTGGATCAAGAAACTTGGACAACCCCTTCTCAGAACACCCAGGTTTCCTAATCTGGATCAAATGACCATCAGTCTCTTTAATATCCTTGACTGACATGCATGCATCATGTGCCTTATCCTCCATCCTTTAGAGTTATTTAACCCTGTAATCCCCTTCTAGGAGTATCTGAATCTACTTGTCATTTACTAACCCAGTGCACCCATCCTGGATTCAGGGAGGACACCGGCATAGATACTTCAGATCCAAGTTACAAGTCACTGCAGTCTGCACTCCTTCACAAATAATTCTATTTATATGCTTGTTAGCCTGTGGCCAGTATAATGGGAGTTCCTTATGAGCAGGGCCACTGTTCTGTAAACACCTCTGGGTTTCCCATGAAACTAATTTCTCTCCATCGTCAATTGTAGTGGATAAAGGCAACCGATCTCTGGCAATAATTCCTGCAAAACGTTCAACACCCCAGCTTCACCCATTTTGACTGAGGCAATTCTATCCTGGTGAAACTTCTCAAATCTACCGTTGCATCTCTAAAAGTCATCCTCCATTCTGCACCTGATTGGTTGCAGGAGCCAAGAAATCAGACCTTCTTCGGATGTTGCAGGAGATTGTTTTTTTGTTGTTGGAGTAGTCCCCCCACTTTTTGCCTGGTATTTGATGCAAGTGTGACTGAAGTGCACTGGGTTCCTGCTAACAAGGTCCCCAGTGCCAGTGTTTCTTTCCCCAAAACAAGACAAATGGTCACCTGATCCCCAATTTACCAGGCCTTTAGCACCTCTGTAAGTCCCTTGTAAGTGGTACCTCTGGTACCTAGAGCATAGGTACTAAAGAGGGTCCCTAAGAGCTGCAGCATATCTTGTGCCACTCTAAGGGACCCAGCACCAAACTCATACAGACTGCCACTGCAGGCTGCATGACAAGGCGATCTAAAAAGTGAAAACACGACATGGCACACACAGTGTGTGCCATGTCCCCTAAAACTGCAAGTAATATTTGTAAGTCACCCCTACGGCAGGCCTTTCAGCCGTAAGGCAGGTGCATTATATTACATGTGAGGACATACTTGCATGAGAAGATATGCCCCTGTGCTGGTCAGTTCAAAATTGCCAGCGCAAGTGAACAGGGTAGCCATTCTAAGTACATGTGCTGGACACTGGTAAAAACGAATTCCCAAGCTACATGATGGCTTCACTGAAATCTATGGAGTTTGGCATCAAACAATAAAACACCTTGTACTAACAAACCCACACTGATTACAGTAATGGATTTATTAATACATGCACCCTGAGGGCACCTTAGAGGTGCCCCCTGAAAACCGACCAACTTTTAGTGTGCTGAGTGACTGGTCCTAGCCAGCCTGCCACCACAGATGAGTTTCTAACCCCCAGGGGTGAGGACATTTGCTCTCAGGAGCTCAGAAAAAAAGCCTGCTCGGGGCAGAGGGTGTTTACACCCGCTCCCACATGATGGCCTGCAAATTAGCATTCCAAGCAAGGGGGCTTCAAAGAGCCCAACACCTTTGGAATGCAAATCTGTCTTTCCTCACAGGAGAGGATGCTGACCCCCCCCCTGTCCAGGGCCAATTTGGCACCTGGACAGGTGGGAAAATTAGTAGCCAGGAAGGCGTGTTCACCTTCAGGCTAATTTCGCCCCTGAGGTGGGCTACCTGAGGTGAATGTGAAATTTCAGAGTCTGCCATCTTTGTGATTGCAGAATTAAGAACTCTGGGACAGGGTTATGCCCACTTACCACAGGAAGTGGTCATATAGGGGACTTAGTGACCCCAGGGGCAAGTAGCCCATTGGCTACCTCTCTACACTCCCCTAATGCCTCTAAATCTAGTATTTAGGGGAGCCCCTGGCACCAGGTCATCGGATCCTGCTGACCTGGAAGAAGAAGACGGATGTGAAAGAGTCACAAGAAGCAAGAACAGAAGACCAGCAACTGACTTGGTCCTAGCCCTGATGACCTGTCTGTTGTCCTCGACAATTGCACCAGAGATGACTTTCCCTGCAGCTGCTGTGTCTCTAAACAGCCTGGGAGGACTGCCAGGACTTCACCCACGAACCAGGAACTCCTGTGGAGCAGCAGAGCTGCTTCCCTGCAGGCACCCAAAGAGACCTGAGAGTGCTCCGGACCGCCAAAACCTGACACCGGAAAGCACCATTGCACCCATACTGCCTAGCCCAAGCTGAAGTGGGCCAATGGTGCCAGCGTGATCCCCTAGCCCTCCAGAGACAAAGCCCACCTTGAACTTGCCCATTGTGGACTCACCGCTGCTACCTGCAGCCTCTGTTTGCAGGCCCCCTCGACCACGAGTGCTCCCGTGATGAAAACCCAATGTCTCAAGACACCTCTGCACCCATCGCCCATGAAGAAGAG
Organism: Calotriton arnoldi; assembly: GCA_963921515.1. Classification (NCBI taxonomy): domain Eukaryota; kingdom Metazoa; phylum Chordata; class Amphibia; order Caudata; family Salamandridae; genus Calotriton; species Calotriton arnoldi. Next base: position 890,744 of record CAWUFW010000392.1, on the reverse strand, counting down.
GACCAAAGGTGCCCCCACGTCCCTGAGCATCACAAGATCTGAGCCCCCCCCTGTTGGTTCAGCCTTACTGGTCTCCCAGTCCAAACCTGCAGCCTCTTTTCAACCGAACCTATCCCCATAGACATTGGGCACCCAACGCTGTATTGCACCTCTGCACCCGGCCAAGCTAGTGCCGTCTGGTGTGACCTCTTGGTGCTGCCTTGGACCTTGTCCCATACTCTGCTTAAGTCCAGGAAATTGATCCCGTAAGTCGCTGTACTATACCTGTATGCAGTATTTGTTTTTCCTCCATAGGATAAGATTGCCACCTATGAAAATTGCACTGTGTCGACTTCTGAAACCTGAAAGTATTTCTATTACAAAACGTTCTTACCTGATCATATTGATTCTGATGCCTAAATATAAATAAAGATATGTGTTATTTTTATAAATTGGTTTGGATCTCCTTATTGAGTCATTTGTACCATTTATTGACTGCTTGTGTATTTGCAGATGTCTAACACTCCCCTCTGATAAGTCTAAGACTGCTCGGCCACACTACCCCCTAAGAGAGCACTTTGGGATTGCTAGAGCAAGCCCCTGTCCACTTATAATAGAGACCTGGACTCTTTGCACAGTATACCTCTTTTTGGTATACTATATAAAGAGCCAGCTTCCTACAGACGTCTCTACTGGCTCCCTCTCGAAGCCAGAATCAAATTCAGAATAGAATGTACAACACTTAGAGTGTTCCACATTGGTGTTCCATTGTACCTGAAAGCCCCTAAGAGCCCTATTTAGAGTTTGGTAGACAGGATTCTCTGTCAAAACGTGACAGATATCCAGTCTACTGTATTACAAGTGTCATAGGCTATAATGCAGTTGTAATATCGCCACGTTTGTGACAGTTTTCCATACACTAAACTTGAAATAAAGCCCAAAATCAATCACAAGCAGTTACAGCAACACCAGAAACAGAAACCATCTAATCTTGGAAATCCCTAAAGCTAAAAGAGGCAAAATATCAAAACAAGACTTCTACTGCATAGCTTTTGGATTGTGAAACAACTAGATTCTTGATCACATTAGAATGAATTCCAATCACCTTGCATTCTCAGAGTATCTAAGAAGTTATCTTTTCAGAATATGCTTCGGTGGTTAACCACCTCTCTTGTTTGCTCCTTACTGTCTACATTGTACTTTCATTCAATATTTCCATTTTAACCATGTTGTCTATGAAGTACTCCGCTTCCTTGTGACTAGGTATACGCTTTAGAAATACTTCAAATAAATTAAAAAAGAAATCTGTAGTTGGAGATTCTAAAAAATATGAAATAATCCAGAAGAATATAACCCACAAAAACAATACTGTACGTTCTACTGTACAGTGAAATCTCAAATCCAAGTCCAGATGCTCCTATTGCCCTTCTGGAAAAACCACTAAAGTCAAGGGCATTCTCCTACATTTCCAGTATTTATCTGAAAACCACGCATGTCTCAACATAATCAGCAGCCTCCCGATCAATATATGATCACCATTAACTCATCCCTTGACCTTCTCTTTATAGCTGACATAACTAAACGTCAATTTGGAATGAACTTTACCAACTGCCATTCAGCAGCACAATTTTATTCCCATGCTTAAGCACCTTTGTCCAGATTTACAAAGGTCTTGCATCGCACAAGGCCACACAAATCAGATTTTCAAAGTGACCCTGTGGTTGAATTGTGTGGCTTTTGTCCTCCTGGGTGGCGCTAGGTCTGCGTTGGGTTGCCTTGTGTTAAAAGATATTGTAATGTATGCAAGGTGGTTGTTTTTACACAAATCAATCGCAAATCTAACGTAATGGGATTTTCAAAAGTGACACAGCCTCACACAGACTAACACAATGCTCCAAATACGTCAGAAACCTAATGCATGGGCGTAGTAGGCGCAAACATTCACACAATTACATCACTGTATAGAGAAAGTGCACTCAATAATCTTTCCAAACCATGCCAGCTACTGAAGAGGAAGGAGAGGCTTTTCTTCAGTGTATCAGCCTCATGACCTAAGGGAGAAGGAGGTCATCTAATTCTACAGATTGAAGAAAGAGAACACCTTTGCTTTACTGGATAAAATCGCACCTACTCTGCAATCCAACACTAGTCGCTCACATGCAATCCCAACACAAAGTAATGTCTTGCAATATTTTATAACTGAACCCTTTTGGCTCATAACGTACTCCATAGAGCTGTGATGTATGTGTCAGAACGCAATGCCCTGAAAGCTTGTTTTAGAATGTTGAGTTTGCAGTTACACGTAGCCGAATAAAGACGTGTAATACTAACCTCAGTGAGTGGTGTGGTCGTTGGAGGGTACCCAGGCTGGGAAGACACTACAAATAGTGACAAGGGTGGGATAAGTAACCCGAAGAACGACTGTGCTCTCCCAGAGAGTTAGCCGTGGTCCAAGCAAACTGCTTGTGCATGCCACGTGTGTCGCTGTCAAATCAGAATCAACGCTTCATGCACGTGGAGTCAAAGCACAACTCTAGCCGCTTTAAAGCACATGAGGACAACGGAAGTGTTGAAAAGAATTTACACCTTGATGGTCGAGAACCTGATGGTCAAGCCATACATAAAGGTACCACGCTGCCACGCAAGATAAAGTTGTACATTATACGGAGCAATACTGTAAAAGGTGATAACGTACTGATACAGGCAGAAGTGCGGGCAGACAGAATAAGAAAGAAAGAAGTATATTGTCATTGCACTTACCAGAGCCTCGATAAGCAGATTTTTACGACCTCTGTACTGGGCGAGAAGACCCAAGAAGAAGCACAAGGGTTGTGCTTACTGAGCTGTCCGATACCTGAAGTGGCCTACCACCAAAACTGCTGGGCGACGGCTCAGAACAACTCCAGAGGTCTCCAGTAAGTGAAGGGCTCCAATGGAGACTGGGGAGAAAGTCATCACTCCCTCGATTGTCCATGACAACTCTGAGGCTGGTCCATTGCAAGACCTTAGAAACAGAACAAATGAAGCAGGCTCAAGTGTTGAATTGTAAATGTTATGCACTCATTTTGCTTGCATATTGCTCTATGTAAAGTTAGCATTCGTGGCACCATTTTAAGTTGAGCCGCCATTTTGCACCGTGATTGAAACTAACCCTAGCTTGCTGAGAAATGTCTCCATTCGTTTTTTTCCTCTTTTTCTTCAAAGTTTAACGCTGTCTTGCTGAGTACATTGTCTTCGTTAGCAAATACCTTTCCCACTAGATGGAGGATTTCTCCCACCAGCCCAGCTGCGGGGACGGGCAGGATGACCTTCATTTATAGATAGCGTGTACCCAGTATTAGAGTTGAAACTTATCCTACTGTACCTCTTTGTTTTAGCTGTGTGAGCCTGGAATTTTCCATCCTGGGCGGTGCTTTCATTGGTTTGAGATGTACTTAATGTAACTCCATGTTGGCTGAAGTCAGTCCCTCTGCAGCAATCTAAGGAGGATTGTCAGACCGGACTCCACTCGAGTGTACTTCTAATAAATACCTTTGGTTTGTATTCTCTACTGTCTGACCGACTCTTCATTTGTGAGGAAGGCTGAGAGGTGGTCTCGAGTGACCCTAATCGGATTACTTCCTTCATTTGGCGCCAGAACAGGGACTCCATCGGGTGACCTATCCTCGGTGAGGAGGTCAGGGCCGCGTCGGGTCGGACGGGCAGACCGGGGATCCCTGCACGAGAGAGTATTGTACTCGCAGCTGCCCCGTCTGTCTGACCGGGCGGTGCCTCGTCCAGTGATCATCCCGACTGGGGTCCTGAACGGCGAAACCCTTGGATCTGACCGTTTGGTCTGAAGAGTCGGCAGTGGAGAATAAACTCGTTTGACCTGTGTGCACCAGGTGAGTTTGTTTTGGTTCTTTGTGGATATGGCGCCATTTTGATTTGTATTTGACGAGGTCTGAGGACCGTCTTTGGACAAGTGCTTGAATTTGTTTGAGTTCTTTATGAACATGGTACCACTTTGATTTGTATCTGATGAGGTCTGAGGACCGGTTTTGGTAAAGATATTTGCAAATATCTGTTAGGCATAAGTAGTGAACTTGTTTTCTTTAAAAATGCCTTGTTTGAGTAAGTTGTTTTGTTTGGGCTGTCGTCGTTGTTCTACTGATGCTCAATTGGAGGAAAGTCAGCCGGCGCCTCCAGTAGGTATCCGAATTTCGACATGTACATAAAACATGGCCTTGGCCCTTATATGTTTAGTACGTTATGGCACAAATATACGAGGGACAATGCCGAGTTGCAGTGGCCGTTGACCGGCACTTTTGATGAACAGAAAATTAATTTCCTGCAGGAAAAATTGTTTTCGAAAGGGAGTAGGCAGTCAATGTTTGATTCCCTCAGAACGTGGCAAAGGGAGGCTAAACAGAGGTGAATGAAAGCAGAGAAAGAGGCCCGGAAGGGGAGAATGCAGACATTGACTCAAAAAACTGCAGCGCATGATAGAGAGGAAATAGAAAAAGGAATAGAGTGTGCTGATAGGAAATTTCGATTACAATGTGAAAAGTCATATGTTGCCCGAGAAGAAAATGATACTTTTGTGGAGGAATTGTTAGATACTCGACCTCCACCCCCATACGCCCCACAGAGAATATACCCTGCCATGCCCCAGCCTCAGTCATCCGTTTCCTCTGCCTCTGCTGTTTCCGTTTCTTCTGCTATTGATCAAGCTGCTTCAGCCTCAGCACCTCCTGCTCTTTCTTTGACTTCGCCTTCCGCGGCTACGATGACTGCCAGTCTACCTACTACGCCTATTGTTTCAGCATCTCTCTCTCCAGCTCTTACACCTACGTCGCAGCCGGCAGCGACGTTGGTGCCTGTTACGTCTGTCGCTACTCCTTCCCTGTTCCTACATTCCTTGACCCTACTGAGCAGTGGAACACCGGTACGTGGGTTAGGGGACGGAGATTGGGCAACTGCTAGGGAATGACTGGGGTGGATATTGATACGATCAGATGTGTGAGACAAAAAGAAAAAGATAGTAGCCGATCAGGCTGCCCAGTGGGCTCGTAACCCCATCTACAGTGTGGAAGATGTGTAGAGAGTGATGAAAGATTATGAGCCTTTTGTGCAGCAGCATGCCCTTAAGCACATGTTGGCTATTTTGATTGGATTGTGGGAACAGTGTTTTAATGGTGTAGCACCCCAGATCATTTATGATATTAGGGATCATGTATATACTGCTGATATGGCACCTGATAACGTTTTTGGTAATGTCGCAGCGTTGGTCGCATATCGGGGTAGGTTGCTTGAGAAGAGCCCAACAACAGTATCCCAGTTTCCGATGAGGGAAGTCCACCCATATATCACCCTGAAATACCAGAGCTACGGGATCAGCATAACGTTGTTACTAGACCACGGGTAGAGGCCCGATTCCAAGAACACTCGGTCTACACTCCATGGAAAAGGAGTGAAGTTTTATCCCTTAAGACTCAGTTGCCCTGACCCTAGGAAAAATCCCACCGCATACTATAAGGAATTGACTGAGGCCGCTTCATCAACAGTGATGACGCTTACGGATATTGAGATGTTCTTTGGTTTACTTTTGCCTGTTGATATTTGGAGACAGGTGTACACACAGGACCATGTTGTGGAATTGGGTGGTACCTGGGATCAGATTAAAGCATGGGACCAGGAGAGGAAGCCTGGTGAGAAGCCTAAGGCAGAGATACTAGCTTTGCCTGGCCGAATTATTACGTATATGCATTCTCTTATTCCACCGAGAAGAGTAGATTGGGACAAGTTAACGGCATGTCGTCAGAAGAAGGATGAGAGTGTGTCTGATTTTTTCACTAGGTTTGAAGGCGTGTTTTTGGATTTGAGCAGCCAGGATTTGTTGGTGGAGGGGGGTGTCTGATTGTTTGTTAATAGAATTGTTACAAACCTGCTTCCTGAGATCGCGACTCGGTTGCAGGCCACAGAGAGCACTTGGACTACCTCCTCCCCTTCTGTAATTTTGAGTATGGCACAGTATTATGAGCAACGGGAAAATGAGGAGAAGGAGAAAGTGGAGAAAAAGCATAAAGAATTGAAGATGAAGGTGTTGTTGCAGCAGGCTTCTCAAGGGAATGGTAGAGGACGTGGTGGTATGGCCCGACAGCTTCCTTGTACTAGCCGGAATATTACGCCTGTAGGGCCGAATCAGTGTGCGTATTGTAAGGAGGAGGGACATTGGCGTAGTGAGTGTCCGGTGTTGTTGCAGAAAGTCGCGGTCCCTAGAGGATGAGGTTCTCATGGCCGGGGTCGCAGAGCTAGTGGACAAGACAGAGCTCAGCATACTGCAACGTTACAGGATCGCCCGGATAGTAACTACTTCGATGACAATAGGGACGGCCAGTATTATCATGATGACTATGATCTAGACAAGGTGACCGGTATATCTCACAGCTAGGACAGCCAGGGACAGGGTGAGGGACCAGTTCAGATACCTGTAGATCAGCGCAGTCCTGATGTTACTTCAGATTTGCAAGGCTCAGCTAAGGAATTTCTGGTGGATACAGGTGCAATGCATAGCTCTATTTCTTGTTCACTGGTCCTCGGGCAGCTCTGTCTGGCCATAATAATGTTTCAGTAGGATTTTCTGGTGTACCGGTTGTGAGCCCCATTTCCAAACCTCTTACCCTGTCTATAGGTCCTTTTACTGTGGATTCGCCATTTTTGTTGACATCTAATTGCGGAGAGAATCTGATGGGCTTAGATTTATTAAAGAAATTGCATGCAACTATTTATTGTTCCCCGGAGGGTGTTCACATGACGATGGGCCCGAATGTGGTCAGTACTAAGCAATGTCTGTCCAAAGATGCGCCCCTCCCAGTTGAATTTAAGGATGTGCCGCCCACGTTGTGGGCAACGGGTGACACGGACGTAGGACTATTGCAGATACCCCCAGTTTCTATCAAAATTAAAAACAATGCCATTTTGCCTCATTTTCCTCAGTACAAAATACCGCAGGCAGGGGAGCGAGCCTTGTTACAAATTATACAGGATTTGTAAAGTCAGGAGTTGTTGAGGAGACGACTGCTAATGTGTGCAATAGCCCTATTCTTCCCATTCTTAAGAGGGCACCATTAGGCTCCTCTGATGATCATCCAGATATTTATCGTTTTGTGATTGACTTGTGCAAAATAAATAAAATAGTAGTTCCACAGTTCCCGGTGGTCCCTGACATTACTGCCCTTTTGACGATGATTCCTTCTACTGCTAAATTCTTCTCTGTCATTGACCTAAAAAATGCATTCTTTAGTATGCCGATCCATCCAGATAGCAGGTACTTGTTCGATTTTACCCTAGCTGGCAGAAGTTTTAGGTTCTGTCGAGCTCCTCAGGGCTATACTGAGAGCCCTAGTATATATAGTCAAGCTTTAAAAGCTCAATTGGACTCCCTTACGCTTCCTCCAGGTAATGTATTGCTCCAATATGTAGACGACCTTCTCATTGCTTCTGACACTGAAAAGGGTTGCAAAGACAGTACGGTTAAATTGTTGTTGCATTTGGCACACCACGGATATAAAGTGTCCCTTTCCAAATTTCAATATTGTCGACAGGAGGTCACCTACTTGGGTCACCTACTGTCGAAGGAGGGTAGGAGATTGACCCCTGAGCGCATCAGCGCCATTGTTAAAATGCCTATTCCTAAAACCCAAAGGGATGTACGCGCTTTTATTGGCATTAGTTCCTTTTGTCGTCAGTGGATTCCTAACTATTCGTTATTAACAAAGCCTCTGCTCGCACTAAGATGTGCATGAACCCTTGCCTTGGACGCCTGAATATCAGCAGTCTTTTGAGCAATTAAAAGTTGCACTTTGCTCTGCGCCTGTGCTTGGTTCGCCTGACTATGCAAAGCCGTTTGTGCTGTACGTACACGAGACGGCTGGTTGTGCGCTTTCTGTTTTAACACAGGCCTTTGGGGGTAAGCAACGGCCGTGTGCTTATTTTTCTGCCCTCCTTGACCCTGTCGCAAGAGCCCTCCCGAGCTGTCTAAGAGCGGTCGCGGCTGTGGCCGTCTCTATAAGACAACCGGCTGGGCTCGTACTTGATTCTGACCTCACAGTCATGGTGTCCCATGCTATGGATACTCTTTTGAATAAGACCAATACACAACACCTCACCAGTGCACGTCTGACCGGTTATGAGCTAACTCTCTTTGCACCACATGTCACGATTAAAAGATGTGCCACTCTGAACCCAGCCACTTTACTAGCCCTCCCTTCTGAGAGTGAGGAAATTGACTTACATGATTGTATCTTCCAAACGGAGGAAGAGACAAAAGGACGGGTAGACTTGACTGACGTTCCCTTATCTGACCTCCAAGGGGAACTATATGTCGATGGCTTATGCTTTAAGCTACCAGATGGCACTACAACAGCCGCATATGCAGTCACAACACTGTCCACGGTAGTTGAGACGTCATGAGTTCCCTATCAGTCGGCCCAAGCTGCAGAGCTCGTTCTCCTTATTCGAGCCTGCGAGTTCAGTGAGGGACTGGCTGTCAATATCTATACTGACAGTCAGCATGCCTTCGGAGTTGCCCATCATTTTGGGCGGCTGTGGGCAGAGAGAGGGTTTCTCACTTCCCATGGGATGAAGATCCAGCATGGCCCCCTTATACATAGGCTTTTGTCGGCTTTGACACTCCCCAGGAAATTAGCGATAGTAAAGTGCAGCTCCCACAAGACAATTACTGACAATGTGGGTAAGGGGAATGCCTTTGCAGACCAGACAGCTAAGGAGACAGCCCGGACGTAGATGAAAAGAATGTTTGTAGCAGGTCCCGCTAGGTGGGTGCCCGAGGTCACCATGTTTGAGGATACGTTGGAAAGTGTCAAGGAGATACAAAGTGAGGCAAAGATTGAGGAATTAGCAATATGGCAGGAAAGCACAGCACGTTTGGATGAGGAGGGGTGTTGGACTGATAAGTCAGGGAAACAGAGATGGATGCTACCAGATGCATATGTTCTTCCCATAGTCACCATGGCACATGGGCCAGCTCATATCAGTGCTAAAGGTATTTGTAAGTTGCTAGACCCTGTATGGCAAAATGATAATATCCCAAAGACTGCCGCCCATTTGGTCAAATATTGTATGGTGTGCATGATGCACAATCCTGGAAAAGGTACCCTACGCCAACTGTTAATTTTGCACCTCCCACTTTCCCTTTTGATGTCCTCCAGATAGATTACATAGAAATGGATCGAGTCAACAATTTGAAATATGTATTAGTGGTTGTTTGTGCATTCAGTTAATGGGTCAAGGCCTATCCCACAAAAGAGCCATAGCAACTGCAAAAGTACTCCTGAAGGAGTTTTTTCCTCGCTTCGGCTTGCCCCGTTTGATTTGGAGTGATAACGGAAGCCACTTTAATGCGAGAGTAATTCAGCTAGTTTGTGAGGGACTGCATATCAGACAAAAATTTCATGCTGCAAATCACCCCCAGTTGGCAGGTCTGGTTGAGAAGTACAATGGTACTCTCGAACTGAAATTGGCAAAGATTCAGGAGAGCACAGGGTTGCAGTGGCCAGATGCTTTACCATTAGCCCTTTTGCCCACAAGAACAACAGAGCATTCTAGGACAGGACTTTCACCCTACGAGGTCGTGTTCGGGCGCCCGTCAAATGTTTGGGGCGTCCCGCGTCCTCGTAGATTTTCTGAAATTGAATATCCTCTGTTAGTGGACTAACTGTATGAGTTAACTAAAAGTCTGCGTTCTATTCACCAACATATCCAAGACGCACTTCCACAAGCACCCGAGGGGCCAGGGCATAATATTCGGCCCAGAGATTTTGTCCTCGTTCGCCATTTTCAGAGGAAAGGAAGTTTGGAGCCGAGGTGGAAGGGGCCGGTCCAGGTGCTAATTGCCACGCGCACTGCTGTGAAGGTCACCGGCTGAAAGAACTGGATTCATACCCAACACTGCCGCAGAGTGCCTCTACCCTTGCCTTATGATCAGTGGGTCAAAGAAGGAATTGGGGACTCGGAGTGGGACCTAGTCCCACGATTAGTTCCCTTTGCGGATGCTAAGCTCACCTGGACGCAAACGGAGGCCGAAAACAATGAGGTACTAAATGCAGCAGTGCACCTAGAGATCAAGGCTATTCAAGAGCCCTTTTCCACTGGCCCCTCTGTGTCTGAGCCCCTTTTTACTGACCCCTCTGTGCCTGGAGTAGCCAGGTACAATTTGCGCCCCTGATGGAGGACAGTGCACCAAAGGAGAAGTCAGATTAGCAGGGACGGACTGCGCAAGTCAGGCAACAGTAGTTTAGGGAGAGGTGAGATTGGTGCATTGTTCGGACAATGGACAGGATAGATCGAACGTGCCCCCCTGGAGGGCGGGTACATTATCCTGTGCGACGTGTGATTTCTTCAAGAGCTAGGATCGAACAGCTCCACTGCCGGTGCTCAAGAGCGCCAATGTTGATGAACAATAGAAGTCTACCAGTGAGGCTCAGACGGACACTGGGAACACTTGCCCCCCTTCTTTGTCACCAGTTCCACTGCATTCCTTTTTCCCTTGCTCTGCAATGTATCCATTTGGTCGGCCCATTACTGAGGAAGAACAACCGTTTGCACCTCCGCGCCCAGAGCGGGGCTGTCCACGAAAAGTAAAATAGTTTTTGCATCAATAGTTGTCATTGCACTAATAGTTGTATTGGGCATATCCTATTTTCTGGACGAGAAGTATCCTGTGCATTCCTTGGTTGGTACAACACCCGTCCCCCTTAACACGTTTGTTACTTTGGCTCCTCACAAAGGGGAGCACCGAAAGACTTACACTGATAATGTTTTTATACAAATGTTGCACCAAGCTCATGATGTGTCTAACACAACAAATTGTTGGGTCTGTGGATTGCTCCCCTCAGTTACTCACAAAAGCGATAACCTGTTGTCCATGCCTTTGTCAGACCTAGGAAGTTGTGAGGGCTGGTTCGAATTGCTTGTAATGGTACACCACCATTTCCATCACCACTCCGGTCGGGTTATGACCCCTGCTGATTCTAACACTGTGACTGATTATATACGTTTCCATCATGGGTTTGTTCCCATAGGTAAGGCAGGACTAAACATCTTTGGTACTTTGTCCCCAAACTTCTGTATGCGCAAATATGACGAGGTGAAAAATAGCACATGGCTTCAGATGGAAATGGCTGATTTTCAGACATTCAATACATCTGAGTACTTCCGCTCCTTCCAAGACCGTAATGTGACTAGGGATAAGCCAATACCGGTGTCTGTGGTCAGCTCCACAGCTGCTTTTTGTGTTCAGGGAAGGGGGGAGGTAGAGGTGGGGGACAGCAAATGTAATTTTACATTCCAACTTAGCACGATTAATAGTCCACCTTTGGTTTTGCCCCCTAATGTCTACTTCGTTTGTGGATCACAGGCTTATGTCTGGCTGCCTAGTGGATGGTCAGGCAGGTGTTACCTCTCTTTCCTTCTTCCCCCAGTGTATGTTGCTCCGCCCAATTATCATAAAGACCATCGGCTGCAGCGTCGGAGTGTACATTTGCCTCGAGTTAGAAGGGTTATTAACACAGAAGATATAGATCAGACAGATACCACTTTGCAACAGTTTGAAGATGCCATGAAAGGTATTATACCCTTTTGGGGCCCCATGTCTAATAGCCTCAACATTCGCCGGCTCACGAGAGTTGTTGAGGGGGTCATTAATACAACAGCAGGAATTCCGATCAATATCACTGCTGAGCTTCAGGCTACGAGACTCGTTACCTTACAAAACCGGATGGTGTCAGACGCCATCCTTGCTGATCGGGGAGGGGCCTGTCGCGTCATTGGTAGTAGCTGCTGTGTATACATACCTGACCACGCCCCCAATGTATATGCTGCCATACAGAAATTACACAGACTCTTCTCTGACATTCACCAGGAAAATGGTACTTGGACCCTATCTGGGTGGTTTTGGGGTCTGTCTACGTCCTGGGGTTGGAAGATCCTTGCTTTCCTAGCTGTAGTTGCTGGTATTTTCCTCACATGTTGCATCTGTATACAATGTCTCCTGGCCTGTTGCTCTTATTGTGTTACCCTTCTCACCCCAAAGCAGAAGCCGTCCATCCATGATACCCATGCTGTGATTATGACTCAGAAGGAAATAGATAGTTTTATGCAGCTAGACGAGGGTATATTCGAGGACTCATCTTCCCTTGATGCTGAATGCATGATTGCTCTGAATTCTGAAGATCATTTATTATATACATGCCATGCTACACTCCATATTCTCTTAACTTCAAATGGTTAGCTTCTGCTAAAAGGAGGGTTTGTTGAAATGTAAATGTTATGCACTCGTTTTGCTTGCATATTGCTCTATGTAAAGTTAGCATTCGCGGCACCATTTTAAGTTGAGCCGCCATTTTGCACCGTAATTGAAACTAACCCTAGCTTGCTGAGAAATGTCTCCATTCGTTTTTTACCTCTTTTTCTTCAAGGTTTAACGCTGTCTTGCTGAGTACATTGTCTTCGTTAGCACATACCTTTCCCACTAGATAGAGGTCTTCTCCCACCAGCCCAGTTGCGGGGACGGGCAGGATGACCTTCATTTATAGATAGCGTGTACCCAGCCTTAGAGTTGAAACTTATCCTACTGTACCTCTTTTTTTTTAGCTGTGTGAGCCTGGAATTTTCCATCCTGGGCGGTGCTTTCATTGGTTTGAGATGTACTTAATGTAACTCCATGTTGGCTGAAGTCAGTCCCTCTGCAGCAATCTAAGGAGGCTGGTGAGACCGGACTCCACTCGAGTGTACTTCTAATAAATACCTTTGGTTTGTATTCTCTACTGTCTGACCGACTCTTCATTTGTGAGGAAGGCTGAGAGGTGGTCGCGAGTGACCCGAGTGACCCTAATCGGGTCACCTCCTTCACAAGTGAACAGCCGAAAGAGCTCCACCCTCAAGGTCAGCCACTCTCATAATTAGTTAGCATGCTGTTGCCTTTTTGAAACTACCACCACCCTGCGATACCGCCAAAAAGCTAAATATTGCTGATAGTTGGTCTGGGTGGATAGAGACATTTGATGATTTTATTGATGCACTTGAAGAGACTGATAACAAAAGATTATCAAGTATCTCAAAAATCTTGCTGGTGATGGTTTGAAAGAAGTCATAAAGAAAATGCAGTGAACTGCCGAAGAAATTACATATTGTCAGATTAAAGAAACGCTGAATCTAAAGTTCAATCCAGCACCAAACGTTGATTACGAAAGATACATTTTCAGTCAAAAACGCCAAAACGTTGGGGAAACCATTGATGAATTTGTGAAGGGACTTGATACGCTCATCAAACACTGCAAGTTCAATTAATTTAATGATGAGGAAGCTATGCGACTTAGAGTTAATGATGGATGCTTGTCAGATTCATTCAGACGTCGAATGCTGAGAGGAACTCTTAATCGGGTGTGAGTGTTGATGACTTCCAGAGCTGAGAAGCATGTTGAAAGACAAGCCACTAACATGGAGGCCAGGGGTGCCCAAAGTGAATCAGTCATGAGCATAAAAAGTAAGCCAAAGCAAAAGACTGAAGGGCACAAAGTGCTGTCTACAAGTAAAAACAGAAGAAGAAAATGTCCCTCAATTGGACAGAGATGTAAAGGCTGTAGGAAAGAGAACCATTTTGTAATGGTTTGTAAAGCAAAGGAAAACTAAGTGCATCGGGAGCAAAGATAAAATGGCCATGAGAACATTCCAGAGGCAAAGTTAAACGCACCCCCAAAAGGCCAAGCAGCGACATCAATTGAGGCAAATTGACACTGAACTAAGTCGATTGTCATCTAAATCATTTGTCAAACAGTTCATCCGCCTCATTATCCATTGAAAGTGAAGAAGATGGTTGTGCCATGTCAATGTTTACCTCAGAGAAAAGAGCACATGTTGGACTGGCTGCATACGAGGAAAAATGTCAGGCAAAGAAAAGTCACCATGCCAAAGCACCAAAGTCATACAAACATTGTCCAAAAATAACATTAAAAATAAATGACTGCTTGTTACCTTTTATTATTGACAGTGGCCCATCAATAAACATAATACCTGAAGAGGAATACCATTACCTCGACTTACGCCATCAAAAACCAAAGTGTATATTTGGGCTGCATCGACGCCCATAAAAAGTCAAAGTGCATTTGTAGCAACATTGAAACACAAGAATACAAAGGTACAAGCATCGATCCATATGCTTCAAGGTACAGAAGCAAGTGCCAGTCTGCTCAGTTTCAGTACCGCTGCTGATATAGTACTAATTTCTGTGAATTACAACCTGAATGCTCACCATGAAATGGTAAGTCCATTTCCTTCATTGTTTCATGGTTTGGTAAAGCTAAAGACTATGGAAGTAAAGTTGCACATTAATGACGATGTCCGTCTTGATGCTCAGAGACATAGACGTGTTGCTTTTGATTTACAAGAAGCTGTTGAAAAAGAACTTGTCATTACTTAAGCATGACATTATTAAGCGTTCAACTGGTCCGACGCCATGGGTTTCTCCCATAGTGGTAGTCCCGAAAAGGAAACTGAAGGAGCTATATGCATATGCATTGATATGCGCCAAGCAAGCAAGGCAATTTAACAAGAAAGACATCCATGTCCACATATTGCTGACATGATAATGCAATTAAATGGTGCAAAGGTTTTCTCTTGCATTGTTTTAAATGAAGGTTATGATCAGTTGGAACTCGAAGAAGATTGCAAGTATATTACAACCTTTTCTACACACGTCGGTCTGTTTTGATATAAAAGACTCTGTTTTGGTGTGTCATCGGCTGCAGAACTTTTCCAAAACATCATTTGACGTGTCATACAGCATGTTGTGAATGCTTTCAACAATAGAGATGGCATATTGATTTTCAGAGTTACACATAAGGAGCATGATAAAGCTTTAACCCAATTATGTCGCTTACTGACTGATGCAGGCCTGACTTTGAATACAGACAAGTGTGAGTTTCACATGACCAAGTTAAAATTATTTGACCATATCCTTTTTGGTGTGGGAAAGGCACCCAATCTCGCTAAAGTACAAGCGCTGTAAAAGGCTGATCCCCCACCAGATGTTTCCATGATACATTCATTTCTTGGCATGGCAAATTATTGTTCAAAATACATATGAGACTTTGTGACCATAAGTGCTCCCTTACGAGAGTTAACGAAGAAAAATGTTTTATTCAAGTGGTCAAAAGAATGAGAGAGGTTTAAAGAAAATCAAGCAAGACATTTAAACTGCCACTGAAATGGTCTTTTTCAATCCAAAGCTTCACACAGAGGTTATTGTTGATGCTAGCCCCTTTGCTCTAAGGCATATTGTGGCATTTGCCAGCAGAAGTTTGTCCCAAACAGAACATGCTTACTCTCAACCTGAGAAAGAACGTTTGGCAGTGGTATGGGCTTGTGAACATTTCTATGTATTCCTATATGGAAAGCCTTTTACGCTGGTAACTGATCAACAAGCTTTATTGACTATCTTTGGCAATCCAAGAGCCAAGATGCCTCCTCTCATTAAACGCTGGGGACTCCAATTACAAGAGAGTGATTACACCTTTGTACTTCATCCAGGTACACCATTGTACATCATCCAGGGAAAGATCAAAACCCTGCTGACTACCTTTCCAGGAGGCATATACAAGGTCAAGATACTCCATCCAAGACGGCTGAAGCCTACATTAATTTCAGTAATACGCCAGCTGACATATCTTTAGCCCAGATCATCATTGCCACAAGCATGACATGCTGAAGTTGAAAGATATAATTACACATCAGTTGTGGAACTGACTTGCTCGACCTCTCACCAGTGAGGTGTGTCCTGCCTTGTGGATGGGGGTGGTAACGAGCTGCTTCAGTCCGATGTAGGCGAGATTATCTAGGAGGGCGGTGGAGTTGGGGTTGCTGAGGTTGTCGAGGTGGAAGTTGAGGTCTCTGAGCAGTATGTAGTCCATGGAGGCGATGGCGTGGAGCGTGATGAGGTCAGTGATGGTTGCGGTGAACGCGGTTCATAGTCCGGGAGGTCTGTAGGCGAGGGTGCCGCATAGGGTCGTTTTGGGGGTAGTCTGGAAATGGAGATGTTCCATGGGGGCTGAGGAGTCGTTCGTATTGGATGTGGTGAGCCGGAGGGAGTTTCTGTGTGCGATGGCAAGTCCTCCTCCCGGGTAGTTGAGGCGGTCCTTCCTCTGGATCTTGTATCCGTCGGGGATGGCGGTAGCGATGTCAGGGGCGAAGATGGCGCTAGTCAAAGTTTCTGTGAGGAAGGAGACGTCTGGCGACAGGGTGTCGAGGAGGTCCCAGATTTCTACTGCGTGTCTGTGCAGGGAGCGTACGTTGAGGAGGATGCAGCTCAGGGGTTTGGGTGCTCTGGCGTCCGGTGGGTGGGTGGTAGCCATGGGGGTCCTGAGGTGGGTGAAGGTGCGGCGGAAGTGACGGCAGGAGAATTGGCTGTGGGTGGTGTTTGGCATCAACAGCTGGCATTTGTTGTTTCTTCCAGGGTTGAGTGCGTGGAGCGCAGCTGGGTCGTAGTGGTGGGAGGACGGAGAACCACGGTCCCTGGCACAGGTCGCGGACGGGCGCAGACGGGCTTGCCTTTGGCGCATCTTCGGCGCGCCAGCAGCGTGCCCGCTGCACGCTGCTTTGCAGCGGCCGCTATTAAGTAGGGGACAGGAGAGGGAGCGCAGCTGGTAGGCGGGAGCGGGAACCAGCAGGGGGGGGGGGCCGCGGGGGCATCAGCAGCGGGAAGGAGGAAAGGAGGGAAAAGGAAACGGCAGAAGGGGAGCAAGGAAAGCTAAAGGAAAAGGCAAAAGGCAAAAATAAAGGCAAATAAGGCAAGAGAGACAAAAGGGCAAGAAGGCAAAAATAAAGGCAAATAAGGCAAGAGTGGCAAGGGCAAGAATGCAGGAGCCAGGCAGAAGGAAAGCAGAGCCTGAACACGAAGCAGAAAAGGACCGCACAACACGAAGGGCAGCTCAGGAGGGCCTCAAACAACAACCTGAAGCAGCGCCTCTATGGCAGAAGGGGAGCAAGGAAAGCTAAGGGAAAAGGCAAAAATAAAGGCAAATAAGGCAAGAGAGACAAAAGGGCAAGAAGGCAAATAAGGCAAGAGCAAGAATGCAGGAGCCAGGCAGAAGGGAAGCAGAGCCTAAACAGGAAGCAGAGAAGGACCGCACAGCACGAAGAGCAGCTCAGGAGGGCCTTGAATACCAACCTGAAGAAGTGCAGTGGGCA
Organism: Calotriton arnoldi; assembly: GCA_963921515.1. Lineage (NCBI taxonomy): Eukaryota > Metazoa > Chordata > Amphibia > Caudata > Salamandridae > Calotriton > Calotriton arnoldi. Next base: position 873,521 of record CAWUFW010000392.1, on the reverse strand, counting down.
GAGACTCTATGACGCAGCTGCACGAGGGGAGAGCAGTTTCCTGACCAGGAGGCCAGGGGTCTTGCTAATCTTTAAAATAATGAATGTGGCTTCCATTTTCACTACAATTACACAAAATGTATTTTCAAAATGAACATTACTTTACTCACATAGCTAATCTTTTTAATGTAACACAATTTATAATGTCCCACTATTACAATATAGCTCATGGACTGATTAAGAAGAAAAAAAAACACACATAGGTAACTGAAATACATAAATGTTACAAAGTCAATAGCTTCATCAAAACTCTTGTGTGACCTACGGAATAATTAAATAGCCCTGGAACTTCAGTCTGAGGAGTGACCTCAGTTATGAATCAAATTATCTGCTGAAAGTTGTATGCATGAATAATAATCCAATCCAAAGCTATTAATACTTAATGACTCCTGAAGGTACCCCTAGGGACACAACACTGTACCAGTATCATTTTTTGATCATAATACTGATGACACTTCCTAAGTGAAGCTGCCTTTGAGCCTGCTGGGGTCCAGTGTTACACTGATGTTTAATTACTTGCCTCTGTCAGACTTAAAGCATCCCATCACACCTTTTGAACAGGTGTACTTTAGTTTGTTAAATATCTGCATATATCACGAGTAATAGTTTTGATGGCATAGAGTCAAATTGCCCAGTGTAAGCTTTTTTTAATTAAGGCCATGTTTTTCATAGACTTTTACGTAATGCGGCCCAATAAGTCAAGTTGCTGTGCTGCGTTGAAGCAGACCCGCAGCATATAATCAAAGAAATGGATCAGTTCTGTTTTTTCTGTCTGCGCTGGTGCACTTTTAACTGCCTAGTGCAAGGTTGCCAGTGTTATGGTAACGATTGTTTCTGTGCACACAAACTATCCTTATTTTTTGCCTGGGAATGCCCGTGTACCACACATAGAATGTCTCCCTGACACAAGGTAACGCAAGACAGCCCAAAGCATTTTTTTTTACCCAAGCAGCACTAATAACCCTTTTTATACATTGTAAATTCAAGCTAGGATTTTGTGTGGGATTATGGGTTAAAAGAGTTGTGCTAATGCTATGCAAAAACATTTTAAATCTGGGCATAATATTAAAAAATATTCATTCATACACTTTTGAAATTGTGAAAATTACATATGTGACAAACTAAATCATCCAGCCTCTGTAATCATGGATGTATAATGAACCTCACTCTGCCGCCTTTACAAAATGAATAGGTCAGAGTAACATTTTGGAAATGTTCACATTGTGACCTCTTCCAACATTGTTAATGTTTGACACATACAATGGTTTATATTTAAAGTAATGTTGCCACTATTTCATGGTTTACGAAAAACAATGTCACACAATACAGTTTTTATGCAACTATCTTGCTTTTTATTTACAAATGAAAATAATGTGTTTTAATGTAATCCTCTGTGTCCTAGTTTTTACAGTTAATAAATGTTCAAAATGTTTAAATCAATGTTTAATCTATTATTTTTATTTTTTCATATTGAAATCTCATAATATTTTGTAAGAGTTTGTAGGATAATGTGTAGATATCAATTATGGCTGTGTGCTGTCTGCCGTGCTTACCAGAGGCTGATGCTCCACTTAAGTAATTTTGTGTAAAATCTTACAGAGTCAGAAGAATATTTTTGTATATGCGGCATAAAGAAAATATGTGAGCCCTCTAGTATAAAATGTATATTTACCACATTGTGGTAAAACTACCAATATGCTGCAAGGTTGCTTGAGGAGGAGCATGGCATCCCACATTTTATAAGTAGACGAGACTACCATAAGCAGCACTTCATAATAAGGTCCAGATTATATACAAATTTGCTATAGAAATGTGCAAATGTTTTGACGCATACCCAGTGCAATATCAATTTGGTTATTTACAAAACAGCGCAAACCTCAATTTGCATTGTTTAATTAAAAAAAACACAACAGAACGCACTGCTCTGCCTTGTATTAGTGTTCATCAAGAAGGCGTTCCATGGGTAGTGCATGGGCGTTTGTGTGCAATCAAACATGGATTTTATCACAAATCCATATTTACAAAGAGTCATAGATATAGGTTTGCGACATAATAAGGCACCTGTCTGAGACTGTCGTAAGGAGGAGAAATATCTCTATTTCTCCTTGTTGTTTCCTCTTTTCATATTGTTTTTCACGGTTCTTCATGGTTTTATTTGTCTCTCTCTTCGACTGCCTTGACTGCTTTATTCCCCCTGGAGTACTCTCCCCCGTCAGATCTATCTGACTCGGTCTGCTTTCCTCTCCCCTGTTTACCTTTCCCCCACTACCTTCCATTCCCCATATGACGTGTGTCTTGGATATGCTACGCGCTAATATCTTATATTATCGTGTAAGCTCACTTTTTTCTCCCAAGCATATACTGATAGCTGCAACTGTAACTGATGTAACTATGTAACAATGTTCTGATGCAATGTCTTATCTCATGTAAAGCGCTCTGATACCTCTGGGTCTAGCCAGCGCTATATCAAACTTTTCAAATAAATAAAATAAATATGTGCTGCATTTTACAGCACACCTATCAAATAGAAAAAAACTCCAAGGATATTTTTTGTGCAAGAAGGCACCCTTTCCTGCACAAACTCTAACCTGACAATAACGCAGACACCCTTGCACTATGTAGAGAAAAAATGATACAAAGTAGAAATTCTGCTTTTTAGATGTAAAACAATTCTTGTTTACTTACCCAGGCTAAATGGATTATTAAAGGATGCAATCTCTGCATCTTCAAAGGGAGGAGGACTACCGGCAGAAAAAAAATGTATGTGTTAAGAATTCAACCGTTACATATTTATATTCTTGAAAACATAAAATAAACAATCTTTTTTCAAATGTACAAATTATAATTCAAATATTTGTATTTTACGCTCAACTTTATGAGCATGACCTACTTCATTTTCACAGGGAAAAAAGCTATTAGTCTTACCAAAAGCACCAGCAACCTCTACTCCAATGGTCCTGCTCCTACTGGATGGTCTGTTGCGTGTAACTGACATTGGATAAGTGTGTGGTGACCCTCTCAGACATTCCTTCTGTTCATTAAGAGGGTATTCCTTGCCTACCCTCCCGCTTTTAGCAAGTATTTTTGGCAAATAATGCATAACTAGCCAGACCAGTGCCCCAACCTCCCTCTCCTCAAAATTAGACTAGCTTCCCTTACCTAGCATAATAAACCCCACAACTAAGCTCAAACAAACTAATATATCAACTATCTAAACATTAAACAAAGAAACATAGACTAAAAAAACACTACAAAGACAATTACAACACTATAAGATTTTCACAATAAGAATGGACACTGACTTGAGATAAAACACAAACTGAACCACAGGTACAACCACAACAAAATCACACTCCAAACTCCTCCAAAAAGCACAAATCCACTCGACCACACCAACACCCCTCCACACTCTATCAAAGCTGAATCTTCCAAAGAAAAATGTGCCAGTGTCCTTTGCCTTGTGACCGCGCTTCGTAATCATGTTTTGTGACATGTTGCTTGACTTTTCTGACACAATACTAAGCATAATGGTGATGCGTGGCAACGTGTAGGAACAAATGCTGGAATTTCACGCAAAACACTACAACTGTCAATCAGCACAAAAACAAATTGATAGCACGTATCTGTGAAACTTTTATTAGAATTCTTACATTTTTTACTAGGAAATATGTTTGTGCACTAGCGTATATGTACATTCAGAATATATATATATATATATATATATATATATATATATATATAAGCGCAGCGCCCACAACATCGACTTGCTTCCCAGCTGACACTTTATTCGTCTTTTGGCATGGCAGCACAGCAACACTCTTTAAACCCCTACACGTTTCGGCGTTAGCCTTGTTCACAGGTGAGTGCACTTATTTATAGTCCAAGTAGTCATGTGGTTCACAGTTCCGACCACAAATCCCAGAATGCACCAATATACAAGTTATGCAGCATGACACGGCGCGCTGTTCCATTCTGCTTAATAGCGTACTTACGCAGCCAATGTCACATTAGAATCACTGATGTGCTTCACGGTGCTTGCAGGTAAAGTTCCTTTCTGCAAAGTGCATAGTTTTAGCTGCCATGCACAGGAAATATGTCCGGGATGCGACGTTGTCAGAAAGAGGCAAAAACCTCCTTCATTTCCCTTTCTCTCTCGCATCACCAAATAGCCCTGGAAATCCGTTGGCTGGTGCGCTTAAAGAGCGTGTCATGCCCCCTCCGTTTTGTGCAAAAGAAATGCTCCATTTTACTGGGGGCCCCCGACTCTGCAGGGCGGGCTCAAAATAGCAGGAATGGAGAATCCTGTTGGCATTTAAACAAAGAAGCGTAGAGCCCACGACATCGACTTGCTTCCCAGCTGACACTTTATTCGTCTTTTGGCATGGCAGCACAGCAGCATTCTTAAAACCCCTACGCGTTTCGGCGTTAGCCTTGTTCACAGGTGAGTGCACTTATTTATAGTCCAAGTGGTCATGTGGTTCACAGTTCCGACCACAAATCCCAGAATGCACCAATATACAAGTTATGCAGCATGACACGGCGTGCTGTTCCATTCTGCTTAATAGCGTACTATGCAAATCAGTCTTGACCCTGTTCCTTATGGGAACAGTCCAGCCCGAACTGCCAAGCCAGGTCTTCCCTGGACGTGAAACAAGCATCCTGGGACCGGTTTCGGAGTAACACCCCTCATCAGCCAGGCTAGTTTGAATCCAGTGGCAAAGTAAGCAAGGGACCCACGTCTGTGCATACCTTGCCAACTTAGGGCGAACAAAGCAAACACAAGGAGATGATGGACGGAGTGCTGAAACTTTTCAGACACTCCCCCCCAGTCATAGATCTGGGTTGAATCCATCATCATTCTTTAGCTCACTTCGCCACCCCAGTTCAGACCTAGCCATATGCATATCAGTCTTGACCTTGTTCCTTATGGGAACAGTCCAGCCCAAACTGCCAAGCTAGGTCTTCCCTGGACCGGAAACAAGCATCCTGGGGCCGGTTTCGGGGTAACACCCCTCATCAGCCAGGCTAGTTTGAATCCAGTGGCAAAGTGAGAAAGGGACCCACGTCTGGGCATACCCTGCCAACTTAGGGCGAACAAAGCAAACACAAGGATGTATACATACATTACCAAGTGTTTTTCTCTCTTTACCCAAAAAATAGTTGTTTATTTTTTATTAAAGTAATTTTTATATATAATGTAAAGTACAAAGCAGATGTATATAATTTAAGAATCCAATAATGTGTACTTAAATGTATCAACTAAAATATATGCATGTTGTCAATATTTGTAATGTACTTTTTAAAGACTGTAATTAATTAAAGGTCAATTCAATTATATTTATTTTCCTAGTAATTACATGTGATGTATGTCAACAAAAATGTGAATGTTGGACTATGTTCTGTATTGTGCTACTTATCAATATGTTGTGATAACGTGTGGGTAATGGGCATTCACATCTACATTAGCATATAATTGTTTAAACAACTGTAAGTTAGAAAAACAAAGGCATGGATATGCTCCAAGAGGCAACACCTCTTTGATGCAGTTGCAAGGCCGATACACTAAATCACTTATCCTGGATTGTCATACTTTGCAAATGTCACTGCCCCTTTCAGAGGGCAAGAAGAAGTTACTGAGCCCAACCGTGGAGGTTGAGGCCTTTTACTCCTGATGTCCTGTGCCCCGGTCTATTATGGGTCTTGAGCAACTGGGCCAAGTACCCCTTCAGTACTTGACTCTCAGTGGTAGTGCGGGTCGGGCAGCCCAAGGCTTCTCAGGGAAGGGAGGAAGATGCAAGGTGAACAAAGCTCAAAACTCAAAATACATCCAGCAACTGCAATAAATTAATGCCCAGCCAAATGCTCCCTCCCTTTATGATAAAAGGAGTATTTATATAGGAACTCAAAGAAGAATTCGACATACACAAACAATACACCCAGACCTCCTAAGGCCAGCACACTAGTGTTATGCTGAGCACAATTCTGAGTCCCACTTCCCTATCTACTAGTCGTGGTTATTGCCCATTTATGATAGGTAACATTCAGGCTAGGGTCATGAGTATTAGAAGTCCCACTATGGCCTTTAAAAAAAAAAGTCACTGTTCCAGCGCCGCAGTGCTATGAGGTACAGCAAGTCCTCCTTGGGCCCTTTGGCCCGGTGATCAGTCTCACCGCTTCCTCTGGTGGTTCATGGTGGAACACCCTGGAACCGTTTGGAACTCCAGCATTGCAGTGGACTGTAGTGGTTGCCGGTAAAGAGCATCTGTCTGCTTACAGTGGGCAGAGCAGCTGGTAGTGCTACTCTGATTATGCAGTAAGTTCTTCTGATCCAGCAAATGAGCCAAAGGAGGTCCCTTGGCTCTCAATGCCTTAGTCAGGGCTCCAGGCACACAGGTCAACACTCGCTGCTCATCGTGGGCACATGGCGATGACCCTCATTCTTGGCATGTGATGTAACCAGGGCCAAGACCCTTGCTCTCCACAGTGGCCCCCTCAGCCATACTGGGTTGTGGAATTTGGTCAGTACTTAGGCAATGACTCGATCAGTGCAACCAAAATTCTCTCATACCTTGTAGCAGAGATCCACACACCAGGATCCACCACTGGACCTTGCTTCCTCCAGGCACTCTCCTCCTCCTCACAGGGTTCTTCTGATATCGGCAGGCAGGCAGGCACTGGTGTCTCAGGCTCCTGGTCAGGTGGTCTTGAGTTCCCTGGCTGGGAACTCAAGCTGGGAACAGCTGGGAAACTGGCAGACCTTGATTACCAGTCCTGGTCACACAAGGCAGAACTCTTGCTGAGCGTCTTGACGTTGAAGTATAGCAATGGCTGTCTGCTTCACAGTTGACAAGTTGGGAGACCCAAACGCCCATTTTTATCATCCATTTCCAGGCACAAATGTGACTTAGTGTCTTAGCCTTTGAAGTTAGGTTTGGAGGCGGCAGCCTTTGAAGTGCCCACTCCTCTTCCCTGTCCTTTCACCCAGAAAACAGTCTGTCACCGCAGGAGCAATTCCAACCCAGATAACCCCACAACATAGGCAATAATTGTTACTGTGGATCACACCTGAATGTCAGCCTCACTGATATAGGCCACAAAAAGTAACATAGGCCCAGGCCTACTCTTTATGGTTGCCTATGAGACCCATCTCCTTCCTGACTTGTGCCCAGACCCCTCTGAGCAGTGACTGTAGGAAATTTATCCTTTTTGCCCTGATTACCCCCATTTGCTGACTGATAGTGGTGGTTACTGACTCTGAACATGTCCTAGGCTCTGCTAAGCAGTCCCAGGGCCAGTGCTCTGTTTAAAAGCTATATGGTAATTGGTGTAATTACAATTGATTCAGACAACCTAAATGTATGTCCCTAGTATATGATAGGGCATGTAGGTTTAGAGACCCCAGTGGGCTTAATGCACTTAAGTGTGCGCTGCTGTGGTGCCTGGTGTCATTTTAAATCCATCCCTGCCTTCCAGTCTGTTTTTAAAATAACACTGTGGCCAAACTAAAACTACCTTATTATTGCATATAAGTCGCCCCTAAGGTCCGCCCTAGGTGCCTCAAGAGTAGGGTGTCTTGTTATAAAAAGCAAGGACATTATAAAAGATATTTTATATGCCCAGGTGATGGAAAAACAGCCAAAGTCGTTTTTCGCCATTGTAGTGCTTCTAGCTCCATAGGCTAACATGGCTATGCTTTATAGAAACATTAATGAATTCTAACTTTTGACAGGAGTGAGCTTGCAACAGAATTCAAATTATCAGAATAATAGTTACAATAAATCCAACAACTTGCCAAGGTTGCATTTATTAAAACTATTGCAGGAAAGTTTTTTTTAAAACGTACTTTCCTGGAGTTACCTTAAGCAGCCCTGTACCAGCCTCATTTGATTGGCCTCCCTTTGACAGCCTGAGCCAAGCTGCTCCATGATTAGGTGTGAAGAGGCCTGGGGTTTGAACAATATAGCCATTTGGATGAAGGAGAATAGGTTCCTAGATAAACCAGGGACAGGAAGGAGGCTGGGGAGATAAACTGGTCTTCAACAGGAGAAGCCCAGATGTCACAGGGCCCAGGCCAGTCCCCACTTCCTTGATCCCCAGCCAGATGGGAGATTCTCTAATTAGATTAGGAGAGGATCTGTAAGGGGAGTATAGGGAAAAGTTAGCCACACCGGTGGGTTAAGTTAGCCAGACCTTAACTCCAAAGAGCAATTTTCTCCATTCTCAATTTTGTTGAGATGTGCATTCTGGGACAAAAATATGCCACACTTCCAAGGAAGTTGTTACGGCAGAGGGTGGCAACTTAAACCCCATTGGTTGGGATGTCACCCCCACCTGCCAGCCCAGCATGGGGAATAAATATGGGAGAGCTGCAACAGCACCTGACATCCCTGCCTGAAACATCTGGAGAAGAAGGACTGCCCTGCTGGACCCTTGGACTGCACAAGAGAGGACTGCACTCAGTAGGACTGCACCTGCTGCACTATAAAGGCTCCACAACAGAAGGACTTTGCCTGTCTTGAAGGATAAGGAGTGGACGCCCTGAGTAGCAACAGGTAGAAAAGGGCTGGCTGGAAGAAGCCACCTGCAACATCCACTTCAAGGATAACTCCAGCTGACTAGCTTCACCTGGATTTTACTTAGATTGACCAGGTGCATTGTGGGAGCTGGAGTCCCAGGCCCCAAGAGACAAACCAGAGCTTCTGAACCCTTGGCTGGTGCTGTGGAACCCTTTCCTACATCAAGGAACCTTCAGAGAAAAACTTCTGAAAGTTTGGGAACTTTTGACAAACTTTTGTGAAAAAGCTCCATGAGAAGACCAGCATGGATGACAAGAGTCCAGCCGGCGATGTCGAACCGCGACTCGGCCTGACCATGCAGGTTTGCCCCGCTGAAAGCTCCAGAGCTGCTCGCTGTCGACTATGAAGACAAAGACCTCCAGGACTCATGGAGGCATTGTGCTGCAGCAGGCCGGCGTCGTAGAATTGAAATCTGGATCCAAGGACCCGATCACTCGATGTCAAGAGAAAAAGCTCCAAAAAAGTGACTATGTCAAAAGGTAAAAACTTGACCGGGCCCAACCACTCATTGTTTTTGACCTGTGCTTCATTGCGGTTGGCCTAAAACTTTTGTTTTGTCCAGGTCCAGTGCTACCAGATAGCCGTGGTTGGCCCTTTACAATTTTTGGCGCTAGAAAGCACAGTTCCCTACATTGGATTTTTGTCGTTTTGGTGTAATTTTAAAGATAAATATATTCTCTATTTTTATAAATTAGTGTTGGCTTTTTATTGTGATGTGTTGTTTACTTATTTACTGTTTTGGTGATATTAAATGCTTTACACACCTGTCTCCTAAGTTTAGCCTGACTGCTCATCAGCCAAGCTACCAAGGGTTGAGCACTGATTAAATTATTGTGACGTGACTGGACCTAATTTGTGATTGTGGTGTTATTACTAGTTGTAGGTACTCTACCTGCAACTACTAATAACCACTTTCCAACAGTGACCTTTCCGGACTCAAAGAGTCCATTTGAAGTGCCCAGGAAAGCCTGGCTCTCCTTTCCTTTAGTGTGCTCCACCCAGGTCTCACTAATGTAGCAATCCACAAATCTATCTGGAGGCACCTCTACCTCCACATGCCTCTCCAAAGACCCTTGGTTTCTATTGTGGAACTCACAGGCTTCCATGTATTGTCCCATCATAGGACCACACACATCTCAGTACACACACGCAAAACACACACGCAGGCTTCCATGTATTGTAACATCCATAGGCACACATACACCCCAGCGCGCTTCATGCAACACATGTGCATTGCATAGCACTACATCACACCTGAAGTAGGTCAATGGGTGAGTTAAGCACACAGCAGCAGAACTTTAACTCAGTTGCCTGGTGGGCTCCTCTCCCGTGACACTGGTAACACAGTCTGGTCACCCTACTGATCATCTTCTTCTGAAACACGGTCTGCTGCCACCTTCACCCTCGTGCTACTTAACTCCTGGTAAAGGTAGTAGCCTTTCACCATATGAGGGTAACTCTTTGGGTGTCTTCCTGGTCTAAGCAAGACCGCAGTCCATGAGACAGGCCTAAGTTACAGGGCATATGCATGATCTGTGTTCGACCATGACCACATATCAGCACCAGGGATTCAGATATTGTTGCAGGAAGGGCAGGAGTGCGAGGGAATTTTCTATCCAAAAGCAAACATACTACATTTTACAGTACAAATACAAAGATTGAAAAGTGTGAATAAATGTTTGTAGTTATGTGAACTTGAACAATATTAACCTTATTTTGTACACAACTCACACACCGTTGCACTATTGCATACGGCTGTATGCATTGGTGCATCACACCCAAAATAACATCAAGACCGGAAGAAAGGAAAAAGCAACACATCTTATTAGATATGGAGCTATTCTGCTCTCCCCATTAAAACAGCACATCAAGTATAATTTATAAACAGCATTCCATAAAGGAAAACATATATATGGTAAATATGTCCTTATCTATTGGAAGACCTTAACTTGTTACTGAGATTGTGTATTGACATGTCCATTTTGGCAATTATGTTTGTATTCATCTGAATCCAAATATGTTGTACAACATATGTTTACTGAGCATAAGCAGAAGAATCTGGCCTACTTACAAACATAAGCATTGTAAAATTACTTTCTATTTTATTTGTTTTTATGAAACACCTTTATTGATTTTTCAAAACTCAAAATAAACATTAAAGTGCAGACACTAAAGTGCATCACAATGAGATTATCAATCACACAGTTCATTACATCAATGACTCTAGACCCTAGTAGGCCCACCTTTTGCCCCAGATGTTGTGAAACGTTTGAGGGTGGCCTCACAGATAGATTCTTCCAGTTTGTCGCAGAATTCCTTTTTATTTTTGAAGATGTGTGGCAACACTTATTTGAATGTGCTAATGAAAACACACTTCCATTTGAGCATGACTACATTAAGGTTTGCAGATAATGAAAACACCCTGGTATATGCTGTTTAGTACATATAATGTTAAAAGTAAGTTGAGTCTGACAGGAGGTCATGTTAAAAATGAACAAGACACTAAGCTTAAAGTGATCCTTATGTATTTGTGCACCAAACTGTGCCAACACATAGTTATATGTGTTGCACTTCTTGCAAAATGATCATCATGTTGCATAGCCTATAGACAATGGTGCCAACATTAGGTTAACGAAAACCTCTAATAAAGGCATTTGTTGATAATGACTATCTGTTAAGTTTGGATCACAGAGCCCTAAAAGATATAGACAAAGAAAAAAGACTACCGTGGAATAATGGTAGAGTACTGATACGTAAGGGCAAGTATAATGTAAACACAATTTTAAGTATTATCCAACGACATGGCATTGTGTTTATGTTGTGTTACAGATTTGATGACCACATCTTAAAAGATATTGCAAATTATTCAAAACATCTTTCTGAAATATTTGCTAAACTGACGAAATGACTTGTAGTGTATATATCAATGTGTCAGTGCATCTAGCAACTTGAATTGCAAACAAAACAATCATATTTATTTTTTAATAACATTAATATTGATATTTTCGAGTGAAAATAAACATACAATATATATATATATATATATATATATATATATATATATATATATATATATATATATATATATATATATATATATATATATATATATATATATATATATATATATATATATTGGAGCTTTACACAAACTACTTACCCAAAAGTAGCACAAACAAATGTAAGTGATAATTGGTTCATGTTTAAAAATACGCTGCATATGTGAGATATCAGTGTTGTAAAATGCACATTGTTAATTTTTTTAATGTTTTTATGGTAAGCTTGAAGAAACATTTATAACATCGACAGAAATGTCATGAGGACATTTCTACTACAATATTAAACAAAATCATTTTAACTGTTGTAGAACTTTTTTTGTCTCCATATTGAATCATTGGCAGGTGTAAATATTTATTATGCCCACGTTTTTTAACATTTAAATTTAACACCCACTATGCTGTGTATTTTAATGTTTGTGAGTCTTCTTGGAAGTATTAATGTTTCATTATTTTAAGATAATTTGCTTAAAAAGAATTGCAGGAGCATAATTTATATATTATGATCATGACGTGTTTATTAAATATCCAAAAATCATTCATGGAAAGATGCACATCAAGACAAAACCTAAAGTAAAAATAAAGACACAAGACAAAATTGTCTTTCATTTTTTTTAATGGCAAAGCTCTATTAAATAGTACAAACATAACTGAAAACAATATTTACAGAAGAGGAAAATGTTAGAATGATAAATGAAAGCAACACACAACAATAAGTGCTTTAATAAAATTTTCCCACAAAAAAGTGAAATTTCCATTTCCAAGAAAGAACCTTTATGTAAACAATATATGGACAGAATATTCACTTGAACTCCAACACAAGACCGCAGATGAAATGCAAAAAGATGACATGATGACAATAACAGGACTAACGGAACAACTGGTCAAGCATAACTCACGAATGTTTATTTAGCTACCTTGTGATTCATAATAGTGATCCTTACATCTGCTTCCTCAGATGATTCAGCATGCTCCTCACGTTGTGCTTTCGAAGCAGATAAAGGAGGCCCTGTGACCAATGCTGAAGCACCAGAGGAAGTAGATGTAGGCCACATGGTAGCTAAAACATCAGGATTATGCTAGTTTAAAGCTTACTCACCACCAAGTCAGCCATCTGTATTACCGGTTTGAAGTAAAACCGTTTAAACGTAGAGTCCGAAGACCAGTCTTCTGCATTAAGTATGTCTTCCAGACGGGCTCCCAAGGTGAAAGCTTTAGAGGCCATTGCCCCTCTGGTAGAGTGTGCCCCAAAGGCACGTAGGTCTATGCCTGCTTCCTGCATCACCCACCACACCCATCGGGCAATCGTGGGGAAGAAACTGCTCTATGAGGTTTCCTTATTGCGATGAGAAGTTGACGCTCGCCCGGGGGGTGGAACTCCTCTGACATCTCCTCATAGGCCTTGAGGCAAGATACCACACACAGCTTTAGAGAGTTTGGGAAGGCTGGGTATGAAATGGTTTTCATCCCACACTTAGTTCGCCTACGGATCGTAAAGGTAACCCCTGCGGGTGAAAATATCCTACCGGAGACGTCCAGGGCCCTGAAGTCTGAAACCTGTCTACAGGAGATCAGACAAAGGAGCATGGCCAATTTTGCCAAAAGTTCCTTACTAGAAAGGAGCCTATTCGGTTGCCAGGACTGGAACAAATTCAAAACCTGGTTTACATCCCAGATGGACGAGTACCGGGTATTCGGAGGTAGAGAAAGGCGTATTCCTCGGAGAAGGTGACAGACAAAGGGGTGCTCCCCCACTGGGGATCCATCCACCATAGCGTGACCTGCTGAAATAGCGGACCGTAATGTGTTGATTGATCTATAAGCCAAACCGTCTTCAGCCAAAGAAGCCAAGAAATTTAGTATAGATGTCACATCTGCTGCCACGGGATCGAGACTACACCAATGGTGCCATCTCCTCCAGGTGGAGCGATAGCGTTTGACAATACTGTCCGCCCAGGCCTTGGACATGAATTTCTCAGCCGTTCCCGAAAGGCCTGGGACCGACCATCGTCCCCTGTAATCCACCACGCCATGAGGGCTAGGGACCCTTGCACTATGAGTGGGTGAGGATCCTTGTCTGGATTGAGGAGGAGAGCTGGAAAGCGGGGGAGAGGGATTGGAGAATCCCAAGAAAGTTCCAGAAGAACTGGGAACCAGACTTGTGACCTCCAAACCAGGGTAATCATTACCACGCTCGCCCCCTGGCGTAGAACCTGAGCCGAGACCCTGGTTATCATGGCGAACGGGGGAAAGGCATAGCCTAGTTCCTCCCGCCAGTCTTGCAGGAACGTGTCCGTCTTCTCCGCCAGGGGATCCGGCCTCCAGCTGAAGAACCTGGGTAGTTGGTGATCCAAGCGGGAAGCAAAAAGGTCCACCGAGAAAGGACCCCATCTGCGTTGGAGGTCCGCAAACACTCCCGTGCGCAGCTTCCACAGACTCACGTTGTGAAAATGGCGGGATTGGAAGTCTGCCACCTGGTTGTCCTGTCCGGGGAGGTATTCCGCCGTGACGGAGACCTGGTGATCGAGGCAGCATTGCCAGAAATTGGCCGCTAGATCCGAGAGGGCTTTCGACCTTGTGCCCCCGAGATGGTTTATATACCGGACCGCCGATACGTTGTCCATCTTGAGGAGTACGCAGGACTGTATCGAGTCCTTGGTCCAGCATTGGATAGCAAACGAACCCGTGAGTAGCTCCAGACAATTTATATGTAATCGTTGTTCTAGTGGAGACCACACACCTCCCGTGGTGAACTCACCACATCTCGCGCCCCAGCCTGATCTGCTGGTGTCTGATTCTATAACAATGTCTGGCGCGGAACCGAAAATTGCTCTCCCGTTCCAAGCCTCCATGTTGGCAAGCCATCAATTGAGTTCCTCCCTGGCCTCCGGGGAGAGGTTCACTTTCTGGGAGTGTAACAGGCCTCTGCACAGATGTGTGGCCTTCAGATGCTGAAGGGCCCGGTAATGTAGCGGCCCTGGAAAAATGGCCTGGATAACTCTGGGCGTAGTGGGCGTAGCGGGGCTACACAGAGGTCTGCGGAGTTGCAAACAAACTCCGTGGAAATCCGTGGAGCTCCGCTACGCCACCCGCCTCCACCCCCCCTATTAACAAGTAAGTAAACATTAATTAAAAATACATTTAAAACCACTTACCTCTGTACTGCGGCGTCCCCGGGCTGCCCTCCTCCTCTTCCTCGCCGTATCGGTAATCCTTGTGAAAACTGTGCAAGCGCGCGCGCCTGCGCATGCGCATTTCTTGCGAGAAATGCGCATGTATGTATAATGTATAAGAAATCACACTTATCTGGCTGCGAGCTGCGAAGAAAGAGGAGGAATGGGCAGTGACAGAGGACTATTAAGTGGTCGGAGCCCCCGATTGGTGGAGATGGATTGGACAGTCTACCTGTGTGGACTCTATTGTTTTAACTTCTGTTGTGTCATTCCCAAAGCCTCATGGGAATGGTAGTTTTTTACTGTTATCTTTAATTGGCTGCTATTCAATAAAGTGAAGAAAGAATAGCATAGCATAATCCTCGCCTCCGGTCCTGACATAGAATTGATGTTCTCTAGCTGCTGTGCCACATCAATACTAACTAAAGGAGAAGGCAGGTGTGGTTCGCTCTTCACTTTCTTGAGTTCAGAAATATCAGCTAAAGCAGTGTTTCCCAAACTGTGGATCACGACCCACTGGTGGGTCTTGAGCAGATTTTTGGTGGTTCGTGAAAGTCCAAGCAATAAATAAAGATACCTTTAAATTCTGTATTTATCTTGTCACATTTGCTGTGCTTCAAAGATAGAGTTCAAATGTCAGGCTATGTATTGTGACGAATTGCTGCTTGTTTTTTTAACATTGAAATTGGTGTTTACAGGCTCCTCTCATTCAGAGAAAGAAAAGTTAAGTGAATTATTTGAGAATCTTGCTGAGGTACAGAGAGTGTGAAAGGAAAAGCTGTAATTTTTTGTAACACATAACAAAAGGTAAATACTGTAAATGTACTGTACACAATCAGCAATTAGGAAAGCAAAAATTAAGCACATTTTTTGTAATTCTGTGGAACAATTCTGTTTATTGAGGTCCGCCACTTATTAACACAGCTTTCCGCCTACAACCAATGGCCGGCAGCGTCATCAAGTTATAAGAGATAGTACAGATATCTTAACCTACAACCCGGAGGCCAGCAGCAATAAACGGACCAGATGAACTTTACAGAGGTGAGTCAAGGGAAAAGAAAAAGAGAGAGAAACAAAAAGGGAGAAAACACCGCAAACAACCATCCCCACCCACCGTCCCCTACTCCTCCGCACCATTACACCCAACTTCTTGCGCCTAGCTGAAAGTTGTTCAAAAAGGGTCAGGGTCAGCGCCTAGCGCTATGATGAGGTCCAAGTGTCCTCCCTATCTTCTCAGGGGAGCAAGTGCAATATCTGCAAGTATTTCGGGCAGGTCACCTCTCTAAACTCCACAGAGAGGATCAGAATAAAAGGGGTCCACAATTCTGGATAAACAGCCGCCCTGTTCTCAGCAGCAAGTGACATATGTTCCATTGCCAGGGTAACCATAATTTGTGCAGCCACGAGATATGATCCGGAATTTTCTCTGCCCCTCAGCGCGCGAGGATTTTTTGGCTTGCAGTGCTTACTGCTAGAGCCATCTGCTTGCCCCGTATCGACCGCAGGGAGATAGTCAGGGGGTTGGGTAACTCTAAGATCGTATATGCAGGGAATCGGCATATAGTCATGTCAAACGCTAGGTCAATATCATTCAAGACCTGTTACCAACACCTGGCCAATTTAGGACAGTGCCACAAGAGGTGAAGGAGAGAGCCTGTTTGCACACAGCCACACCAGCATTTTTCTGACTGCCCCTTATTCCATCTATGTATACGTGCAGGTGTGAGATATCAGTAGGAAGCTACTTTATAGGCAGACTCCGTGCTGGACATGTGCACAGTGTGATGCACCCTATAAAAAATGTCATTCCATTCTTCGATGGATAGGGAGTGCCCTCGTTCATCTTCCCAGCGTGCTGGCCCTTGGACTTCAGAACAGAGCCACTGTCAGAGAGTAGAGCATACCAGCCATTTCTCAAAGTTGGTGAGGGGCGGGAGGACCCAGGTTCATAGCTCGGGGAGGTCAACCAGTGTCTCAGCTGGGAATAATTGAACACATCTGACGAAGAGAGCGAGTTGTCCTGTTGTAGTTGAGCAAAGGGGATAACCCCTGAGGGGTCGAAAAGCGAGCCCATGCAATTGCAGCCCCTATCGCGCCAACAGCTGAAAACGTCAGAATTGAACCTCAGAGGCAAGTCAAGGTTGTCAATAATCGGCGTCATTGGGGAGGGAAACGTCTTCAGCCCGTGTTTAAGGGCAACAGAGTCCCATATTTTCAATGTCGTGGCAGTCACCGGGGAAGAGTACAGCTCCCAGGCCCTTTGTTTGTGAGGCAACCGGACCTCGCGCCATATATTGACACCAGCAACCATCTGGTCCATAAAAGACCAGTGTTTTTCAGAGAGTGGGTGATTCCACTCTACGAAATAGCGAAATTGTGAAGCCTGAAAGTACCTTGGGATCAAGGGGAGCCCCAGGCCTCCTTCTGCTTTTGTACGAGATAATTGTTGACGGAGATGCGACCTCTTGCCATTCCAGATAAACAGGTTGATGGTAATCTGCAGAGTGCGTAAGACAGGAGCCGAGTGGGTCAGTGGTATGTTGTGGAAGATAAAAAGTATGCACAGGAGCACCATCATTTTAACTGCGGTGATGCGTCCCGTCCAAGACAATCCCAGCCGGCTCCACAAGGAAAGCGTCTTATTGGTCTGGTCAAGAAGGGCCCCATAGTTAACTGCCAGTGTCTTTGCCAATGTGGGAGCTAACTGTGTGGCCAAATACGGTATGGTCTCCTTTGCCCACGCTAATGGAAACCGTGCCCGCAGTGAGTTCTCATGCGGAGAGGCGACCAAGAGGTTCAGGATCTGGGATTTTTGGAGGTTAACTTTGAACCCCGATACCTCACCAAATGCCGCAACTCCTTAAGCAGGGATGGTAGCGAGGTCATCGGATCCGTCAAGGATAAGATAATGTCATCCGCGTACAGGCTGATGATGTGACTATCCGCCCCAAATCTAATCCTGGAGACCCGCGGGTTGTCCCTAATCCTCTGCACCATAGGCTCCATGTATAGTGCAAAGAGGAGCATGAAAGGGGACAACACTGTCGGGTCCCACGTGGTATAGGGAACATGGAGGATGAAGTCCCATTGACCCGGACCGAAGCCTTGGGGGTGCTATAGATACAACAGATCCATGTGATAAATTTATCTCCAAGCCCAAATCGGCGGAGGGTTGCAAGCACGTATGGCCAATGAATGCGATCAAAAGCCTTCTCCGCATTGATGGAAAGGAAGAGAGCCTCCCTTTGTGATCGTTGAATGAGGTCAATGAGATGCAGGAGCTGTTTTGTATTATCTCCGCATTGCCTCGTGGGTATGAAGCCGAATTGGTCGGGATCAACCAAACCTGGCATGATAGGACTCCGTTGAGCAGCTAGAATACCTGCGAAGAGTTTGGCGTCTATGTTGAGAAGAGAAATGGGCCTATATGACCCACAATCCCCGGGGTCTTTTCATGGCTTAAGAATCACCTAAATGGACGCCTCCAGCATTGAGTATTGTCAAGGAACCCAAGTCAAAAAAGGAGTTAAAAAGCTGGGTCAAAAGAGGGGCTAGCTCTTAACAAAAGGTTTTATAAAATTGGGCGAAGAAGCCATCTAGCCCTGGCGCCTTTGAAGGTTTGAGGCGGGCAATAGCTGTGATCAGCTCCTCTGTACATATGGGTTGGTCAAGTTGGGAAACGAACTCCAGCGGTAAACGTTTCAAGGGAACTCCTTGAAGATAAGCCTCCGGGTCTCCCTTGGGACCGTCTGAGTATAAAACGCTGTAAAAATCTTTAAAGGCCTCAGCTAATTCGGCATCCGTGTGGACTCCTCACCCCGAGCAGTTCAGACAGAGCTCACAGAGCCGAAGAGAGTTTTGCTATGGAAACTTTGAGCAGGCATGCGTCCGCAGCATTCACTGCTTAAGTAGAATTTATGTTTGAGTTGCAAAAGGGCGTACTCTGCCTGGTCACGGTCAAGGCGCTTCAGCAGGAGCCTCTTTTTCTCTGGCTCTCGCCAGACTCTGAGGGCACCCGTACGTTTATGGATCGATTCCAACTCAGAGACTGCCTGTTCTAGTTGCTGTAATGGCAATAAATTCTCCCCTCACAATGAGCTTTAATGCCTCCCAGATCGATGAAAGGGGGTCCCCGTCGATGAAATTGTTGCGGAGGTAATCCACTAGTGCGGTACGTATTGCTTCAACCGTGGAAGGGGATTGCATAGCATCACTTGGTCGCAAGTGTGAAGCACGAGGCGGAGAGATATCGAGCAGTAGAGTTAAAGCAATCGGGCGTGATCTGAAAGAGATTGGGGTCTATGCTCGCCTCTCTGACACAGGCTGTTAGGGCCTGGGACATGAGTATTGTTGCGGAGGTAATCCACGAGTGCGGTACATATTGCTTCAACCGTGGGAGGGGATTTCAGCATAGCAACACTTGGTCACAAGTGTGAAGTACGAGGCGGAGAGATATCAAGCCGTGGAGTTAAAGCGATCGGGGTGTGATCTGAGAGGGATCGGGGTTCTATGCTCACCTCCCTGACACAGGCTGTTGGGGCCGGGGACGCGAGGAAGTGATCAATGCGGGCGTATGACTTGTGTGCCGCTGAATAAAAGGTGTAATAATCCCTCGAGGAATGGTGGAGGTGACGGCAGATGTCACAGAGCGCTCCGTCCACCATCCATCAGAGGCCGTCAGATGTGAAGGCTCCTGTTTGAGAGGAGCGTTGGCTGGAGCGATCTAAATTTGGTTCCATCACCAGGCTGAAGTCTTTCCCCGATCAGGATGGCTGTGTCTGGGGAAGTGAGGGGTGCCGCTAGCGCGTTGAGGATAAATGGTTCTTGCCGCTCGTTCAGAGCGTAAATATTAGCCAAGGTGAAAGCAAGGGCACACCACTGTTGTCTAACCACAAGCACCCACCCCTTAATTTCCGTAATCGTGGATATCAGTTTACCATTGAATTTCTGGGCGAGAAGAATAGTTATCCTGTTCTTCTTCTCAGGGTTAGAGGACCAATACTGGTGGGCAAACCAGCATGAGTGCAGCGGGTGGAGTCTTTGGTAAGCAGGTGTGTCTCCTAAAGCAAGCATATATCCTCGCCTGATTGCTTCAGGAGAGACAACACCGGTGCGCGCTTCACTGGGCTGTTTAAACGCCAGACATTAAGGCTGACGATACACAGCTCTCGGCTCATGGGACGGGGACCTGTAGTGCAGAGGGACGCCCCCTACTCCGGGGCCCTTTAGACAGGACAGTAAGCGCAAGCAGTGAGGCGCTACTAGAGCGCCGCAGCAGAAGTATATCAGATGTGGTTGGTGCGGAGGAGTGAAAAGAAAAGAAAACAGCAAAAACCCCAGGGAAGTGCAAACAATTAACTCTGATTGGAACATGAAGTGACAATAGCTCGTCAGCTTGGAACAACAGTTGTGGAGCGTCTTCCAGTTGTGAACCCAACAGTCGACAGGGAACCTCCCGGAGGGAGCCCAACCCTTAGTTGAGTTGAGCATCAAGAAAGGCAGTTGTGCGACAGTCCAGTCTCTCCGATCCCGCCATCTTATCTCCCTCCAACCTAGCAGCTATGAGCGATCCCAGATGGTCCTGTCTTCTTCATGAAGCTTCTGAGAGGGTGGTCTCCCCAGAGAGAGTTTGAAGTATGGATCGCCTTTCTTTGGCCATGGTCTCGGAATCCGGTGTTGCTCTGATGGGGGCTCCCTTGGCGTGTTGCCAACCAGATCTCTTCTGCTTCCTGCTGTTGGGGGAGTGGACCTTTTGTGGCATTACCAAGGGCTCTGCAATATTGAGTATGGAACAGGCCTCCTCGAGGGATCTCAGTTGGTGTAGCATTCCATCGTGGCGAAAGATAATCTTTAAGGGGTACGCGATGCCGCTATGCCTGCTTTGCGCAAATGTTCGGTGACAGGGTGGAATTCTCTGCACTTTTGTGGGGTGATCCACGAGAGGTCTTGGAATAGAACAGGCGAGTGACCCTTGAACTGGACCGGCTGTGAGTCTCAGGCTTTAGGTAGAATGACTTCTTTTGTTTGAAAGTCTTGGACGCTAACCAAAATGTCTGCGGTAGGTTCTTTTCCGGCCTGGGGGGCCCCACCCTGTGAACTCGATCGAGTTGCAGCGTCGCCTCATCCGAGAGGCCCAGAATGTGCCGGAAGAGGGCCGTAACATATTCTCTGAGATTCGTGCGCTCAGCATGAGTTGGCACCCCCCGGATACGAATGTTGTTCCGGCGGGAACGATTTTCCAAGTCTTCATTGTGGGCCTGAAGGTCCACGTGTTGTTCCTTGAGACGCAGGACCTCCTGTTGTAGCCATTCTCTATCTTCCTCTCAGTTGGATTCCCGATCTTCCATGGCAGCCACCCGCTCCCCAACGTCTTCGAAGTCGCGGTGAACCTCCAGGATGTCCGTGGATAGCTCCGCCTTCTTGGTCTGTAGATCTCCTCTGAGAAATGCAAAGAGGGACGCTAAGAAAGACTTGGTAACCGGACCTTCTCCATCGTCAGGGTCCACCCGGTGCTCCCCAGCGATCACAGTCGGTTTATCTTCTGGGGCTCTCCCCCACCCCCCCGTTTCACAAACATGTCCTTGAGTGAGCGATCCTTTTTTGCCCTGTTCATGGACATGGTGCGGGTTGGTGTAGACGGGCAGTCAGGAGGGCCAGAGCAGTAAGGGATAAAGGGCCAGACGGCCACCCCCAAGGAGCCGGCGCAGGTATCCCACTCTCCAGGGAGCCCGGGCTGAGTCCAATCAGGAGCACAGGAGTTTAAGACCCCCCCCCCAGGGGCCAAGGAGGCAGGCCATGAGGCCACAGGGACACAGGCAACCACCCCAGAGAGCAGTGAACAAACGTATATGACGAGGTCCAAAGTCCAAGGCGTGGGATCCACGCCAGTCCCTCAGCGGCTCCCCCCCAGCAGCAGCCGCTCATCCACGATCCTCAGTATCGCCAGTCCAGTCTGTCTCGCCGTGCATTGAGAGCTAACTTACTAATGGTTCTCCGCCTCTGCCATTTGAGCAAGGGAGGGGGCCCACCCAGGCACAGGGCCCCGGACCCCCGGGTGCCCCACTATCACCACAGCTCTAGAGCACACATTATCATGTGTGTGCAAAATTGTTTTTCAGTAAAACTGTATGTCTGTGTAAATTTAGCAGCCATTTCAATGGAAAATATGCTGTCTGTAAATGCCAGTGCGCTACCACACGAAATTTTAGTTACATCAAAAATTCGCCCACCTCATGCCCATTAAATCTAGGTGGGTCAAGAAAGTTTAACTAGAGAATCATAAATTCCCTGGAACTAAGAATGTGTGTCTTTGACAGCCAGAACCAATTTCTTTTTGGGGCTCAGACACTTTCGGACTCCATTAAAGATTGTCCATCAATGTCTCCATCCTCAACTTGACCTCTTCCACCAGCAGTAGCTGTGCCCTGTAGACTTTGCATTTGAAGTTGACTTCAGGGTATTCTTGATCTAAAGGAACATGCAGAGCAAATGTTGCTGGGGAAGAAGTCTGTCTCAGTTCACTTGGAGACAGCACCACATTGTCATCCATTGCCAAGATGGGAGGAGAATTGGCCAGAACTTCCATGAGGTCGTTGAAGGCATCCTTTTCCAAGGACGGCAGGTTGAAGTCCAAGGCAGCACGCACACCAATGTCAGACCTTTCCTTTTTATAGAGAGTGATGTTCTTTCTCTGAAACATAAGAATAAGTAAAATATTATGTTTGGATTTCCATAAATTAGACACAATATTATAAAGATATCTACACAACGATTATATCAATATTTATACTTATTTCACAAATTGAAAATAACAATTATAGTAAGATTATAAATGTATCCAAATGTGACGTTAGCTTCAAGATTGACAAATATTTTGCCCTGGGTTAGTGTTTATTTTTTAATACAGACTAACCCAAAAACAAAGTTCTGACCTTTACAAATACACACAAAAGGCTATTTGTGTTACAGTGTTAGAAAAAGAAAGGGATTGGGAATGGGAAAGCCAATTGCGCTGCCGCGCCTTACTTTTCGTCAGAGAGCAGTCCCATGTGTGTCCCATGCAAACACACACAGAATTTTAGACACATCCATATCTACAAGGAATTGTTGGTATGGGTTTGAGCAAAAACCCTGAAAATATATATGTATGTCACCACATTATTTCTACTTTGCGTGTGTGATGCATTCTAATGCACACATACATAGAGGGAAAAGACACAAAGGATATTTTGGGGTCCGGAAGGGAACTCTTCCTGGAAAAATAAAAAGCTGCTCTACGGCTCAAGGGTATCTGCGTTGGTACAAGGAAGCACAAAGTATGCCAGTGCATGGAAAGAGAAGAAATGCACCATTTTGTTAATGATATTGCACAGTTCTACTCTCTACAGGTGACGCACCTCAACAACATTGCTCACTCCACAGTGTTGCACCACTTATTTGGAATTATGCATCTACAGGTGCAAGGGAGAAGATGGCAAGACGGAGGTATTTATAGTTTGACCAATGATGAAGTATAGATTATTCAGTCAATGAAAGGTTCATCAAATACTAAAGAGGGTGGCTCTGTGCAGCTCAAGGATCACATTTACTAAGTACTTACACACTGCTGTGTAACAATATGATACATACAAATCTTTCATTCAAAATGCCTCCATATCTAAACTAATTCTCAATATCAAAACTATGTGGGTTAGGAGAACAATTACTATATTAATCCCCAACAAATGTTCACAGGGAAACATTGTAAAAACAGATTAAACTTGGCCTGACACAATGGATTAAAAACATATATGACTAGACTCAACTCGAATAATCTAGGACTCTCATAGGTGTGTTTTTGAGGTACGTGAAAGGTTTATGATATAAGCATACTGAGATAATTACAATATATATTAGTCCCCGGGGGCTGAGTGTGCATACTAGTAATATCAAATATATGCAACAGGCAATGCTTTATGTTGAATACCTAACACAGAAAAGATATAACAAAATAAACTGTTTAATCAGTCTACAAGATCAAGGGAGCATTCCCTAAAGACCGATTTGCATACTGTGGGCTTAGTTGTGCTTCCTTAAAAGAAAATACATATTTTTGACCTTGTACCTTTTCAGAGTGGTATTTTACCCTACTGTGATTAAGCCTCCCGGTGAAGAAGAAATTAAAAACAGCTATTTAAAGAACACCAGTGCAGGAAAAAGTACATGCACGTTGAAACCTGTTATACCTAGATTGATAACTTAAAAACACAACTTGAGTAATGAAATTGTTACTTACTTTGTGACTGAGCAAACAAATGTTGGTAGTCACCAATATGCCATTATAAAACATATCCTTGAAATAAAATGAGCATCATAAAGATCAATGCATTGCTGTTTGGAATGACAACATAGTGCAGTTGATACATACCTAACTTATGCCAAACGCAGTTTTCTGCGTTAAAGGGGCGTGCCATATGTGTTGCTGGGGGTGTTCCCAGCAACATCCATGGCTTTTTGACACTGCGCCAAATTTACGAGAAATCGTAAATCTGAGGCAGCGCCAAAAACATACGCCTCCCCTGGGGAGGCGTAAGGTAAGGGAGGTACAACAAGGAGAAATATCTTTATTTCTCCTCGTTTTTCCTCTTTCTATGTGTACTGCATTCTGCATTCTGCAGCACACATAGAAAGAGGGAAAAGCCTCTTGTGATTGTTTTTTTGCAGGGAAATTTCCCTTCCTGTACAAAAATAATCAGCCCCGCAACGCACGCACCCTTGCACCACGGTGCAAAGCTGCCTGCGTTGGCGCACGGCAGCCCATTGTGTGCCGGTGCAGGGGAAAAGGACAGGAATGCGCCGTATCTTTTAGGTATCTTTTAGATACGGCGCATTCCTGCCCTTTCCTTTTTCCGTAGGGCAGCGCAGCAGCAAGGCCTGCTGCGCTGCCCTACGGCAAAACCTCATAAATGAGGCCCCTAGTGGTTTGTAGAGTTATAGGATGTGATGCAACTGTATTTTCAACCCCCATCAATAAAATAAACTAGAGTAAGCAGACCTACATCCCAAGGACACTGGTGCTTACTGACACACTGAAAATGAACCATTTATAACCCTACGTTTTACTGGTGTGGCATCTGGTTTCTACATAGTTCATGCATAAATCCTGGTACATTTCCTTGAATTGTCTCAAAATTATCTGAATACTGCCATCATTAACCAGTGACAACTGATATTATGCACACAAATCCAATTTAATGAGCTAGTAACCATTATGACGCCAAACAAGAACGCACTGTTCTTTGTATGCTACATAAATACTTAATTTGACTTGCTGTTCTTTGAATATAATTTCACCCACAAAAAAATAAACATGTCCAAGCTACTTCCCTCTGCATCCACGTGCTTGATATCAGGCTTCATAACGGATCTGCATGTGAAATGTTTCCAGAATTAGGCATCAGTTTTGACTGTAAAAGGGGAGTCTACAAGATCAAATAGCCATCAATGTTAGTACTACATTATTATTATTCTCTCCCGCCCACTACAAACAATGTCACCCTCAATACACAGATCTTGCTTCCTTATACTAAACTCTTGAAAGACATTGGTGCGTTTGATAGTATTAACCCTTCTTACAGACTGCTATCTCCAGATAACTCACATTTTGAATATTCCCTAGGCATCAAATTGGATCTGGAAACTTTTCAGCAGTACCTTTGCCAGCTGGAAGGTGGTGCCTGTGCTCTGGAAATGACGTGCAGGACCTATATAGGCCCCACTCCCATGCGGTGATGTCCGTTCCTTTTCTTCTGCGCCACCAAATGTGGATCTGGCGCTTCTTATCTTTCAGAGACTCTTACCTCTATTTTGTTTTCCTCTCACAACATTTTCGGTGTGCAAGGGATGCCACCCCATCTGCGCAAGCTGCGGTTCCTGGTAGGACAGGAACATTTTCAGTTCACTGTGCTACCCTTTGGTCTCACCAGCACTCCTCAGGTGTTCACGAAAGTGATGGCAGTGGTGGCAGCACAGCTTCCCCTGCCTCGACGACTGGTTGTTGAAGGTGGGCCCACCAAAGGTAGTCATCAACCACCTCCAAACTACAGTGAACCTCCCCCGATCTTCACATTTAACTATAAACGTGCCAAAGTCACACTTGACTCCTTCTCAGTTGCACCCCTTCATCTGAGCCATTCTGGACATGGTTAGGTGCCTTTCCCGCTGAAAGAGAGTCCAAGAAATTCAGGCTATGATCCCGACCTTTCAGCCTCTGTCCTGGATTTCAGTGAGGTCCACTCTGAGGCTGCTGGGGTCGATGGCCTGCATGCTGCTGGTCGAGCTTGGCAGGTGGCATACGCGGGCTCTGCAGTGGGATCTGAAGTCCAAATTAGCACAACATCAAGGGGACAGAGAGTATGGTATCCAGAACCCCTGGTCTTGAGCATATGTCCTCCAATCAGGCTGCCACATCGGGAGGACCTGCTGTTGCAGCAACAAAGCAAGGTTCTACCCCGAGGCCTTCACAACCTCCGCCTTCGTGTGTGGAGATTGAGGGGTGACAGCTGAACACTTTCAACCTTCCTCCCGAGGTAGTTGATGTTAACTTGGCAGCCAGGCGTCCCTCGCCGGTGAAAATTGCATAAGCCTGTTGTTGGGACAAATTTGTGGTTTGGTGCGGCACTCACGTGATTGACTCCCTCCAGGCCAAAATGGTGTTTTGTTACTTGTTTTCTCTCCTGCCCGGCAAAGCTTTGCTTGGTCACAGTGAAGGGTTATCTTTCGACCCTTTTGGCCTTCAGGCCTCTTTGTTTAAATCACCAGTTGTGTAAGGCCATTTTTAAAAGGCCTGCAACATATGTTTCCCCATTTTCCTTTTGTCATGCCCCAATGGGACCTTAATTGGGTCCCGACTTATCTGATGTGCATTCTGTTCGAGCCGCTTCACAGCTACCTCTTAAGCTCCTTACCATCAAGACTGTGTTTCTTATTGCCATCATCTTGGCACGACTTGTGAGTGAGCTTCAGGCTCTTTGTGTCACTCTGCCTTACATCACCTTCTTCCCAGACAAACTGGTTCTGCAGACACAGGCTTCCTTCCTGCTGAAAGTTGTGGCGCCATTCTAAAACGGAAACCATTACCCTGCCGGCATGCTATGCTTTGCCTCACCCGTCTAAGGAGGAAAGACTCCATTGCTTAAACCCGAAGAGAACGCTGAGCTTTTACATAGATCACACCAAGGACAACCAAGTGAACGATCAATTCTTTGCGGGGTTCTCTGGAGCGAAAAAAGCTAGGAAGAACAGAAGATAACCATCTCCTGCTGAATTGTGCTCTTCATTAAGACCTTCTATGCATGGGCCCAAAAGCAGCCTCCGGAAGGACTCTGTGCTCATTCAACTAGAGCCAAATTTGCTACCACTGCGTTGACACGCAGAGTCCCTGTCCTAGATATTTGCCAAGCGGCTAGGTAGGCGTCTCTACTACATGTTCCCAAAGCATTATTCGCTGTGAGGGGCATTTTGCCCGCTCGGTCCTGCAGAACTTTGCTGTTTAGTATCTGATCAAAAGGTGAGGAATCTTTAACTAAAAGTCTCTATCAGAAGAACAAGTTACTTACCTTCGGTAACACTCTTTCTTGTAGTGACTTGATCTAGCCACAGATTCTTCACCAACGGGCCCATCCTTCCTGTTCTGTGTTTGGACTCTACCCTTTAACAAGATCCCAAGGAATTTGCACACAGTCAACCAATTTGGTTTTTGGGTTCTGCATATGGGGGCGCAGATGGTCTCAAAAACAAATTGTCAGAGCGCAGAAGTGGTGCCTATATAGGCCAGCATGCCATTTCGGGAGCGGAACAGAATCAGTGAGGAGCTGCACAACACCACCTTCCGGCACGCAGACGTACTATGAGAACGTTTCTGGATCCAGTCTGATGCCTGGGGAATATTCAAATGATGAGGACTCTGCAGCTAGATAGATTCACCCCAGAAAGAGCATTACTGAAGGTAAGTAACTTGTTCTTCAATTCCCATTATTCCTTATCTTTGAAAATTTGTTTTTCTGTAGATACTACATTCCGTTCTAAAAACCAGACAGATTTTGTTGCTGTGGGAGTAGAACAAAGAACCACAACAATTGCCCGTACTATGGCCTCTTGCACACCTCAATTTGCTATTTCTTTTTTTAACTTAAAATGTTCATGAACACCTCTATAAAGTGCATTGTTATGCACAACATCCATGTACATCCACACTTTCGGCCTAATTTAACTCTTTTTACAGAAAATAACCATTGTTCCACACTATTGACAATTTCCACAGTTTCCCAGAGAGTAGGCTTCATATTGCAACGTATTTGCTCTTTGAGCACAAATGAGGTGATTAGCTTTCCTGCTTAAATACAGATGGTGTTAGACTGAAAATGTGTCTGGCTGACTCCTTCTAGCATTATGCGAGTTAAGTTAGCATTTGCGGCACCATTTTGTATTCAGCCGCCATTTTGTACCATGATCGAAATGAAGCCTCTGTCTCATACTGTCTGCCTCAGCAGAAAGGAGCCTCGATTGTTTCTTTTATTATTCAAGGTTAAGCTTCGCTGCACTAATGAATAGCTCGTTCTGTTTTGCATGCCTTTCCTTGTAGGTAGCCCTGCTCCCACTCTCAGAGAGACGGGCACGGGCTGAGTAACCTTGAAGCTAAGATAGCGTGTTCCTGGTCTCAGGATGGTAGCTCATCCTTCTGTGCCTCCTTTGTTAACTTGCTCCAACTGGAAATTTCCAGTCTGGGCGGGTCCTGTTGGGTATTGGAAACGTATAATATCTGATGTTATGTTGGTGAGGGTCAGTACCTCGGCAGCTATCTAAGGAGGCTGGTCAGACTGGACCCCGCTCGAGCGAATACTAATAAATAACTTGGTTTGTATTCTCTACTGTCTGACCGACTCTTCATTTGTATGGAAGGCTGAGAGGTGGTCGTGAGTGACCCGGGTGGCCCAAATCAGGTCACTTCCTTCAGTTGGCGCCCGAACAGGGACCCCATCGGGTGAGTGACCCATCTTTGTCCGCGGACGGGTGAGGAGGACGGAGCCACGTCGGGTCGGACGGGCGGACCGGCGATCCCTGCAGGAGAGAGTCTGGTACTCGCAGCTGCCCCGTCTGTCTGACCGGGCTGTGCCTCGGCCATCGGTCATCCCGGCTGGGGTCCTGAACGGCAAAACCCTTGGATCTGACCGTTTGGTACGAAGAGACGGCAGTGGAGAATAACTTCGTTTGACCTGTGTGCATCAGGTGAGTTTGCTTTGGGCCATGGCGCCACTTTGGTTTGAGTTTGGTACGGTCTGAGGATCGTTTTTGGACAAGCGCTTGAATTTGTTTGAATTCTTTGTGAACATGGTATTGTTCTGATCCGGATTTGGTGTGGTCTGTGGACCTACTTTGGAAAGATAGTTGCAAAATATCTGCTCGGCATAGATAGTGAAAACGTTTTCGTTTTAAGATGCCTTGTCTTAGTAAATTATGTTGTGTGAGTTGTCGTTGTTGTTCTACTGATGCTCGATTGGAAGAAAGTCAGCCTGCGCCTCCAGAAGGCACCCCAAACTTTGACATGTATGTCAAACATGGCCTTGGCCCTATTATGTTTAGTACATTATGGCACAAATATACGAGGGACAACGCCGAGTTGCAGTGGCCGTTGACGGGCACTTTTGATGAGCAAAAGCATAATTTCCTGCAGGATAAATTGTTAGCGAAAAGGAGTAGGCAGTCAGTTTGATTCCCTTAGAACATGGCAGAAGGAAGCTAAACAGAGACGAATGAAAGCGGAAAAGGAGGCCCGAAAGGGGAGAATGCAGACAGTGACGCACAAAGCAGTAGCGTATGATAGAGAGAAAGTGGAAAAAGGTAGAGAGTGTGCTGATAGAAAGTTTCGATTGCAATGTGACAAGTCCTATGTTGCCCGAGAGGAAGGTGATACATTTGTGGAGGAATTGCTAGAAACCCGACCTCCGCCTCCATATGCCCCACAGAGAATATACCCTGCTGTGCCACAGCCCCAGTCGTCCGTCTCTTCTGCCCCTGCTGTTTCTGTTTCTTCTGTTATTAACTCAGTTGCTTCAACAGCTGCACCTCCTGTCTATTCTGTGGCTTCGCCCTCTGCGCCTGCTATGACTGCTGGCCTCTCTGCTATGCCTATCGTGTCCATGTTTTCTCTTTCTCCAGCCCTTACGCCCACAACACAGCCATTAACGACATTCGTGCCTACCCACTCGGTTACTACCCCTTCCCTCTTCCCTCACTCCCCGGCAGTACTAGGTAGTGGAACGCCTGTACATGGACTGGGGGACGGGGGCTGGACAACAGCTAGGGAGCGGTTGGGACGAATTTTAATACGATCTGATGTGGGGGAGGAAGAAAAAAGGGCGGTAGCGATCAGGCCTCTCAGTGGGCCCGTCATCCAATCTATAGTACCGAAGATATGTGGAGTGTGATGAGAGATTATGAGCCGTTTCTACAACAGCATGCCCTCAAGCACATGTCGGCTACATTGATTGGGTTGTGGGAACAGTGCTTTAATGCTATAGCGCCCCAGATTATTTATGATATTAGAGATAATGTATATGTAGCTGGTATGGCACCTGAGGAGGTTTTCGGAAATGTTGCTACATTGGTAGCTTACCGAGGTAGGCTGTTTGAGAAGAGCCCGAAGACAGTGTCCCTGTTTTCAATGAGGGAAGTCCACCCCATATATCACCCTGAGTTGCCAGAGCTTCGAGATCAGCATGATGCTGTCATTAGACCAAAGGTAGAGGCCCGCTTCCAAGAACAGTAGGTCTACACCCCATGGAAGAGGAGTGAAGTGTTATCCCTTAAGACTCAGTTACCTGACCCTAGGAAAAATCCCACTGCATACTATAAGGAATTGACAGAAGCTGCTTCATCGACAGTAATGACGCTTGCGGATATTGAGATGTTCTTTGGTCTGCTGGTGCCTGTTGATATTTGGAGGCAGGTACAGACGCAGGATCACGCTGTGGAACTGGGTGGTACATGGGACCAGATTAAAGCATAGGATAAGGAAAGGAAGCCTGGAGAGAAGCCAAAGGCCGAGATACTAGCCTTACCCGGTCGAATTATCACGTATATGCACTCCCTTTTTCCTCCGAGAAGGGTAGATTGGGACAAGTTAGCTGCATGTCGTCAGAAGAAAGATGAGAGTGTGTCTGATTTTTTAACACGGTTCGAGGGTGTGTTCTTGGATTTCAGTGGACAAGATTTGTCAGTAGAAGGGGGTGTCCGGTTGTTCGTCAATAGATTTGTTACAAACCTGCTCCCAGAGATTGCAGCTCAGTTGCAGGCTTTAGAGAGTACTTGGACGACATCCTCCCCTTCCGTTATATTGAGTATGGCACAGTATTATGAACACAGGAAAAATGAGGAGAAGGAGAAGGTGGAAAAGAAGCATAAGGAGTTGAAAACGAAGGTGTTGTTACAGCAGGCGTCTAGGGGCAATGGAAGGGGACGTGGTGCTGGTCTGGCCCGGCAGCTTCCCCGTACTAGCAGGAATGCTGTGCCTGTAGGGCCGAATCAGTGCGCGTATTGCAAAGAGGAGGGGTACTGGCGCAGCGAGTGTCCGGTGTTATTGCAGAAAGTTGCGGCGCCCAGAGGACAAGGTTCTCATGGGCGGGGCCGTGGAGCAAGTGGTCAGGCTGGGGCTCGGGAGGATGGGACATCGCAGGGTCGCTCTGATCAGAATTACTTTGATGACCCTCGAGGGAAGCAGTATTATCACGATGATTATGATCTGGACGAGGTGACAGAGATGACTCACAGCTAGGACAGCCAGGGACAGGGTGAGGGACCAGTTCAGATACCTGTAGATCAGCACGGTCGTTATGTCACCGCAGATTTGCAAGGCTCAGTTAAGAAGTTCTTAGTGGACACAGGTGCAATGAATAGCTCTGTTTCTTGTTCGCTGGTCCTTGGGGCAGCTCTGTCTGGCCAAAATAATGTTTTGGTAGACTTTTCAGGTGTACCGGTTGTGAGCCCCATTTCGAAACCGCTTGCCTTGACTATCGGTCCCTTTACTGTGGTTTCGCCTTTTCTATTGACATCCAATTGTTGGGAAAATCTATGGGCTTAGATTTATTAAAGAAGTTGCATGCAACCATTTTTTGTTCTCTGGATGGTGTTTACATGACAATGGGACCAAATGTGATTAGCTCTAAGCAGTGCCTGTCCAAAGATGCACCCCTCCCTGCTGAGTTTCAAGCTGTGCCGCCCACTTTGTGGGCGACAGGTGACACGGACGTAGGATTACTGCAGATTCCCCCAGTTTCCATTAAGGTTAAAGATAACGCCATCTAGCCCCGTATTCCTCAGTACAAAATACCACAAGCGGGAGAGCGAGCTTTGTTGCGCATAATACAGGATCTAATTGAGTCGGGGGTGGTTGAGGAGACAGCATGGAATGTTTGTAACAGCCCTAGTCTCCCTTTTCTCAAGAAGACATCCCCAGACTCCCCCGATGACAATGCCGATGTTTATCGTTTTGTGATTGATTTGCGTGCAGTTAACAAAATAGTGGTTCCTCAGTTCCCGGTGGTCCCTGACATTACTGCCCTTCTCACAATGAATCCTTCCTCTGCTAAATTCTTCTCTGTCATTGATTTGAAAAATGCGTTCTTTAGTATCCCAATTCATCCCGATAGCCGCCACCTGTTTGGTTTTACACTAGCTGGCAGAAGCTTTAGATTCTGCCGCGCTCCTCAGGGCTATACTGAGAGCCCTAGTATATATAGACAAGCCTTGAAAGCCCAATTGGACTCCCTCACACTTCCCTCAGGTAATGTATTGCTTCAGTACGTGGATGACATACTAATTGCTTCTGACACTGAACAGGGATGCAAAGACAGTACGGTTAAGTTGTTGTTGCATTTGGCCCACCACGGACATAAAGTGTCCCTTTCTAAATTTCAATATTGTCGACAGGAGGTCACCTACTTAGGTCACCTACTGTCGAAGGAGGGTAGGAGATTGACACCTGAGCGCATTAGCGCCATTGTTAAAATGCCCATCCCTAGAACTCAGAGGGATGTACGCACCTTTATTGGCATATCTTCCTACTGTCGACACTGGATCCCTAATTACTCATTACTAATAAAGTGTCTGCTAGCGCTAACAACTAAAGACGTGCATGAGCCCCTGCCTTAGACGCATGAATGTCAGCAGTCTTTTGAGCAATTAAAAATTGCACTTTGCTCTGCTCCTGTGCTTGGCATGCCTGATTATGCGAAGCCGTTCGTGTTGTATGTACACGAGACGGCTGGTTGCGCGCTTTCTGTTTTAACACAGTCCTTTGGAGGTAAGCAACGGCCGTGTGCTTATTTTTCCGCTTTGCTTGATCCAGTCGCCAGAGCCCTCCTGAGCTGTTTAAGAGTGGTCGCGGCTGTGGCTATCTCTATAAGGCAATCGACTGGGCTTGTACTTGATACCGACCTTACAGTCATGGTACCGCATGCTGTGGACACTCTTTTGAACAAGACCAAGACGCAGCACCTTACCAGTGCACGTCTGACTGGCTATGAGTTAACTCTATTTGCCCCGCATATTACGATAAAAAGACGTGCCACTCTGAACCCTGCCACGTTACTACCCCTCCCTTCCGAGAGTGAAGAAAAAGACATACATGATTGTCTGTTTCGGACGGAGGAGGAGACGAAGGGACAGATAGACCTGACTGATGTTCCCTTATCTGACCCCCAAGGGGAACTATATGTCGATGGCTCTTGTTTCAAATTACCAGATGGCACTACCACCGCAGCATATGCACTCACTACACTGCATAGGTAGTTGAGACATCACGAGTTCCTTATCATTACGCCCAGGCAGCTGAGTTAGTCGCCCTTATTAGAGCTTGTGAGTTGAGCAAGGGACTGGCTGTCAATATCTACACTGACAGTCAGTACGCCTTCGGGGTCGCCCATAATTTTTGGGAGGCTCTTGGCAGAGAGAGGGTTTCTCACATCCCATGGGACACGCATTCAGAATGGGCCCCTTATACATAGGCTTTTGTCTGCCCTGCCCTGACACTCCCTAAGAAATTGGATATAGTGAAGTGCAGTGCCCACAAAGCAATCACCGATGATGTGGGGAGGGGAAATGCATTTGCAGATCAGATAGCTAAGGAGACAGCTCCAACGAAGATGAAAAAGATGTTTGTAGTGGGTCCTGCCAGGTGGGTACCCAAGGCCACCATGTTTGAGGACACTCTGGACAATGTCAAGGAGATCCAGAGGGAGGCAACGATTGAGGAGTTAGCAGTATGGCAGGAAAGTACGGCATGTTTGGATGAGGATGGGTGCTGGACGGACAAGTCAGAAAAGCAGAGATGGATGTTACCGGATGCATATATCCTTCCTGTGGTCACTATGGCGGACAGGCCAGCCCACATTAGTGTGAAGGGAATATGTAAGCTGTTAGACCCTGTAAGGCAGAATGACAACATTCCCAAAGTTGCTGCTCACTTAGTGAAGTACTGTATGGTATGCATGATGTATAATCCTGGAAAAGGCACCCCTACACCTCCTGGAAATTTTGCTCTGCCTTCCTTCCCTTTCGAGGTTCTCCAGATGGATTTCATCGAAATGGAATGAGTCAACAATCTGAAATACGTGTTAGTAGTTGTTTGTGCGTTCAGTAAATGGTTTGAGGCTTACCCCACTAAAGAGAACACAGCCATGGCGACTGTGAAGGCACTCTTAAAAGAGTTCTTCCCGCGTTTTGGTTTGCCCCGTTTGATTTGGAGTGACAACGGAAGTCACTTCAACTCAAAGGTTATCCAGCTAGTGTGCAACGGCCTGCACATCAAGCAGAAATTTCATGCCGCAAACTACCCCCAGTCAGCAGGCCTGGTTGAGAAGTACAATGGTACTCTCAAACTGAAATTGGCAAAGATCAAGGAGAGCACAGGATTGCAATGGCCAGATGCTTTACCATTAGCTCTTTTGTCTACTAGAGCTACAGCTCACTCTAGGACAGGATTGTCACCATACGAGGTCGTGTTTGGCCGCGACGGTTTTCACAAATAGAATACCCTTTGCTTG
This sequence comes from Calotriton arnoldi, assembly GCA_963921515.1. Taxonomy (NCBI): domain Eukaryota; kingdom Metazoa; phylum Chordata; class Amphibia; order Caudata; family Salamandridae; genus Calotriton; species Calotriton arnoldi. The sequence goes on along the minus strand of CAWUFW010000392.1, from coordinate 838,599 downwards.
TAGATTATTTATATGAGTTGACTAAAAACCTACGCTCTATTCACCAACAGATTTACGAAGCCTTGCCGCCAGCTCCCGAGGGGCCAGGCCATGATATCCGGCCCGGTGACTATGTCCTGGTGAGGAACTTTCAGAGGAAAGGCAGTTTGGAGCCCCGCTGGAAAGGGCCTATCCAGGTCCTCCTCGCCACTCGAACGGCAGTGAAGGTGGACGGCAGAAAGAATTGGATTGATTCTAATCACTGCCGGAGGGTGCCCCTTCCATTGCCCTACGACCGCTGGGTGCTCTATGGGATCGGCGACTCTGAAACAGAGCAGGTACCTCGTTTCTTTCAATTCTCAGATGCACGACTGACGTGGGCACCCACCGAGGAGGAGAGCAACGCAGTGTTGAAAGAGGCGGTGCCACCTGAGATTAAGGCCATCCAGGAGCCCCATCCTGTTGCCCATCTGTGCTTGAGCCCCAGTCCATTGGTTCCTCTGAGTCTGAGCCTTTGTTTGTAGACCCCCTCTGCCCCTGGAGTAGTTAGGTACAATCTGCACCCCGATGGAAGAACAGTGCACCAAAGGAAAAGTCAGACCAGTGGGGATGGACTGCGAGGGAAAAAAATAGGGTGTACCTTGCCTGTGGTACCAACGGTAGTTTAGGGAAAGGGAGATTGGTGCATTGTTCAGACATTGGACAGGGTGAATTCGATGTGCTCCCCCGGAAAAAGGGGGGTGCACTTCCCTGAACGACGTGGGATTTCTTCAGAAAGGGCTGCGATCGCGCAGCTCCACCGGAAAGTGCTCAACAGCACCATCGTAGATGAACAATAGGAGTCTACCAGCGAGACTCTGACCGACGCTGGGAACTTTGCCCCTTTTCTTGCTTTATTATCATTGGCTCCATTGCATGTCCTTTCCTCTGATTCACAAATGTACCCATTTGGTCGCCCTGTTATGGAGGAAGAACAGCCCTTTGCAGCCCCGCGTTTCGGGCAGAATGGGTCTGGTTGGTCTAGTGGTCTGCTAAAAAAAAAGTGCTCTGTGCTGTTTTTGTATTGTTACTGTTGTTGATTTTGGGAGGGGTGTCCTAGGTTTTGGAGTGCAATTGTAATGCCCCACCATGTGTCATATACAAGATTGTTTCTCCAGTTCGTGCCAAAAGAACAATACCAAGCAATGTATTTCTAGATACACACTGGAAATTCTTTGGTGAAGGTACAGCTTGCTATCCTACTGAATCTGTTACAAGTTTGTGGACTGCTTACCCATTGTCACTGGTTAATTATACATATGTTCGCCCACTACAATTTGTAGAGGTAAAGGGTGAGTTCGGGATGGGATATCCCGGTCCCTGTTTGTATCATAGGAAGCCACGAGGGAAGGATACCCAGATTGTAACATTAATGTGTATTGTGACAATCTGTATATGGAGGAACAGAACATTACTTTAACGGGTTCGCATTATCAAGATTTGACAGTCACTCGAGAAGCAGGTTACTATCCCGCATACTGTTCGATAGTAAATAGTATTGAAGCTTTCTTATACATAAATTGTTCTGGACTGATCTTGTTCAAGAATACAATGTCTTTAGTGAGGAAAGATGATCCGAGTACAATGTGGATGAATACTAGATATGCTCCTGTAGATTACCAAGGTCCACTTTATGCACACCCAGGATTTTACTTCTTGTCTAATGGTACTTATTCCAATGTTCATAATGGTACTGAGGACGTGGCTGTGGGAATGGTGCTTCCTCTTGGGGTGCCTTGTAAGTATAGTAAGCAAAATATAAGGTGGGTTAAAAGGACGTTAACAAAGGAAGTTTGCGACGGAGTAACAGACCTGGAGGTCAATAATTATAGTAATGGTATCACCTTTGGGTATATACTTTCCTCCATTATTACGTTTGGTGGTACCGCTATGGCCAGGGGTGAAAGGGCTAGGGAATATTTTGGATGTAAGCTGCAGATACTGTCTAACTCTACAGTAGCGGCTTTACGTGACATCACCACCCAGTTGGAAAGTATGCAAATATACTCCGAGCAAACAAGATATGCAGTTGATTTCATCTTAGCTAAGAGCGGAAATTGGAGTTGGTCCCTCTTTGGTGGATGGGGTTGGATTCTGGAAAAGGTGATCTACTTTGTTGTGATTCTAGTTGACTGTTGCATTCTGGTGCAGTGCCTTCCCTTATGCTGTTCTTACTGTACAACGCTCGTCACCCCTAAGCCGCAGTAGACAGTCCGTGACACTGCTGCGATTATGTTGCAGAAGGATATTCACGAAATGATGCAAATAGATGAGGGCGTCTTTGGTTCTACCACCTCCCTTGCAACTTCTATTCCTAATATTGAATATATGGATAATTTTAAGTGTTGATGTTCCTATGCATCTAAGACAACGCCCCTAATGAATATGCAGGCTGCCCATGACTTAATGTCTATTCCTGGGGGTATTTTTGAATATTACTCATGTGTGTACTAGCATATACTAATAGTCCTTCTACTTTGCATATAGCATTAGTGTTAGAAAATGCTAAAAGGAGGGTCTGTTAGACTGAAAATGTGTCTGGCTGACTCCTCCTAGCATTATGCGAGTTAAGTTAGCATTTGCGGCACCATTTTGTATTCAACCGCCAATTTGTACCATGATCGAAATAAAGCATATGTATCATACTGTCTGCCTCAGCAGAAAGCAGCCTTGATTGTTTCTTTTATTATTCAAGGTTAAGCTTCGCTGCACTAATGAATAGCTTGTTCTGTTTTTCATGCCTTTCCTTGTAGGTAGCCCTGCACCCACTCTCAGAGAGACGGGCACGGGCTGAGTAACCTTGAAGCTAAGATAGCATGTTCCTCTCAGGATGGTAGCTCAACCTTCTGTGCCTCCTTTGTTAACTTGCTCCAACTGGAAATTTCCAGTCTGGGCGGGTCCTGTTGGGTATTGGAAATGTATAATATCTGATGTTATGTTGGTGAGGGTCATCCCTCGGCAGCTATCTAAGGAGGCTGGTCAGACTGGACTCCGCTCGAGCGAATACTAATAAATAACTTGGTTTGTATTCTCTACTGTCTGACCGACTCTTCATTTGTATGGAAGGCTGAGAGGTGGTCGTGAGTGACCCGGGTGGCCCAAATCGGGTCACTTCCTTCAATGGGTATCTTTCATTTCAGGTGACACATAAAGGAAAGCGCCCAAGGTGCCATCTACTACAGAACCTGCTGGATAACTACCTCACAGTCTTATAATTCCACTGCAGCTGTACCCTAAAGTATCCTTACGTGCGAACCCACAGGCAAGTAGAGGGACTCCTCAAAGACTTAGAACTTGCCTAACAAAACACAGCACAGCAAACTGAAAGATATGGAGTGCGAATGTAGTTTATTGGTCTCTCAAGGGTTCCTGGCACATTAGAGACCCTCCTCGAGAGAAGCATCACCAGGAGAGCATGTACGGAGCGGCGCAAGTAGGCCGCCTGAACTTTGTCATCTCGGTTCCCTGGGACAACCTGGCATGGTGCTTTCATTAATTCCCTCTCACACAATTGTAGTTTTATCAAACCTTTATTTTTTATGGAACCTTCCATACTTCTGTTGCAAAAAATGATTTCTGAAGGCTGGGAATTCTACCCGATACTTCATTATAGCACTATCGTTCTACTCAGGAGTCTTCTCTTCATATGTATTGCATCCACATTCCTTTTTTCCACTCTTCTCTATGCCTGCATGGTTGGTGTGTTCAGCGCTGTATAGAGTAACTACAACCCTTCAACTCCTTTACCACAGTGGATGCTTCAACTTCTTCCTCCTCAAGGCCTTTTGCTACCCATAACTCCCTCTAACTAATTCTCATAAGGAAACCACTGGGAATGTCAATAAACAAGCTGAAAAAGGACCCAGTCTCACCTACGAAGTCAACACTACCCCTAATGCTGGAAGACATCATGCATGGACTAAGAAAGCTTAGAACACTTGTTGTGGAGACTAATGCAGCTTTCCAGAGAATCGAAGATAAATGGTCACATCTGGACTCCAGACGCACAGAGGTGGAACAGCGAGTCAGTGATGCACAGGATGTTATGGCTAAAGTGGCTTCTTTTCCCAAGGAGGTCATGGCTCTGCAGAAGTAGACAGAACACTTGGAGAATCGAAATAGGTGGAATAACTTGAGAATATATGGCATTCCTGAGGGTTCAGAGGAGTCAATCAATCAGGGGCCTGTATAGCGCTGCTACTCACCCATGAGTGTCCCAAGGTGCTGGAGGGGCGGGACTGCTGGTCCTTCTGGGTGTAGGATCATTTGAAGAGCCAGGTCTTGAGGTCGTTCTTGAATTGGGTCAGCGACGGGGACTGTCTGAGGTGGAGGGGCAGGGTGTTCCAGGTCTTGGCGGCGCGGTAGGAGAAGGATCTTCCTCCGGTTCTGGTCTTGTGGATCCTGGGGACGGAGGCTAGGGCGAGTTGGGCAGAACGGAGTTGTCTGGAGGGTACATGGAATGCAAGGTGGTGGTTCAGGTATGATGGTCCTTCGACATGGAGAGCTTTGTAGGCATGTGTGAGGAGCTTGAAGGTGATTCTCTTGTTGACTGGGAGCCAGTGGAGTTGTCAGAGGTGTTGCGTGATGAGGCTGCGGCGGGGTATGTTGAGGACCTGTCTGGCTGCGGCGTTTTGGACGTTCCGTAGTTTCTTGAGCTGTTTCTGGGTGACGCGGGCATCAGTGCATTGCCGTAGTCGAGTCTGCTGGTGATGAATGCATGTGTGACCATCTTTCTGGATTCTCGGGGGATCCATCTGACTGTCTTTCGAAGCAGGCAGAGCACGTGGAAGCAGGCTGAGGAAACGGCGTTGATTTGGTGGTTCATTAGGAGTGATGAGTCCAGTATGATACCGAGGTTGCATGCGTGGTTCGTCGGGCGGAGGGGATCCCAGAGCTGCTGGCCACCAAGAGTCGTCCCAGGCTGAAGGGGTGGATCCCAGGATGAGTACTTCAGTCTTGTTCGGATTGAGCTTGAGGCAGCTATCTTTCATCCAGGTAGCAACATCCTTCATTCCCCTGTGGAAGTTGGTTTTGACGGTTTTGGGTTTGTTGGTGAGGGAGAGGATCAGCTGGGTGTCGTCAGGGTAGGAGTCTGACATCATCTCCTTCCTGAAAGACAACATTCCTAAGATTGTCGGTTTGCAGACATCATCTGTCCTCAACATAAAGAGAGCTCAATGTTTAGGGTATTCACATCCCTCAGTGTCAAGTTCAGCCAAACCCCGAGGAATCATCACCTATTTCCTATTATATTCTGAACTCACACAAGTTCTTTCTGCTGTTAAACAACGCAAGCAACTTCTATGGTCTGGCCATAAGCTCTTCTTTAGTCAGGATGTTGCCAGAGCAACAGCTAATCGATGGAAAGAGTTTCTGTATTTACGACCAACTTTAAGATCCATGAATGCTAGATATGGTCTCTTCCACCCTTGCCTTTTCAAGGTTACTTATAAAGGCAAAGCAACCTCTTTTGAACTTTTTGCTGATTTAAGACAATTCCTTCATGCCCATAAGGGAGAGGCGATGGACGTTGGCAAAACTTGAACTTTTAAAAAAAATCTAATTTAAGTATTAGTTTCACATTATGTTGCTTGGTTTTCATATTTTTCCTATTTCCTCACAGGTTTCCGGATTACTCTGTTCAGTCGGACTTCTTTGTTTCTGCGTCCCCTTGTCTGCGTCTCCCCTACCTCCCAGGTCATCGTCTTGTCCAGGAGTGGCCACTCCTATTGCGAAGTGGTGGGGCAGGTGGAGGGGGGAACACAAACAAAACAAAAATGTAATTATAAATACATAAAGAAAAATGCACTTACCTGCTCTGACGGCCGCCGCCTTCCTCCCGATCCTCACCGCCCGGATGTCCAGGAACTGCTGCACACTGCGCAGGCTCCCAGCTCCCAATCCCAGCGCTGCTCACATGTTGGGAATACTTCCTAGCATGTGAGCAGCGCTGGGATTGGTCTGAGAGCCTCGGTTCAACGCTCAGACATAGACTGGAAGCCTATGTTGGTTTCTCCACCCAGCTGTACAACGCAGCTAGGTGGAGGAAGGCCAAGTGCATATAACGGTTTGGGGCCGGCCAAACCATCATGAACACTTGACAGTGCCCACCACTCCCCCCTCCTCCCTGATGCTGCAACTGCAGCATCAGTGTAGGTGGCCACGCCCCTCCCTTGGCTCACAGTTCCAGCCTGCAGGGCGAAAAATAAAATGATAATACATTTTATTATCATTTTATTTTTGTCCTTTGCCTCTGCTGGCTTTCAGCAGGGGGAGCGATGCTCCTCCGCCAGTGTTGAGGAGCCGCGCCAGGTCTTGTCCCATGTCTTTAAGTCTTTTATTATATTTTGACTTCATGGTACATGTTGCTCTTCATGGTTTTTGTTATTTACTATGTTCTAGTATCTCTTCCTCCACCAAATCTCTCTTCAGTTTCCAAGTCTCTGGGGGTGTGCTTCGAATTGACCTTTTACTCCCCTGTACACATTCCAAATCCAGATTAGATTCTATTTTCATAACCCAAAATGTATTTCAACATCTAACTCATGCAGATATCGGCCCTATCCTCATTTCAGATCATGCCCCTGTTTCAGTTGATCTCAACATATTAAATGACACTCCCCGATTAAATGGAGATTCAATAATGTCTTACTACTTGACAAAAATTTTGTAGAGCAATTTCATTCATCCTCGAACAACTTTTTCGAATGTAATCTTACTACAGATACTCAAATGCATTTTGTTTGGGACACTTTCAAAGCAATAGCCAGAGGATTTATTATAGATTATTTTCAACAACAAAAAAAGAAGGAAGCTGTAAATGATACTAAAATCCTTTTAAAAGAAATTAAAACTTTAGAACACGAATATTACTCCTTCAACAAACACAATACTCTTACACAACTTATTCAGGCCAAATTAGAGTATAACAAAACATCTATTCATAATGCCTCTAGTTCTTTACTAAAAATAAACACCAAATATTATGGCGTCTGTAATAAAGCTGGAAGAGAACTAGCTAACTATCTTAAAATTCATAAGCAAAAATCCAAGATAACAGTCCTTAATGATACACAAGGCAATAGGCATACTACAGATTCTAAGATTTTAGAGAGTTTTACAGGATATTATACTTGACTATATACACCAGAATCATCTCCCACTGAGCAGGTTCTCAATGCTTTTTTCAATTCAATACCCAAATGCCCCAACCTTCAAGTGGACCTTTCCTCTCTAGATGCTGATGTCTCTATAGCGGAACTTCTCGCAGCCATTGCCAAACTTCCAAAAGACATAGCTCCCGGCCCAGATGGTTTTTCTGTGGAATTGTATTCTCATTTGTCCCATATCTTAATACCAAAGTTATTGCTTCTCATTCAATATTTTTCTCCCCATAATAGGGCTCAAGGCACATTTCTCATGCCCATGCTCTGCCTGCTTCCAAAAAAGATAAAGACCTGTCCTTTTGTGGGAATTACAGACCTATTTCCTTGATGAATACCGATTGTAAACTTTTCCAAAAGTAACCAACTCATTCCAGACCTTATTGGCAAGGAACAGTTGGGGTTTGAAAAGGGGAGGTATATCTCGGGTAATTCCAGAACTTTTCTAAATATCGGTTCCAAATCTCTCTCCTCTATGGCCGCAATAACATTAGATGCAGAAAGAGCATTTGATCGTGTAAGTTGGGATTTTGTTTGGAGCATTACGTTGGCATGGCTTCAGTCCTCATATACTTCAATATATTTGCTTATTATATTCTGCCCCCTCTACCTCTGTCTATGTTAATAGTACGCAGTCTCAGTACTTTCAATTACACAATGGTACATGACAGGGCTGCCCCTTATCCCCTCTCCTTTTTATTTGATCTTTGGAGCCTTTTTCGGGAAAAATCCATCAATCTTCTGCCTTTTCAGGTTACAAACAAAATGGTGTCGAAGTTAAATTTACTACATATGCAGATGACATTTTGCTTCATATTTCAAACCTCAAAATATAATTCCTGAATTCTTTTGTCTTCTGCACGAATATTCTGAGGTCTCGGGTTATAAATTAAATATTTCTAAATCAGAAGTTATTCCTTTAAATAAATACTGTTCCCCAGAAATTTTCTCAGACTCAGGTTTCTCATGGAACTCTAAACACATTAAATGTTTAGGTATTTGATACTCTAATTCTATTAAAGAAATTATCCATGTTAATCTTAATGCAGTCAAACCAAACATAACGGATATGTCTGCCCGTTGGTCTACTTTATTTCTATCCTGCTGGGGTAGGTTTGCCACCATCAAAATGATGATGTTACCCATTGTTAATTTTTATTTATCCATGCTCCCTGTTACTCTCCCACAGTTATTCTTTAAATCTTTTAATATCTTATTAACACGATTCTTATGGAATAAACTTAACATTCTGCTAGCATTACACAAACATTATTCTTTATCTAGAACAGATAATTTTTTATTATACATGAGCAGACATCCCGACGGCCGCGTGACGAGGGATCCTCCACTCCCGGTACTAACATCAATCGGCTGGGGTGAGTGAAACGACGTTCGTCCCCCAGTCAGTTTCCACTGAGTGACGGGGGGATCGGGCCTGGCCCAGGTGGGCACCGGAGTGAAGGCGGGCGCTCTTGGAACCGGTGAGCGCGGCAGACCTCTGGACCCAGCTGCACTTGTATGCGAGGCATCGGGGGGCAGCTCAGAGTGAAACCTACCTCCGCTTTCCGGATTCGATTCCTCCGGGTGGTTCACGGCAACCGGCAACACAACGGGGACCCAGCGAAAGTGCAGTCCGGTGGCGACGGCCCTGCGCAGCTGCGCCGCTCGGAGCTTCGGGACGACGCGACCACACTGACTCCCTCCTCATGAGCAAGCACAGATCGGAGGATTCAACGGCCTCGGGAAGCGTTAAGGTACATTGCAACAGCTGATCTGACCGGGCCGTGACGTGACGGTAGGAGGATTTCACCCGACAACGCCGGGGACTCCCATTGGCATCGGGGGCTCCCCTGGAGTGTGACTTGAGACTGTACATAGTGGGCTGGGGGCAGAGATGCGGTGTGGGGGAGCCCGGACGCGACGTGCCTGACCTTAAAATGGCGGCCGCCACTGCTTCTTATTGCAACATGTAGGAGCTGTGAAAGATAGGCCCCAACCTGTGGAACCCCAGACACCCAATCCTTACATGCACGATCACTAACCAGGGGCTATCACGTTCAGACAGAAGTACAGAGTGAAGCGCCTTATTACAACACAACTGGCGCATCTTCGCCCGACTGTTGCCTGTCTCTAATATGGAGCACGCTAACGTTCCCTTGTAGTGAGACCACTCGCGGAGGGCCAACGCGACTATACCACGGGCGACCATCGCAATTACAGCGCCTGTTTGAATCTCCTGGGAGCTGTAGTAATCCCAAATTTCAAACTCGGGTGCGGCATGTGTGGTGCACGCGAATGCTATTAATATTATGGCGGCCACCCATGATGCATCTGCAGACTTTGAAACTGTCCCTTCCACCTCTCCTCTCACCACTCTTGACCTGGGGGCGAGCTGGAGGACGAGGCGGACGGCGCTTTCCCAGTAACACCGGGACCGGTGCTTTCGATGGAACTATGACGATGCCCCCTGGGCGGAAACCATAACTGTCTATACTTACTGAGGAGCCTGAGCAACCTTGGCCGATGCCCGGTGGAGCTGTCCTATGCCGCTATAGAGGAGTTTGGCTCTGGTTCACCCCCTTGGCCGTCACCTACCCGGCCGGATATCGGACATTGTTTTCCTTGTCTCCCCTTTGTGTTTCCTTCCCTCCCCCGCCTCCTCCCTCTGTGATTCTTGGGCTACCTCCCCTTTCCAGCCCTGTGTGAATCCGTGGAGTCAGCTAACTTTATTGTTTTTTTGTTTAATTTTGTATTTCCTGCCCTTTTGGGATAATGCTATAGGCTTCTGTGGGTCCTCCATCATGGCAGTTTCGACCTATCCTCTTTCCTACTGGTCTGCTCCTTGTTCGCCTGATTGACCTTTTCCTCTTGTCCACCCCCCCATGGTCTCTTCCCCCCCTCCCCCCCTTCGTATACTTTCACCGATACTCAGGTCGGTTTTGTCTGTCTTTTACTTTGACTGCTTTAACTGCTTTGTTCCCCCTGAAGTACTTTTCTCCCTTGCCGGTCTGCCAGACTCTATCTGCATTCCTTACCCCTGTTTACCACTCCCCCTCTACCTTTCTTTCCCCATAAGACGTGTATCTTGGCTATGCTTTGCGCCAATAACTCATATTATTGTGTAATCTCATGTTTTTCGCCTATGTCTATACTTGGCTCCTGTAATTGATGTAATTATGTAACCTGTAACTTGCTGATCCTCATGTAAAGCGCTCTGATACCCCCGGGTCTAGCCAGCGCTATATAAAACTTTGCAAATAAATAAATTATTTTTTACTCCCACTTCTCTCAACAGGTTCAAACTTTCCTTTAATAATAATTGTTGGTCTTGTCAAAAAGATAATAGCGATGTTCTTCATATGTTTTTCGAATGTCAAAGTGCGCAGGCTTTCTGGTTACAGGTATGGGGTACGGTATCCAATATTTGCTCTATAAATATTCCGTTTGATAAGCTATATATATTTCTAGGAAGTTCATCACATACATGGCACTCTCAAGCAATGGCTGGGAAACTTGTTGATCTACTTCTAGCCATTGCATTATAGATCATTACATCTAATTGGAAGGATGCTACTAAAATCTAGTATACTGGATGGTGGAATATGATCTGCTACAATCATAGAGTTGATCGAGCAAATACTACTTCCATTCCTTTCATGATCAAACGGTATTGGCTATGGCAGCCGCTCGCGTCCTTTCTATCCAGACACTCTATTACCCATCCAGTTCTAATCATTAATTATGATCCTCAATGAAATACAGACAGTTTTATTTGTTAAATTGTACCTCAAATATTAGACTGTATGATACTATTACAATATCTTATATGCATACCCTTTAATGAGGACCTCATTCTCTCTTTTTCTTTCCCTCTTTTTCTCCTCTTCTTCTTCTCTCTCATCTTCTCTTCCCCTCATTCCCCAACACAAAAATCTCTCATAAAATGCTAAATTGTTCTTTAGAGTTTTGTTTTATACTTCACCAGGTTTGGATTACTCTTTTGTAATGTTGTATGGGTGATTTTGTATGCCTTCACCAATTGTTGTTACTCATGTTATTTTTCTTCCCTATTTAATAAACCATTTTCAAACTTTAAAAAAAAAAACTACACATCGGATCATTGTTGGTAGATGGATAACCAATATAAATGGTACCTGGGTTCCCTACAGACAATCAATGTGCGTACATATACAACTGGTTTACGATTTGCGCTGGGCTAAGTACCCATAGGTTTTGATGCAAATCCCTATCTACTAACATTTGTAAACCCAAGTATGTATAAACAAATTATGCCTCCTCTCAGCAGGCATAACAAGAAAGCAAGTTTTGAAAGTCAGCACACTTTTACAACTTTCCATGTGAACTACACTGTACTGCACACATACAGAGTGGAAAAAGTATTAAACTGTATCAAAGCATAGTTTGTGTACTGGAAGGATAGTCTTCTATGCTGCAGCAAAACTACTCTCCATCTACACCCCAGGAAACATGTGACAAATCCTACGAGGACTCCAGTGCCTACCAGAGCAAAATGATTATGTTCAAAGCACTATACATAGTGCACAGAGGCTCTCAAGAGAAAGAAGTACTATACCTTCAAATCCAAATAAAACTGTACTAAAAAACAGACATCTTCATTCCAGACTAGTCCATCATATCAATGTACAGCCTTACAGTAAAGAATACATAAGAGGATATTCTCTTTTGATTCAAGCTACAAAACTTTGGAAATCTGTCTCTCGGCAAGATCTGCTGCATCCAAGAACAAATAAAGGTCATTTGAGATGTGAAAATCTGACTGTTCCAAAAATACCCACTTCTCCATCGCCAATGCAAAAGCCTGGAACATCATAATACAGTTGTTCATAATTGCTGCTTCTATAGCCTTCAGCCAACCCTCTTTCATGATGGGATGGCCACCCAAGGGCACCTAACCCTCTTCTGGTCTGGACTGTTGCTATGTTAAATACCCAGGAGCCTCATATTCGCTTGCAACCAAGATAGGGTACAGGATAAGCACCCAGCTCTTTTGAGAATAGATAAATAGACATAAGATAGAATTACCTGAGGACAGCTCTATGAGCCAGTGCCCCAGCCGAGTCTGCTGAAATTAACCACCATAGAGCAACTGGACATGAATGCTATACAAAGATCTGCCAAACAATGCTGACCAGTGGAGGACCCTAACTTAGTCAGACATTCAGAACCCAGTAGCCATATACCGCGACCTGCACGTATCTCCCTGCCACGCTGATTTCTTAGGAGGACCGTATCGCAGCCCATCCAGGCAGATCTTCGACACTCTATTTCCTAATACCTTACCAGCCTCATAAGATTGCAGCGTGGTCGATTTTAATATAGTAATCAATACAGAAACATGGCTGGAATCTCTCATAATAACTTCAAATACCACAAAGGAACCTGCAGAGCTAACTAATACTACCAGCTTATCTGAATTACAAAATTGTTCTTCTGTTCCAAAAACTTCTTTCATTCACCACACTACTAAACACTGCTTAACAGTAACACGCTAACCTCACCTTGGTGGTCACCACACACAACATGGAAACACTTCCCACATAGGTGCAAGACAACGCTCTTCCAACCACACACCCTATATGGTGTAGCCAGCACTATATAAATGCTACAGTACAATGCAGGTAAATGAGACCTGAGAGAACAAGGTCCACTGGCATATCTGGATTGCCCAGGTTTCTTTCAGGACAAAAAAATTGAAAGTCGAACTCTTGTTCCATTTGGTAAGGCCTTAGATGCAAACTCAGCGCCTCTCTTGTGGTTCTGTAGCGTTCCTTGAGAGAGTGAGTAGACAACTGGACGTTAACACAATAAATTCTATTTATAGATTCCATTGTGTGAGGCAGAAAATCCACACCACGAACCCTCCTGTACATAGAACTAGACCTAGTTTGGACAGGAACAAACATAGGTGATGCGTTCTGACTTGTCTTGCATGTATTTGACTAAGAATGGTTGTTTGTTAGGATATTGAGTATAAAAATGTCACTTTCAAAAATATGGGGCAAAAATAGCCACTAACATTATATTGTGAAGGTAGGTACACATAGATAAATACAGATGTACTGTTCGAACCACTGCATCTATGCACTTTGAAGACGTAAATAAATCAACAAGGTACAGATATGTGGCTTTAAGAATAGTGAATCTCTACTCTGTATATACTTCATGGTATTTTGACAGATCGATATTAAAATTTCGATATTCAGGTAAAATACACAGACAACTGCTGATTCTATGGTAAAACCACCTTTGCCTGAGATTATGATTGTATATGATAAAAGGAAGAACCAAATAGGTTAGTATTTGCATTTTAGGACAAACCAACATGATTTAGTGGAGCACTGGGGCAATATGAATTCCTTGACGTCTAATAGAGAGCAGGTTAAATGTAATATTAGACTCTCTTCGTTTGCCCAAGATAAACTCCAACTGGGGAATTTGAAAGCTGGTCTATATGTAAGTGGCCTTTGTGTGGAATTACAGATACAATGATTTCTGTCTGATAAACCGGACCAGATGCAAAACACAATACTTGCGGTTAGAGCTGCCACAATTCCTGTTGGAAAAATGTGGGACAAGCTGAGAAGGGGCGACAATTGTGACATGGCAAGGCATGCCTGTTAAGCAGAGAATCCCCTCAGACTCCAGTTCATATTTTGTTTATATGCCTTGCTCCTCTTGTAGAAAGGCAACTGAATCTTGGGCTCATCTTCTTGAATGAAGGGGTGTGAATGATTTAGGAGTCAAAAGTACTTTGAGTCAGAGGCAGGAAAAATGCTTTGTGCCTGTTCTGTCTCGTCTTGTTCTAGAACACTAAAACAATAATAATCATGTCATGTTAGAGTGCACGGCTGCTCCCGGAGGAGCGTCCCGGCGCTAGCAAACAGGCACTGCCCAGGAAAGAGTAGACCGCTGGGTCCGGTTTAGACCCTGAACAAATGGGTTTTTAAACCTTTTCTGAAGATCCTTTCTGAAGAAGCGAACCATAAACTAGATGGCAAGGAGTCCCACAGATTTGGCTTCAAGAAGGTAAAAGATCTTCCGCCCCGCCTGGCTCTATTGAGCCTCAGAATGCAGAGGAGCCTCTGTGAGTTAGGCCCAAAAATCGATATTAACTTCTGGGGACCGTTGCAGCAGTCAGTGCTTAATTTGTAAAAAAAAAAAATAATAATAAGTGCCGGGGCCCTCCTCAAGAGGCCACTGCAGCTTGCACTATACATTGCCACAAGTGACAGAATCAACACAACTACTAAGCAACACCCTACAAGTATGACATTTCAGAATGTTCCAGACCCCAAAGATACAATCATGGCTTGGACAGCAGATATTAGTCATTTTAAATGTTCATTGAAATAAAAAACAACTGTTGTGTTAAAAGTTCTCTACAGTATTAAATTCTGAATTGCTAGTATTAGCTAATCATATCCTGCGTGGGGGAGAGGTACCCCCCTCCTTTAAAATGGCTGTAGTATTTGGTTTTTTAAAGAAAAATAAAGATAAGGAAAATGTGAATTCATACAGACCAATACGTCTTTTAAATACAGACTATAAGATTATAGCTAAATTGCTAGCCAACAGAATGAGTAAGTGTATAGGGTCAGTTATACATTCAGATCAATGTGGATTTCAATTAGGGCGGCAGCTATCTTTTAATACCACCTTTTTAATTGAGGCTTTAGATTATTTTAGTCATAATAAAATCCCGGCCCAAATTATGCTGCTAGATGCTGAGAAAGCTTTCGATTTGGTTTGCTGGGAAAACCTCTTTTATATCCTGGCCACATTTAGATTCCCTGCTAGATTTATCAGCCTGATCTCAGGTTTTTATAGAGGGTCCACAGCGCAAATAATGATTAATTCTAGCACCATTAGCATGTGCAATGTGTTCAGAGGAACAAGGCAAGGCTGCCCTCTGTCACCAATACTTTTTGCACTTTTTATAGAGCCATTATCAATAGCCATCCACTCGTTTAGCAATGTAACCTCTCCAGTGCGGGGGATGACAAATATAAAGCTGTATACTGACAACATAGCCCTTTTCCTTAAATCGGACCTAGAGATACAAAAGGAAATATTTGAAATTTTTCAGAGGTATCAATTGCTGGGAGGTTATAAGATAAATAAATCGAAAACAGAGATTCTACTCTGTAATACTGCACTCGACACTTTAATGCTAGAATTTCACTTAGCAGTTAACACCAGGCCCAAGAGATATTTGGGAATATGTGTCTCAGAGAACATTAATGATTTATACAGTTTAAATTTTGCCCCTCTGTTAATTAAAATCAAAAGTTTGTTTTTAAAATGGAATAGTTTACCGTTGTCAATAATCGGCCGAACTGCACTGATTCGTATGTCTGTCTTACCATTATATAATTTTTTATTTTCTGCTATTCCAAGTGCTGTAGAGATGAAATTTTTTAAGGAAGTCCAGGGCATGTTTTCAGCTTTTATATGGGCAAATAAGGCATCTAGATTAGCTATAGAGTCACTACACAGGCCGTTGAGCGAAAGTGGATTGGCTCTTCCAGATTTGAGGGAATATTATTTTGCGACTTTTGCTCACACTGCATACAGATTAGATAAAACTTTAAATATCGACAGATATGATTAAAAAAAGAATTTTTTTCAAGAGTACAATATAATCGATTTTATGCGGTTAACAAAAACTCCCAAGAAAATCAGATATAAGATTTTATAGTGGAATGTGAAACGTAGACAGCAATTTTTTAGCTACTATGATATTCCGGTACTCAATGTGACAACCCGGCTATCAGACATATATGTCGGGGAAGCTCTCCTACTTGATAGGAATAATGTGTTAAGGTGGTTGAGTAATTTGGTATGAAAAGATACTGGATTTTTTAGATGGGCACTGGAAAAAGTGGAATGAAATAAAACCCAGTATTCAACATTATACAATATCAATACAATGGTCCTTCATTAGAATAAGGCATTTTTTATCCAATCTAAACCCCACACAGATTATGACATCGGCAAAACTTGTCGTAGATTTGATAGAATCCAACAGTCGCTGGTCAATTAGTTATTGGGTTTCACTCCTGCGTAACTATGCGGCAACTAAACTTTATGAGAAAGCGCAAGCTAAATGGCTGGCTAAAGAAAATCTCCAGATATCAGCTTCAGTGTGGGATAAGATAAATGAGTTTAATTTTTCATTATTAAAGGGCGCAAATATGCGCCGAATGCCATTTTACACTAAATGGTTGATACATAGAACCCCTGCCTTCCTTCATAAGAAATGAATGAATGAAATGAAATGAAAAGACCATTTATTAAGCGCGATAGCTACCCTCAGGCGTCCTAGCGCTACGGACAACGCGTACAGGAAAAACAATTGAAGGTTATTCAGGTTTATTAAAAAGCAGGGTTTTTAAGTGTTTACGGAACAGAAGTAAGTTGGGCTCTGATCGCAGATGGAAGGGGAGGGAGTTCCAAAGTTTGGCTGAGTTATAGGAGAACGACCGGCCCCCACATCTGGCTCTCTTGATCCTGGGTACTGTCGTGAGGAGAGAGGATGCTGATCTGAGCTGTCTGTTCGGGTGGTAGGGGGTGATCAGTGAATGATTGATGACAGCACCTGTTTTCCAGAAGGCTCGGTGGGCGATGCACAGGGTCTTAAATTCGATTCTTTCCCTGACTGGGAGCCAGTGAAGGCTCTTTAGTCCGGGTTTGACTGGAAGTCGACGGGGGATCTGAAGCAGTGTTCGGGCAGCGCAGTTTTGTATGATCTGGAGCTTGCGCAAGGTGGTTTGGGGGGCCCCTAAGTAGAGGGCGTTCCCGAAATCCAGACGAGACAGAATGAGACCCTGGACCATAATCTGTCTCGCTTGGAAAGGCAGTAAGGGGAGAATCTTCCGCAGAAGCCTGAGTAGACCAAAGCAAGTGGCTGATAGTTTGGCTGCTTGACAATTGAAATTAAGGGACTTATCCAACCAGATGCACAGGCTCTTGATTGTGTCCTTTGGCGTGGGAGCAGGGCCAAGGCAGGTGGGCCACAATGAGTTGATCGTGAGCGTGGGGGGGTTGCCTAAGAGCATCAGCTCAGTTTTGTCTCCATTCAGTTTAAGACATGACGATGTCATCCATTTGGTCACTTCTTCTAAGCAGTCCCTCAGGCTGTTATGCGCGGTGTGTGGCTGATTGAGAGCCACCACTAGCTGAGTGTCGTCAGCATAGGTGATGATTTTTATCCCGAACGGACGGACTATCTCAGCTAGTGGGCTCATATATATATTAAATAGCGTAGGGCTCAAAGAAGAGCCCTGTGGCACACCGCAGCCAAGAGGCTTGCTGGGGGAGGTGATGTCACCCTCAAAAACCTGGAAGGAGCGGTCTGAAAGGAAGGATTCAAACCAAGCAATTGCTTTTCCTGAGACTCCTAAACTGGTGAGTCGATGTAAACACAACTTCCTTGAGCAGCAACACATATAGTTATACAAATTGTCCAAGTGTTCTTTTTGATTCCAATCAGGTATATTTCTTCACGACAAATCTTCAACATCAGATATAGTTGATATAGCCAACACGTGTTTCGTCAGATCACGATGTCATCACATCACTGACTTCATCAGGGCTTCTCTAAATCAACATTCAAAATTCTCTGATTATACAGCTTCCGCAAGTTCTCTTGTATGTATCACGCCGTCAGGATTTGTACAAGGAGCACTCTCCGCCTCATGAGGCAATTGGATACGGTTTTTACCCAACAATTTGATGATACATACAAGAGAACTTGCGGAAGCTGTATAATCAGAGAATTTTGAATGTTGATTTAGAGAAGCCCTGATGAAGTCAGTGATGTGATGACATCGTGATCTGACGAAACACGTGTTGGCTATATCAACTATATCTGATGTTGAAGATTTGTCGTGAAGAAATAAACCTGATTGGAATCAAAAAGAACACTTGGACAATTTGTATTATTATATGTGTTGCTGCTCAAGGAAGTTGTGTTTAACTGTATATAGGACTGGTTATCCAGTCCGGATTTATGGGCATTAAGTGGCAGCCTGTTTCCTTTGGAGCACCAGTTGGAGATTAGCTTTTACCGAAAGGGTTAAACCTAAATGAGTTTGCGCATGTGACCCTGCCACTTTTCATGTCTAACTGGTGAGTCGATGTAGTAAGATGTTGTGGCTTATAGTGTCGAAGGCGGCACTTAGGTCAAGGAGGATGATTGCTGCAGATCCTCCCTGATCCAGGATCTTCCTGGCCTCCTCCGTCACTGCAACCAGAGCGGTCTCGGTCCCATGCATGGGACGGAATCCCGTCTGGGAGGGGTCGAGCAGGTGGTTGGTCTCGAGGAACTCTGCCAACACTATGTTGGCATGTTTCTCCAAGATCTTGCTCAGCCAAGGCAACAGGGAGATCGGTCGATAGTTACTAGGGTTATCTTGGTCTAGATTGGGTTTTTTAAGGAGGGCTTTAACCATGGCCCACTTCCAGGGAAGCGGGACAGTGCCTGCGGACAGGGAGGCATTAAGCAGGTCAAGTATGGTGGGAAGGACGTTGCCAGTGGCTGACAGCAGGGTGCGCGGGGGTGCCGGGTCGTTGGGGGAGCCGGATTTCACCTGATGCATAATGGATTCTAACATGGTGGGATTAAGTGGGGGGAGGGATTCGAGTGTGGCCAGGGGCTGGGTCCCTGATTCAAGTGATTTGGTGAGCGGAAGGTCAGTCTGAGTGGGGGAAAAGGAGGTATAAATGGTTTGTATTTTTTGGAAGAAGAACTCTGCCAGGTTATTGCAGCGGGTTTACGCATTGATGGAATTTGGGGGGTTTTCTGGGAGCTTAAGGAGGGTTTTCGCAATGCAATATATTTCTTTAGGCCTAGAAGCAGCTGCATTAATTTTTTCTTCGAAGAAGGTCGATTGTGCGGTTTTAATTTCATTTTTGTAGGTCTTTATCGCTTCTCTATATGCAGTTTTACTGGAAGGGGAATAGTCCAGTCGCCATTTCCTTTCTAATTTTTTACATTGACGTTTCATTTCGCGTAATCCAGAGGAATACCAGGGGGCAGTCTTTGTACTGCGCTTAGGTTCGGTGCGTTTCATGGGGAGTACGGAGTCTAGCGATTTGGAAATCCATCTGTTGTAGTCCTCATTGGCTAAAGTAGGGTCAGGGTTGTTGGGTGGTCTGGAGGTTTCAAGAGCTGCCAGCCAGTCCTCTAGGGGAGTTTTGACCAGTTTCTTTCCCTACGTGTAACTGTATTGGAAGGAAGGTGGGGGTCTGGGGTGACCCAGGAGAGGGAGATCAGGAAGTGGTCCGTCCACGGGAGGGGGGAGGGAGTTCCCACTATGAGATCTGCGCAGTTACTAAAAACAGGGTCAAGTAGGTGACCTTTGGTGTGGGTCGGTTTAAGCACAAGTTGTTTCAATTGTAGTGCGGAGAGACTAGTGGTCATTTCTAGGGCGGTATGGTCAGAGGTGTTGTCAAAATGGATGTTAAAATCCCCTAGTAGTGTAAAATTGGATGGACTGCATGCTAGGTTGGCTATAATGGGGGGAAGGGTATTGTGGAATTGTCCCAAAGTTCCGGGTGGGCGATATATAAGTATCCCAGAAAAGGTGCTAGTGGGGGAGAAGTCTATGGCGAAGGAGAGACTTTCGCAGTCTGGTATCGGGTTGGGAGAACTGCGGCACTTATAACCAACAACCAACTAACATATTCCTGCTAATTGTTTCAGATGTGGGATCGAGGAAGGGGGTAATTGGATACATACGGTTTTTGCAGTTGCAACAACCACTGGACACTCTGACCGCCGTTCTCGGATATTCATCCGAATTAAAAGCGGATCTGATATTGAAAAAACAATTGTATATTATATCTTTAATTGCTAGGTCTTTAATCCTCCAAAACTGGCGCTCCAAGGAAATTCCCACATTTCAACATTTTCGATCTAAAATAAGTAGGATTAAAGAGCTGGAAAAAAGGTATGCAATAAGATCTGGGTCATGTAGGAAATTTCTCAAGCTGT
The DNA here is from genome assembly GCA_963921515.1 of Calotriton arnoldi. Lineage (NCBI taxonomy): Eukaryota > Metazoa > Chordata > Amphibia > Caudata > Salamandridae > Calotriton > Calotriton arnoldi. The sequence continues at coordinate 818,379 of CAWUFW010000392.1, read as the reverse complement.
GGCAAAATTTCTGATACAGGAGGGGGTTTTATGGTATAGAAGGCCGATAAATTTAAAGTAATCAGAAAATGTATGAGTAATTAAGTATGGATTGTCTAAAACGACTATAACCTTTTATGTTCTGTCAATATGTTTTAAAAAGTTTTAAAATATCGGCGATGCTGTAAGTGGTGAAATTGTAGTAACATTTTCTATAAATTTTTTCGCATAAATGTTAATGACATTTTATATTGATGTACTTTCCTAATATAAAAAATAAACTGTTTTGGTGTTAATCTCTAATTTAGATAAACAGTGCAGACTGTCATAAGTGCTGGTGTTGACAATTAAGTTCCGGTGCCGAGCACCAGAAACCACCGGCTCAAATTAAGCACTGCCATTGCTCCAGTATGTAGTGCCTAAATTGTGCTTCATTCAACCTTTATGTTTTTAGCTGCATACTGACAAGTTGTGTCAACTTAGTCTCAGCTTTTGGGATTGAGGACCATGCCCTGTCGTCAAATCATTTCATTTTAGTTTTAAAAAAATAGACCGACGAGCATGAGAAATAGGTTTTCCAAGGATGCTTTTAGCGCTAAATCCAGTCCTGTTCTCACCAGGTCCTACCGTCCCTTTAAAGAATGCCATGAAAACATGCAAATAAAGTGATGCTTTTTAATGCACTTGGCTCAGTAAATGGATCAACGATTTATGTGTTAAAACCATGGTGGGTGTGAGTGGTGCTACTGGAATTATGTGATTATGTGGCTGCAGTGCTTTCCGCATAGTAATGGATTTGCTGCATAATCTACCATTTGCTGCCTCATTTGCAAATATCACCCAAAAAATGTTTCTGATCAAAAGTTACTAACCAAAAAGCTTGACAGCTTTTGCTGACCCTTCGCAAAGGTTAACCTGTCAACTTTCAGTTACTAATTGTTTTGGTTGATGGCCTATACCCCAGGACGGGTAGTAGGCATAAGTAAGTAATTGCTTTATTCAGGTACCAATCCGGTGCAACTGTGCTAAAACAGTATTAATAGTTTTAAAAATGACAAAATTAAGAAATAATATTGCTACAGAGTATGTCGCATTATACCACATTATTCACCTTTTCTTTCTGTGTAATTTTGTCAACCCTGCTGCATAATTTGGGCCTTCACTGCTGCATATATCCAGTGGCTCTCTGTGAAAACATCTGCACAAAAAGAAGCAAAATGTTCTTTCCCCCAAGAAACATTAACAAAATATCAGCATCGTAATGTCCCCAACTGCATTTGTTTACAGAACATACTCAGTGACAACTCTGCGTGTCTCTCCTAGGAGTTCCATCACTTTATTAGGTATACCACATACAGTATTCCTGTGCAAAAGTACTGGCACTGTACATTTCAAGTGCGGCCAGCCTGCTGCATGCTGCTAGATCACCGGAAGTACAGTCACTGTACTGAGCTGCGTATACTCTCCATTATTAGTATAACAGCCCTGCTGAAGGGTGCTTGTTCTGTACATTACTGGAAGGGCCTGCAAGTGGAGAAGAGTTGGCAACGTAACTTTTCATGAATGTACAGGAGTTGAGAGGTACCATTACAATTACAATACCACTGTACTTGGTGACATGCTGGGTTTCTGACCACCATTTTGCCTGGGAGGCTTATTAACTGCTATTCACAGCGGATGGTTGGGTGAGGAGTCCTTGGAGCTGTCCACCTGAGTGAGACAGGTGGGTGGTCCTCTGTGGGTGCATGACAGGGGTTAGGGTGACATGGAGGGGTTAGGGTGACATGCTGTGAGATGTGGTCTTTCTTTTGATTTTGACAATTAAGTTAGGGAGGTTATTTAATGTAAATGTTAGCAGTTGTATGTTATGTGCTTTTTGGGGGGCTGCTCGTTCTCGGCAAAGTGCTCTTGGGGACGTTAGTGGGGGGTCGAGGGAGAAGGGGACTGCGTTGATGAAACAGGTGTGCATGGTTGGGGATCTTATAAGATGAGTAGGTCTGCTTCTGTTGGGTTGTGTTGGCAGGTGTCGTGGCTCACTAGGCTTGCCTGATGGTTGGTCTCGCTACTAAGTAGCACCGCTCGAGGGGGGCAAGCGTGGGGCATTGCGAGATTAAGGAACATGAGTTGAAAGAAAGTTTAAAGAAGTGATAGCGGTAAAAGTGGTATTAACAGTAAGCCTGGACAGACAGCGTGTTGGGGTGTTTTTTGAGACGGGAATGGAAGGTTCCTGTTTGGAAAAATTAAACTAAAAAGTTCATAGGACATTTAAAACTGATGGCTGTTTGAGTTAGGAGTATTATCTGTGTAGCGGGGTTGCTTGTAGTCAGTAAGGCTTTGGCCAGGGTTTAGTATAATGTGATCTACACCTGTTTTTTATTTTTATTTTATAACATCTGTTTATTGAATTTTCTGTAACATTTTCGATACACAGGTTACATAGTTGCCAACATAACAATGTATAACATGTATTGCTTCTGTGCTGTATGAACTGTATTTTCAGCACGTATCTCTGGGGAGTGTGTATTTAGCTACATCAGGAGGTTACATAGGTGAAGGCATCTGTGCATGTCACCAAATACATATTGTTTTTACCGGCAAAACGTGCGTTACATACATTTAATTTCAATCGATGAGGCATGTACAAATGATTCAATAAACATCAAAACTCAGTAAAGGAAACAGCATAAAAAGATCTAAGTAATGGAGCGATAGTCTCCTCCCAAAGATCAACCCACTCCTCTTCATCTCTGTTTTGTCTACATTATTTGGCATCTACAATATATGTTCTCAACCTATTACGTGCGAATATTTGAAGGATTGAACAACTGCACACTAGGGCATGCTGCATCCATTGAAAAATGTGTTTATTTTGGCTGGGGTGAGGTATGCTCTTTGGAGTATGTAGTGTTGGATAAGGCGGAAGTGAGCATTGCGTGTGATATAAGTGGGGCTTCTCAGCACCTCGGTCCACGCCTTGTCGCTGAAAAGGTGACCTCTGTCCACTTCCCAGCGTCGCCTAAGGGGTATTAGCGACGCCTCTGTGTGCTGACGCAGCGAATCAGCGAACCACTTAGTGAGATGCCTACCCCTCGCCATAACATGCAAGTACTGGATGGTCAAGGGTGTGGCGTGTTCCTTGGTCATGTCACCCCACCTATCCCCCAGGGCTGCAAGGAGGGAATGATACAGTAGGAATCGGCTGGTGGGCAAATCGTTCAACTCTGTTAGTGTGCCATAGGGGAGTAGGACTCCGTCTTGCTATAGGTCTCCCAGCGTTTGAACTCCAGCTTCTAGCCAGGTCGATAGCTTCGGGGTTGCTGTGGCACCGCTACCTCGCGGTGTGCCCTGTAGTGGCAGTGCTGGTGTATAGGGCAGCATCGAGCATGTGTTATATATACTTCTACGATAGCATTGGTATGCAACCCCTAGGAGCAGTGGCTCAGGTGCTTTGTGCTTGGCACAGGGGTGGAATAACCGGACTATAGACTCCATTGACCATGGCGGGGAATAATCGGCAGTGTCATTCAGCTGAAATCCCGCCAGCCATCTTGCCGCCCATTGCAATTTTGAGGCAATATAGTATTGCTCCATGTTGGGGACTGTTAATCCTCATCTATTTGTTGGGAGATAAAGCTTAGTGAGGGCTACGCTGCAGCTGGAATTATTCGAAATAAATTCTCTCATTGTCTGTTCAAACACACGGAAGAGAGGAGGTGAGATGTACAAGGGCAGGTTAGTCAAATAATAAAGCATCCTGGGGAGTACCACCATTTTCAATAGGGCTACCCGGCCCGCAACCGACAGGGAAAGCGTATGCCAGAAGGCCATCTGGAACCAGGTTGCCATCTAGGAGGTCCTCTTGTTGATGGTAGACTCTTACTCCTAGGTAGCGGAAGGTGTCAGGCTGCCATTGGATGTGACCTCCGTTGAGAATGGACGCTGGGTCTGCAAACCCCGAAGTGAAGGGATAGAGGCAGGACTTGTTTCAGTTAACCCACAAGCCAGAGAAATTCACAAAGTCTGTGAGCGTTTGGGTTAGTGCAGGCAGGATCGATCGCTCATCTCTGAGGTATACCAGAATATCGTCTGCGTATAAGAAGACCATGTGCATGCCATCGCCCAAAGGAATTCACCAATCCGTACCCTTCATGCGGATTGCTGCCGCAAGTGCCTCTACTGCTAGAGTGAAGAGCAGCGGGGACAGTGGGAATCCCTGCCGGGTCCCGTGGCATACGGGTATGGGCGCGGAGATGCAGCAGCCCGTCTTCACCCATGCCGTTGGCTGAGTATAGAGTAGCCGTACCAGACTGAGAAATCTACCCTTGACTCCATATTTGGTAAGAACCGCAAACAAGTAGTCCCACTCCAAAGAGTCGAAGGCCTTCTCAAGGTCTAAGACCAGGCATCCAGAGTGTGGCCATTGTCGAAGGGAGTAAGTGGATACTCTGAAGAAGCATCTCAGGTTTAGCGCTGTGTTGCGAGATGGAACAAAGCCGTTCTGGTTGGTATGGACCAGAGTTGGCACCAACAAAGCTAATCGGTCAGCCAGAATATTAGCCAGGATTTTATAATCCGTGTTTAACAGGGCAAGCGGTCGGTACGACCCCAGTTCAGTGAGGTCTCTGTCCAGTTTAGGTAGGGAAACAAATAGTACCTCCCGCAAAGAGGTGGGAAGCAGGCCAGCCTCGAGTGCGTCATTGTATAGTGTATGTAGGTGTGGTATTACTGTGTGCACATAGGTCTTATAGAACTCAGAGGGCAGGCCGTTGGTCCCCGGGTCTTGCCTGAAGCTAGAGCTCTGACGGCCTTCCGAATTTCAGCAAGTGAAATCGGTTTCTCTAGTTCTGTACGTTGCATTTGGTCAAGGGCAGGGAGTTGCAGTTGGGAGAAGAGGGTGCTGAATTGTATGGTTTTTAAGGTAGTGTTTGATGCATGCAAGGCACTGTAATGGCGGGTCCTGAATTGTATGGTTTTGAAGGTAGTGTTTGATGCATGCAAGGCACTGTAATGGCGGGTCAATTCCGCGTGTATCTCTCATTGTGCGTGCAGCAGCCGGCCTGTACCATCCCTTAAAATGTGGATAGGATGCGGTACCTGTTCCTGTCATATGAGTCATGCTAAGAGGCGGCCCGCGCGGTCTGAGCTCGTGTGGGTGCGGACAGAGTGTGCTGCTTAATTTACGCATCTAAGGCGTTCCAGGAGGTCAGCAAGCTCCTCGTGCTTTGCATCCAGTTGTGGCGCACATCTCGTTTTCGTCACTAGCCTCGTTTCCAGTTGCAGGAGTTCCTGTTCTATTTTCCCTATGGCTTCATTGAGGTGCTTGCGGATATTTCAGTTAATTCCCAAGCATGCCCCTGATAGTCACTTTAAATGCCTCCCATTCAGTGAGTCTGTCCCCTGCCGTCCCCTCATTAAGTTAAAAAAATTTGGCTGAGGAAGACCCTACCGCTTCCCTTAATGGTAAATCTTCTAGGGCGGAAGGTTGGAGACGCGATGTGGGTATGACTTGTTGGGGTGTCTTCCATTGTAGGCGTAAAAATTGGGGATTGTGATCAGAGTGTGTGTGGCCGAGGTATTCAATATGGCCAACTGTGGGATTGAGTGCTCGTGATCCTACTATGCGGTCAATGCAGAAATGTAGCCCATGAGGTGCTGAGTAATGTGAGTATAACCTTGTGTTAGGGTTCCACAATCGACACATGTCTACAAGTGACCAATGGCCCAGCCAGTCTCCCAGTGCGCAGGCGTTTGTTACGGATGTTGACCATGACAGGGGGAGTGTAGTGCTGAGGACAGCATTGAAGTCTCTACCTAACAGCCATGGGAGTCCGTTCCACTCCGCTAATATACCAGAGAGGGTACGAAGAAACAACGTCTGTTCTGAGTGGGGGGCGTATATCATCCTTAGTACTAGTTGCATACCATTGATGTCACATCTTATGAATACGTATCTCCCTCCCGGGTCAGTTTTCACCTCCTCCACAACAAATGGGGTCTCCGCCCGTATCCAGATCAGTACCCCTCTAGCGTAGGATGAGTAACCGGCAGCAAACATCTTACCCCGCCAGAGATGGTGCAGTCGGTCAGCTTCCGGGAGCATCAGGTATGTTTCCTGCAGTAGGGCTACGTGAGTAGACCTTCGCTTCAAATAGGAGTAAATCGAGTAACCGTGTGAGGGTGTGGCATGCCTCTTACATTCCACGTGATAATGTTTGTGTGAGCCATGACTGGATTAGTGTTTTGCATTGCATACTAAGCAACTCAACATTGTAATAGGGGCCTGTTACGTGCTGCGTGTAGTGTGTAGAGGGTGGGGGGGAGGTGGTCAAGTCAGAGCAACAACCCTTAGGTGAAGAAAAATGATAAGGTGAGTGAAACAAGTGCAACATGCAGAGCATTTTTAGAGCAGATGTGCAACAGGGATCCACCCAAACTGAAATGCCAAACATTGGCAACTGATACATATCCTCAATCATAGAGGAGGAAGCGTGCAGCAAAACCAAGTCCCAGATTCCCCTGTACCCCTGTTGCAGTGTATGTGATGTGTCAACTGTGAAATGCACTTGTCTGGTCATCAAAGCGGAACTAATGAGAAGCAGTGTTCCAGTTTCGCCACATTGCGATTGTGTGCCCTGTTGGCTCTGCGTTGGCAGGAACGTCGTCCACGATTGATCGCCACAACAAGGGGCAGTGTAAGTCTTCTGTAGCTCGAGGGCAGGTGTTAGTGACTTCTCAGTGAGGTCAGATGATGTCGTCTGCAGTTTACAGTGTCACATCTGGTGGCGACGGCGACCCCATCCTGGTCGTGTTTATGGTCGCGGAGTCATCTTCGCTGGAGGATTTCGCAGAGTCATTATCCAGGTCTGAGCTGTGAGTTTGGGTGTGCAGCACAGCTGCCGTCTGTAGGGCTCTTCACCTCTCTGATATCATCTGTTCTAGGTTGGGTACAGCTGTGGGTGGCCTGGGGCGACCGGTGAGCCGTCTCCGACCACATCTATGGCCTCCGGCATCTCCGGCTGTCTTCTCAATTCTGGTGGGGCGCGAACCTGCGCTCTCCATCCAATCCCAAGCATCTTCAGGAGAGTCGAAGAAGTGGACATTGTCATTGTCAACTACTCTGAGGCGTGCTGGGAACAGCAGAGAATATCGTATATTCAACTCAGGAGGCGGTGTTTGACAACGAGGAAGGAGTTACGATGTTTCTGCACAGCAAGTGTGTAGTCTGGGAATAGCATGACTGCAGCGTTGCTCACATTGATCTCTTTAAATTGATGCGTTTCTCGCAGTATGCTGGCCCGATCTCTGTATTTAAGGAGGCAGAAGAGGAAGGGTCTGGGGTTGGTACCTGGCGGCAGTTTCCGCGATGGTACACGATACGCCCGTTCAACTGCAAATCGGGGGGGAAAGCGCTGTGGGAGGTACTAGTTCACGTATCCAGGCTTCCACATATGCCACCGAGTCGCAGCCCTCCGTGCCCACCGGGAGTCCAACTACCCGAATGTTGTTGCGTTGTGACTGCCCTTCAGCATCTTCCACTCAATCTTCCAAGGTAGTCACGCATTCGAACAGAGCTTGCAGTAGAGTTGTGGGTTTTTTGGGTGACGGGCTGCAGTTCCTCCAGCTGAAGTTCAGTGTTGCATTGCTTGTCTACGACCTTGCGCTGGTCTGCCTGCAGCAAGTTGAAATCCGTGGTCACCTTGTCTATCTCACTTTCGAGGGTGGTCCATGTACATTCCAGTGTTGGGCCAATTTTCTCCACAGCCAAAAGAACGCGGTCTAGTTTGTCGCTGAGTGACACTTTGGAATGCGCCAATTCCGCTTGCATGTTCCAGAACTCCCGGAGCAGGGCGGGCCTTGCAGATGGGGGTAGTTGAATGCAGACGTCCCAGCACTCTTTGCTGGGCAGTGGACATCTATTGGTCCACAGCCTTCCGCTAGCGTCGTACATGTGAGCCAGCCAGGAATAAGATCCTCGGTGGGCTTAGGGAGCCAGTAACGTCTTCCTCTACGAAATGTTGGCTGGGTGAGGCGTCGACTCAGTTGAGTTGTAGCCTGGGTCTTTGGGGTATGTATATGTCTAGCTCGCACTCCCCTGGAAATTATCTCTTAAGTTAAACTCCCACTCCTTTTCGGATCCTGAAGCACAGGCTAGGCTCCAGCCCACCTCTGGGTCCCAAATAAGGTAGAGTAAAGAGGAGCAAGGCAAGAGGAGGGAGCAGAGGAAGGCGAATAGGTAGGGACGGAAAGGTAGGGTCACTGTATCGCGTTAAAAGGATGTGCCGTAATGTGTACCCCACAGCATGGAGCCTTGCACCCTCTACCGCTGCCACTTCGGTGTTTATTGTGCCCCCCTTCGTAAAACAACCAGTATGTACACCTGTAGGCCCTTAGTGTCTGTGGCCTGAGGCGGCCGCTAAGCAACGGGGGCATCCCCGAGTCTCCAGTAGGCAAGGTTTGACAGTGCCGGTGATATGCCCTCATAGGTCTCTGCTGGCCATAGGCACTATCCTACCTAGTGCTGGCATGGTGTCATGATGACCAGTAGAGCCTAGGTCTGCAAACAGCTATGGGTCCTGCACAATGGGGCCGCACGTAGGGTGCATGTGGATATTACTCTCTGGCGTGCGCCTCACCAGTATGGCATAGGCCCGAGCTGACCCCCGAGCCGGTGTCTGGTGCCCCGCAGGTGAAGAGAGCCCACATTCCATGGTTGCCAGTAGTTGTGAAGGACCTCGCTTGCACCACTCGTAGTTGCCCGGCCTCAACACCAGTCATCCAGGGGCCCTGATTAAGTTAGGTCCCCCCCCCTTGAAGACAAAGGCGCAGATCTTCCCCACCTGCGCTGTGCTGCTTGGGCCCGGTCTGACCCCCGGGCCGGTGTAAGGCGGGCAGCACTTGATTGGGGGAGGGGGGAGGAAGGATAACCTTGTTTCAGTGAAGCGCTCCAGACAACTCCACGCATGTCGCCCACCAGGTGTGGCCTGACCGGCAAAAAAACAGGTCTCCCACCCGACAGTAGGGGGAATGGGCAGTGGCCAGTATGCAGCAGGGCGACCTCTGCATACCGAAGGCCAGGGGTCTGAGCCCAGCCGGGCCGTCAATCATCCACCGGATGCTGCGTCTCTTTTGCGTCTAGTAGGCCAGCTGGGATGTCAATCGCACTCCAGGTGCAGCAACACCGTTCATCTGGGGGGGCCCTGATTAAGTCTGGTCGTTCCCCCCCAATGAAGATTAAGGCGCAGATCCTCCCCCCGCGTCGCGCGGTTTGGGCCTGATCCGACCCTCGGGCCTGCTGCGCAAGGCAGGAGACACTCGAGTGGGGGAGAGGGGAGGAGGTGGGAAAGGCTCACCTCTCTGCGGCGATCCGCTGCAGGCAGCTCCACATGCTTCGCCCCTCAGGTGGCTGGAGACTTCACTTTACGCCTACCGTGTGCCTGGGTCAGCTAGAACAGGCCTCCCACCTGGCAGTAGATGGCATGGGCAGCGGCCGGCAGGCAGCAGGACGACCTCCGCAGTATGCAGGCCCGGGGTCTGAGCCCAGCCGGGCCGTCAATCGTCCTATTGATGCTGCGTCTCTTTTGAAGGGGCAACTGTGGGCAGGTGATATAGGCTCCTCGGTGTTTGCACCCACTGCACTCTCCTCTAGGCAGTCCGGCAGCCGGGGCTCACCCACAGACCACGCAGATCTGCGCCTCTTCTATTCGGCCGCCAGGACTGCAGCGGTTGCAGTTTCTGCGCAGGGCTGCGACAGTTCAATAATCCTCTCGCGTGCTAGGGCATGCCGTTACGTGCTGCCCAGCTACACTGTGGCCACTGCCATCTGCCAGGGCCCACTCTGCTCACCAAGCCACCGCGTGGTGCGGCCCAGGCCAGGGCAGGCCCTGGCTGGCAGTTCTCCGCCTCCCACCAGGGGACAAATGTGTGATTCCGCCCTTGTAACAGCAGAATGGGGAAGGGAGGTCACAGCTGAGCAGGATACATGCTGGATTGGGGGTTAGGGACACGGAGCTTCAGAAGGATGCATCCGCCATCTTAGGCTGCTGGCCACGCCCCGTGATCGACACCTGTTTCTTGAATCGGCCTTCTCCACATACAGGTAGGGGGCATATTTACAAAAACATGTCTGAGCATGGTGCTACACCAAATTCGGCAATGCCGCGCTCTGACATTTTTAAAATGCATGGATGCGCCGTATTCACAAGAATACGGCACACCTCTGTGTTTCCCCTAGTGCTGGCGCAAAAAAGCTACCTAGGGCTATCGCAGGCACCCTGCCACAATGTTGCAAACCAAAAGCGAAACAGAGTGATGGACTTGTTGGAGAGCACCTCACTTTATTGCTGCAAAAAGTCTTTTAGAGTCGTGCACTGCTCTTCCAGCACTTGTCACCCTTCAGTGCCACTGAGTACAGATTGCGATTTTTGTTGAACACAAGGAGGTGCACCGAAAAAGTAAATTTAGTCCATAGTGATTTCTTCAAAAAAGTTCTTTATTCTAAAGTTCGTACTCAATCACAAAAAACCAGCCAACGCGTTTCGTTCCCAAAATGAAACTGTGGAACTTCATCAGGGCTTAATAAGGTAAATTTCTAGTGTGCCATAAGGATACATCTTAAAAATTGATTTTTGCCTTCTGATAGAGGTAAGCTTCAAGTTTTACAGCTTGACACCTTGCTAAGTGTGAGGACTCCCCTTCCGTAGATCTTTATGGTTATGCCCAGTGTTGCAAGGTGCCTGTGCTGCAGGGTCAATTATTTATGTGCAGGAAGGGACATCTTCCTGCACATAAATAATCAATAATGGTGATTTGCTCTTTCTATGTGTGCTGCAAAATGTACGTGTGCTGCAAAATGCAGCACACATAGAAAGAGCAAAAAACAAGGAAAAATGTATAATTTCTCCTTGTTTCGCCATTCTAAGATCAGGTGTTTCCTGACCTTAGTTTTTGGCGCTGCCCCAGCCTTGTAAATCTAGAGCAGCCTCAAAAAGCAATGGATGTTGCTGTGGAACGCCCACAGCACACCCATTGCCCGCCCCTTTGCCGCAGCAGACTGCTCCGGAAAGGGGCATATTTACAAGGTGGTGTTAAGCCACATTAAGTGGCTTAGCACCACCTTGTAAATATGGGGAATGGCACAAGGCCACCAGAGCGTCAGAAAAAGTGATGTTCTAGTGGGGTTAGGGGCTTGTAAATATGCCTGCAGGCAGGGGCGGTGCGTCCATTGGGGGCGCTGGGGCGTTGCCCCACCACCCGCGCTCGCAGCTCCCTCGGTTTACTTAAGTTCAAAGAGGCCGAGGGAGAACTGACAATCATTGTCAGTCAGCATGACGTCGGACCGCCTCCCCCTTCAGAGTCTGAAGGGGGTGGGCGGTCGGGCGTCATGTTGACTGACAGGCATTGTCACTGTCAGACCAGGGGCAGGCAGACTGGGCAGCAGCACAAGTGCGCATGACTTGTGAAGGTCGGCGCAATTTTCCGCCGTGCCCAGTCATGCGCACTAGTGCTGCTCAGGCTGGCGCATGCCCATTAGGAGAGCGAGGGTTGAGCAAAGGCTCAAACCTCGGTCTCCTAATGGGCAGGCGGGCGGCAAATAAGCCTGCTCTCAGCCAATCCTGGCGCTGCTGCAGCACCAGGATTGGCTGAGAGGGGTTGCCACTTGCCAGCAGCGGCTGTTCCAGTGTAGGCGCCAACGGACCCGAGGCGGCACGGACCTGCTCAGGTAAGAATTTGTATTTATTTTAAAACTCCCCCCGCGAGCCACGACTGAAAGCGAGGATCTGCCCCCGGGCAGCAGGACGCTGTACGCTGCTCAAGGTTAGGTGCTATGGAGGGGTAACACACAATGGGGTACAATAAATAGGGGCGCCTAGCTGTTAACAACTTGAATGGCAGGAAAAATGGCAGAGGGGATGTTAATTGTTCAAGTAGCATTATTACACTGCTATTTAAAAAAAGACATGCTATTTCAAAAACAAAGGCGCAAACCACTGTTGTGCTGTGTAATCTATATGTCGTGGGTCCTGTTTTCATGCATTTTAAGACCTGGTTTATTACTGTTCTGGACCTCGGGGTGTCTCACCGCTGGTTCAGTACGGAGCGAGCAGAAGTATGACATCTATGAAGTACCGTAGAAAGAACGACGTATAATTCCAGCTATATTTTGTTAGAACTTTAGCCCATTAAGAGTGTTTTTCACTATGATACACTGTGCATGGCTAGGGTGACCAGGCGTCCCAGATTTGCCAGAACGGTCCCCGTTTTTCACCAGCTGTCCCGGCAGATTGCAAGAAATGTAGCTCATGTCCCGGTTTTTAAACAGGGACGACTGAAAATGGCAGGAGGTGCTTTTTTATGTTTTACAAAGCAGGGATAGTTAGCAGTTGTTTCAATAAAGCAATTTCATTAACAGGCAAGCTACTAGGCTTAAAATTGCATTTTATGTATGTTCCTACTGCCTGTTCTATAATTTTCTGCTGGTGAGCGCGGTCATTCTGTGCGCCGTCTTGAAGTAAAATTGTAGTCCTTCTTCTGTTTTTGTGAAATGTCCCGGTTTTTGGCTTTAAAATTCTGGTCACCCTATGCATGGCAAACATTTTACCTTTGTAGATTGTGGAAATGTGTACAGCAGCAGTCGCAGTCCTAGTGATCAGATCATGTTTCCTGCTTTGAAGGTGCCCTCCGTTCAGAACGTGTTCTATGGGCTCAGAAGTTCAAACTGGCCACTGTGCCCAGAATGCTCATGCACAATCTGTGCCAAGGGGCTCATGCACATGCCACTGCGAAAAAAAAAAGTTGCGAACACGTGCTTCTTCTCCGAAGTGCACAGTGCACTTTTTTTTCAGAATGTTCTCAAGGAAAGAACCCCCCCCCCTCCCCCCTCTTATGACGGTCACGCTGTCATCTGCAACTTTTACGCCCCACAAATTTCAAATGTCACCATCCGCCACTGCCTCAGCCTCTGGGATAGTGCGTTTCCAGACTTAATTCTTTCCATTGCCAGTTCTGTCAGGGACTCAGCAATTGAATCTTGAATATCTGTGCATAATTCCAGAGGGGTAGCTACGTATTGTTGCGTCAGTGTACGCAATATTTTCACAGCTGGGGTGCCTCCCCCATCAGAGATGGCAGTGTCGAACTGAAATTTACATCACGTAATACCTCAATCTATGACCCGCTGCGCCTCCTGCTCGACTCCGAGACCACACAGAGCCCGGCGTCGGCACCTCACACAGACACCGGCACAACCCTGGGCTATCACACTGAGCCCGGCGTCGGCATCTCACACAGACACCGGCACAACCCTAGGCTATCACACTGAGCCCGGCGTCGGCACCTCACACAGACACCGGCACAACCCTAGGCTATCACACTGAGCCCGGCGTCGGCACCTCACACAGACACCGGCACAACCCTGTGCTATTCTTAGCCAAGGACCTCCCACTAACAAAAGGGATGCGGTGGTTGCACGCGGCGCCTCTCCCTCCTGTAATAACGAGGCGTGTTTATTTGGTGCCAGTGTGCGGAGGAACAGGTGACCCACGCCCTGCTCCTTGCTGCAGTACAGAGAAACGAATGCAACAGGAGATGTCGGTTCTACTCAAATGCACATTCATTGTTCTGCACAGTAGCACAAACAAACAAAAACAAAGCCCCTTCTGAAGTTGGCATTTCTAGATGTATTTGTTTGGCACTTTAGGCAAATGTAAGGTATTGTGAACGCTGATTTTGATATTGAGTTCCATGCATGGCGCAAGAGATAACAGCACGGTCCCTCATTACGAGCTGACCGGTAATGCTGAATGTGGTGTAAAACTGGATTTTGCGGCTGAATCGCATTACGAGGAGTGCAGGAATGCCAATGCGGTATTCCAACTCCCAGAAATACCGTTGGTAGCGGTAAATTCGGCATGCGGAAACACTGCATTATTCCCCTGGGAAATTGGGAATTACATCTGAAATCAAGACTACCGCACCCGATTCTCTCGGTAATTCCCCAGTGGTCTGCCCCTGCAGCCCCTTCACACCCAGCAATTTCAGCAGCTTTAAGATGGTCTGTCGTCTGGAGAGGGAAAGGTAGTGTGATTCCTCGCAATTTCAGATTCAAGCAGCAACACCATCTACGGACACATCCAGAAGTACGCGGGCCCATAATGGGTATTACCGCCCCAAATACCAGGCCACTGCGAATGAGGGCCATAGAGTTACCCTAAGGAGACATTGGCATTTCATTTCTTATTACCCTAAATGACTATACCAATCGGAATTAAAAACTCTAGCTCTTGAATGGGCAAAGAAAGACTGGCTTATGTGATAAAAAATGCATGATTTTTTTTTAAAGATTGTGGATGAAAACCAGTAAATTCTCATTAACAACAAACAGCGCGAGATGAAAGGTCCTGATGCAAATTTATTACGGGAACTCGAGACTATAGCCGCTGTCGTCGTTCACATACAACCAGACTTATGTGTGTTGCTCTCCACGACTTGATCAGAATCCTATCGCGACAAATCGCGAGGAGCAGAATCCGCAGCTCACAAGTCCTTTCCCAAAGTCAGAGCTTAGAAAATACCTCATCATTACAAAAGGTCCCACAGACACTCTTCTTATGTATTGTGCATGTCTGCATAAAACATCTGGAGAAAAGGATATCTGACTTCGGGTTGAAAACTTCTCATTTTCTTGGTATGTTGTGAACATAGGGACTGAAGAAGCAGTTGTAGGTGTGCAAGTCATATTTGTGCACCTGCTCTTCCAGAACTAATTGCAGGAGGCGCTCAAACGTGCCATAGTTTTCACAACAATAAAACAGCGTCTCAACAGGTATATCAAGCGGGGGGACTGTTCAAAGGGTGTATCAATCACACAGCACAGGAAAGGAACGAGGGAGACCAATGAGAGTGGAAAGGTTGTTATTTGCATATAGAAGCACAAAAATCAACTAAATTGTAGTAACCATAACAACCAGATGTGCACTGGAAGTGTTGTAGTGAATAAACGGCGCAGTGACACATGTGATTAAGAAACAACGTGCAGGCGGCGAAAAATTATAATGGTAATCGGTGTAGGTCAAACAAAAGTATTTACAATCACAAACATAATTCCATTATTTGTGAATGACCCTTTGGTTGCCGCAATTGGCGTTGTAGAGTCGACGGCGTTTCGACCTCTCTAACTCAAGGTCATCATCAGGACGATGGTTACACGATTCAATTAAAGTGCTCTGGTGGCACTTGGTGGGGAGGGGGAAGGAAGAATCCAGAAGGTGAGTCCTACACGTCTGGAGCCGCGAGCGGTGTGACTTGGGGAAGCGTTCAAAGGCTGGGATGTCGTCAATTGTGGAAGGTCCTACGTCAAGGGGGAAGAGCGTGTGGAAAGCTGGGCAGCGCTCGGAGGAAAAATTCAAGGGGCAGCGGGTGGTTGAGTCCAATGATTCGTCGCGTGCAGTGGAGTATGGGATCAGGATGCCGGGATTAGTCCGAAGTGCGGGTAGGACGACATCCCAGCCTTTGAACGCTTCCCCAAGTCACACCGCTCGCGGCTCCAGACGTGTAGGACTCACCTTCTGGATTCTTCCGTCCCCCTCCCCACCAAGTGCCACCAGAGCACTTTAATTGAATTGTGTAACCATCGTCCTGATGATGACCTTGAGTTAGAGAGGTCGAAACGGCAACCAAAGGGTCATTCACAAATAATGGAATTATGTTTGTGATTGTAAATACTTTTGTTTGACCTACACCGATTACCATTATAATTTTTCGCCGCCTGCACGTTGTTTCTTAATCACATGTGTCACTGCGCCGTTTATTCACTACAACACTTCCATTGCACATCTGGTTGTTATGGTTACTGCAATTTAGTTGATTTTTGTGCTTCTATATGCAATTAACAACCTTTCCACTCTCATTGGTCTCCCTTGTTCCTTTCCTGTGCTGTGTGATTGATACACCCTTTGAACAGTCCCCCCGCTTGATATACCTGTTGAGACGCTGTTTTATTGTTGTAATACTTACCCGGTCTTAACTGGGTTAAAGGGTTTACTCCTGTTTTTGTTTTTCTTATAGTTTTCACAGCACATCCCAACATGCATCTGAAAATGCAATTGTGAATCCGTGCTGAAATTGCGTGTTTGGGTGTACTGCATCCTCTGTTTCAGGTGCACACTGATTCCTTGCAGGACGTGCCAGCAAAACCAGTGTTAATGCTGTAGATATTGAGGGGTAAATTTACAACCCCTATCACCACCGGAACATCACTTTTTTTGACATTGTGATGGCGATATGGGCTTCGCCTTATTTACAAGGCAGCGTCAAGCCACTTAACGTGGCTTAACACAGCCTTGTGAATAAGGCCCCCTTTCACGCTATACTTAGCGTGAAAGGGGAGGGCAATGGGTGTTGCGGTGGGCGTCACACCGCAACACCCACTGATTTGTATGCAGCCCCATATTTCCAAGAGTGACGTAAATATGGGGCAGCGCCAAAATTAAGACCAGGGCAAACCTTGTCTTAACAGGGCGCAACGAGGAGAAATGCGTTATTTCTACTCGTTTATGCTGTTTCCATGTGTGCTGCCTTGTGCAGCACACATACAAACAGCAAAACGCCATGCATGATTGTTTATGTGTAGGAAGGTGTCCCTTCCAGCACATAAACAATCATTTTAAAAATGACGAGTTGCAACTTTTATGTGTGCTGCACAAAGCAGCACACACAGGAGTTACAAATCACCATTTATGGTTGTTTATGAGCAGGAAGGTGTCCCTTCCTGCACATTAACAATCATTCCCCACAATGCAGGCACCTTTGCACTATGGGGCAAGGGTGCCTGCGTTGGCGCTAAGCAGCTAAATTTAGTGCCAGCACAGGGGGAAACGCAGGGCTGCACCGTACTGTTGTAAATACGGTGCAGCCCTGCGATTCAGAAGTGGCGGAGAACAGCGTTAAGCCAAGAGGGCTAACGTCGCGCTCCGTCACTCCTTTGTAAATATGCCCCTTAATCTTTCTCTGGCTGTGTAAGTCTTTTACAGAAATAACACAGGAGGCGATTCTGAATCTGTGCCTTACGCATCGATGTTCCCATTTTGCACGTTTCTGTGGTCGTCTAAATGGTGACCAGATTTCCAAGGCTGAAAAAAAGGGAGACTTGCTAGTGACATAAAACTGTACTTCAATCTGGTCCTCGACATAGAAAACAGACTACCATGTTGCAGCCAACGAAGAAGAATGATTAAATCAAAAAAGGAATTCAGAAAAAGGATTACATCTTTGGGGCTATAACTTGGCTGTCAACAAAGACTATAATTGCCCGTCATGTAATAAGTAGAGTAGTTCACAGTAACCATAACACAATTGCATTTGCAAACATTTTCATATCATGGTAAAGTATCATTCTATACAAAAAAGGTCATAAATATTGACTTTTATGAACAGAACATGTAGTGCAAGGTGGTTTACCACCAAGGAACATGAAAAGTTCAAACAGCATATGCAGTGCAAACGCTCCCATGAAGGTAATTATCACAACTTTTGTATCAGAAATATAAAGACCTAAATACCAAATTATAAATAAACATAAAATATCTTGCGCCAAAATATACCGTATCTTACAAAGTGCAAAAGGTCCCTCACATTCTGTATATTTTAAAGATTAAACATAAAAAACATTGCATTGGAACGCTTTCAAGATATGACAGACAATGCAGTGAAGTCATGTATTTCCAAATAAGAAGGAATAAAAATACATGAAGTGCAAAATGTCATTGTCAAAGAGAACATCACGTTCAAAACATCAAACAGTTAAATCAGCATATAAAGTGCAGAGTGTAGTGAAACGTGTCCACTTACTGTTAATACAATCTACCAGCATTAAAGAATTCTGCTGGCATAGACCAATATCTGACAGTCCTGCCATAAACATGAAAAGCTGACAGGAGAAATATTGGGAAAGGTTGCAAAGACAAAAGTACCAGTAAAGTTAAAGACTATGACATGTTTCCCCCTTTCACTAAATACAAATACCTGGAATGTCCTCCCTACAAAGTGGAAATTTAGTGACTCTTATCAGTAACGTCTAAGGGACTTCCTTTCCTATCGGCATTGAAACATATTTTGAACCGAGATAGGATTTGGGACTCACTGCCTAACATTTTTACACAAGTGAGTGTTGAAATGTAAGGTAGGACGCAAGTAACAGCCTCTTCCACCATAAGAACCTGCTTGCATTGTTTTAAAACAATGTTTTTGCTGTGGGTTCTTCTGGGTACAGAGTCAGATAACAAGGAATTGTTTAAATTAGTTTGGAAATTTTGTTGTATATAGTTACTGATATCCTTTATCTCTATCGGGTTTTGATATGCAATCAGATTAGTAAATTCGTCTTTTCTTTACACATAGGTTTATGTTTACTATGTTGTTGTCTGGTTCCCTTCTTTTGTCTCCTATTGTTTAGATTTCCAGTCCGTGCTCCTGGTGTCTTCTTCCGGGAGTTGGTGTCCCTCGGAAAAGAAAGAAAAACGGAATATTATACCAGTCAGGTAAGTGTCTTCATTCCCTGCTCTTTTTGTCACTTTATCCTCTCTCTCTCTACTTCCCTCCATACTCTGTTTTTATAATTTCCTCTTTTTTCCCCAGTTTCCTTTGATCTCAGGTCTCTTTGTCCAACTCCACTTTTTCTTGTTTTAAGGCCAACTGAATTCTTCCCTTTTCTTAAATTCTATTTCTATGGATTTTCTCTCTTGGGCTATTCCTTCATAGCCTCCAATGACTACATATTACACTCCATTTGTGCCGCAAGAGCGTTCCCAAATAAATCCTGTACTCATTTAAAATGAACAGCGTGATTCAAAATGGTCCAGCACCTGTCTTCATTCGTCACCAAGTAACTGTGCTTATCACAATTCTGTTAACTCCTCTCTCCTGAGTTCCTCATAATCACAAAAACAGTGCTGCATGAAAGGAAAAAAAATTCAAGCTTCTTTTAACTTAAACCCCCTTACTTACCCAAGATTACTCACGCGACTGGGCAGTGAACCTCTTGGAACACAATGGCCAAGTGCCTCACTGTAGGGGCCAGGGCAGTCCTGTTGTGTGTGGAGTTGTCCTTCCCAACCGGCCTCTCCTTCCGCTGGCCTTCTGCTGAAGCTTTGCCTCCCTTGTGTTCCACTCTGCGTCACCTCTGTCAGCATTGTCATGCAGATTTCCGTTTCACACATTCCTCAGTCATCCTCAATTCTCTTCCTGGAATTGTGGTCCTATGATTCTCCCGCAATGTCTTCCTCCGGTGTCTGGTAAACCAAAGAACAGTGTCTCCCTTTTCTTATTATTTCCCCTTCTCCCTTTTGTACTTTCTTTCTTTCCCTACCCCGGCCTGTCCCTGATATCACCTCCTAGATCCTGCCTCCCTAAGTGTGCTTTGTTTTCCTGTTCAGGTTGTATAGCTTCTGGACACTACCTTGGGACTTCAAACAGTAAGTAATTGCCTTCACTTTCACACATCTCCCCAGCTAGATTACTCCATTTGGGAAGATTACCTACAGGAAAACGCAATACCCTATTCTTTCCCTTTCTTATTCTTTACAACAAAACTATAGGAGAGAGAGGAACGACCTTGATATATGTGGTCTGTTTCCTTTATTCTGTGATAACGAGGCCAAAGGAGCATGATCCGTTTATAGGATAAACTGCCTACCTTGCAAATAATAATTGAGGTTGTCCACTGCCCATTTTATAGCCAGCCATTTTTTCTCAATGATTGCATATCTCTCTTCTTGTGGAAATAACTTTCTACTTATGAACAAAATTGGCTTCTCATTCCTATTCTCATCTACCTGAGACAAAACTGCCCTAATCCCTTCACTTGAGGCGTCTGTTTGCAATACAAATGGATGATCATCATTAGGGGGATCTCAGTATTCTTTTGATGCACTGATAGCTTTGACACTAGGTTTTTTTATTTGCTTGTTCAGGACAGTCTTTCTTAATAATTTGTAAGAGGGAACAGTATTATACAATTGTCTGAAA
The DNA here is from genome assembly GCA_963921515.1 of Calotriton arnoldi. NCBI lineage: Eukaryota > Metazoa > Chordata > Amphibia > Caudata > Salamandridae > Calotriton > Calotriton arnoldi. The sequence continues at coordinate 798,381 of CAWUFW010000392.1, read as the reverse complement.
TGAACCTTCTGTAATATCCCAGCAAACCCAAACGCCAAACCCAAAAGCCCCTCAAATTCTCTTTAGTACTAGGGAAGGGAATATCCTGAATTGCCCTAATCTTCTCCTCTTGTGGTTGTACTGTGCCTTCACCCAGCATGTAACACAAATACTTCACCTGATCTGTGGCAATTCTCATCTTTTTTGGAGTGCCATGTAGGCCAGTCTGTTTTAATGTATTCAATACAGCTGTTAGATGTTGTCTATGTTCTTCCCAGGATTTAATAATGATTACAATATCAGATAGATGTCACCGCAAAGGTGTTAATTGGCCTTAATAAATCCTTCATAAGTCTCTGAGATGTTGCTGGTGCCCCATGTAACATTAAGAGTAGAACAGTAAACTGAAATAGACTCTAGGGAGCAGCAAATGCTGTCTTCTCTTTAACCTCATGAGGAAGATGAATCTACCAGTATTGTTTTCACTTGTACTAATATATTTAGCTTCCCCTAACTGTTCAATCGGTTCTTTAGTATAAGGTGAGGGATAATTGTTGAATTTTGAAATTTGGTTTATTTTCCTGAAATCAATACAAAACCACATGGTTCCATTTGGCTTAGGTACCAAAATAGTGGGTGGACAACAATTACTGCTGGGTGGCTCTATTAACCCCAACTCCATCATTTTGTCTACCTTCTCCTGATTAAACCTTTTCTTACAGGCTCCTGGAATGAAATATGGTTTATGTTTTACTATCCTGCCTGGTTCTGTTGAAACACGAAGACAAACAATGTTAGTACACCATGATAAATCAAAATATATTCTGGAAAAGGGTTCTTGTAGTTCTGTTAATCAATTGGTACCTTAATTCTGTTGGAAAAAGAACAATTGATGGACAGAATGTTGAACAATGTCAAACATTCACCCCAGTACAGAGATCTGGGCCTAAATCCATCTGTTTTGCCACATGGCATTCCAGTTTAAACCCAGCCATATGCAAATCAGTCTTGACCCAGCTCCCAATGAGAACAGTCCAGCCCGAACTGCCAGGTCAGGTCCTCCCAGGACCGGAAACAAGCATCTTAGGACCGGTTTCGGGGTTTCACCCCTCATCAGCCAGGCTAGCTTGACTCCAGAGGCATGGGGAGCACGGGACCCACGTCTGGGCATACCCGTCCCACTCGGGGTGACAAAAGCAAAAAGAACAATTGATTAACAGAATGTTGAACAATGTCAAACATTCACCCCAGTACAGAGATCTGGGCCTAAATCCATCGTTTGTTTTGCTCCCCATGCCATTCCAGTTTGCGTAGCACATTAATTCTGTTGGAGGCAACACCAAGGTTGTTCCTTTAACCACCTGTACCGCCCTACCTTCTTGGGGATCTGAGCCTTACTATTTCTTTAAATGTTTTATATGAAAATTCAACTATTCTTTCTTCTTTTTTGACAGTCATATACAGTATGTAACTTCATTTATCCTTTCCTGAACTTGATAAGGACCCTGCCATGCTGCTAGCATATTCTGCTCCTTGGATACCAGTTAGTAATGGGAACCAATCTCCTGCTTGTAACTTTCACAACCTAACACCATAGTTCTATTGGTTTACCTGCTTACTTTGGTCCCGTCTCAGATGTCCTCCTACCAACTGACACAGTTTTTCTCGCCTGGGTCTTAATTGCATAACATATTCCAATAAAGGTTTATATTCACATTAGGATTCCTCACAACATTTCTTATTCATTTTTAATAATCCTGTAGGTTTCCTACATAACAACAACTCAAGGTATGAAAATCCTAAGCAGGCTTCAAATCTAACTCTGTATTGCAAAATGGGCGATTGGAAAGTAATTTCCTTCATTGCTTAGCATTTTCTTTAATGTGAGCAATATTGGACTGTTATATCGCTCAACCAATCTATCTGCCGGGGGTGGTAAACTGATGCTCCTATTTGCTGCATATCTAATTGTGTACATACTTGAGTTATTAGCTTAAAGCTCAAGGGAGTACCATGATCAATAAGTATGTCTTTGGGTAAGCCCACATTTGAGAAAACTCTCACCATGGCTGAAGCAACTTGTTTGGTCTCTATTTGTCTTAATGGTACAATCTCTGGATATCTAGTGGCATAAACAACAAATGCCAGTTTGTATTTATATCTTTTGTTTGAAGGACCTACCAAATCCTTCCCAACTCGGGAAACACAAACTCCTTTCACATGCATTTTCTGCAAAGACAACTTGGGTGGTTTAGATGGATTTTTGACTTGACATACCAGACATTCTTTGCAGAATTTTCTTTTCTGTGTATATATTCCTGGCCAGTAGAAATGGTCCAATATACTTAGTTCAGTTTTCAGGACCCCAAAGTGACCTCCAAAAAGATGACTATGAGCCAGAAAAAATACCTTTTCCTGGAAAGGTTCTGGCACTATCAACTGGTGACTTTGTTTGCCTCCCCCACCTTATATAGTAAGCCATTTTTTATGACAAAATGGGGTCCTGGCTCTTCTTTGCGATTCTATTCCCATGCACTTTGTAATTCTGGATTCTCCAATTGGGCTGCTTCAAAGTTTTGGTCCCCTTTCCAATTGTCCCCAGTTTCTTGTCCCTCCTTCTCTATTGCCTAGCTTTATACACCCTCCCTGGTCATACATCTAGGATTTATGAATTATAAAAACACATTTCCTCTCACAAGATGTCCTCTCTAAGGACTTCCCTAACAATATTTTAAAATCTTCAGAATCAGTGGATAAGATCAAGGCTTTGGGAAGAGTTTCTAACACTCCTACCTCCACCTGGAGCTTCAATCCTCGGGGTATTTCTAGTTTCACTATTGTTAGCAAGTACACTTTTGATCCTGTGCTTCACACAATTAATTCTGACCCTTTTCTAAAGCTAGATTTTAAAATGACAATAAAAAAGCATATCTGGGGTTACTGTCCCATATACACTTTTTTGGGTCCACTCAACTTCCTTAGGCTCCTCTTTCACCTGACGTCCATAAGCTATATATCCCCACTCTCCACAATCAAAGCACTGGGTCGTCTGTGAACCAATAAGCAGTTTAGATTTATAATGTACTGGAGGAGACTCTCCTCTGAAAGAAACCTATTCTTGTTAAATTGAAGGGTATTTAGTGCTTTATCCTCCCTCACAACTAAGTAGATGTTCCTGGGCTCAAACATTAGCTGTGGCCATTTCAATGGCTTGTGAAATAGTTAGATCATTCTGTTGTCATAGCCACCTTTGATTATGTCTTGGTAAGGCTTCCAGAAATTGTTCTAAGTAAATCTGATCCATAATTTCCTTCTTAGTTGTATTTGAGGGGCACAGCCATTTGTCAGCCCAGTCCTTGATTTAAAAAACAAAAAAAGAGCTTGCGGAGTATCTTTGATAGTTCCTCATTCTCTCCGTAATCTTAATGAGTTGTCTCTTTGTCAATTACTAAACGTTCTAAAAGGAGTCTTTTAATTTCTTTTATGTAGTGCCTGCACACCGACATCTTTCTGCTATTCCCAGTGTTTACTGCTACCTTTGCATATTGCAGCAATGCCTCCTGGCGGCCCGCAATGGATGCCACACCACCGAAGCCTAACTTCCCAGCTGCAGACAGTGCTGCCATGTACCGCTTAGCAGTGAGCACTAACGCAGGTACACCCACCGCTCCTCTTTGACCTATCTTGCTCTTTCACTTCATTATCACTCTTGACGCCATGTGGGGCTTGTCGGGCTGTGAAGGTTACGACGTGCCCTCCGCACCATCAACTTCTCACATACTCCCTAAATCGCTAGTACACCTGCAGCTTCTCCAGTATCCCTCGCCTTCCTAATTTTACTGATGAGGGCAACCACGCTAAAACAGTACAGGCCTCGAAAAATCTATATGTCCACTCGCAATTGCGAGTGAGATTTTATCAGGTCAAGCTAATTTTAGCACCTACTAGCACAATTAAGACGCCTTTTAATCTTGACACATTTGCTAACTGGTCAAGGACAGAGGTCAAGTGTCAGTTTGACTTTTTACTAATTGTTGCCTATCTGTTCCTGGAAAATGGTTTTTACTTTTCTTTCACTTATTACAGTTAATGGTTTTTGTCACGTGAGCTGACAAGAATTGTAAAACGAAAGGATGTAAAATGTCAGGTTTTTTTCTCCAACAACATTTAAACTGCTTGTAAATGAATGGTACAAGTATTTCAGAATATAACAGGAATTATGAAAGAACTTTTTCTGTAATTCAGAAGTGTGATGCAAACAAACATTTAAATAGGAGCAGATTAAAGCAGAATATTTTACTTTGGTGATGTGCAAATGACAACTATTTGCAGGCACTTCATTTCCAAACATTGTACACTAAATAGTTTTAAAACCACGTCAGTGACAAATTCTGTGGCCATTTCACTGTAAAATCTGCTGATTGCAAATGACAGTGTGCTGCTACTTTATGCTTTAGTTATGTATTTAAGAAAAGTTCCTGCCCTCGCCCGGATGACATAAAGTTAATGAACTAAGAGGCAGGTCAGCGGTCATGTGTATTCTTTATGTGGCTAGATTTGTATTCTACATAGAACTAATGTTTAGTTTATTAAATCAAACAAAATAGTTTTCTGTACAGCTGACGTGCTGCACTCGTGTATTTGAAGCTGCTCTCATATGTGACAAAGAAGAAAATGGCGTCTCAGTGAATTAAAATACTTGCCCAGGATACATAATTTGAAACAAGTTTGTGAGTTGAGAGCATTATAATTAGGTCGCGTAGATTATTTAAGTCACTAGACCTGCAGGTCTAGTAACATTTTTAGGATTTTTTAGAGGCCTGCAGTAGCCCCAACTCCCTGCAGTTCGACTTGCAGGCTTCAAAGGCTTCAGCACCCATGCCATCACCTACCTCAAACTGACTTAGGCTGAAAATTGCTCCACCACCCCAACTAGTCTCTGGAAGATAGCGTGCACTTACCAGAAGAAGACCCCAGCCCTGACTCCCTGCCTACTTAGCCCTCAAACCACGCCCCCTTGCCTAAACTGACCAATTCATGCCCCAGCAGACTCTGGCCTGCTCCACTAGCTCAAAAATCCGGGGAGGGGGGGCATGGCTTCAAAGTCACCTGACCCCCAAGGCCCCATTTAAATTCTTGCCCCTGCTTTAGGAGTAGGAATTTAAGTCGTGGAGTAGGCCTGCTGTCATTAGAGAGAGAAGGCCTAGCAGCAGGCCTGCTGACATTAGATGTTTCACTTTCCTTTACCATCGAATACCAAAGTAGCTGGTTCATCACGGCTAGTTTAGTATGTCAGAACACAATGTCACAGAATATGTGCAGGGTGGTAGTGTATGGCTGCGAATGTGGATTTAAAGGGGAAATTTGCCGCCATGCACTGGTTCAGCACTGTAGAGCAGGGCACCTTATTGTATAACAAACAACCCACTCAGAGGCTCAGTAACACACTGCATTTATGTGTAGAGGCTTACAAATCATGTGCGATGCACGCCTACGAGCAGCACAGTTACATGAGGTTGTGCTGCCCTTTCACTGCCTGACCTTTGAGTATGGGCCTGAGGGCATTACTCCTTATTTTCTTATGCTCTGGGTTCTACCAAAACTATTGCCCAGCACAGATGGCTGACAAAAATGAAAAAAAATCCTTTTATGACCACAAATATATATATCTTGGTTTCACCAGTTTATTGATGTATTATATTTTTTACCAGATTTCCTGTTTCACATTGGACATTTGTAAGAGACATTTAATTAAATATTCCACTGATTGTGATGGAGCACGGGGCCCAACAACGTAATCTCTTAGTCAAGTCGTTAAAGATTTTTCCCCATTGATCGTATGGACCTTTGATAGCTGACGCAAAGCATTGAAAGGGAGAAAACATCAACAATAGATTTCTAATTTGTGAAGCCAATGTGACTCCACAATAAGGACCAGGAATCACTGAATTTAGTGAATGGGTTTTATTTTGGTCTGCAAATCAATCCATTATAAATGCAACTCAAGAATAAGTTCAGTAAATTTAGCAATACAATAGGTAAGCTGAAATATCTCAGCTGATTATGGCACAATAGAATAGCATATCCAATTGCGACAATCACAATTGTATAGACACAAATTAAAGCAAACAGGTGTTCCATAAAGAAACTTCCCTTCTCTCTTCTAAACATGGATCAAATATAGTGTCATCTAGCAAGGGTCTCTAAATTGGGAGCATAAAGGAAGAAGGTGTCAGCGAGATCAGACTCTAGTAGAAGTCCAAAGGAAAAGGAAATAGGTGTTTAGACTAATGCCTCACACTTGTAAGAATAGGGCAAGCAGAGAGGTCTGTACCTCTCGAATTCTTATGGGAATCTCTTCTAACTCATGAGAACACCAAATAAAAGTAAAAGTTGATTGAGAAATGTTCTTATCTTCTTCACACCACCAGGGACCAACCAGAACACTACTTGGGTGCATCTGCAACATGGCTTCAGGTTCACATCGTATCGAAATTAAACTGCTGTTCTCAACCTTTAACAACTTGCCATCCTGGTACATGTTGAACAGAAGTTCTCTTTCGACCATTGTTTCTCCACGTTCACTGCCAAGTTTCCCCTCAAGCCTCTCTATCAGCAGTCTAATACAGACAATAAGCCTTTCTCTACTTAACGTAAATCATGACAATGAACCTGCAAGGAAAAGAGAAAACATACTGGCAAAGCAAAATGTATTTCATCTGACGCCTGTAGTCAGGATAACTTAAATCAAACATTTAATGTGCACTTCGAATATATGGTTATACATGCACATGAGTAACTTTAAAAATAAATGCAAACATGAATAAAGAATACATGTTTATATATCCAACTACGGCTGAAGTGGAAGTGTAAAGCATAAATAAAGAATACACGTCTTCATGTTTAAACTGAACATTAGTACCTACATATATTAATCTCTAGTTCAACAGTGAATATTTTCGGTAATGAGTTTAAAGGCTTCACACGTTAATAAAATTAAGGCACACAGTGCATATAATGTCAAATGCACATATATAATTGCATTTCTGTGATGTGTAAGGGTGGAGTCTAAATTGCACTGCCCCAATTGCATGAAAATCAATAGTTTATGGTCATAAGGTTGATAAAGGATTGTGAACACGTTATGACTTCAAAGTACAATTTGTTCAAAGATACCAGCTGACACGTGTTTCGCTACACACATGCAGCTTTCTCAAGACTTAGTTATCCCCAGTAATTTCTAACTTTTCCAAAGTGTCCTGATCAAAAATTAGAACACACCCACCCAGTCAAGAATTCAGTTTCTCTGATTTCAAGTTGCCAAAACATATATCAAATGCAGCTATCGGGTAAAATAAACATAAGCCCCATGATATGGCACTGACAGAGGTTTCCCTCAAGATCATATAGGCGTTGATGATGAGCACAACCTCTGTATTCTTTTTAGGTCGAGCTTCAGAGACCTGTTGTATAGGGTATACCTTCTGTGTGGGCTTAAACCCCAACCACTGCTTTTCATTTGTTTGTTTCAGTGTCTTTTAAAATTCATTGCTTACTAGTGGGCATTCCTCCCTCTTTGTCCCTCCTTTTTGTCTTTCGTTTACTCCCACAGAGCAGGGATGCTTTGGTTGTTTATCTGTTCGTTTGTTGGACTATTTTTTGCTTGGTTTCCTGCTCGTGTTTCGGTGGGTGCATGTTCAGGTTAGGCACCCATAGCTGCTTGATTTTATTGCAGCATTCGCCCCTTCCACCTCCTCCCATGTCACTGGCATTCTTTTGCAACCATCCCACCATTCTCCTCGTCTCCCTGCAGCTCCTCGAACATCTGCTTCCTCATGAAACCCTAACAAAAGGCTGCTCAAATGCTCATTGCACTTATTTTGCGTCTGTCATCGAAGCCACAGGCACTCCCCAACCCTTCTGTGGGTCTGTTAATGAAGCCACAAAACTACTCTTTCCTGCTCCTGCGTGACTAGGAGTTAAACCCTAGTTCTGTACTTGCTACATCTGCATGTCTGTGCATGGATGCTCATCGAGGCCTGTACAGTCCACCCATGTAGGCCTGTTGGTGAAGACTCATGCAGGCCTGAACTCTTCACCACAGTTGCTGATATATGATTGTCGCCAGGTAATGTATTCTCCACCCATGAGATCTGTGAGTGAAATGGTCTTTTAGCCTCGGCACTGCCACTCTCAACTTGGCCTCGGAGCCCCAAGACCATAGTCGCCATCCCTGCTGCGGGTCTGTGAGGGAAAACTAGGCCCTGCTTCTCTGTCAGGCTGACCTCACTGCCTTAGCCCTACCTCCACCGGGAGCGTGTTCCTGGGCCGGCCAGGTGGGGTGGAACCGAATAATGTGTCTGGAATGTGGCAAACCGGTCCTTCTCCCGGTGGAGATGGAGAGCCACTGCCTCCCCGGATTCCAGCGGCAGGGAAACTGGATCTGGAGAAGGAGTTGTCTCTGATCTCAGAGGGAGCTCTGGTGGGGTAAGGAAGGGCACACCCATCCAGATACAGCTGTTCCCACGCCTCTCAGACTCAGGCCCTTGCTGGTGTATCCGTGTCCCATCAGCTTAATGAGGGAGAGGAGCTGCCCCCCCCCCACAGGCTGTAACCGATCACCAGGCTCCATGCTCCCAGAGAGGAGAGAGTACGGCAGCACTCGGTACCGCAAGTGGTTACCTTGAGGAGAGGTGTGAGGGAGCTGCCACCCCCTGAGACATCCCATGGCAGCGTAAAGTTGTGATACAAATTGCAGGATGGTAGGTACTTTGGTCTGTCTTGCAGCTGTCTTGGGGGCATGAGAGCCATATACATAGTGCAGGAAGGCAGACGGCCATCTTGTATACTGCAGCCACCTTCATGGAAATCCTAACCATACTCCTTCATGTACAGGGTGTGCGGGCATCTTGTATACTGCTGCCCTCTTCATGGGCATGATAACCCATACTCTTTGCATGCACAGGGCAGGTGGGTATCAGGAGGTGCAGCTGTCCCCAGCTTATGACATTTTACACCTAGCATTTTACTGTACATACATTGTGCAGGTACATCCTGCATATGCTGCTGTCCTCTTCCGGGTTCAAGATCAAGTGGAGGGGTGCAGATAACCTGTATACCATGCATAAATACTACAGCTAGCTAGTTTGTACATGCGTAACGCAGATTAGCCAACGGGTGCCTACGCAGTGCATGGGGGCAGGTGAGTACACACTTGAGGAGGACAGATGTTAACAGGAGCTGCACAGGCTTTGCATGTTAATGGTGCCATGGGATGGCTGATCAAAACATGGTGGAATTAGGGTCCCCAGTCTTTATGACAGTGCTCCCTTCGTGGGGAAGGCCTGTCGTAGTTCCTTGACACACATTTCCAGCTCAATTCATGGGCCCCTCTTCCTTGATACTTTCTCCGTTTCATTCCTTCATTATCCCCCTTTCCCTCACACTGCATCTGGTGCAGTAATAAGCATGTGCCTTCTAGTGCCCCCATAGATGGCTTATCATAGTTATTGGCAGTGCCCCATTTTCTTTATAGCTTTGGTGTCTGTCTAGCATGGGACACTGTGTCCCCAAAGGGTCCAACAGGCTTCATCCAGTATTTGAGCCAACTTGTGATCCGCGCTCTTTCTCTGTCTGCGTCAGTCCCTTTTAATTCCTTGTTTATTTATGGACGAGTTTTGTAAGGTGCCCATTGTACCGGTCAGTAAGTACAGAAGCGGGATTATCTTTGTCATGGTGCTTTCTTGAACGCAAGTCTCACACCACATAATGCGACAACAAACCACACAATTCAACTCAATAACACAATTACAGAACACACCACTTACATCCATTCCACACCACAGAATTCCACATCATGCCACAAAATTCAACACTATAATCCAAACAATGGATCAAGTACACCACCTAGGATGCAACAATTTTAAAATCAGACTAAGAAAAAGAGACCTCCCCAAGTAAGAGAAAGAAAAAGAAAATCAGAAAAAGGTGCTACCCAACTATTAAAACACCCAATACCCATGTACAAATAGTTTCTTTTAAATTTCAAAAAGATTTTTTAATATTATCAAAGAAAGCGCATCAAAAACACATATACACAACAATAATGGCGCTCACACAGTTACACAAACAATGTTACAAATGTAAACAATGACAGGTGTAAACAAACAAGTTGTGGCTGAGGGAAAATACAAGAACAGGGTTCAAAGCAAAACAGAAACACACAGCAAAACAATTGAGTCCTCATTAATTAGAGCCACATCTTTAGCGTTGACGGCGTTTCAACCCATTAATAAAATTCAACAGCACACCACATAATTAAACTCCACTACATACCACTCCACAACACAAAATACCACTCCACATAATTACACTCCATGACATACAATCCCCTTTCACATAATTCCAGTACACTCAGTACCACATAATTACTATCCACATAATTCCACAGCACACCATGCCACATAATTCCACTACACAAATCCACTCCACACCACACTATTCACCGCCACACAATTCCACAGCTAACAATTCCAATCCAACCGACATAATTCCATGCCACACCACATACAACCACCCATAACACATGGGCAAACAACATTTCCATTTACAACTCCACTACCTCTAACTCTTGCAAAAAGCTAGACCTATTGGCTTTGCCAATGCTTGTTCTCTGTATAAGATACACCTGGTGTTAGCAAGGGCACCATGCCCTGCACAGTGAATTACCCTGGCCCCTGTTACCTTTGAGTGTTATTTTTCTTGTTTTTGAGTTACTATGTGAAATTATTGTGTGGACAAATAGGCTGCCGCGCTTCATGTGGTACCACACTTTTGAGCATAACAAGGGAACTGAGAGTCGGGCTCAACGCTTCTCCCTAGCATTGTGGTTTACAGTTGAGGGAACCATTACTTTATTTGTTATGTGATATTATTCCTTTTGAAAAACCCACGGGTAATGGCCTGCGAGGCGAGATAAAAGTGCACTTCATGAGTCATTGAAGTGTTTTTAGTATGCAATGTTTTTTGATCTAGTTATCAAAAGAGTTGCGTTCTGCTATTTGAAGCCCCAGGCTGTGGGATCCTTTCAAGGATTTAGTTCAAGCTGTTATTATAAACAAGACGCAGAGCATTCTTCCTCTGATTTAAACCAACAATCACGCAGCAAGTAGTGACGTGGGCTTGACTCACCTGCCTGCTCTGATGCATGTCTTCACCAGGCCGGGTGGAGAGGCCAGTGTTACAGCTTCGCATGGTTCTTAACAGTCAGTCAGCACACATGGACATGGCTCCTTTGACGTGTGCACTTTTCTTTAATGTAGGTATGCCTTCCTTCTATTTTTCATCTCTCGATATTAGTTCCCTTCCGTCAGCTGAAGTAATGAGTCTTTTTTTTAATGTGTAATAACGAATTTTATTGTTTTCCAAACACAACAACAATACACGCCAGTGGTCATTATCAAAAGTAACACCACAATACAATAAGAGACAATATTCAGTCCAGCATATCCAGACCATAGTGTTCCACCTCCCCTATATCTTCCCATGGTTATGCGGACAGCCCCATGCAATGATTAATTAATTAATTAATTGTAAAAGTTATATAGCGCACGAATGCCCAAGGGCGTCTAGGCCTTTCCTAGGTTTTTCCTGTTAGGCACACCAGTCCACTCCCCCCCGCCATCTCCGGGCAATGTTCCACTTGGCCACCAGCGTGGCAACTCCAATGAACGTGTGCCCCGCCCGTGGGCCAACAAGGCCTTCCAATAGATCCAGCAGGGCCACCATAGGGATGAGTTCTAGGGGCTTATCATGAGTCTTAGCAATAGATTTATCAGTTTTCCTGAGTAGAATATGTTGTTGCCGGCAGACATCTCACAGCTGGCGTGCACCTACAGGCAGACTGTCTCACTGTTCCCTTGGTCCTTCATTTATAGCCCTGACTGTGCTTCTCTATTCAGCTGGATCAGAAAAAACAGCTAGCGGCATGGTCATGAGCGCACTACCCGTGAAGTTGTGGTGGCCTGTTACGGGCAGAGGCATGGAGCGCGCGCGCTGCCCATGTGTGGTGTGTAGGCGGGCAGCAGCATGGTCAGGAGCACGCTGCCCGTGAAGATTGCCCTTTGGTGCGGGCAGCGGTATGGAGAGGAGTGCGCTGCCCATGAGGAAGCTGGTGGTTTTTAGGCCTGGGCGTAGTTCGTGGAGTTTTGCTACGCGGAACTCCGCTAAGTTACAAAAAAACTCCGCGAAGTTCAGCGAATGGCGGAGTGCAGTGTGAAGTGCAGTTTGTGCTGGTATTCCTGCCGCTCGGGTAGAAATTCTACCCGAGCGGCAGCTCCCGCTCGCGAACTTACTGTTCGCGATCCCGAACTTACCGTTCGCGATCGCGAGCAGGGGAAAAACTCCGCCGCACACCGCAAAGCGGAGTTTTCTGCACTCCGCGAGTTCCGTGGAGTGCGGAGTGCAGAAAACTCCGCGAACGGAGCGAAGTTCACCGCCCAGGCCTAGTGGTTTGCAAGGTGAGGTGAGGAGGCGGGCAGCGGTGTGGGGTTGAGCGCGCTGCCCATGAAGAACTGTGGAAGAGCTCTGGGATACTGTTTGCTTCTTGAAGGGCAGCCAGAGACTGGCTGGGCACGCCCCCGCTCAGAAAGGTTTCAGCCCTCTTAAAGGGCCAGCAACGCTATCAAGTGGTGTTTCTGTAGCTGCTTTTAAAGGGCCAGCACTTGGAGCTCACTGCTAGCTACAAACATTTTCACAAGAACTGGGCATTTCAGGAACTAAGCCCATTGGCTGCAGTGAAAGGCATCCTCACACTCGGAGTACTGACCAAGGCAGGGAGCCCTGGTGGGAGCAGCGCAAAACGGACATCAGCTTCCAGCAAGAAGGCATGCCTGGAACCCAAAGTGCTGGCACCCGTCCTGGGGGCTCTGGGAGGGAACGTCGCAAGCCTGCCAGGTACAGAAGAGAAGACGAGGATGATGAGGGGAGAGCACGGACGGTGTAGCGGGGATCAGAGAGCCAGGACGGCTATGACGGACCAGAGCTAGACTGCAACCTGCAGGAGCTGCTAAGGGGGCACGGACCGTGGTGGCAAGTCGGGGCAAGGTTTGGGTCAGCAACCAAGTCTGGAGGCACTCCGGCTGTACAATATTACGGAGAAAATAGGAGCTGGCAGCAGGAGGGCCAGTAGCCTTGATGGAGCAGGGTTTCGCAAAAGGAAACCTGCTCGAATTTACTCCCCCATAATACTTATTAACAGTGTACAGTATAAACTAATATGCAAATCACATGAGCTACATGGGAAACCGCTTTGCCTATGCGTGCACTAATGTGAACTAATGCATGAAAGAACTAGGCCGCATTTTACATTGCGTTTAGAAAGAAACAAGATTAATGCACGTTTAGGCCGCATTTCGCATTTTGCATCTTGCTTTGAAAATCGATAATAAATAATGCTGCTTTGCATGAAGCTTATGCTAAGAAAATATTAACAGGGAATAGTATAAAGGTGGGTGGTAAACAGTGAAAGATGCATTTTCATGTAATTAATAATGTATGTGTTTATTTTGTCATAGTGAGCCGAATGGGCCTGTATTTGCTTAAATTGTCCGGATAGAGGAGTGGCTGAAAAATGAGCAAAAATGACCTGAAAAGACAGACAGAAGTGCTGAGCGCTGCGGATGATGAATAAAAGTTCAAGGATAAACAGCTCAGAGAACATTGTTTGCCTGCCAAAAGATGAGACTGGCCGTGGGACTTGGGACTTTCGTCCGCAGACGTGGCTGAGAAATAAATCAAATGTAACAATAATAAATTTGTATGGACTGGTCAATACATATGCCATGGGAAAGGAAGTAGAACAATGAGTATGTAGAATTTCGAATGAAATCACGGTGGTGTGATACACCACCTCCCCAAGCATCCAATGAGCGGTCGAATTCTGTGCAATGGTTCAATTAATGTGGGTTGGACATGTAGGTTTTAGGGTATAACTGGGGTGCCTTTGGGGGGGTGTTTTGAGTGGGAGTGCAGTGCAGAGGAGATTCAGAGGGGAGATGCGTCGTTGTTCGTCGGTTTGCAGAGAGGCCTAGCTGTTCCTGTCCTTGTCCTGTTCCGTTCCTGAAATCTTTGTTTCCTGATTCTATTTCAGGAGACCCCCACTACTCCCTTGGCCATGGGGGTGGTATTTCATTTATCTTTGGGTTTGTATTATCCTCTGACTCGTAATATGCATAATTTCTTGCAAATGAAATTTTGTCTCTGAAACTTATGTCTCTTCTTCTGTCCACTCCGTTATAAGTATTATATTTGTTTCGCATTGTTTTTGCTGAAACTTATGTCTCTTCTTCTATCCACTCCCTCATGTGCATATCGTTCATAAAAGATGAGAATGACACAGTTTGTATTTTGTTAATTGATTTTCTCTCCTTTTGTGGGATTCATTGTTTGCATTGTAACCTGTATGCAATGAGCATTTATCAATTACCTTTATCTGAGATAAACATTATTAATTTTATCGAGAGTCTGTGACTATTTAGCTGGTTAGATAGTTAGTTAGTTCTATTATTACCATCAACTTCTCAACTAATTGGTCCATCGACCGAGAGGAAAGAGAGTTGATATATAGGTCTAGTTATGTATTTAGAGATATTAATGTGAATTTGTGAAGGAAATAATTTTTCACGACATTTCAAACTTGACCATCCAGCGCAACAGGGATTTAAGAGTTGGGTGAATGTGTATGGGCCATTTGTTTGAAATATTGATGAGTATTGATCCCTGATAAAGTGTAGCGCTGGATCAGGTTTTCTGGTAGCAGAGGACGGTTTAATTATTGATTAGTTTGGTAATAATTATTGATTATATGTTTTAACAAAGAAAAGTTTGTGTCCTGTTCTATGTTGTTTAGAAGTACAGGTACGGAGGTACCTGAGGAATCCCGGGATGGAAATTTAGCCTGAAGTAGGCAGAAGAAGAGTGTGGATAAGATATCACACTGCAGAAGTACTTTGTCTGTTGTTATAATACTGTACGGCGGAAGGCTGTAGGTGTTATATTTAGGGAACATTTTGTAAATGAGTAGAGTGTTTGAAAATAGCGAAGGGTCCACTTCCGAAACTCTGGCCTTATCCTTAAAGGAGTACCAAGACCTCTTTTACACCAAAAAGTCCTCTTGCGAAACTTTGGCCTTATCCCTAGAGGAGTACCAAGTCCACCTGTAGCTTGTTTGGGTGTAAAATAACGCTGGTCGTTGTTTTACTGGAAGTGAAAGAATTTCTTGCTTTGAAGTGAAGAACTATCTCTTTATTTAGAGGAACAGACAAGGTAGCATTGTTTTATGTTGTTACTAACAAGAATTTTGATTAAGAAAAACTTAGAAATACATTGCCGTCTTATTTTGTAAAGGGAGGGTCAGTAGAAGGAGTAATACTGATGTCACAAAAAGGCCGCGCAGGCATTGGTCAGGCAGCGAACGTAAAGTAAGCTCTGATTGGCCGTTTGGTGTGAGCTGCGCTGGTATTGGTTGAGATAGCAGATACGTAGAGAGCTGTGATTGGACGGTTGGTGTGAGTCGCGCTGGTATTGGACAAGAACTGACAAATAGAATAAGTAGAATTACGGAAAGGTTTCCTTGTTGATTTACTGAGAGACATTAGCGTAAAGGGTCAGAAAAAAAATGAAGCTGCTTATGAAAATAAAGAATTTCTTTAAAAAGGACAAACCAGTAGTGACTAGAGAGGGAATTCCTATTCCACCGCCGAGAACGCCTGCTTCCTATATGATGTTAGAGCGAGGATACCACACGTGTACTTGGTTAGAGAATTGGGTGGAATACACAAAGGATGATGGTGTTATAGCTTTACCATAATATGGTTCATTTAATGTAAGGATTCTACAGAATTTGAGAAATCGAATGGATTCATTAGAGCCAATTCCCAGACCTACCCAGTATGAAGCGCTAGAGGAATGGGAAGTAGAAGCATTCGAAAGAGAGAAATATCGAGGTGGTAGGAGATATAGAAATGTAATGACTAGATATCCTTTTGAGAAAAGAGAAGATACAATGAGAGCTGTAGTAACTGAGGGCTTGTACCCAGTTTTAGTTGCTGAAGTTCAGATCGGAGGCAAGTGTAAAGAGTAAAAGAAAAATATAGAAACTTCAAGTTTAGGACAGGACCCGAACGAATCTGATGATGAGTTATTAGAAGACATTATGACCAAAAGACCTCCGCCATATCAAGAAAATTCAGTTGAGGTGACTCCAAATGCACCAATAATGGGAACTCCATTAACTCCACAGATTTCGGACATGGCTAGAATAGTGTGAGAAAAAGAATTGGACATATTAAATAAGGCAAGAATAGAGCAGATCCAGAAAATAAATCAGTTGAGTCTAAATACAAAAGCCTTAACTGTACCGGTAACAATTGGTCCTGTGGTTCCATTGTATGGAGAAAACCAGAATATATCAAAAGTACATACATTGGTAGTTCCAAGGAGTAGCGACAGGAGTGGAATGGTGACGATAGTCGATGAGGATGGACAGGCTGACACGAATACTACATTGTTAGATCTTCCGGTTTGTGAGATGATAACAGAAACCCCTAGAAGAGGTATACAAATAGATCCAAGGAGAATAGGGACAAATGTCATTCCAACGACAGGGAGTTCAGCAGGCCCTTCACCAGAGGAATTGAATGATTGGATAAAGGGAAGGGAGAAGCAAAAACCTCAACCACAGAGTATAAATGTGATCCAATTGAAAGTAGATTTGGAAGAGATGATTATTGGTACAATAAGTCCAGATAGACTAGGGACTTACCGAGATGAAGAACTGTTGTTTTTGTGTAAAAGTATCACTTGGAGAGCGAGGAATCTTCATGAGAAAATGGCAGAGGCTGCTAGTGAATATGGAGTAGATATAGAGAAGTCAAAGGTGCTGCAGAAATCGTACAGATTGGCCTTTACCGAAAGGGATTTGGAGAGTTTGAATGCGTCTGGAAAAAGATTACAGATAAAAGAGTTGATGAATATTTTGAAAAAATGGGGCGATGTAGAACAGTGGAAAGGTAGATGGACTAAAAAGAAAGACGAGGCAGCTGGCAAAGGAACGACAATGTTTCCGTTAAGAGAAACAGAACAAGTTGAAAGGGCGTGTCCGAGGAGAGAAGTCCCAGGTGGTGGATATGTGCATGTTCTCTGGACAAGAAAGGATATATTGTCCTTTACGAATGATTTTCCCAGATTAAGAGAGAAACCAGTTGAGTGGTACAAACAGGTAGAGAGGTTTGTGAAAGTTTCAAAGGTTTTGTTAAAAGATTTAGATGGTTTGTTCGAGATTGTCATACCAGCTGATTTGTGGACAGAATGTAAAATTACTGTCGATTGGCCAAAAGAAGAATATCCTAGAGACCCTAAAACACGTACACCATCTGATGAGGTGATGAGAAAGTATAATCAGGTAATCACCTTTTTGAAAGGAAAAATTTCTCCAAAAGAAACAGATTGGGTTAAGATAGACAGGACGACCCAAGAACCAAAAGAGTCAGTACATGCCTATTATGAACGATTGTTGCAGGTATTTAAACAATACAGCGGCTTTGAGAATATTGGAGACAAAGATATGGGACATTTTGTGTATCGTTTTGTGTTTGGTTTGAAACCGGGGATTAGTAATATGATTCAACAGCACTTGATTTGTTGGCAGAGCAAAACAATTGACGAAATTTTGAGGTATGCAAAGTATTGTAGTGATGACATTGAATCAAGACATAAAAAATTAAAAGAGAAAATGATGTGGGCACAAGTGAAGGTAGCAGAGCAGCAAGAAGTAAATAATGGTTCTCAAACAGGTAATCAAATGAATGGTCAGAATCAAATTGGTCAGGTATACAGTGGAGGTAAAGGTAGAGGTAGATTGAGCAAAGAAGAAGCTAAGAAGAAATTTCCTTGTCATGCGTGCGGAAAGCATGGACTTGGAAGAACGAGTGTAGATCTGTTCAAAAGAATAATGGGGCAAATCAAAATTTAAATCCACAGATGCAGAATGAGGTGGGTGTGAATCAACAGCAGCAGCAGCCGGTAGTTGCTCCACAGTTACAGGTGCCACAAGCTCCTATGCCCAATAATGTGAATGCTCAAGTACAGAGGTGCAGTGCGAACACTGGATTTCACGGAGGTGATCAAATTGGTAAGAATCAAAGTGTGCAAATGGTTCCGCAATACTGGTTGCAGTGCAATGAGAGTGATTTAGACTCATCTCAATGACGGTGCCTGAGGGGGGAGGAAGTGTGCGTACTTGGCGCATCCTTGGCGGTAGATCAGTCAGGTCCATTTGTTGACGGAGAGGTGGAAGGTAATGGTATTACATTCCTGGTGGACACTGGTGCTACCCGTTCTACTGTGAAGGCAGCAGAAATTCCGAACCTGCCCCTCTCGGGAGAAACTATCCAAGTTGTAGGAGTCTCAAATAAGCATATTAGAACACCAGTCACAAATCCAATAGAAGTTCATATTGGAAGTTTCAGAGACATGTATCGTTTCGTGGTATGTGATTCGAGTCCAGTAAATCTCTTGGGAAGAGATTTATTGTGTAAAATGAATTGTACCATCTACTGTACGCCAGATGGTATTGCATTTCAGACACCTGATGAGGATGTCGAATTCAAGATGATGTTAGCGAAGCAAGGGACAGAAGAGGATGAGTTGTTTTCACTTCTCACAGAAGAAAGTCTGCCCGAAGAATTAAAAAGTGCAGTAAGGATGGATGTATGGGATTTTACAGGAAAGGAGATTGGCCTAATGTCAAATGTAGATCCGATTCAGATTACGGTGAAAGAGGGTGCGATATATACAAACACTCCTCAGTACAAAATGAGTCCGGAAGTAATTGCAGGAGTCACTCCTGTGATTGACCAAATGGTTGAACAGGGAATTCTGAAAGAAATAATGAGTAGTCCTTGTAATTCGCCTATTATAGGAATTAAAAAGCCCAGTGGAAAATACAGAATAGTGCAGGATTTAAGAAAAATTTATAAAAGAGTTGTACCCTGTTGTCCAGTAGTGCCAAATCCAGCAGTAATCCTTTACCAAATCCCATGTGATTCTGAATGGTACACAGTGATTGATCTGTGCCAAGCATTTTTCTCGATTCCTTTACATCCAGAAAGCCAGTATTTGTTTGCATTCCGGTTCGGAGACCGTGTTTTGGCATGGTGCCAAGTTCCTCAAGGGTACACAGAGAGTCCTTCGATTTTTAATCAGATCCTGAAAAGATGTTTGGAGACTTTAGTCATGCCAGGGAACTCAGTTCTGGTTCAGTATATTGATGACCTACTGGTGGCATCAAAAACACGAGAGGCATGTGTGACAGATACCATTGCCTTACTGAACCATTTAGCAGAAGGAGGACACAAAGTGTTACCAGCAAAATTACAATTTTGTAAACAGGAAGTCCAGTACCTAGGACACAAAATAGAAAAAGGAGTCAGAAAGGTGACACCAGAAAGAATTAGTGTAATTAAACAGATGAGTCCACCAAAAACCAAGAGAGAAGTTCGAATGTTTTTGGGAATGGTTGGATACTGCAGGCAGTGGATCAGTGGGTTCTCACTGATTGCAAAACCTCTACAGAGGTTGACACGAAAAGATGTGAAAGATCCGATTGTATTGGATGATGAAAGTATGGAAGCTTTTACTAAATTGCGAAACAGTCTTTGTCGAGCACCTGCATTGGGAATGCTGGATTACGCAAAGGACTTTGCATTATACTGTTGCGAAAGAGATGGGTGTGCACTTTTAGTTTTAACTCAAAAACATGGAATGGCACGACGTCCAGTAGCATATTTTTCTGCTGCGTTGGATTCAGTGGCTGCAGCGTTGCCAGGCTGTTTAAAAGCAGTAGCTGCTACTTACGTGAGTCTGGAACAGAGTGAAGCAATTGTGATGGGACATCCAGTCAAGGTGTATGTGCCACATTCAGTTGAGATCCTTCTGACACGTACGAGGACACAGTATATGACCTCTAGTCGGTTGACTAAGTACGAAAGAGTGATCTTGGGTGCTGAAAATGTGACTGTGGTACGGTGCACAACCGTAAATCCGGCGACTCTGTTGCCGAATTCATATTGTGAGGAAGTAAGAGAAGTGGCGGATCATGATTGTTTGGATGTGACAGAGTTATGCACGAAACCTAGGCCCGATATCGAGGACGTTCCATTAGAAGAACCGGACTGTGAGATGTTTGTTGATGGATCATGTTTAAGAAATGACAAAGGAGAATTGTGTACTGCCTATGCTGTTTGCACCATAGCGGGAGTTCTCGAAGCATCCTGTTTAAAAGAGGTAAACTCCGCCCAAATTGCTGAATTGATAGCTCTGATTAGAGCGTGCAAAATTTCCAAAAGCCTGAGGGTAACCATATTTACTGATAGTCAATATGGTTTTGGGGTTGTCCACGACTTCGGTCAGCTATGGATGCAAAGGGGATCTCTGACTTCTTCAGGTTCCCCTATAAGAAACAGCGAAATTGTAAAAGATTTATTGGATGCTTTACAATTGACCAAAAAGATTGCAGTGGTCAAATGTTCCGCACATAAATCAGGAGATGATTATGGGATGAAGGGCAATAGATAAGCGGATCAAGTAGCGCGTTTCTGTGCACAAAATTTAATTGCTCTAAACAGAGGGATGGAAAAAGAAAATACCAATTGCCATCTTATGTTTTCTTCTTCATTTGAAACTTGGGACGAAATTAGACAGCTGCAGGAAGAAGCAAGTGATGAGGAAAAGGGAATTTGGATAAATTCAGGTTGCAGAAAGAGAGCAGAGGACGAAGTGTGGGTCTATTTAGACGAAAGACCAGTCATGCCAGACAGTTTACTATCCCAAATGGCAAGGGTATACCATGGAATTGCACATGTTGGAAGAGATGCTATGATCAGGCTCTTCAAGCAATCATGGTATAACCCAAAGTTCAGGGCCATTGCAGAGAGTCTCTGCCAGAGGTGTGTCACCTGTCAGCAGCAAAATCCAGGCAGAAAGACAGTTGTTAGTTGGGGATGAATTGGAAAGGCAGCAGGACCATTCACCCGACTCCAGTTGGATTTTATTGAGCTTCCCCCGTGCAATGGACTGAAATATGTGTTGGTTGTTGTCTGCTTGTTTTCTCGCTGGGTGGAAGCCTATCCAACGAGAAGGAATGATAGTTTAACGGTCGCGAAGCTACTTCTAAGAGAGTTGATCCCTAGATTCGGATTTCCAGTCACTTTAGAAACAGATAGAGGAACCCATTTTAACAATGAGATAATTCGGATGATTTGTGCAGCATTACAGATTGAGCAGAAGCTGCATTGTGCCTATCGACCCGAAGCATCTGGAGTGGTTGCGCAGTTAAATGGCACAATAAAATCTAGGTTAGGAAAGGTGTGTGCATCCACAACACTGAAATGGCCTGATGCTTTACCCCTTGTATTGATGTGTCTTAGAAGCATTCCTGACAAAAAGACGGGTTTGAGTCCTCACGAGATTCTAATGGGAAGAGCAATGAGACAAGCGTTTATACCAGCGAACAAACTGATGAAAATATCTGATGATCTAGTGCTTGACTATTGCAGAGGATTGGCTGATCTGGTGTGTTCTGTGTCTCACCAGGTTGGAGAAAATGCCACTACGACACAGCTGAATCAAGCTCACGATCTGAGTCCTAGAGAGTGGGTTCTAGTGAAGAAACACGTGTGGAAATCGTGTTTAGAACCCAGGTGGAACGGACCGTACCAGGTGATTCTGGTGACGACTACAGCAGTGAAGTGTGGTGGCTTGCCGAATTGGATACATGCGAGCCATACCAGACGAGTCCCAAGTCCACTTGAAAGACAAGAAGAGCAGCAATTGGTAAACCAAAGTCAAAGACCAAAAGCTGAAGTGTGTGAAGCTGAAGAATCTAGAGTAACAGATTCTGAAGAACAAACAGATGACGAACAGCCAAGCACAAGTCAAGTAGAGTGGGCACCAGCTACTGGGTCTCATGAGACTGCTGTAGAACCAGAAGAAAGGGAAGTTACTGAAAGTCAAGAAGAAGAACAGATAGAAGAAAGGCCAAATAAAAGAACCTATGAACCAGATGAAGAAGGTAAAGAAGTAGTTCAAACTAAAAGACCGAGAAAAGGTGACAATTGGCCAAGTGGAGTGAAAAGACTGAAATACACTCTTGTAAGGAGAAAGACAAAAAGAAGACCAGAGCAAATTAATGAGGTCTCAAGTCAAGCAGAACAAGAAGAGTCAGGAGAAGGTTTAGTACGAAAAACAAAGAGGGTAAGAATTCCAAGTAGGAAATACACAGCACCGAAATGGACATACGTGATCTTGAAAGAAATTGAAAGCTCAGATCCAAGTGAAGAAAAAGACTGGCACTGAGCAACTGGATGAAAGTAAATTAAAACCACCTTAAAAGAACTGTGAAAAAATTAAGGTGAAACTTTGCCAGACAAAATGAATGGAAAGACTCAGAAGATTTAAAAGAAAAAGAAGTAAAAGAAAGGGGTACAAGAAGAAAGCCTTGAAGTGTAGGATTACACAATTTTTTCAGAAAATTAATTTTAGTAAATTTAGAATTTTTATAGATTTAGGGGCATATCAGCAAGGCGATTATCGCCACTTTAGCGGGACTTTTTCCAGCTAAAGCGGCGATAATTTTATCACCTTATCAACAAGCTGTCGCTAACTGCTGTTAGCGACAGCTTGTAGGCGATAGCGACCGGGTTGGGTGCCGCTTTGCATGCCAGCGATATTTATCGCTAATGGCATGCAAAGTAGGCGTTCCCCACCTAACAGCGACAGGAAACAGTCGCTGAGGTCGCTAACGCCTATCAGCGAGGCAGGGGCGGTGATTAGCGAACCAGCGCTAAACACGTTTAGCGCTGGTTTGCTAACACCTGGTCCCACCCTGACTTAGCCATGTAATCCAATGAGAGGTGGATTACATGGCTAAGTCCCCTCGCACTATCAGCAAGCTGAGACTGGGGAACAGTGTGAATATCGCCTGTTTTCAGGCGATATTCACACTGTTCTCCAAGGTTTCTATCGCTTTGGAGATTAGCATTGCTGATTGCATGCTAACTCCGCGATAGAAACCGGCGATGCCTGGCGATAATTATCCAAGCGCTAATTGCGCTTTGCGATAATTATCACCAGGCATTGCTGATAGGCCCCTTAGATTTTTATTATTTTAGTAGAATACAAAATGGCCGAAGCAAAAGTGACTGAACATCCAAAATCTAGCCTAAAACGTAGATGTATTAAAGCTTACTTATGTAGTGTCTTTTTACTGACATTTATGTGGGTATTATTAACTGTCATTTTACCCATTTTAATGGTAACTAAGAATGGAAACAAAACGAATGACATAATAAGTGAAAGAGTGAGCGATGTTACTAAAGAAACCCCTAATACTAACATAGAACAATTAGATGGAAGTATTTTCCATCATGATAAATCAATTAGTGATTTCTCGTTAAATGTTTTTACAAAATTGTTGTATGAGTACGTTAATACAATGAATGTGAGTGATTGTTATGTGTGCATGCAATTACCTTCGTCTGTCTCAGAGGGGGTGACCTATCATCACCTACCTTTAACATATGGTGTGTCTTGCAGTGTTTTAACCAGCCTATTCTACGTGACGGGAAAGCTGGAGTATCATTATTCCAATATAGATTTAGTATTTTCTGAGATACCTATTATAAAGGAACTAAACAAGGTTTTAAGTAGTAAAAATGCACATTATATGGGAGAATTCTTCCATATTACTAAGACACTAGATAGAGGATATGCTTACAAAAACAATCTAACATGTAGTTTGCAGGTTGAAGAAAAAGTGTTCATAGATATGGTAGAATATAGAAGAGAAAGTTTCCAATGAAAAGCTGCTGAACAGAAGTCACAGGTACCACCATGGGCGTTTAGAGAAGGAAATTATGAGAAAGGCGAGACATATGCTGCAATGTCCCTGGACTGGTATAAAAAGGGGAAAATTTGTTTGCTTAGAATGAAAACTAACTATAAGAATTATTTCATTGGTTCTAGTGAATGTGAGCATACTTACCAAATTACTGGAGGTTGGGGATTGAAGGGTGGAACTGATCCTGTTTTCCCAGGAGTCTATTATGTGTGTGGTAAGAAAGCCTATTACAGGCTACCTGCACATTGGTATGGTAGTTATTTTGCAATTGTTTTCCCAAAGGTTCACCATGTAGACAAAAGTAATAACAGAATCAATGAAATAAAACAAGGACTGACACGTAAGAAGAGAGCTAGTTTCTCGGAAATAGTAGGTCATATTTTTGGTGCACTGATACCATCAGTTGGAGTCGTTCTGAATTCACATAAAATTCGAAAATTGTCCACAGTGGTTGATCGTTTATCGACAGATACTGCTGGTGGCTTCTTGATGATTGACACCGAAATGGTTGCGATCAGATCAATGGTTTTGCTAAATCGACTTGCCCTTGATATCTTATTGGCAAAAGATGGTGGAGTCTGTGGCATGTTGAAAATTCAACACTGCTGTACTTACATCCCTGACAAAAGTAAAGGTATTGAGGGATATATTAAGAATATTACGAAATTACATGAAGACTTGACCCAACTGGAGGTTGATGGTGTCTGGGAGAGACTTGGTAAGAGTTTCACTTCGGTAGGTAAATGGTTTACTAACTTTGGAAGTAGCTTATTAGGAAAAATAATAATACCAATGATTTCAATAGCTTGAGTAGCATTAGTAATGATAACGATATACAAATGTTGTAAGTGTCAATGTGGAAGGAAAGAAATGACAGAATCAAATAACAAACGAAAAGCAAGAAAGAGAAAAAGAGATGAAATAGAACTAGAAGATATGAAAGGAGAATACTATGACGAGATGAAGGAGTTAGATGAGAAGTTGATGAAAACAGAAAGGAGTACGGATCTTTAGATAGATAAAGATGGCACTTGGTTTGGTGGGTATTTTTTTTTATGGCTCCAGGAAGCCATCAGAGGGGGGATTGATGGAGCAGGGTTTCGCAAAAGGAAACCTGCTCGAATTTACTCCCCCATAATACTTATTAACAGTGTACAGTATAAACTAATACGCAAATCACATGAGCTACATGGGCAACCGCTTTGCGCATGCGTGCACTAATGTGAACTAATGCATGAAAGAACTAGGCCGCATTTTACATTGCGTTTCAAAAGAAACAAGATTAATGCACTTTAGCCCGCATTTCGCATCTTGCTTTGAAAAACGATAATAAATAATGCCACTTTGCATGAAGCTTATGCTAAGAAAATATTAACAGGGAATAGTATAAAGGTGGGTGGTAAACAGTGATTTCATGTAATTAATAATGTATGTGTTTATTTTGTCATAGTGAGCCGAATGGGCCTGTATTTGCTTAAATTGTATGGATAGAGGAGTGGCTGAAAAATGAGCAAAAATGACCTGACAAGACAGACAGAAGTGCTGAGCGCTGCGGATGATGAATAAAAGTTCAAGGATAAACAGCTCAGAGAACATTGTTTGCCTGCCATAAGATGAGACTGGCCGTGGGACTTGGGACTTTTGTCCGCAGACGTGACTGAGAAATAAATCAAATGTAACAATAATAAATTTGTATGGACTGGTCAATACATATGTGATTTGGAAAAAAGGGGACCCCTACATAAAACAATGAAGCTTGCTAGCTGTAGGGAAAATTACATAAGGGGTAAAGATGTAGCTAGATACAAGCTAAACATTTATACTTGGTGTTTCAATACAGGCTATAGATTCAGACAACACAATTGTCAATAAAAATACAAAATGAAACATGCATATACACAACTGAAAAATCCTGTTTTTGTTCCAAAAGATCTTTTTATATTTTTTATATTATTAGTTCATACTTTGTTATTTATATATTTTCTTAATGATTTAATACAAAAATATATGTACAATACAATGATACACGATCATGGAACATATATAGACAAACCTACATATAAAATACAAACAAATACATAAAATGATTAAAAATGCATCATTCTGTAAAACACAATGGTGCAAGAGATGGAGGAGGTAGATTATTAAAGAAATTTCCAAGGCAGGCGGTAGAGAACCATTACGCGCGTTTCGGCAATGTTGCCTTCATCAGGAATGACCGTCTCAACTTTCTCTGTTGTAAATTTGGGCAAAGGCTCTCTTTCTTAAAAGGAGAATCCTACGTGGACAAGATGTTGTCTGTGTCGGGATAAACAGAATAATTCGACCATGCACAGATTGCCAATTAGCAGATGCTCATGGCTGATATTTATTGGTGATAGTATGTTAAAAGCAGTGTGAATCACTGTTTATAGTATATTTGTGCAATGTAAAAATTTATTTACATCTTTCTTTTGAATATGGCGATAGTATAGATAAAGGGAGTAATGTTGTATCCGACGATATTCTGCCTTTTCAGTCCAAGAAGACACGAATCTTTCGTGCCGGAGATGCCATTTACTGATCATTTGTGATCAGCAACATTACTCCCTTTATCTATACTATCGCCATATTCAAAAGAAAGATGTAAATACATTTTTACATTGCACAAATATACTATAAACAGTGATTCACACTGCTTTTAACATACTATCACCAATAAATATCAGCCATGAGCATCTGCTAATTGGCAATCTGTGCATGGTCGAATTATTCTGTTTATCCCGACACAGACAACATCTTGTCCACGTAGGATTCTCCTTTTTAAGAAAGAGAGCCTTTGCCCAAATTTACAACAGAGAAAGTTGAGACGGTCATTCCTGATGAAGGCAACATTGCCGAAACGCGCGTAGTGGTTCTCTACCGCCTGCCTTGGAAATTTCTTTAATAATCTACCTCCTCCATCTCTTGCACCATTGTGTTTTACAGAATGATGCATTTTTAATCATTTTATGTATTTGTTTGTATTTTATATGTAGGTTTGTCTATATATGTTCCATGATCGTGTATCATTGTATTGTACATATATTTTTGTATTAAATCATTAAGAAAATATATAAATAACAAAGTATGAACTAATAATATAAAAAAATTTAAAAAAATAAAAAGATCTTTTGGAACAAAAAACAGGATTTTTCAGTTGTGTATATGCATGTTTCATTTTGTATTTTTATTGACAATTGTGTTGTCTGAATCTATAGCCTGTACTGGTCAATACATATGCCATGGTAAAGGTAGTAGAACAATGACATGTAGAATTTTGAATGAAATCATGGTGGTGTGATACACCACCTCCCCAAGCATCCAATGAGCGGTCGAATTCTGTGCAATGTTTCAATTAATGTGGGTTGGACATGTAGGTTTTAGGGTATAACTGGGGTGCCTTTGGGGGTGTGTTTTGAGCGGGGGTGCAGTGCAGAGGAGATTCAGAGGGGAGATGCGTCGCTGTTCGTCGGTTTGCGGAGAGGCCTAGCTGTTCCTGTCCATGTCCTGTCCTGTTCCTGAAATCTTTGTTTCCTGATTCTATTTCAGGAGACCCCCACTACTCCCTGGGCCAGGGGGGTGGTATTTCATTTATCTTTGGGTTTGTATTATCCTCTGACTCGTAATTTGCATAATTTCTTGCAAATGAAATTTTGTCTCTGAAACTTATGTCTCTTCTTCTATCCACTCCGTTATAAGTATTATATTTGTTCCGCACTGTTTTTGCTGAAACTTATGTCTCTTCTTCTATCCACTCCCTCATGTGCATATGTTCATAAAAAATGAGAATGACACTGTTTGTATTCTGTTAATTGATTTTCTCTCCTTTTGTGGGATTCATTGTTTGCATTGTAACCTGAATGTGATGAGCATTTATCAATTACTTTTATCTGAGATAAACATTATTAATTTTATCGAGAGTCTGTGATTATTTAGCTGGTTAGATAGTTAGTTAGTTCTATTATTACTATCAACTTCTCAACTAATTGGTCCATCGACCGAGAGGAAAGAGAGTTGATATATAGGTCAAGTTATGTATTTAGAGATATTAATGTGAATTTGTGAAGGAAATAATTTTCCAAGACATTTCAAACTTGACCATCCAGCGCAACAGGGATTTGTGAGTTGGGTGAATGTGTATGGGCCATTTGTATGAAATATTGAGGAGTATTGATCCCTGATAAAGTGTAGCGCTGGATCAGCCCCAACATGAGGGTTCTCAAAGCGGGAGGCTTGCAGCTGGAATGGCGGCCACCGCAGAGAGTCCTACGAGGAAGCAGCAGGTGTGGGCTCAAGGGCAGAGGAGCCCTGCACCACAACTACCCACTCTGGAAAGGGCTTCTGACACTGAGGAAGAGACGAGCACAGAGGGCTGACGGCACCTGTAGCCAGGATGGCGGCAGCCATGAAGTCCGCAGCAGAACAGACTGGGGACAGGACAGGAGATAACCGTGAGCCACAAGTGCGCACCTTATCTGGAGCAGGGGGTCAGTCTAAGGATGGCAGTGTGCTGAGTACCGCCGGGGTGACATCTGGGGATCTCTAATTATGGCATGCAGGTGGGAGTACTGAAAATGGCAGTGCAAGGGGCTCTGGGGCACCAAGCCAATGCGGGGCAGGGAGCCATGCTGCACAACGCAGGGCAATGGCAGGGGGGGCCAGGGTCATGGGGACAGAGCTTACCCCCTTTCACCTGCGCACTTTGGTGGCCATGGCCGGGCTCAGGGAGCCCGCTAGCGCCACCTGGCCCCCATATTTTTGGCACGACATGGGTCCATGGCAAGGACCGAGCAGCAGGGCAGCTAGTATGGCCACATCAGCTGCAGTGACCCCACAACCGGCAGCCCTGGAAGAAGGGACAGCAGTAGGGCAGTCTAATGGGGGGACAACAGAGTACCCCAAAAGCAGAAGGAGAGGCTAGCAAGCAAACCGGCAACGTAGTTTGGAAAGAGCCAGAGCCACAGGCACCCGCTGATCCAACAAAGGCCTGGGTAGGGGACAGAGCAGCAATAGGGGGGGGAGGTAAAAACCGCTAGTGAGTACATAAGACCTTCAACAGGGGACCCACCAGTTATAGCCAGGGAAACGGGTTTGGCTAGCCTCATTCCACTAGCCATGAAGGAGAGGATCTAGCGTAAGGAATATATAGACATATTCACCCTGTTAGAAGGGCACCAGGCGGCGTTAGACTTGACAGTGCAAGACCAGAAAGATGAGGATAAGAGGGAAAGCCGAAAGCACAGGGAGGAGCGGAACATCAAGAATTGGCTACATGCTTTTAGAACACTAGCAAGCGTATTTGTTAAAAAGTTCCCGCAAAGCGCAGTAGCCCTATTCTTGCACGAACAGAAAGTACACAAGGCGCAGCAAAAGTTTTAAGGGGATGCTTGGCTACTTGATGATGAAGGCTTCAGGGTAAAAATGCAAACTTGGCCATGCATAGACTGGGATCATCAGGACGTGGAGGGATATACAACCCATATGGTGGGTAGCAAAGAGGGAGTCAGTAGTAGGGAGATGCCTTTCCGTGGGACAGGACAGAAAGGGAGGCTGGATGGGATTCCCCTTAACAACAGACCAAAGGTGTACGCGGGAGGAAAAACAGGTAAAGTCCGTGCTGGAGGTATGATAGGGACAATTGCAGGTGGGGGCATTCCTGTAAGTTTAGACACGCCGCTAGCAACTGCGGCTGGGGCAACCCAGCCATCGAGTGCAAGAGGGCCAAAGAACATGAGCATGCCAAAAACACCTTCAGGAAAAAGTAGGAGCACGGGAGTAGAGGTAGCAGAAGCAAATGATTGGTCTACCAAACAATTACCCACACCTATAAAAACTACAGCATTGCTGAGGTTATTAAGCAGCTATCCTAAAGTTAAAGAAAGGCACTTATTGGCAGAAAATTTCAGGGTGAGGTTCACAATACCATACCAAGGCCCTCTATCGCATCATGTTAGCAGAAATTTGAAGTCAGTTAGGGATAACCCATCTATATCTAGGCAAAAAGTGGACCAGTAGGTCTGCCTGAGGAGGGTTGCCGGCTCCTTTTAAGAGTCTCCTTGCCGCAATTTTGTTGTATCACCGTTAGGACTTAAGCCCAAGAAAGAGCCCGGTCAGTTTAGACTTATTCACCATTTGTCACACCCAGCCAGGGAGTCAGTCAACGACTGGCTGGAGCAGAACAGCTGTTCAGTATCCTATGCCACTATAGATGACGCCATAGACCAGATCAGGACATGGGGAAAAGGGTCCCTGCTAGCTAAGGCCGACATCGAATCAGCATTCCGCCTGTTACCCATGCACCTAGAAAACTATCATTTGATGGGTTTCAAATTGGGGGAGAAGAACTACTACGATAGATGCCTGCGATGGGATGTGCGATCTACTGCTATTTAGAGGCCTTTAGCAGCTTTCTAGAGTGGGCCCTGGGGGAACGTCCCTCGGCAGAGGGACAAATTCATTACCTCAATGACCTTTTGTTCAGTAGCCACCTGGGCTATGAGGAGTGGGCAGGTTTGTTGGGGCAGTTTGTGGATTTGGCAGATGACCTGGGGGTGCCCCTGGCTCAAGAGAAAACAGAGGGCCCAACCACACAACTGTCCTTCTTGGACATTGCGTTAGATACCATGCAGGGCCAGTGCAAGCTGCCAACAGCAAATGTAGATGACCTGAAACACATGATAAGGACACTGCTGGGGAAGAAAAAAGCTACACTAGGTGAGATGCAACAACTACTAGGCAAGCTCAGCTTCACCAACCATGTGATACCAACAGGGAGGCCATTCACGAGGCGTTTGGCCTGGTTAACAAGAGGGCTGACAAAGAGGCAGCACAGGGTCAGGCTGACGCAAGGGGTAAAAGAGGATCTCCGGAATGGGCAGCATTCCTAGCTGATTTCAATGGGACCTGTGGTGTTCCTTACACTACTGTATATTGTATTTACTGTGTCCTCCTTTTGTATTACTTATGGTACAGAATGTTGGGATTGTTATGTCCTTCTATTTAGTGTAATGCTGTACTAGAATGTAAGGGAACAGTGGGTTGGAACATCAGCTTCAGTTGGTGCTGATCCTCTGGGCCCGTTAGACTTGTATATCTTTACTGGAATAAAGTTTCCTGCTTCAATTCTTATGAGCTGGACTGCGTCTTTACAACTGGCGACTTACATGGGATATGGACTTGACCTATTTGAAGGCTGTTTCTCTGCTCCAGTTACTTCATTAAGGTACAGTGCAGTGTGTTTGTCTTTCCAACGGGCCCAAGGATTTTTTTTTTCACTTCCCCTTGCTACCCTGGAAATATTTGTGCCACCTTCGCTGCTCCATCCTTCAATTTTTAAGCCTCGCGCTTTTCGCTATTCAACCGAGCCCCGTAAGCACCAGTATTGACTTTTAATTTTCTACTGCGTGTCTTCGCTCGAGCGATTTTCCACACGCTTCGCTCTGTCAATTGAACATTCTTTTCCAGTTTCCTTGGACACGCCAGCTGACGTCTCCATTACTCGTTTCCCTGGATACCGCTATTCATCCTGCGGGTGGCTATTTTACATCTAGCTGTGATTCAGCGAAGTTTCCTCGAGCCGAGTGTTGCCATAACAACTGACAAGATTCTGTCTCGAGCGCTCACATTCCCTGTCTTCACGAAGCTGCGCTGGAATCTGTCTCCATAACGCATCGCGTTTAGTTACACGCGCTGAAGCCTGTACTTGCATTGAATAACTTCAGAAGTCTGATTCCCGGCGCGTACACCGACGCGCATCAGACAAAAGTTACCCTTTGCTTCTCCTTTGAGCAAATTAACAGTCTGACTCTCGGCGCGTATACCGACGCGTGTCAGACAAAAGTCTCTATCCTTTTATTACAGAGAAAAAAAATTAAACTTACACATTTTTTAGTACTGTGTTCTGCATTCTTGCGCTGTGGAGTTTTCTTCGGCTATGTAACCGTGGGATTTTATTCCGGTTTCGTCACGTCACTTCCTGTTCTCCAGCTCTAGTATGCCAGCCTTCGTTACCAGTGGATTCAGTGATCCACACACTTATTGATTTATGAGTATACGCTCATCTGCTCATCCACAGTTGCAACATTGTTTCTACAACAAGACCTCATTGTGGATCCAGTGATTCACACACTTGTTTACACTGACTATACCTGTGTCCAGTGTGTGTGTGGGATTTATTCACTTATTGACCTTACTAATTTTGTGGCCCATATTTCTGAATTTCCTGATTTTTATTTTCTCTTCTTTTATTGTTGCTTTTATTGCCTTTCAGCTTTCCACTCGATTTTTTTTTTCTCCTCTTTCTCCTCTTCTTTCCTTCTTTTCGCACCATGCAGAGTGTCACTCCTCCTAACTATTTTTTACAAGATCCAGGTGAACCACCATTAAAATGGCGGTTATGGTTCAGATCATTTAATGCTTATCTAGGAGCCATTGATGGTATGAAATTCAAACCGGATAGGAAACGTAGTCTTCTTTACTATTATCTAGGTGTTGAGGGTCAAAATGTTTATGATCATTTACCTACTTACACTGGTCATGATAGTGGTGACATGGATGAATATCAATTAGCTCTCAAACAACTGAGTACTTATTTCGAAGGTAGAGTCAATTTGGTGGTCCACAGGCACAAATTTTTTACTCGTATCAGTCTCAGAGTGAATCTATAGACACTTATGTCACTGCTTTAAAGGTCTTAGCTAGCTATTGTGATTTTGATGATTTTACCTCTCAATTAATAAGAGATCAAGTTGTTTCCAGGTGTTATTCCAAAAGGATTCAACAGAAGTTACTTTCTTGCAAAAATCCTTCCTTGGATGAAACCATTGCCATAGCTAAGAGCATCGAACGGTCAGAGTTGGACTCTAAACAGTTGGATTCCAACACTTATTCCACGGTAGCTGCCACTAGTTCTTCTTCCACCACTCGACAACCTTTTAATGATGCAAAGTTAAAAAAGGGTAAAGATATTCCAGACAGGAACAAGTTTTCTGTACGTCCTCCTTCTGGTTTTCAATGTTATAGATGTGGTTCGTCTTCCCATCTTTCGAATTTCAGAAACTGTCCAGCCATTAACCAAGAGTGTTACAAATGTAAAAAAACTGGCCACTTTGGCAAGGTGTGCAGAGGGGGCAAACGTTTTCCAGTTAGGAGTGTTCAAGATCTTCCCAATGAAACACCAGATGAGTTGGATAAAAGAGTTGAAGAATAATCTCTATCTGTGGTTTCTGTTGAATATTTGAACATAAATAATGTACATACAGATAAGAAATTTGGGGATCCCCTTGTCCAGGTTTCCATCCAGTCACATGTTATTTCGCTACTCATCGACTCAGGTGCCAGAATTACTATCATTTCTATTGACAAATATAAACAATCTTGGTCCAATATGGTCTTAGTACCTCCTGATGTTATTACTACCGCATTTGAGGGTAGCAGGATTGATCTTGCTGGCTACTTTTGGGCTGATATTACTTTTCAAAATAAAACCATCCATGGTAAAGTTTATGTTGCTCTCAAAGGCATCAATGTTTTAGGATGGTGGCACCAAGCTGAATTTGGAATGATTATTAGACCTGGTCAGAAGAATCCGGTTTGTTTGATCAATTCAATTTCCGACTCTTCTCAATGGAAAGATAATTATTCACAGGTCTTTGAAAATAGGATTGGAAAAATTAAAGATTTTGTGCATTCTATTAAAATAAGAGAGGGTGTACCTCCAGTTAAACACAAGTTAAGGAATGTTCCTTATAGTATAAGAAGTGATCTTACTGTTATGCTTAACAAGATGCTTGATGAAGGCATTATTGAACGTGTTGATGCCACGCTCTGGTTATCCCCCATTGTTTTGGCTAAAAAGGACTGGGGAGCTTCGTTTATGTGTTGATTTAAGATCTGTCAACAAGGCCATTTGGGTAGAGAACTTTCCGTTACCTCGCATAGACGACCACATTACTGCTGTAGGTCAGTCCAAATGGTTTTCCAAATTGGATTTACGTTCGGCATATCATCAGGTAGTCCTTGATGAACATTCTCGCCACCTTACAGGTTTTGTAACACCTGATGGTACATTCCAATTCTGCCGGATGCCATTTGGACTGGCCTTGGCGGCTTCTGTGTTCCAGAAGGTTATGACTAGCATGTTTCAACATGTTCCTAATGTTCTAATTTTCCAGGACGATATTTTAGTGCATACTAACACAGAACTTGAACATAATCAGGTCTTAGAGCTTGTTTTACAAACTCTCCAGAGCAATGGTGTCACCTTGAGAGATGATAAGTGTTTGTTTTCAGTGAATGAAATTGAATACCTTGGTCATATGCTTACTAAAGATGGTGTCAAGCCCAAACCCAGCATTGTTGAGGGCATTGTTAATGCTCCACACCCCATTGATAAAGACCAGCTACGCTCTTTCCTGGGCCTGTGCGAATTTTATTCAAAGTTCATTAAG
Organism: Calotriton arnoldi; assembly: GCA_963921515.1. Taxonomy (NCBI): domain Eukaryota; kingdom Metazoa; phylum Chordata; class Amphibia; order Caudata; family Salamandridae; genus Calotriton; species Calotriton arnoldi. Next base: position 763,977 of record CAWUFW010000392.1, on the reverse strand, counting down.
AACTTTTCCAGTCTTACTGAGTGTTTTAGAAATTTGTTAAAAAAAGTTTCAGAATTCGTTTGGACAGCTACATGTCAGGAACACTTTGTTTTAATTAAAGAATGCATTTTGTCTGCTCCAACTCTCCAACCTTACGTGGAGGGTCATGACACGTTTATTACTGTTGACTCTAGCGCCTATGGTATGGGTGCAGTGTTATCTCAGATGGATGGTGGAAGGGAAGTTACTGTTGGGTTTGCATCCAGGAGGATGAGAGATGTTGAACTGAGGTATTCAGTAATAGAAAAAGAGATGCTAGCCTGTGTGTGGGGCGTTGAAAAGTTTAAATCCTATGTCTGGGGAAGGAAGTTTTGCCTAAGGACGAACCATAAACCCTTAGTAGACATTCTTTCTGGCTCCAAAATCAAAAAGTCTGCGGCCAGACTGGCTAGGTTGTCTACCAAACTCCTTGAGTTCAATTTTGCTGTCTTTCACATAGCTGGGGGCAAAAATGTCAAGGCGGACTTTCTAGCTAGACTTCCTGTAGACAATCTCCAAACCACTTCTGATATTCCAGATGACATTGAGGAATGCATAATCGCCAATGTGGATGACACTGTCATTTGTCCTGACATGTCACTTTGGCAAGATGCTCTCTCCAATGATTCCATCTCAAGGCAGGTAATGGATTTTGTTGTCAAGGGGTGGCCTAAAGAAAGATCTCTTCCCATTGATTTACAACCATACTGTAAAATTTCTAATGAACTCTCCATCGAGAATGGTTTACTGGTCAGAGATAGCAAACTCATTCCTCCTGACGTATTCAGAGTGAGGATTATGGAAACTGCTCACTCTGGTCACTTGGGGATGAGTGCCACCAAGCGCAGAATTAGAAATGATTTCTGGTGGCCCAGCATGGACCGGGATATTGATAATTTAATCAAGAATTGTGTACAATGTTGTTATAGTGACAAGCACCTTACAGCCAGCACTCCTATACCCAAACCTGTTCCCTGTCCAGCCAGGGTTTGGCAAAGAATCTCTGTTGATCTCCTTGGTCCTTTTCACGTTTTGCCCAACTGTATGAGATATTTCGTTGTGCTCATTGATCATCTCTCCAGGTGGGTGGAGGTAAGAGGTGTTTCTGATTCTAATTCCAAAGCTGTCATCCGTTTTCTACAAGATGTTTTCTCAAGAGAAGGTGTACCAGAGGAGCTGTTAACTGATAATGGTGCACAATTTACTTCTGCCTCCATGCAAGAATTTCTGGCCAAACTAGGGGTGAAACATCTACGCACTCCTCTTTATCACCCCCAATCAAATGGTAAAGTTGAGAGGTTTAACAGGGTTCTAGTTGAATGTGTGCAGAGTACCCTAAATAGTCATGGTGCTTGTGAGACGGCTGTACGAAACATGATTTGGGGGTATAGGACCACTCCCCATTCTGTTTCAGGTGCAATTCCTTTCGAGTTGATGAGGGGCAGAAAAGTTTCCTTTTCTCTCTGTCCCTTTTGGAAACTTAATGTTTTCAATGGTCATTGTTCTGTTCCTTCTGAAGCCTCCAAGGCTAAGTGTGCCTCTGACAATTTCAATCGTCTTAAATATGATAAACTTTGTCAATCTGGTAAAAGAAGAGTGATTAAGTTTTCTATTGGTGACTTGGTCAGGGTTAAAGATCCTTTGTTACTGCAAAAAGGAACGTCAAAATTCAGACAACCACACTACATTGCTGAGATTAAGGGCCATGCTGTTCGTCTTGACAATGGCCAGTGGTGGAGTATTTCTCGTCTTGCCAAGGTCACACAGCCTAGCAATTTCTCTGGTTTGCAGTCTTCACTTTCCTCGCATGCCAACTTACTGAGAAGTTGCAGGGTAAGACGAGTTCCTAGCAAACTTCGTGATTAATCACTGTGTATTTTTTTTTTTTTGTTGCTCTGTTTTTATTGAGAAAGGGGAGATAAGTGGTGTTCCTTACACTACTGTATATTGTATTTACTGTGTCCTCCTTTTGTATTACTTATGGTACAGAATTTTGGGATTGTTATGTCCTTCTATTTAGTGTAATGCTGTACTAAAATGTAAGGGAACAGTGGGTTGGAACATCAGCTTCAGTTGGTGCTGATCCTCTGGGCCCGTTAGACTTGTATATCTTTACTGGAATAAAGTTTCCTGCTTCACTTCTTATGAGCTGGACTGCGTCTTTACAGGACCTTGATTTGCGGGAACCCTGGGTGAAAGCAAGGCAGCTAGAGCTGTTTACCGATGCAGCTGGGGACGATGGCTTTGGGCCATCTTGGGCTCGGCAAGGGCGGCTGCACGCTGGCGGGCAAGTTGGCATGAGAAAGGGATCACCAAGAAGTTGACGGTATTGGAACTCTTTTCCATCATAGTCAGGTTCCACATATGAGAAGAGCGGCTCGCCAACAAGCAAATTACTTTATGGGTAGACAATCACGCGGTGGTCCAAGCGCTGAATCTGGGGACAGCGCACTGCCCAATAGTGATCCGCTTGCTGAGGCATTTGGTAGGCTGCCAGCTTAGGGCTAATATTGTTAGGGCCCGGCATATTTCTGCCATTGGAAATGCGGTGGGTGATGCAGTGTCTTGTTTTCAGTGGCAAAGATTCAGGGAATTGGCACTGCACATGGACCTCAATGGGTAGACAATGCGTTAGTCCCCAAGACAGTGACCAAATACTATAAGTGCTGCAAGATGTTTCAGGCTATAACCAGTGCCCGGGGGTTTGGTGAATTGTCCAGTAGGGACGTAGAGGAATTTATACAGTGGGCCTTTACCAAAAAAAACCCCAGAAATTCTTGGACACAAAATCACATTAGCACGGTTTCTTACTATACAAAATTAGCGGGTAATAGTGACCCAGCCAGTACTTTCTACTGTAGGGCAGCCATGAAAAGATGGGGGCACCTTCGACCAAGGCAACATGATGGGAGACGCCCTATATGTTTCAGCACCTTGCAAAAAATGTTCAAGGAGCTCCGGAGTATCTGCACACATAGGCAGCATGAGATACTGCTCTTTCGGGCGGCTTTCTCCCTTACATTCTTTGGGGCATACAGGGTCAGCAAACTGCTAGCCTCAGCCAAATTCAACCCTGAGTCGGCATGCTTAAAAATGAGGGATCTGCACATGGAGGACGGCGCAATGACCATATATTTGCATAGATCAAAAACAGATCAAGAGGGCAGAGGCAAGCGCATATGCCTACACTGCTTAGCGGACAGCAAATTCTGCCCTGTTTGCTGCATGTGCAATTACCTAAAAAGTGGAGTCCAGGGCGATCAGCTATTTTCTGCCACGAAGATGGCTCATATCTCAGCCGCTTTCAATTTAACAAGTTCCTTACAATGGTCATTAGGGCAGCAGGCCTCCCACCGAAAGAATTGTGCCACATTCCTTCTGCATAGGCGCCACAACAGCCGTGATCAGTGGCCTGAATGCATAGCGCATCAAACAGATAGGCCGGTGGGCATCAGGTGCCTTTCAGGGCTACATCCGACCCAACTTAAACTAAGTTTCTATCATGACAGGTCCCCCCGGTCAGGCGCGCAGGGTATGGATACTGGGACATTCGTTTGTCACCAGGGCACAGCGGTGGGTGTCTGCGCGAAAGAATTATGAAGGAATGGGGCTGCGCAACACTAAGGTCTCCTGGAAGGGCAAGCCGGGGGTGCGATGGGAACAGCTGCTGCCTACCATGCAAGATGCAGTGAAGCGAGAAGGGAAGTCTAATGTATTAGCAGTGTATCTGGGCGGGGGGGATGAGGAACGACTTAGCTGTCTTGGGGCGTAGGGAGCTAATCAGGGCCATGATGGACGGACTGACAGCGAGCCAGAATCAGTAGGCCAGCAGAGCTTGTGTGGTCTGAGATCATACCACGAGTTGTATGGAGGGGGCATTGGATAACGCAGCAGTAGAAAGGTCAAGAAACAAATTAAATAACATCATGTCCAGAGTGTGCAAAGCTAACAAGTGGGGTTTCGTGAGGCATGGACTCATTAACATCAAAACACAGGGGTACTACAAACCGGACCGGGTACACTCGACGGATGTAGGCTTGGGCCTGTTTCTCCTCAACATTGTGGGGGGGCTCTTAAACTACTGGGCATCACCTAGGAGAGCATCAGGAGGGGAGCAGGTGGGGGATCTGCCTGAGGTCAGTAAACCACATGCAGCGTGGCAGAGACAGTACAAAGGGACAGGGAAGGCAACAGCCAAAGGAGGAGCCACTCAGGCGCGTGCCATTGGGATGCCTTATGGCAGATGCACGGGGAGCCAGACTATTGGTCAGCAAGGAGTTAGCAGACGACGGTGACGGCACTTGCAGCCCGGGTTAGCCACTAGGGCCGCCCACAACATTTGGCAGTAAGATTGTGGCCTAGAGGTCGCAGGAGGTGCTAGACCCTTGCTGAAATGGGGCATTTGCTCAGGGTGCAGTCACAGGGTGCTGTTATGGACTTAATTACTGCAGACAATTTGCCAGTAATGATGTATGCTTGGTAAACTTTGATCTGCGCAGTTTGATCATGTTACGTGAATAAAAGCTGTGGCCGTTTTTTACCATCAAAAGCCTCATCTCATCTGTTGACACAAGGGAAGTTGGGTTGCATGTTAATGGCCGGGGAACTCGTGTGCCCTCGCCATCTGGGAGGGGCTTTTCTCACTGTTCCCTTGGTCCTTCAGTTATAACCCTGACTGTGCTTCTCTAGTCAACTGGATCAGAAAAACACACCCCACCCCTCGAGCCACTCTGGCGAATGGTATAGTCTGCCAGGAGAACATGCCTCCTTCAGTTGCCCAACTGTGGAAACATGTTTTTGAGAGCTCACTCTCTTAGGAGGGGGTGATGTTGCGAGTATTGAAATTCAGCCCCTTACAGGGACTCAGCACCTCATAGACAGGGCCGCTGTATTTATGCAATTCTGAGGCGGAGGCATTTCCCGCATAATTACGAATTTGCCGCACTTGCCACAGAATCCATCAACTTCTGCATAATGTGCAGCTTTTAACAAAAAAAGAGTTTGGTGCTCAAACGGGTCAAAAGTTACCACACACACTGCCACATTTGTTGCTGAGCAGTGGTAGTGAAGTGGAGTAATACTGCCAAAAAACATGCTGCATACTTTGCTTTTTCTTGTAACATAATTTAGTTAACCTCACCGCATAATTTATTTCTCCCATGTCACATAATTCCAGTGGCACTGGTTTAAACCTGCACTTGGGGATGATAGTGCTACCTTGATGTAACAGGGCCAGGCCTCCTCATGAGGTTTGCCATTCAGAACTACTTCTGAAGGAGCAGAGGTTCCACTAGCAGCTTCCATGTTTACAAGATGTTAAAATCCCACTTCAGCTGGCAGATGATAACAAATTCTACCTTTATTCCTGAACCTTGATATCACGGCTGCCAATCACTCTTGGTTGCTGTTCTTGTATAACAAACAATTAATCTATCTTTAAAATATTTGATGGCATCTTTTAGTGTCTAACAGGCAAAATTGGGCTGCCTCTAGAGTGTTTAGGCTCTAGTGAAAATTAAAGGCCTGCTTTGGAAACTTGGAGACAAAACATTTTTACTGTAGAGTTTTTCGTATTGGTAATTTCAAACCCTGTAGGCATGGGGTAGGGATGAACCTGGGAGCTTTGTGCACATTGGACTATAACTGGCAGTGAAGGAGTCTAATTAGGGCCATAAAGGTCGGCAAAGTCTCTAAAAAGGTTGTGAAAAGCCGCATCAATATCAAAGTTGGCTGACTGCAGACTCAACTCCCTTAATGAGCTAGACGTCCATTTGGGCCTACTGAGTCTGTAGGTTTGTTGGGGAATATAGTTTTACTATAGTACTTTGCATTTTTGTAGGGATGAATCATCTGTGCGCATTTTCACCAATGTTTGCTTGGGTAAAAATGTGAACCTTTTGGGCTTTCTATGATTGAACATGAAGTGACAGAATATTGAATAAGAGACATACGTTACCTGCAGAGTGTTGGGAAGTTTGGAAGAAGGTAATAACAGATCCTCTTTCCCATGACACATGGGGCAGGCCCAGAACACATAGGGGCATATTTACAGCAGAATGGAAAAGCGTGGCGTTAAGCAAACATTGCTAACGCCACGCTTCTCCATTCTGAAAACGCAGGGATGTGCCGTATTCACAAGAATGCGGTGCACCCCTGCGTTTCCCCTAGCGCTGGCGCCGAGTTCAGCTGTCTAGCGCCAACGCAGGCACCCTTGTGCAAGGGTGACTGCGTTGGGGAGAAGATTGTTTATGTGCAGGAAGGTCCCGCTTCCAGCACATAAACAATCTTTAAATACCGTTTTGTAATTTCTATGTGTGCTGCTTAATGCAGATAACCTTGAGATTCTACATTATGACAGCATGTGTCTCAACAGACTATGACTTGAAGAAGACGCTGGCTAACCCAAACTACCTCAAACTAAATCCAGAAAAGGCATAGTGAGCTAGCGGAAGAGCCTTGGAAAAAGATATTGTATTAGGATCCAGCTAGAAAGATTTCATCAAGAACAGCAAGAGCAGCATCAACGGTAATAAACAAACATGATTCTGCTTGACTTTGTGCTGCAAGAATAGCGAGCAGTGAAATATACAGGGGGAAAACATTCATTTTGGCAAAGATGGCAGCTAGGCCTAAACTGAGGCATAATTAACATGAGTCAGGAAAACACACTTTTATATGTTGTAGAAAATGTGTTTCAAAGACAATAGCACAATGTCAGTGTGTACTCGTACAATCGAGACTAAAACGGCATTCTGCACATTGTTAATGACGCAAAAAAAATAAAAACACAACTTTTAACATGTCACGCCTCAAATTTCCAACAGCCAATTGCTTTTAAAGAACCCGCTCATTTACATGTACTCTGTCTTATATCTAATTCCTCCACCCAACTATGCGGTGAAAGTATCTTCATTATATTTAAGAACTCTAATACAAAGACTCCCATGCCAGATTTCCCCTCAAAAGTTCCTTGCAATAAAAACCTTGGGGCATATTAGCAAGACCAGCGATAAAATTATCGCCGTTTTAGCGGCAGGAAACTGCCGCTAAAACGGCGATAATGGGCTTGATAATATGCGTTCTGGAATTCCAATAGAAGCCCAGGTTAGATGTGCAGGACATCTAACCTGGGCTTCTATTGGAATTCCATAACGCATATTAGCAAGCCCATTATCGCCGTTTTAGCGGCAGTTTCCTGCCGCTAAAACGGCGATAATTTTATCGCTGGTTTTGCTAATATGCCCCCTTGTTTTTACTCCGCCTCGACTATCTGAAAAGAGTCAACAAGGCCTCCTGATTTACCATCTGTGTAAGCTCCAGGACATACAAAGGGTCCTCCAGTAAACCACACTGGAAGAGCTCTGTAAGCAAAGGCAAAGCACAGGTTTATAGCATTCTAAATACTGACTTCTAAAGAGGATCGCATGACTTCGTAAAACCAAGGGAGTACACGAGTGCCATAATCTCAGATAATGGTAAAGGAAAAAGATGATTTTCATATGTAAAAGAATGTAAACTTTCTTTGGTGAGCATGCTAACCACCACTTTTTTGTTTCGGGATCCAAGAGATGAAAGAGAAGGTTTAAACACCAGAGACAGGCACTTTCTTTAGGCATGGTTAGCATGAGCAAGAAAATATGGCTGCAGCAGTTCCACTAAGGCAATAACCTATATATAACAATGCCTCCCTCTTGCACTATTTATGAGCGCAACTTAAGAAATATCAACGAACATTAAATAATTCTCTACCATTTCTATATCATATTCAAGACATTTTAAGGCACCATAATCAGATTTCCATTTCAGATCATCATACAGCCTTTTAAGTGGGTAAGATGAGAGGTACCCTTATCTTTGGTGATACCGTTGACAGATGCGATACAGACGTAGACAATAATATGAATCAATATAAGTATAACAAAGACAACCAACGCACTTTCCAGAATTTCCATTCCCCATCCTACAAAAATACTCCTCAGCTAAGATCAAGTATTCAACCCTTCACAACTCATCCAGTCATCCATCTTTTGTAAGTTCTTAATGCGTTCACGTTTTATGATCAATCTGCTCATGTATCCCTAGAGAAACATTTGGCATGAACGTACTCTACACCTTTGATTGTGCAAAAGCCACCTTTGGCACACAGGACAAAATCAAGAGCCATCCTAGTCTGTAAAATCACAGTTTGCTGGGATTCCAATTGGTCAGACATCAATCTAAATGCAATTATAGGTAAGCTTGATACCTTCCCTAATACCTTGGCCAGTTGTTGGATTTCATGGATAGGCAGTCGGACTCCATAACCAGGGAACATAGTGGCACAGATGTGAGCAGTCTCAGAAGCATCTCTGGGTAGTCTTTTATGGAGAGGAGGAACTTCAGCTGGAGTGTGTCTTATAGCAGGCTCAACATAATAGTGATAGCAGGATCTGGACCAGTCCTTTGGCAACCAAGCATAAACCTCAGCTATAGGTATAGAGTACCACTGATAGGAATTCAAAGAAACAAGGAGCGCTTCCGAATAAGCCCAAGCAGGGTAGGGAAAGTCCCATTCACTATGGCCACATGGATTCTGCCAATTCCAGTTTCACAGGCCAGTCCATAAGCAATGCCCACAAGATGAACAATAGGGGATGAGATTTGCTGGCCCAGAAAACGGGAGTCTCTAGTTTAAAGGAAGATGAGGACAGTGGCATTGTCACATTCAGAGTGGCAGTGCCCGTGCAGGTACAATTCAAGGCATTGTTCTTCTTCAGTGAAGGGGTAGGAACTACGGGCATGCTTCCTTTGGAATCAGTAGTTAGGGGCCACAAATCCAGCATGAAGAGAGGCTGAGGCTCTGCCTCTACTGATCCAGGAAATGCACAAAGGTTTTGTCATGAGATTGAGCGGCTGTTTTGGAAGTAGGCAGCAGACTTCGTGCTGTTGATCTTTTCACACCCACGGTCCTTCCAAACAAAGCCACACAGTGAGCCAACTAACAAGGCTGGCAGTGAAGAGGACCACCCAGACCCATCCAAGGCATGAGGCGGCTTAAAGAGTTCTCACTCCTGGAGTTGCAGGCCTTAGCCACGGGCAGGAGGAGTACTACATCATGATCACAAGCACTTCCAGGGGTTAGAGTGAAGGCACAGCGATCCACCGGGTATGGGCAGTCTGTGTGGCAGGTGTAGAATCCCTTTGGCTGACAGGAACAGGTGCAGGGGTAGCTTGGTCAGCAGTTGATGGTCTGCTTGCAGTACAATGCAAGCATGGGCTGTAGACCATGACAGGCTTCTGTCGGAAGGTGGACAGCGAAGCTTGTACCTGAGAATAGCTGCTGCTGTGACAGCTTATCTGTTGTTTGCAATACTGAGTCGCATCATCATTCGGGTGCGAATCGAGTAAACCTAGAGACATCTAGACAACCTGCATACTAGAACATAGGCATAAGAACATCATTGAAGCACTTGAATGAAATGGATTTGGATGTGGATGAAGGGACCCAATGAAGGTAGGAAAGCAGAAGGGGTGGGTTTTGACACCTTTCCCAATGCTGTGGACTTAGCAAGTAGGAGAGGAATGACAGTACTGTGGGGCAATAGGAGGAAAGAAGGGAGCAAACCATAGAGTGCCTGCTGCACGGGTTATGCTGTCTCTGCTAAAGTGGGCAACACCATGGTACAGTCGGGCCAGATACAAAAGTAGTACATTTGGGGCAACATCTCTCCTAGCTTGTGCCTCCATCTGAGTCCCTTTTGCAGTGCTGCTTTGACCAAGTACTAGTTTCAGTATCGGGCCACATTCTTTTAACTCAGCAAGATCTTTTAAGGTGAGCATGAGGGGCTCAGAAATCTGCCTACATATATAGTGACTTCAGAAATCAGAAACTAAGCAACTCTTTTAGCATTCTACTTATCGAGTGCCCTTTCAACACTTCGACTTGCGTGGACTGATGAGGAGCATATATAACAGTAGCACTTTAGATGGCAGTTGAAGAGCATCAACCAAATCCTTTACATTGGACCCTTTTTTGATAGGGACTCCCTCACAGGCGAGGGACCCTACCTCCAGATGTTTGAAGTTGTGGGTGACGCAGAAGGCATATTTTGAATCAGTGAATAAAGTTACAGGCCTGTGAGCAGTTGAAATACAAGCACAAATAAGAGCAATCATTTACAAAAACAAAGGAAACAAACAACGGCCGACCACGGTTAAGCACTTCAATTCCAATTGTTTCATGTAATGTGGTTAGGTGCAACTACTCCCAGCATTCGCCGTTGATAGATGCCACTGTTTCGAAAGAATTCATGGATGAGGAAGGTGCACTCGGAAAAAAGTCATTCGAATAGACAAGTGTAATCCATCAATCTTCTTTATTCAAAAGTGTCGTTTAAAACTGGCACACAGCCAACGCGTTTCGTTCCTTGATGCCAAAGGAACTTCATCAGGGCTCAAGAGTAAAATGAAGATTAAGTATTGTGACGACCAATATATAGTGTCTGTATGGTCCAGAAAGTGAAGTCACATCGAGGTAGAATATTAATATATCCAATGGTATCAAATCAAGCTTCAATTCTTAGGTATATATCGATTGTATATATACCATCCATATGTTAATAAGACAACGGAAATCGTGAGAGTCCCGCAGTTCACTCCCAGTCAGAGAGGAAAATATTTCAATTTCTACTGCGAAATTTATACGACGCAGAAGGTACGAAGAACAGCATGATAACCGGCAGCCGGTTATACCGGCATACCTAAGAATTGAATTGGAGCTTGATTTGATACTATTGGATATATTAATATTTTACCTCGATGTGACTTCACTTTCAGGACCATACGGACACTATATATTGGTCATCACAATACTTAATCTTCATTTTACTCTTGAGCCGTGATGAAGTTCCTTTGGCATCAAGGAACGAAACGCGTTGGCTGTGTGCTAGTTTTAAACAACACTTTTGAATAAAGAAGATTGATGGATGACACTTGTCTATTCGAATGACTTTTTTCTGAGTGCACCTTCCTTATCCATGAAATAAGAGCAATCAGTTTATGTACCTGGGCAGAATGCACATTCAGTAAGCATAAACTTTCACCAACATTACACAGGGTACAAACAGCGTGCCCTGCAATCAGCACTCCCATGTCATTTCTGAGACATGAACCATCAACATATTACACAAGATCACAATTTGGTAATGGTGCATCAGTGAGGTATGGTCAAGTAGGCAGTGACTAGAATGTAACCATGTGGTTCACCATAGTGTGCTGTAGTGAAAAGAGAAGCATTGTTCAACACAGGCCATAGTACCAATGTTGCATATGAGAAGCAGATAGAAACAGTATTTCTTACTTTGACATGGAAAGGTTCTGGGTATTAACCCACTGATGACAGTACCTCACCATCCCCGAAAGAGTGCGCACCTGGGAGATAGTAATAAGTCTGGGTAGCTTACTTGGAGTCCCAGTACAGGTGTTGCTCCCATGTTGAGATGTTGTAACCTCAATATTAAACACCAGGTCAGAAAAATTGTATCTTTAGAAGCTTTGTGCCCTTTTTTAGCCACTTTAGTGAGTAGATAAAGGCTTAAGTCAAATGAGCTAAAAGCAACCAACAAACTGTCAACATATTGAACTAGCGTAAACCCTTCCGGGAAGGTTAAGGTGTCCATACTTGTTCTGAAAGAATGTGAAAAGTCGGAAGTTAACTCGAGACCAAGGGGCCCCAGGAAATGAAAAAGCAAAAAGATTCCGGCTATTGGGTTGTATTGGAAATAGAGAAGAAAGCAACAGTGAATCACACAACAATCACTAGGGCACATGCCAGATTGGTAGCAGGGTTTGGTACAACAGGAAAACTTGGTATTAAAATAGCATTTATGGCATGTTAATCTAGTACAAAATAATACGTTATTTTACTAAGCCATTTCTGGCAAATTATGAGTATTAAAAATGTTTCCAGTGGGCGCTAACACCCCTTGTTTTATCAGAGCAGCAATGATTGGGCAGATTTCCGCCTCTGCCTCAGACCACAGTGGGTATTCTGGGACGCTTTTTCATAGGGTTTACCCTGCTCTTGACAAGTTCAGCAGTTAGAACACAACCTACATCATTGGCATGTTCAGACCATACAGTGAATGTAATATGATCAATCAATCATTCCATGGAAAGGTGTGGTATAGTGGCTGGTCTAACAGCTCCTTCTTCTGTTCTCATGGAGAACTCTGGTCACAGCCTTTTAGGGCTCACAGGGCTTCTGGGATGATTAGATCAGTGCATCTCTTTCATTCACACAATCATCCACTCAGGTCTGTGCTTAGGGTTCTAGGCACTCCTTGCCCACCCTCTCTCCACACCCTTCTAGAGCCTCCTGCTCTATGCAGTGGATTACACACACACTTTTAACTTGTAATTACTTATGTCCTAGGCTTCTCCTTGTACCTACCCAAAACTGGTTTATCCCATTGCCACCTACTCATACGATAATTCCAGTTTCAATAAAAATATCTGTACAGTTGATAAACAAAATCAGACTTCAGATTACACAATTTAGGAAGCGCTGTCTGTCCTAGTTGGAAAGTTGAGTGCCAGGCCATCCTTTACTCAAGATCTCCCGATAGAATTCTCTGTCTTACCTTTGTGGCACTTGGGGTCGTCGTGTGGAGTCCAGTCCAGCTCCACTCCCTGCATCCTATCAAGTGTAGGCTCTTTCTAGCACCATTGTGCTAGGACTGTTAAAGAAATCTGTGCACATGCCAATTGAAGTCTGAAAGTGTTTATTAAAAGAATGAAAAATTAATTATCTGCGCATCACCAAGTCTGTCAACCGGGGGTCCCCCAGAAAACAGTCTTGGAGCGACCTCCATAGGCAAAGACAATGTACAAATGTACAGCATTCTACATAGAGGCTTTTAATAAAGATCACCTTACTCCGTAAAACAAAGGAACTAAACAGGTGCCTCAGTCTGAGATCACAAGAAAGGTAGAAGGTAACCTTCAGTTGTAACAAGAACGTAAACTTTTTCGACTGAGCAAATTAATCAAGACTTTCTCATCTCGGGAGCCAAGATGTGAAAAAGAGGCTTGGAACTACAGATAGAGGCACTTCCTTTAGGGTGGGTTAGCACGAGCAAGAAAGCATGTCTGTTACATGCAAGCAATTTTACACGCCCTTCTCCTTCAAGTGTTGATGCTCTTGCCCACACTGTGTGGACACACTAGAGACTTCCAGACCTCACTTCTGCCACTGCAGTGCGGACGTCTCCTGGCATACAGTACCAGCCTTGAGTGTGGTCCTGGGCTCCTTCACAGATTTGTCTCCTTCAGAGCATCGTCTTCATGCAAAGGTGCTTCCGGGCAACCTCCTGAGCAGTCAGTCAGCACTCTCTCTTGAAGTGGGGTCCAGGAAGCCTCTCCTGGCAGACTAGTCAGGTCTTCTCCTGGTTACTTGTCTCAAACATGACAAGGGGAGTTGTCAGTGGATACTTTAAACCTGACACTCTAAGGAATCTCCCTGTTACCACTGGTGTGGAACCCCAGGTATCTGGTCGGGAAACCTTGGCATATTTACTGGAAGTCTCTGTCCCATTATTATAGTGAAGTTACAGACAGTCTTTGTGCTTTCCAGCAGTTCAATTCTGTGACTGTTTTTGGGCATTTCTTCACTATTGTTATACAGTCGCTATTTCCACGAAGCGTGGACCAGCCATGGTCTTTGTTACAAGTCTGAACAGGAAGGTAGGGGCTGGCGAGTCTTCTCTCAGGAGCAACCCCAAGCAAGCGGACAAAAGCAATGGGGGTTGTCTGACTTAACCGCCTGTTAACACGCGGCAGGTAGCCTCTCACAGAGATCAGTGGGCCTGGATATAACTCCGAAGCTTCAAAGGGACCCTCTCTCTTCTTCTTTAAAACACCTCAGACTGGCCCTCTTTAAAGGATCCCTGGAATTATCTGGGGGAAGCCCTCTAATTCACATCTGCTGTTTGGGTTGTCTCTCCAAATCTCCATCTTTAGAATCTGTGAATTTAACAAACTGAAGTTAATTAAGTGTTATTTAATATCTGTTGGGTTCTGAGTCCATAACCCCACACCACCTCCCTGAGTAAGCCTTAGACTGCTCAACTTCACTACCCGCAGAATCAAGTGCAAATGTAGTGTTCTTGGTGATCAGTTTTGGGTCAAATTGTAAGGGTAAGCCCCAGAATACCAGTGGCAAATGTCTCAAATTCATTTGAACTGAGCCCAGTAACTCCTGATTGCCCCAGAACTCCTGAAAAGGCACCCACAGCGATGCGCATTTCAGCTTTATGCCTCCCCTTCTTCTGGCCAATTCACACCTCTACCCACAGCCCACACTACCCCACCCCACCTTTGGGTCTTAAGAGTCAGCCAAAACTTGTCATAGACCCAGCTTTAATTAAATCCACCTCGCACACCACACTGTGCCTCCATCGACTTAGCCCCAAGTACAACGCCAAAAATAACTTATTGGTCCTAGACAAGACATACATAGCATAACCCAGCATAGATAAGTGCATGTGGCACAAAGAATGGCTTTGTTCATACCCACACACCACCAACATTAATATTACAGTACGTAACCAACACTTAATTATAGACCAAGCATATTGTAGTCTGTCACTTTAGCAACACAAACACAAATTATATATTATGAGAATAACTTGCTCAACACACTCATAGTCTCAAAAATCTCATTAATCAAAACTTGATATTGAGTAGACCACTTCATCCAAGAAGGGTTATACTAAACAGACAGATGCTTGGAGATAACACAGTCAAAAAATGGGGGGAGATGGAGGTAACGGTTAGGTTCACCCTCCGAGGTACATATAGTTCACAAAAAATCTGTAAATGTCAGATCCAAGAACCTAACCAAGGGAATGGGGATTCCGCTTAATGTGCGGAAAAAGACCCCTATCTTTGAGAAAAGAAAAATTACTTTTCTAGAGTCCCCTCACTCACCCAGGGTTGCCCCTTGGTGACATGCTTCATCATTGGGGCCATCCCAAACAGCTGCTGTCTGGGGCGTGCTGCGACTTGCAGAACTACGTAGGAGCACTGTTTGTGAAAAAATGTGTAGTGCAGTGTTAGTGGAGTGGTGAAAGTGATGCTAAAAAATACCTAGCTAGTGAGCTAATGTTTTATTCTTGCTCCTAGTTGGTAAGGATAAAAAGGGGGTTAATAATAGGGAGAAATGCAACTATTATGTGTATACAATCCCTAATATTCGGTCGACATGTTTCGAGGTATCCCCTAAACCTCTTCTTCAGGACCACATGGAGACCAGCTCCATGTGTG
This sequence comes from Calotriton arnoldi, assembly GCA_963921515.1. NCBI lineage: Eukaryota > Metazoa > Chordata > Amphibia > Caudata > Salamandridae > Calotriton > Calotriton arnoldi. The sequence continues at coordinate 748,656 of CAWUFW010000392.1, read as the reverse complement.
CCACTCCTTGTGAAAAACTATAATAAGGAAAAAGAAAAGCGCCCACCTAATGTGTGAGCACCCAATTAAAAATACTTACGGTTTAGTTTCTGACTCGTAGTATCTGTTCAGGGAAATAAAACAGAATGGAAAATTAGCACATAAATCCTGCCCACCTCTCACGTGGGCAGGTTCATACCAAATGCGGTAATCCGATCAATGTACTCCTCTATAGTTGGTGTAGGTGCCCTTAGGGATCATAGTTAATTAGTGCTTAGATCCAATGTGACATAATATAACACATCAGATGTCTCCTTTGTGAGAAAGCGTGGTTAAATGTAGAAATTAAACTTTAAAAACACTCGTGAAGAAATTGACACCACATGACATACAACATATAAACATATAGACAGACAATGTTCTCCAAATTGCCTGGAACATACTTATGATTTGGCAATACTATGCCTCATGGTCTGCAAGGGTAGAGGGGCTTGTAGTCACACCCTAGAAAAATATAGAGCATTTGTAATTGACTGTGCGCAGAAGGAAGAGAAATAAGAAAAAAATAAGAAAAAATACAGAAAAGCATCTTGTTGTGTCGGCCCATAACGTGGATGGGAGATACTCCAAAGCGAAACAAACGTGCTTTAGAAAGTCCGGGAATCCTGTTGAGGAAAAAGAACTTACTATGTCAAAGCACTCCTCCATCTAATAACACCTACTGGCACCCTGGCGGACTGCATCTTAGCACGTCCGTCTCCCGGTGCAGATTAAATACGAAAGAAAAAGGCCAGTCATGCTCGTGTGCGAGATTAGACTAGACCGTGAACGTTGCCGAGAAACAAAAAATGGCCGTTACTGATGGCACTACACACGGGCCATCTTGTGAGGATGCAGATGCACCGTGTCATATCCCCGCAACGATACCCAAGCAGGTAATCGTGCGGTTGCCCCTGCTGTAAAGATGAAAATGAACGAAAACCACGTAATCGTTCATGAGGGCAAAAAAGTGGCTAGACCGTGTTTGTGGCGAAAAAACGTGGCCATTTTGGAGGTATGCTAACACTCATTGTATCGGCTGACTCCCTCGGTAGAGCCAGTGACTGAGCGTTTTTGAGGGATAATGAAAAATGATGGAAAATGAAAATTGAAAAAGGAAAAGTAACCGCGGTCGTGCTTAAAAGGTTAGACCGATGGATGGAACCACTGATTGGCCGCTGAGATATGCTCAAAGAGGGGCCATGTTGGATGAGAAATGATACCAAAGGTGAAAATAAAATAAAATAAAATATACATGAGGGCCACGTCATCAGCAGTGCATTGCGGGGGCGCGAGTTATAGTTAGCTCTACTAACTATAATGGCCGAATTTCTCTGGTTTTGTACGAGTGAAATGTCCAACTAACTATAACGTCCCTGAAACCTATGGTTTTTTCAGTGAATTTCTAAGGTTTTTTTAATGCAAATTTCTAACTATAACGTGCCTGAAACCTATGGTTTTTTCAGTGAATTTCAAAGGTTTTTTAAATGCTAATTTCTAACTATAACGTCCCTGAAACCTATGTTTTTTTTAGTGAATTTCAAAGGTTTTTTAAATGCTAATTTCTAACTATAACATAGCAGTCGCGTTTGCAGAGTGGTGGAGAAAGGTGAGCGTGGCTTTCAAACACCTTTTAGCAATCCCACTGTGTGGGATTTAGCGGAGGTAACAGGAGGGATAGTTAGCCCCCAACGTCAACCTTGGGGCCAACTACCCCTTTATTACCTCCAGTAAGTCCCACACAGCAGGATTGCTAACTTGTTATATCAGGCCCCGCCCCCTCCCTGCACCACTGTGCAAACGCGCCCCCTGGCGCGTTGTAAGTTGGGGGATTAAGTCCCCTTGAATCCTGAGGATCCCTGGGGCCAACTAGCCCACCAGATACCTCCAGAAAGCGCCACAGAGCTGTGTTGCAGAGAGGTGTAAAAAGGGGCATGGCCTCGAACCACCTCTCTGCAATGCAGCTCTGTGGCGCTTACTGGAGGTACCTGGTGGGCTAGTTGGCCCACAGGGACTCTCAGGATTCAAGGGGACTTAATCCCCCAATTTACAACGCGCCAGGGGGCACATTTTCACACTTGATATGTTAGGCCCTGCCCTCCTTGCACCACTGTGCAAACGCGCCCCCTGGCGCATTGTAAGTTGGGGGATTAAGTCCCCTTGAATCCTAACGGTCCCTGGGGGCCAACTAGCCCACCAGGTACCTCCAGTAAGCGCCACAGAGCTGCGTTGCAGAGAGGTGCAAAAAGGGGCGTGGCCACAGACCACCTCTCTGCAATGCAGCTCTTTGGCGCTAACTGAAGGTACCTGGTGGGCTAGTTGGCCCCCAGGGACCCTCAGTATTGAAGGGGACTTAATCCCCCAACTTAGAACGTGCCAGGGGGCGCGTTTGCAGAGTGCTGCAGGGAGGGGGCGGGGCCTCGGCGAGTTGCCGGTTTCTTTTTTTTTTTTCTGGGAGGGGGCTGCGTGGCACCCCTTCCCTGGGCTACTTTTGGCCCCGGGGACCCCATCCCCCGGGGCCTGAGCATTTTCTTTTTATTTAAATAAAAAAAAAAGAAACGGGAAATGGGCCGCGTGGCCCCCCTTCAATGGGCCACTAATGGCCCCGGGGACCCCATACCCCGGGGCCTGGCCTAGTTCTTTTTTTAAATTATATTTCTGGGGAGGGGGCCCCCCTCCCCTGGTCCATTTCTGGCTCCGGGGACACCATCCCCCAGGGCCCGCCTTTTAAAAAAAATGTAATTAACGTGGGGGGGGGGGGGCGGGGCCCCCCTCCCGGGCCACTCCTGGTCCTAGGGACCCCATCCCCCGGGGCCGGCCCTTTTCGTTAGGGACCGTGGGGGGAGCCCCAATGCCCCCACGGTCCCGCTGGCTCCCCGCCTCCTGCAGGAGCCGGCATTGCTTTTGAGCAAGGGGAGCTGCTGACATGCAGCTCCCCTTGCTCAAAAGCAATCCTGCTTTGCTTCATTGAAGCGAGAGCAGGATTTCCTGCTCTCACTTCAATGAAGCAAAGCAGAGTTTGCTATGACCCGCCCTGTCATAGCAACCGGCAAACGGCAATGTCCCGGGGGTGGGCACCCCGGGACATTGCAGGAGCCGGCCCTGGGGGGTGGCGGTCCCCAGGGCCATCAAGGGCTCCAGGAGGGGGGCCGCGCGGCCCCCCTCCCTTAATTTACATAGCCCCGGGAAGGTGGTGGTCCCCGGGGCTCTTGCCCCCCCACACATCTTTAAAAAAAAAAAAAAAAATAGAGCCCCGGGGAGGCGGCGATCCCCGGGGCTGTGGGGGGGGCCGCGTGCCCCCTGCATACAATTAAAAAAGCCCCTGGGAGGTGGCAGTCCCCGGGGCTGCGTGGGGGGGCCACATGCCCCCCACATAATTAGCATAGCCCCGAGGAGGTGGCGGTCCCCAGGGCTGCGGGGGCCCCCTATTTTTTTTTGGCATTGCCCCCGGGACCTGGCCCACCCGGGGGCCTCATTAAAATGAAGCGCGGGAGCCCGTGCTTCATTTAAAAAAAAAAAATTCGGCGGGATTCACGACCCCAACACGAATTCTGCCGTTTAAAAAAAAGAAATGCTTTTTTTGGCCCTGGGGGTCCTTGTGGGACCCCCTGAACAGGCCTAGGGGGTCAGGGTGTTTCTACCCTGCCCCCTTTTCTTCTTTTGTAACCTCTTTTTCACTGTTTTCTTGTGACTCGGTTCTACCGAGTCACAAGATGGCTGCTAACACTTCCTGGTTTGGAGTGTTGGCAGCCAATCAGAGTGAAGCTCGTGCCCGGGAGGCTTCGCGAACCCTCCTCGGTGCTCAGATATCGATATTTTTCTTTTTGCTAATATCTCAAAAACTACTGAACGATTTACACCATTTAACAAAAAGGGCTCTTTCTGAACCAAGACCTACTTTTTTGCCAAATTTGGTGTAATTCCGTTCAGCAGTTCGGGCTGTAGCTTTGTCTAAAGTTTCCTATGGAAATTTACATGGGGAAAACGCGTTGTGGGACCCTCCTTTTTTCTCGGCCCCCGCTTGACGAATCACCCCGAAACTTTCAAGACAGGAGCTGACCAGAGCGCCCCACTAGTTTTGAAAATTTCGCGAAGATTCGTCAAACGACGCCAAAGTGATTGGGAAAACAAAAAACGATTTTTGAATAGAAACGAGGTCCTAACTATAACTACCTACTGGCGACCGCGACCGCCAGTAGGTAATATATATATATATATATAAAATATATATTATATATATATATATATATTTATAGCAATGCAAATTGCTTGCTCCCCAGTTCTTTGTCCTATGGAGGTGGTGTGTTAAATCAGCGGAGCTGCTGATTATATATCAAAAACTCCTCTCATCCCCAGGTTGAGAAAACATGCACTCAGGTGTGCTGTGAAAGATGTTTATTTGCCCCCGACTCAACTTGTTTCGACCATGTAAATCAGGTTCCCCCTTAGACTCCTGCCCTCCTATAATTCTCCACAAAATCATAGATATAGTTAACCCAATCATAAACCACATAGTTAATTCCTCACTAAGCTCAGGCACAGTGCCTGACGAATGGAAGTTAGCATTGGTAAAACCTCTGCAAAAGAAGCAAAACATTGACCCTTCGGTGCTCTCAAATCTCCGGCCTATATCTTTACTCCCACTATTGGGCAAAATTACAGAAAAGTTAGTTCACAAAGAACTTACTAAATTCATTGAGGCCGCTAACATTCTTCACCCCCAACAATCTGGTTTTCGCCCAAAGCATTCTACAGAATCCGCACTCCTAGAATTAACAGACACTTTGAAAATGTTAGCTGACAAAGGAAGAAAGGTGGTCCTGATCTTACTCGATCTGTCGGCCGCCTTCGATACCATCTCACACTCCATCCTTATGCAAAGGCTGGAATCCTGCGGCATCTCAGGCACCGTGCTTGAATGGATAAAGTCTTTCCTCACTAATCGTAGACAAGTAGTGACCCTGGGATCTTTTCTTTCTGTTGAAGGGTACATCACAACAGGAGTACCACATGGCTCGTCGCTGAGCCCGTTATTGTTCAACATTTATATGACCCCACTTATCTCTTTGGTATCATCTTTTGCGATTGAAGTTACTTCTTACGCAGATGATACCCAAATGATTCTTTCGCTGGACAATAATTCCACTAACGCCGAACTCAATTTTAAACATTGCCTAGCCGAGGTCATCCAGTGGATGAAGGATAATCACCTCAGATGTAATACTGACAAAACGGAGATTTTGCCAGTAGGAAAAGATGTCCCATTCCATCCACATGAGTGGTGGCCAGAGGGGACGACACCCCCACCTGACATGGTGAAGGTAGCTAAAAATTTAGGAGTGCATTTTGATACTGCTCTATCCTTTCATCCACATGTAACGGCAGTAGCAGGGACCTGCTTCAGCCTTATTAAATCTCTGAAAAATTCTTTGATTTGATACCACTCTCGGCCAGGAAATCAGTGACAGTGGCCTTAATCCTCTCACGCTTGGATTACTGCAACAGCCTCCTGGCAGGAACAAAAAAATCAACCTTGAAAAGACTTCAAATAGTCCAACACGCGGCAGCGCGCTTAGTGCTAAAGCTGCCTCGTAGGTCCTCGGCATCGGCAGCTTTGAAAGCTCTTCATTGGCTCCCACTCCACAAAAGAATACTCTTTAAAATCCTCCTAATCACTTTCAGAGCCTCACTCAAACTAGGACCCAAGTATCTCTCGGAGAGATTCACTCCCTATATTACATCAAGAACCCTCAGGTCCTCATCAGCTAACCTCCTCAAACCACCTACCTTTAGGTGCGAAACCAAAGGGGGAAAGACAGTGGCTGTTCTGAGAACCAAGGCATGGAACAAGTTGCCAACCCATCTGAGACTGCAAAAAAATGAAACCCAATTCAGGAAATTGTTGAAAACATGGATATTCAGCTCCACAGACGAACTATGCCTTTCCCTCATCTAGTCTCCCGGGGAATCACCTTTCACCTCTAACCAGCGCCAGGATGCTCCTTTCGGAGTGGCAGCTAGCGCTTTATAAATAACCTCATTACATTACATTACATGTAGGGTGACCAAGACCCTGCATAGTCAAAACGCGTTGAGTGTGCAATCTATACACAATAAAAAAGTAAAAACGGGGAAAAGGAAAGAAGTAAGATACGAAAAATTCAGACAAATGCTGTCACTCATAGGGAAATACAACGAATTAATGAAGCACTCCACTTGCATCTATGATAACATTCAGCATGGGACAATGGGTCAACCACTTCAGACACTGGCTTTGTTATTGCCTGATTGACAGCATTTTTTTTATCACATGCACATCCACCTGAAAATTAGTGTGCTTTAGTACCAGGTCTGGTGGCATTCTTTCACTTGTCCATTTTTTCTTCTCATTTTTTTCCCTGTCATCTTTTTAGTTTCATTATTTCAGAACATACTACAGCTCCCAAAACAGTGCTACTCGGCTGTTTGTTTGCTGTTCATCTGCAGTGTGCTACATCCTGCGATGCCACTAGACCAATCCACAGTCAGTATTGTCCATAGTTCCACTGTTTTATCATTGTACAATGGCCAACACATTGTTTCTAAACATGGCAGTCATGCTGGAACTTCGAAAACCGAAACACCATGTGCAGTACTATTGCAAGACAGCCACCTGCTGCCATGTTTCATTTTATTTGTCAATGCATCTGTGTGCCTGCCATGTTTAATCAGCAGCATGTTTTATTTCTTCACCTTTTATTCTTTTAATTTATTGTGCGTATGTTGTTGAGTTTGTGTGTAAGGTTATTGTGGTTGTGTAAATGGATGAATGCAAGAATGAGTCAGCAGGTGAACGAATGAGTGCCAACATGAGTGACAGAGTTCATACATAATGACTTATTGAACACGAGAGGCCCGATTCACAAAAGTAATCTGAGACAAAATCCTAACTTTACGACTTTCGGTATTCACAAAAGGCATTTAGGTAGTGTAAAGTTAGGATTACTAATTGTTGAATCTCACGAGAAGGTGTGCATCATCAGTTTCTAGAGCGGAGGAGCGTTTGCCGTGCGGACTCACCGGGGGTCGAGAGGCACTGACTCCGGCGCCGACTGATTGCCTGCCTGAACTGCTGGGACGTGGTGGAGCAGCAGTGGACACCAGTGTAGAAAACCGTAGCTGCCGTGTGGAGTGGGCTGGAGGACGGACCTGTCGCGGCGGGTTGAGAGGCCGCGGCGCTCCTTGCTCCTGGGAGGCATCAGGAGGTGCTGTTGTGGCCCATAATTGCCTGAAAGGACTCCCAGTGGGGGGAGCAGAGTTTGCCTGGGCGCACCGGGCTCGAAGCACTATCGAGAGCGGCTGAAGCGTGAACAGTCAGCGGGGTGGCCCAGAGCCGATCTGCAGCAGAGAGCAGCATTGCGACCAGCTACGTCACACCAGGTACCGAGCTCCTAACGCGCGGAGGTCCCCACATAGAGGAGTCGTGGCCTCTGGCGGCGAAACTACACGCTGGCCCTTGTGGCATATGTGGAAACCTGCTACTGCAGTAGTGCAGCAGTAGAGTGGCAGTAGGCGGCAGAGCAGTTGACCGGCGTTCCCAGCTCCCGGTGTTGTCGGATCAGTCCACCAGTTCGCCGGGTATGTTGAAAACTGAGGACCCGGCGAAAACCCACTGATATTCAAGCGGGGGTGAGCTGCGGGCTGCGGGCTGCGGGCTGCGGGGAGGAGCCAAGCTGAGCGGAGCCCGTGCATGCGTGCGGAGACCAGCAGAAATTAGCTGAGAGTGCAGAGGCCGGCTACAGGTGAGAGCTGCAACGGGGAGCTGCATCAAGAGTAGCTGCTCTGTGTTCTGTGTGCCGTGCTCTGTGCGAAAAGAGAGGAGAGGAGAGAGTCTCCCAGGGGGGAAAGCTGCAGCTTAGGAGCCTAGGAGCCAGGAGTCAGGCCTTCTTCTCTCGTTTCAGAGCTCAGCCCTGAAAAAACAGCCTCAAAAATCAGTTCCCTGATCACGGGTTACACGGCTTCAAAGGTGGGCCGTGGGGGGCGGAAAAAACTAGAGATCAGTGCCCAGAGGTCGCACTCTCCACCTTAAACCGACCATTACCCTCCATTGCCATTATAAAGGCAGGACCTAGCGCCGCAGCAGCAGCATCAACCCTCCCTGCCAATTATACAACCATACAAATTTGCCAGAGCACCGATCTAGGGGCCATTCTAACAGGCTCTTCATTACAAAACGGCATAAACGGCACAAACAGTACAAACAAATAACAGTACAAACAAACAAATCAATAACAACAATTAATCAATCAATTAAATCAACAATCAATCAATATAACAAATATAATAGGCACACCAAAATAAAATAAAATCTGATTCGAATTCAAAATACATCTATCATATTTTTCACTACAAAACAGACAAAAGACAAAAGACAAACATGAGATCTGGAAAAGAAAGGCGGTCTGTTACAAAAGTTATTAACAACAGGAAAAGGAAAAGTGCAATTTTAAAAGAACCAACCAGAACTCAGGTGACAACATTAACAATGCCGGGCCCAGAAGCAACAAAATTTCATAAGGCCTCTGACACACTGGTGGATATAGAGGACGTAACGAGTACCCCAGCAAATCAGGAAAAAAAATTATTTTCAGCCCAAAATATACTCAAAATTCTCTTTTGTAAAAGACGCTGGGGCAGTGTTAAACCTCAGTATCAGTAAGCAGCTGGGCCTCCCTTCCCCACTGCATCCAGAAATGGAAGAGGAAACGGAAACACTATCAAGGAAGGGCACTACACCAGAAGGCAGGGGTAAGGTATTACACAGCACAAAAACCAACTATGAAAAAAAAGAAGAAAAAAAAGATATAAAAGATATAACAGATCAAGAGTGGGCACAAGTGACAGAATGGGATGCCCTGCAAAACGATAAAAACTGTAATAAACTTATCGGGAAACGGAATAATGAAAGAACTAAGCCCATAGGAATTTTGTCTACCTCCTTCTCCCCTGAGGCAAAAAAAACACCACCAATAATTCCACTGGAGCCAGACATTAAAATTTGGTCCCGCAAGAACAAAATAACTTACACAATCGCTGCATCTGCAAAATCTGTAGATTCACAAGTCCACTCAATCGCTCCTGAGATAATTCCAACTAGAATGACTTTCTCCGACAACTCTCCAATCAAAACAGTAGGAGTTAAGAACTCGCAACTAAGTCCGGATGCCAACGCCCTTGATTATACAAACGAAAGAACTAATATGACTCCACAGGACAACGGGGACCAGGGAAAGGCATCAGGAACTAACAACACAGATATTAACACCGACAATAATACCAATATCAAGTTCAAGTCGTTAACTCCAGCATTTATTGGACTTCAATGAGAACCAGTATTCATAACATCAGGCAGTAGTATAGGGAAGGCCGGGGGGGAACAAGAAGCGACAGTCAGTAACGCGTCCTCTCTTACGAACGAAGAATGGGAAAATCTGGTCACCACATACTCCTCCGAGGTTAAAGGCGACACAGTCGTCCAAGAATCAGGAAGAGTTACAAGGGGGTCGGCAGAGGACAAAATATGGGCTTCTCTCCTAAACACAATGCAACTTACAACCAAAGCTATGGAATACCACTCGGATAAAATGGACATACAGCTAACCCTCCTTAACTGTTTAGCCCTGCATGTTACAAGCATAGATAGTAAGTTGTCGGAATTGAACAACTTCATCAAAAGAGCTCAAACTGAAACAACAATAATTCCTCCGAGCTGTACTTGCTACTCAATCATCGATAAACTTGCATCATTACCTGCAGTGATGGGTGACCTCTTAATGGACCTAAAAAACACTAACACAACGAACATAGGCAAATCAAAATTCAATAACAACAAACAAAAAGGAGACTTCACAAATGATAAGGCAACGCTCGCCCAGGATCATAAAGAGCATCCCAAAATTGATAAGAACAAGAATGCTCTGGTCTCTCCCTCAGCTGTGGCCAGAATCGAACAACGGCCAGGTGTAGAAGCGGCCACTGGCCTGGTACAACAAAAGGTTCCAGGGATCCATGATAGGGACAACGAGAGCATACATCTGGGCTCTGTCTCTACAAGTAACTTGGATGATCCAGAACAACTAAGGGCTGAGCCGAGATCCAGCAACTGCAACAAGCAGACAAGGCCATCAGATGAAGGGGAAGTCTCACCGAACAAATGGCAATCATCCAAAAAATGCAGGAAACAAAGGAGGAAAGGGAGGAATAAAAATCCAACTATTAAATCCTTCTTTCAAAGAATAAGCAGGGAGCCATCAATCATACAGTCTGAGGTGAGTGTCCCCGTTGCCTTTTGCTCAACAGTGTCAGAAGATGCAGGAAATGCACACTTAAGGGAACACAAACTTCCAGAGAGTATCAACATAACTGAACGGGCAGAAAATAACCTGGCACCAGCAACAACGGGGGGACCGCGCCTGCGACAATAGCTGCCGTAAAGGTTGCCATCATGCAAATAGAAACAGCTGATTTTAAACCAATTGTTGAAACAGCAGAAAAACCGGGCCCAGTTAGACTCAGTTGCCCCGAAACTGGGAGGAGGAATAAAGAGCTGAGCACAGAAACAGCGGATAGAGAGGAAAAAGAAAAACAGATACCCCTAAACACAGGGGGAAGGGAAAAGGACCCGTGCAGTGCAACTCTTTCAAATAATTCCCGACGGGAAACCTCCCAGTCAATTCTGTTCATCCCAGAATATAAATCTAAAGGGCGGGGCGATACCCTCAATAGAGGGAATATACTCCGAATATTAACCGCCATTAGCAACCTGGCTGGGATCGGCACACAAGATCTGGAATCCGTTGAATTTAAAACGTTCAAACACCTATCGGAGCATGAAGCAACAAAAACTACCTGGGCAAATCGGGAAACAGTGGAGAGAATTCTTAAAGAGGAGCACCAATTAGAAGCCTGGGGGATCCGACTACAGATTTATCACGCAGTCGGGTACCCAGAACCCCTACTCCGACAACATCAAGGGCCTAATGACTGCAGGCCAAGTAATAAGGGTAATTTTGGATCTATAATCTCAGTGCTTAAAGGGGCACGCAGTACCTCCATTGAGGCCATGGAGAGCAGCGGAGCAACCATCTGGAACGCACAGGACAAAAGAGGAGAGGACGTACTCAAATGACTGGTCATGGATAGCAAAAACCATAAACTGCAGACCCGAGAATCAATGACAGAGTGCAGAAAAGGCAAAAAATATTTCTAATTTAAAATTCTGCTCCTGGAATATAAATGGGCTTGGTGCTAAAACCTCTGACAAAGTCTTATTGATGTACCTCCAACAATTCGATTTAATTCTTCTACAAGAAACATGGCTGGAAGATCCGTATCACCTACAAGGTTTCAAATCATACCATCTCCCGGGAACGCGAAGTTCGAAATTTGGTCATTTGAAAGGTGGCCTTACGACTTATGCCTCAATTAAAACTATAACGTCAGTGAAGGAATTAACAAGCAGAAACACTCCAACAAATGGAATAAAAACAATACAGATAGAAATATCAGGCCTCAGAGTCAAACAACAGCTAATACTTGTTAATACCTACATTCACCCCAATAATAAAAAAACAGGCGCAAAACTTCTGGTAGCCGATCTGACCAAGCTAGTCACTGAAGAGGCGTCTTCAAACTTCATCGTTTCAGGCGACTTCAATATGTGCCTCATAGGGGGTGCCGACTCGGACAGGCCGGCAGCAGACCGCCATGTAGCATGGGGGATCCCACGCCAGGATGCGTGCAGGTGGGGTAAGCAATCTAAGATCTCGACAGACCTTTTGAACTAACTGGAGAACCTGTCCTTGGTAGCATTAAACGGCCGATCCGCGGGCGACCGCCCACAAGCCGCAACTTTTCATAATGCACTCACAAATACTGCAATAGACTATACTTTCACTTCTTTATCGCTGTTTAGTTCAATAAAAGGTTTTAGGATTGGAACGCTGGATCACAGCGATCACCAACCTCAAGAGTTCACACTCGACGCTCATGGAACGGCAACTACTCACCCAATTGAAAATTTAAATTTAAAGGTCACATCGAATCACCGGCGAATTAAATGCAATACGAGCGACCCAGAAAAACTTCTGGCCCTATCGAAAAAAAGATGGGAGGAAAGTAAACAGCTGAGTGAGAACAGGTTTACAGCTTGGGAGAACTTCATTAAAAGTTTCGACCCTGCCAAGTCCAAAAATGAGTCAACAAAAGAAAAAGCAAGGTCAAAAAACGAATGGGGGGCTCCACGCAACCTGGCAAGCAACCAAAGAATTTATCTCTCAAGACCCCAGAACGCCGAACTAAGGCAAATAAAGAGCGAAATCAACAGAGCTCTGCGCAGTCTCCAGCCTAAGGAGGCTAAAGGCACGCAGAAACAAAATCATATGGCTTGCTAAAAAGGAAAAAGCTGACACACCATGGGCGAAATTGCTATATGATGCAAAAAATAACAACAGCACCAGGTTTTGGCAGACAGTCAACGGCTTAGAGAATCCAACAGCTCCGGGAATAAATTCACATATAACGGAGGACATTTGGGTAAAGTACCTACAGCGCCACTTCAATTCGGAAGCTGGCGAAATAAAACAAGACACTTCGCTGTACCAATGCGACCGGCAGTTCCTCAAACTCCAAGGACCGGAACTCGTCCCCTTCTTTTCAAACAAACAGCTTGTGAATAGAATTTCAAAAAGCCGGAAGGACGGAGCGCCTGGGCCCAATGGTCTACCACCAATCATATATAAGCAAGATCCGGATTATTGGGCTGAAGTGCTACTACCCCTTTACAACAATATTATGGAACCCGAAAGAATTCCCGAATCTTGGAAGGGGTCAATTATTTCACCGATCCATAAAAAGGCAGTATGACCGAGCCAAAAACTACAGGCTCATTGCATTAATAGATATCGAAGCCAAATACTACGCAGGCCTCCTACTGAATGAACTTACCGATTGGGCACAGGAAAAATCCTTAATTCCCATCAACCAAACTGGCTTCCAAAAAGCATGGGGACCACGACAAATATTCTTGCTCTTTCGCTCTTGATAGACGCTACTAAAAACATCAACAAGCCACTATTTGTTTGCTTCATTGACTATAAAGCCGCTTTCGATAGTGTGGACAGGGGGATACTCTGGGCGAAACTCTCGAGGTGGGGAATAGCCACAAACCTCCTGAACCAGTTAATTTTACTTCACTCCGAAACATGGGTCCAAATTAAAGTGGGAGCAGGGGATTGCTTGTCAAGGAGAATCACAACTACTAAAGGGCTGAAGCAGGGCTGTGTCCTGGCCCCGACCCTGTTCAACCTCTTCATCTCTGATCTCACCATTAAGCTGGACAACTGTAACCATCACGCCCCGAACCTGGGGGCTTAACTCTTTCAAATCTACTATATGCCGACGATCTGATACTTATCAGTCGTACTCCAGTCGGCTTGCAGCATTTGATAAATACCACAAGTGATTTTGCAGAGATTAACGGGTTAAGTATAAACCTTGAAAAATCCAAAGTTATGGTATTAAACAGACGGAACAACAAATACCAACACCGTTGGACGATGGGGGGTAGGTTGCTGGAGACGGCCGAGGAATATAAGTACTTGGGAGTAATATTTGACAGGAATGGCTCGTTCATTAAACAGAAAGCAGCCATCAAAGGCAGAGGGACTACACTGGCAGTTGCACTAAAAAACATCAAGCACAAAATAACTGGCCTCAATCTTCTTCCTCTACTAGAAGTGCTCCGAGCAAGACTTTTACCTACGATCACTTACGGTAGTGAATCAATGAGAGGGAGAGACGAGGTTACCTTGGACAATGCGGTCACCAAGGCTGTGAGAATAATATTCAATCTCCCGCAGTTTACATCGCCAGCTCAAATAAGGCTAGAGTTCGGGCTCCAAAAGCAACGAATATCACGGAAGGGCGCTTATGCCAAGTGCTGGTATAAAATAAAGGGAGCCGAGCCAGGTACAATGAACTCATATTTGTGGAAGGAAATTACAAAGAAAAAGACAGTCCGGCCATGGGTTACCTTCAATCGGCAATTAGGCTGCTTGCTTTACAGGACCTATGGGAAACCAGTATGTCCCAAAAAAGTTTCAAGGACCTGGTAAATAAATCAGTAAAGATTGTATCCCACGAAGAAGACAAAGCAGCACTTAGCAGGAGGACCCATGGTTGGTTTGTAATTCAGAGTTATGTGAGGGCTAAGCCACAACCATACCTAGGAACAGGCTTCTCGAGAATCACCAAAGAAAGATTCTTGCACCTGAGGTTGGGAATTTTACCCGCAAAGTGTCACCTTCCACCATGGAAACGCACAGACGCAACGAACCACTGCAGATTATGCGGAGACATTAATGAGGATGTTTTACATCTACTATGTATCTGCAAAGGCTTGGGAGCGGAACGAAGACAGCTATTAAAGCCGCGCCTGATCGAAAGCCAGGTACGAACGTGCAGGCAGGCGGTAAAAGCTTGTTTCAAGGGCAGCAACGTCCGGTTGGCCTGTAGCCTTGTTCGGTTTATGAGTGCAGCAAAAGCAAAGCTTTCCCTGGAAGTCCTTTAATAAACTGGTCATCAATTTGGGCCCACCGCCTTCTGAGCAGTGTACAATAATCCTGTTTTAAAGAGATTGTCTCTGGCAAATATGTTTATCACTATGGTTCCTTCGTGCTCCTTAGTAGCCACTTTTGGGCTGTGGGCCAGCAACGGTGACACAAAATTATTATTTTTTTTTTTTTATTCTATCAAGTCACCCCAGGCTCAGTAACATGGGCTAAGGTATAAGCCTATCACAGATATGGGAATTACCTGGTAAGGGGTGCTACGAACTGGGTGAATAAACGACACAATGTACTGCAAACTGGAACTGTCAACAATGAACTTTTCGTTGCCCGCTCACAGATTTTAATTCTATCGAAATCCCTAACACTAATTTTAAAGGAAATGGCATTGCAAAGGGACCCTCAGGAAATAATACTTCAAAAAATAAAAATAAAAAAATGTTGCACTTTTCATGTCATTTTATGCACCTTATTGGCTGTATTGCACGTCAGCTTTTATCCTTCTTGTAATTTTATGGAATCATTGCTACTTTTTAATGTATTTAACTAATTCTAGTATTATATGATGTTGTTTGTTTTTATACACATGTTTTTTACTGATTGCAAAGGTTTTAATTAATCACGCAATAAAGAGATTACTTACTTACTTACTCCTAAATGCCTTTTGTGAATACCGAAAGTCGTAAAGTTAGGATTAAAGGGCATTTAGGAGTAGTAACTTTACTACTCCTAAATGCCTTTTGTGAAAACCGAAAGTCATAAAGTTAGGATTTTGTCTCAGTTTAGGAGTAGTAAAGTTAGGAATCCCAACTTTACTTCGCTTAAATGCCTTTTGTGAATACCGAAAGTCGTAAAGTTAGGATTAAAGGGCATTTAGGAGTAGTAAAGTTAGGAATCCTAACTTTACTACTCCTAAATGCCTTTTGTGAATACCGAAAGTCGTAAAGTTAGGATTTTGTCTCAGATTAATTTTGTGAATCGGGCCCCTAAAGTCCATCACTGACTAAGGAGGCATTTTAATTTAAAATCCAGACCTATTGGCATTGTCATTGCTTGTTTAAATAGCCTCCACAACTTATTTGCATTTGTTATCCCAAAGTGGTACAAAGTCTTCAAATGTAATAGTTGTATTTTTATCATTATAGTTGTTTTGTATTTCGGTTCGGAAATCACATTGCTAATTGTTCACAGGTTGCAGTGAAAATGTTGATTCTTAGTTGCTGATTCTAAAAGTAGAGCTAAGATGAAACATATGCTTATTCATACAGGAACCCGGCTAAGCAGCTCCTACTCACCAGCAGACCGGATCTCTATGCAGCGGCGTACAAACACATCACGATGGGCTGGCTGAACTGAAGGGTTCTCTTGCTTTCTCAAGAGCCGAAGTTAAATAAGAAAGCAATTAAAGCATTTAACAAAAAAAGGAACAGTTCCCTTGTGACATCAGGGCAACTGTAATAAATTGAAAGCGTCGCTTAAACGTGAAAACATGTCTCATTGCAAAATTGTTAGGATCCAAGACACACGTTTGTACCTCGCCACACTTTGTAGAGGTACGCCATGCTTCCCTACTCTCCCCTGAATTTCATCCAGTTATTCCAGGAAGGCGCAAGTCTTTCCTCATCGAAACTCCAAAGAAGGTGCGAGTCTTTCCTCATCGAAACTCCAAGAGTAATGGCATTAGCCGCGGGCACCGTCCAAAGAAGCCCCATGCTTAGCGGAGGATCACATTTCAAGGCCAAGAATTTAAAGCAAATCTCCCTCTTCGCACCCTGGGGGATTCATGTCCCAGAGCAGAGGCCTCTGGATGTTTGAACAGTGATCCATGTCGGAAGCCTGTAATCGCCGTGGATAGTTGGAAAGTAAATGAAGCACACGCAAAACACTACATCCAATCAGGGGCGGGGCGGGAGGGTGACAGCTGGAATGTCAGTGTGTGGGTCTGCGCTCCGACACAGCCCATAGGCAGAGGTATATATTTTTCAGGTAACCACCCTCCACCTCCCTAAGGCACAATTATAACATTTAAAGGGGCCTCGAGCCACCCACCACAATGTCTATCAATGTGGTGGCATTTAAAGAAAGCTACTTAGCTTGCAGCATTTTTTAAAGTAATCGTATAACTCTACCTCTACAGATATTTGATTATTAATAGGCAAACGGTGCTTTTAAAAGCCCAGGACGCCTGTAACATTGGGAATTTTTACAGAAATGTGTGTTAAATGGTGTTTTGAAACCGCTTCCGACCAGTAAAATTGATGAAAACTGAATTGAACATAAATGCAGTTATATAAGTGGTTGTGTGTTCTCCCTCAAGGCACCTTTGAAGAAATGTGTGGGAAATGCAGCATTTCTAGGAGTGTTTTACTAACAATCATTAATAAACACATTGGCACAGATGTGAGCCGTGCTTGAAAGTAGGGGGATCCCGCTGGATCCCAGTTCCAGCAGCTATTTCTGCACCAGATCTGGGATCTGGCCGAACCATGGAAACATGATGAATTTGTCCTGGTGTAATTTTCAGACACCAGGACACAATTCAGCAGCACCCGCACATTGTCTGTATTCAGTTCAGTTGCAGCAACCTGCAGGCAGCCAGGGGGCTTTCTAATTTTTTTTACTTGCAGCCAACTCAAAGGCCTGATTTAAAGGGCCATCAGCCCTTCTTTTGTTCAAGTATCACCCTGGCTGAGAGCTATCTGGAGCCTATTACCTGGATGATAAAGCAATGTAAGGAAACAAAGGCACCGTGCTTATCACTTGAAAAGTACTTTAGAGAAACTATGACTTGGAGGCAGGATTTTTACGTTGTTCAACCCCCTATGTAAGAGATGTGCAGGCACTGTAAGAATGCAAGATTTATTTGTGTGTATGAGTAATTACACAAATAATTATTTAAATGGCACCTACTATTTTTCTTTAATTATTTTAGAGTGCTGCTCATCTGAGTGTAGGGTGTCAGAGTGCTTTACATCACACACAGAGGCACAATAAATCATAAGTGTGTAAGTCATTGTACAGGAAATGTTACATAAGACAATGAGGGTTATTAGAGGTAGGAATCACATATTGTTCGTACTTGTAGACATTATATGTTAATAGTGAATAGTTGGGAGAAACACAAAGTCAGGATATAAAACGCAACATAGTGATTGTCTGTATAAATAAGACTTTATTACTACCCAAATTAGCCCTTCTTTACAATATTAGAATAACAATAGATGGAGAAAAAAACAATAAGGATCTAAACCCATGACTTACATTTTGAACACAGCTCCTTGATGCCAGTAAATAGATCACTGCTATATTAGAAGGATTGTAACTGACGAATTGGAAGTAATAAAATGATCACAGTGTTGAAAGCAGTAGCCCGCTTACCTATCTACATAAAATACAAATCTGTGATCTGAATGTTACAACATGTGCTTCGCAGTAGGTACATTAACCATCTATGCTACTTTATGAGTCAAATCTGTGAATTGAAATAATACAGAATACTCCCAGAACTGGGCTCATTACTAGAGTTTCCTTACTGCTGATTGGCACACAAAGATCTCTGCAGCAGGTGTCTTAACCATGTAAGATATTTTAGAATGTAGCCTCTTTTGGTGAATTAGTAAGGTAGAACAGATTTACTGTCACATATGCTCTTGTTGCCAATTTCTTTGCAGCAGATTAAAAAAATACAAATGTATACATTGACTGTCAGACTCACTTTTCAAGCTCTGCCCCTCATGACTCCATGGCCTTCCCTCTGTCACACCTTGACCCCCAATTTCTCGGTTCCCGGAGCAAATTGTTTCCAGTTCCAGCACTAGTTGTGAGTACCCAGAGAGGTTGCATACACAGATATGGTCCCACTGCCAGTTAGTACTACATTTCTTCACTGAATTCCTGCAGTTCCTGGATCTTGCAGGAGAGACCTCCATAGAACAGTAGGCAGGATATGTCAATCAGGGATTTATAGGTTTTTGGTGGTGCATGGTCACAGCTCAGGGGGTGATTGCGGCGATGAGCTCACTTCCACTAGTCAAGAGAGCAAGAACTTGTCTGGCAGCCATCCAGCCATTGTTCTAGAATCATGGAACTAATACTTAATTGCACATGTTTTGGGCGCTGGCTCTAATTTGTGGGGGCCAAGTACTTATTTTTCATCATTAGACTATAAACCAGACCAAAAGAGAGAAAGCTAGTAAAGGGTGAAAGATAACAAAACAAGCCACAGCATTCAGTAGTGCTGGCAGAGGGTTGATAAGAAAGTATTCGGGCCCAAGCACTTATTTACTTTTAACGAATTAAACACTGCTTGGACCAAAGGCCGTCCAAAGTAAGTGGCGGTGATACATCTTGGATCCAAAGTTTCTCTCTGCCCTGATCTCTTTCTGTGCCTGCCACTCCCTGCACATTGATTGCAGATTGACTGATCAATGCGGCCATTCTAAGAGCTAAACGCCTCCACTATGAGAAGCGCATTGTGCGCTCTGGCAACAACCCTAAAGAGATTTTTTTGATAGTCAGGAGTTTTCTGACTCCAGCGGCCTGTACTCACTCCAAGGAGGCTTCCAAGAAGTGGAGTGAAGAACTGACGGGCTTCTTCTCCGCAAAAGTACAAATTATTCAGGCAAATCTGGGTGGCGGTAGTGAGCAGGATCAGAAGGATGATTCTTCTATCATTAGGTATTTGGCTATCCTCCCCAAATTAGAGGCCTTTGAAGCCATTTTCCAGGAGGACTCTCTCTCCATACTTAAATCGATAAAATCAGGCTCCCCGATCGACCCTTGTCCCCCCAAACTGTGAGCGGCTGGAGCAGATGTTATTAATCCGGTGGCCAATAGACTGCTTAATTTATCTTTAGCAGCGGCCAAGGGGCCAAGAGGCTGGAAACAGTCAATGGTTATTCCTCTGCTTAAAAAACCTTCAGCAGATCCCTCCTCACCTGCTAATTATAGACCCATCTCTTTACTCCCAGCCTTTTCTAACATTCTTGAGAAGCAGGTGAACAGACAGCTATCGAGGAATGTAGAGCTGAACGAGCTCCTGCATCTGGCTCAATCAGGTTTCAGGGCCTAACACAGCACGAAAACGGCACTGGTGGAGGTAGCAGAAGCTATCAGGGGCACCCTGGATAATGGGGATAGGGCGGTACTGGTACTACTGGATCTGTCGGCGGTGTTCGATACGGTGCCACCCTCCCTGTTATTGAACCGATTGCTTGAGATAGGAGTGTCCGGTTCAGCATGAAACTGGCTTAAATCCTTCCTGGAGGACAAAAGCCAACGAATCTGGATCCCCCCTTTCTCAGCCGCACCTCAAAAACTGGATACTAGTGTTCCAGAGCCCCACGCTGTTCAATATTTATATGACCCGGTTAATTCAGTTAGCAGATAAATTCGGGCTAAAGTTATCTCCTATGAAGATGATACTCAGCTGCTCTTTTCCTGGAAGAAGGAGAGTGAGACAAACTGCTCTCATGTAAAATCTTGCCTCACCTCAGTTTTCCAGTGGCTAGCTAAGGTGCAACTGAAATGCAACGAGGACAAAACAGAGATTCTTCTCTTTGGGAATTTCCCTCTGCAGTTCTGGCCGGATGATACACTCCCACCGGCTCCCCAGGGTGGGCGGGTATAAAATGTGGGGATATGGTTCGATGGCAAGTTGTCTTTTGGGCCTCAAATCAAAAGGCTGGCGGGAACCTGCTTCGGGATGCTGAAAGCACTAAAGAAACTTTTGCCCCTCTTACCTTTGCATGCTAAGAAAACAGTCATCCAAGCATTGATTACGTCGCGCATTGATTATGGCAATGCGTTGTATACCGGCTTGCCTGGACATCTTCTCGACAAACTCCAGGTGATTCAGAATGCGGCGGCTCGGCTGCTGCTCAACCTCCCTAGGAGGACGAGTGTCAGGCCTCATCTGCGGGATGTCCACTGGTTGCCTGTTGGGGAAAGAGTGAAGTTCAAAACCCTTGTGTTGGTTCATGCTGCTGTATACAGCAAATGACCCTCCTATTTGAGAGCCAGATTCAGCTTCTACAATCCATCAAGGCAATTACGATCCTCAAATAAGCTGCTCGTCTGTTCGCCCAGGATCCACAGACAGAGAGCTGGCAGAGGATCGCTTGCCCTGCTGGGTGCGGTCGCTTGGAATCAGCTTGCGTTCTGTAAGTGTTCCACGTCTATTTAAAAAGAAGCTGAAAACATGGTTCTTTAAATAAACTGTGCATGTTATGGCCTAACTGTACTGTAGGTATTGCGCCAGGACACTCTTTGGAGTAGCTGTGCGCACTATAAGTGCCGTTAATAATTATAAGTGGCAGGCAGTGCAATTTAAATTTTGAAGAAGGCTCAACCAGCAAGGGTAAGAAGATCCATTTTTCTCCTCCACATACAACAAGCCTAGCCTGATTGAAGCTGACCTGTTCTGCGTTGTGACAGCAGAAAACATGTGCCCTTCTTCCAGTGATAGAAACCAAAAAGGTGCATTCTGGAAACTCACAATAGCAGAGGCTTGGGATTCTTTGGGAAGTGTTGAGGTGTTATTGTATGTGGAAGCTGATAGGTTGCCATTTTATTTCAAGAATAATAGTAAGGAAGGATTGCTGACATGTATTTGCCTATGTTGCACCCTCTTGCCACTAAGGACTGTTAAAGAACGTTGTTTAGTTGGGACTATGGGCTTAATTGTTTTTATGTTCATGGTGCGAGTGTCACTCGTCTGTTTCCCTGGCTTACTCTTTGTGTCCATGCACTAGTGTCCATATGTTCTCTTGGACCAGTGTCAGTGACCTTTTGTAAGTTTCAGTGCCCTTTGTCCCTCTAGCTCCATGTCCAGTGTCAGTGTTACTCCTAATGTCAGCGCCAGTCACAATTTCAGTTTGTCAGTGTCCAAACGCTAGTGAAATGAAATAAAAATGTATAATAAACGTGCAATACTACCCGGAGGTGTCTAGGTGCGCAAGCTTGCTAACAGCGCAGGCCAAGGTTAAGAGGCTGGCCGAGACTAAGAAGCTCCCTATAGGTTGAAGAGCCAAGGTTTTTTTCCCCTAAAAAGAGGAGGTCCGTTTCCTTTTTTAGGGATAAGGGAAGGCTGTTCCAGGGACGGGAGGTACTGCCTATGAAACTTCTGCTGCCCCATTGTGCTCTTTTTACTCTAGGGACAATGATATTACATGCTCATTCTGAGGGAAGGGATCTTGGCGGAATGTACCAACGAAACCAAAGCTTAAAAAATTGAGGGCCTTCCCCATGTAGAGCCTTGAACGCAATGCACAGTCCTTAAACTGTATACTCTTCTCAATAGGTAGCCAATGGCGAAGCAGAAGGGCCGCTGAGACTGATTCTCTTTTAGATATGCCAAGTAAAAGGCGGGCAGCTGAGTTCTGTAGGACCTGAAGCTTATTGAGACTTTTTTCTTTCTGATATTTACGAAAAGAGCATTTGCATAGTCAATTTTTGAGAGTATCAGCTCGGAAATTACAGTTTTTTGCAGGTCTTTCGGAATGAAGGGAAAGATCTTTCTTAAAAGTTTCATAGTAAAGAAGGAGGTAGACGTGATTGCATTTACGTGCCCTTCGAAGGTCAGTTGATTATTAAAGATGACAGCTAGTGTCTGTCTTTCACTGCAGATGGGCCCATTTGTTCCATTGGCAGCTTCAGCATTGCTGTTATTGGTCTATTATCAATATCTGATAGCAATTCCTGTGTCGTTGGCCTAGTGTCAGTGCCCCATATAGCTTTAACTGCCCCAGAGTCAGTTTCTGTTGTGTGTGTGGCTGTGTCCCCATGGCAGAGATGGACTCCCAAACCCATGCTAATGTTCCAGTATCTGTATCAATATCCCTGTGTTCCTGTTTCCACGTACCCATGTCAGTGCTCATGTGTCAGTATCCCTATTTAAGAATTAGCATGCAGGTGTTTGTTGGTGCCCCAGTGTCTGTGTCGCCATGGCAGTTTCCTTGTGTCAGTATCGATGCTCTAGTGCAAGCGACCTCACTTCAGTGCCTCATGCTCGTGCCCTTATGCTGTGTCGCTTTTTATTTTCTAGTGTAAGCAGTCATATGTTACAGCATCCCTTTGTCAGAGTCCCAATGCTGGCACCCTTGTGTCAGTGGTTCTGGGTGAGTGTCCCCATGTCACTGTGTATAGGTCTTAATGTCACTCTGCTAGTGTCCCCATCAGTGTTCTACTGTCAATGTAAGTGTCCCTATTTCCCAATCTATCCATATCCTAGTACTGGTGCCTGGTTTCAGTGTCCAAGTGTCAATGACCCCATGTAAGTTCTTCTGTGTCATGGTCCATGTGCCAATGCCAATGTCAATGTTAGTTTCTTCTCTTTGTCATCGCCCTCTTAACCCAGTGTCATTGCCTGTGCACCCAGGCGCTGTCACTGTGGCAGTAAACCTTGCAGTGCATCAATGCCTGTGTCCCTGTGTCAGTGTGGGCATGTCAAATGTCCTCATGTCAGTATCCCAGTGTCAGGATCCCCATGTTGGTAATGACCCTCAACAAGTGTCCTTGTGTTAATGTCCCTGTGCCGTGCCACAGTCCTAGTGTGGTGTGCAAGCATCAGGCGCTTGATGGCACAATCCTGGTGTCTGTCACTGCCCCATGTCATTGTCCCATCATCAATGTATGTGCCCTCTGCCAGCTTTCCAGTGTCACAGTCTCCAATTCAATATCCTCGTGTCAGAGTTGGTGCTCCTGTCTCAGTGTCCTGGTATCTGTGTCTCCGTGTCAGTGCCCTTGTGCCAATATTGCATTGTGATTGCTGGTGCTGCTATTTCAGTGTTCCAATGTCAGTGTTGGTGTCCTGTTTCAGTTTCCTAATGTCAGTATTTGCGATCCATGTCAAAGTTCCAGTATCACTATCCCAGTGCCAACATCCCATTGTCTGTGTTAATGCCTCCTTGTCACTGTTATAGTGTCCGTATCCCAGTGGCAGTATTGTTGTATCAGTGCCCCCTGTCAGTATCCCCCTGAAGGATTAATCCAGGGAGTGACTGGCCATTCACCTGCCCTCTCTTTTCTTCTACAGAAGCGACTTGCATTTGCTTGAGTTCCATGGGGATGTGATGACACATGCATGAACTTTACGCTGCATATATCCTCAGACTTTTGGAAGCATTAGAAAACTGTGGTGTTAAAACCTGTAGCAATAGTGAAAGGTTTGTAACTCTAGAGATTGGCAAGCATGTAATTTTTGGGAGCGGTGCAACTACTACGTGTATAGTTACTAAAAGACCAATACTAATTATTGATCTTGAATCTTTGTAGAGTCCATATAAGCTGATTATCCACTGAAGAGAAATCTTGTTTCTTCTTGAGTGGCTTACATTTTACGGTAAGAAAACCATGAATTTCCAAACTCTTCAACCTTTTGGGCTATCTTTACTCACTTGGATCGACCTGTGTGCATGCACGAGACACTCGTTTTAGCATGAGGTACTTGGTTTTGTGCCTTCCTTTTTAGTGCACTTCACACCGTTATACCAGATGGCCCATCTTTAGGTCGAGCATTCGAGACCTCTTGTATATACTTTAGTATATACTTATTATATACTTATATGTGTATGTACTTAGTGGGCTCTGGAGATCAGCCCTAGGACTTGTCTGCTTTCGCTTAGGGACTTTTTTTCTGTTCAACTGCCTCTATTTAACTGTCTTGATAGAAAACAACCAGCAGAGGTCAGTAAAATACCAGAATTGCTTTCTGCTGAGGGACTTTCTTTTTTTTTTTTTTTTCTGGCAACTGCCTCTATTTAACTTTCTTGATACAAAACGATAAGCATAGGTCAGTAAAATACCAGAATCACTTTAGTATTCTCTAGATTCCAGTCTATAGAAATTGTCTTCCACGAGCACCCGTAGACAATAATATTTTTTTCAAATCTTGTATTTTTAGTGATATGACCACCGAAGGCCCTGATTTTATATTAAAAACAGAGCTTTGGACTATACCATTTCCCGCTGAAAGGCAATATTTCTCTCCATGTGTTCCCATACCTGGCGTGTCACGCAGTTTGGTGCTTACTTTCCCTCCATGTTAAAGAACAGTAGATGTACTTTCCCTCCATGTTAAAGAACAGTAGATGTTTCAGCACCCAGGCTAATGGGCTGCATAGCTAAATACATATAAGGTCCCAAAGGCGAGACCGATTGCATTGCAAATGCTTGTTATCTATGTGATCCATTCAAAAAGAGGCAGAACAGCTTACTCACTAATTCCTGCATGTTCGTGTTATTTCTACACACGTTTTGGAATTCTTTCTTTCTCTCTTTCAAACTGTCTAAATTTTTTCTTTTGGTGTTTCCTAATTATGGGGTGTGAATGTATCTTTAAATTCGGTATTTGTCTCTGTTATGTATTACGTATGATGCACGTTTTATGTGGAACTGCCCAGACATATGCATTTGTGTTTTGACTGACACTCACTGGATGTTATGAAATTCACTTGTAAACCTAAATGCAATAGTTGTTAAACTTGCTAACTCCGCCAAGAGCATTGCTTTGAATAGGAGAGATTCATATGTGTGTTTTTAATGTGATTTGACAACAGGACTGTACAGTATAAATGTCTTGTATAGAGTGTCCTTTTGTAAATGTAATGTTTTGTAAATAGACTTATTATTGGTTTTATATATGTGTGTTATTTTCATGTCTGCAGCCTTGATGAAGCCTTCTGTAAGGTGAAACGCGTTGGCTGCGCTATTCTTGAGAGAAAAAGAAAAATGAATAAAGAAAAGATACTAACACAGCAACAAGGACCTGCAACTATTTATTTACTTGTTTCTTGAACTCACCACATTCATCAATCGTTTGCGTTTGCCTCTCTATTTGTATATAATTAATGTTTAAGCTTGGTCAATGAGCATCTGACCATTGAGGTGGGCAACGTGTAAATACGGTACATTTTTTTTTTATGTGACGATTCCAGGTAGTGCTGCTGTTCAATCCCTGGCTGCTTCCCAGTCTTGTTCATAATCTCATAGAAAAGTCTTAGGATCTTTGAATTATGTGTGTATGCAAATATTGCCAATATCATTTACAGTGAACTAGTCTTTATTGCCTTATCATATATCCCTCAATGCTATGGGGTCTGTCAGCAGATCAGCTTTTAGGTACCACCCTCCTACTTTCACCGTGTGTCTCTTCTGTGGCCATTTAATGATGCAAATGGGCCATGATCCAACAGGACTATGGGGCCTTGCTCTATCTCTCAAACCCGTCCCAGGAGTCACTTATCTACTAAAATGGGATTATGCATTACATAACGTTTATGTGCCACTGAGTATTGTGAGAAATTCATCTTTAATGGAGGATGTCTGTGCCACCAAGCATCTACCAACCCCAGATTCTCAAGCAAAGTGTTCCAGACCACTAAGGGTACAACAATCTTTCCAATACTGTTTTATTTCTTTCTATAGTGTGGCACATGAATCTATGAAGGTCCCACCCTATCATCAGTGAGACCTTTGCCCATTCAGATATTCAATGTATGGCCTCATGAAGAAAGGCTCCTGACCCGGGTTTGGTACATAGATGGAAGTCAATCTGAGGGGTCCATCCAAATGATCCCCCTGACCACCACCTACTTCAATTTCATTGTCCATTTTATGGTACTCAACTGGCCAACCCATTGCATATCTATAGACCCTCAGAGACAGCTCTTGATGGAGTGCAAATACTAGGGGCCATATTTGTCTAGTGACCTTGCTGTGATGCGTTACAGGTAAAGCGCAGGAATGCATCGTATTTAACCCCATACAGTGCATTCCTGCCTTTTCCCAGCACTGTTGAACAATGTGCTGTCTAGCGCCAACGCAAGCACTCTTGCACCATGGTGCAAGGGTGCCTGCGTTGAAAGGAGGATTGTTTTTGTGCAGGAAAGGGGACCTTCATGCACAAAAACAATCCCCTGAGTCATTTTCCTCTATTTATGTGTGCTGAAGAATGCAGCACATATAGAAAGAGGAAGTAACAAGGAGAAATAATGATATTTCTCCTCATTATGCCTCATCTGGGAAGGTGTAGCACTTTGGCGCATTCCCAGATCTACTAGTAATGGTAAATCTGGGAATGCGTCAAAATCCATGGGTGTTGCAGGCAACACCAACGCAACGCCCATGGATGCAGTGATTTGCGCTGTGTTGCTTTACTCTGGATTTATCAAGCCATCAGGGCCGCGCAATGTGGCTTTGCGTGGCTTAATAAATTGCATTTTAGGGTTGCTCTGCGCAGGCACCACGTTGCGTGTTGCAAAAGCGATGCAACCCATAGATATATTTGCTCCTAAGTCTTTTGTGATGATCAGTTGGGATTCCCAGAATTAATTGAGGACATAAGGAAGTGCTATACTCCCTGCATAGACATTTTGACTAAGTATTTCTGTGGATACCCTGGGTGGAACCATCCCATAGCGGTAGGCATAAAATCTAGTTAATTTTTTGGAAAACCTCTTTAGGAACCTAAAAGGCAGTATTTTGAAGTACATAAATAGATTTTGGGAGTGCTGTCATTTTGAAAAATGCTGCCTGGCAATAACAGGAATCATCCTCAGCCATGCAAATTCCCCCCAAAGGAGCACATTAGATTGTCCAAATTGTACTTGCAAAACGTATCTCTTTTTCTTGTAACCACAATGCCTAAATATTTTAATTTTCCATTCACCATCTTCAAAGGGTAATATGGACCCAACAAAGACTCCCTGTCCTCAACCTGGTAAAGGCACAATTTGCTTCTATGAATTCTAAATCCTCAGTATGCCCGCTAGCCTCTAAAAACACACAGTAGCCTTCAGATTAAATACATTGGATTGCATATTGTCTGTGCCTTCCCAACCACCATCCCATTGAAGACCCTGAATCAAGGAATTTTTTTACTGATCCATCAAGCCAAAGGCTCTAGAATAGAGTGAATAGCAGCAGGGAAAGAGGTATCCTTGTTTTTTACCACCTTCCAATGCAGAAAACACCAGATAGGACACTATTCCCACTAATTCCCACCAGCGGGTCTGCATTCAAGAGCTATCCCCAGAACTCTGGACCAAATCCTATTTAGTTCCCTGAATAGGAACATACATTCTAGAGAGTCGGATGCTGTTTCAACATCTAACAAAAGGATTGTTACTGGTTCAGAGACCGTCCTAGAGTATTATATTTAGTTGTAAATTCGGTGGGAATTCAATCAGCTTGTTGGGTGTAAAGCCCAACTAGTCGGGATGCACAAGATCTGTAAACACCTTCAGAAGTCTATTGGCAAGTTCTTTGATCTGTGTGTATGTATGTATGTATGTGCTATTTGTTTAGTGAACAACCCACCTGAAGGTCAGTGGAGCATAGTACAGGGTCAAATTCAAAGATACAGTCAAGGGGTGATTGGAGGGCTAGCTGAGCTGTTAGAGCCATATGTATGAAAGAAAGTGTTTGCGATTTCTAAATAGTGAATTTGTAGAAATCGCTATTGGGGAATCGCAAAATGAGATGTACGTAGGAGTATTTTCCAATAATAGTGATTTCTACAAATTTGCAATCACAAACAGGAAATTGCTAATTTTGAAATAGCAAAAATGCAATTTCCAAATACGAAATCACAATATGGAAAAGTCGCATTCTGTATGCAGAATGATGATGTAAGACCAGGAAGTTTAGAAATACAGGATACAGAAATACTGGATGCCGGTGAGCTGGCTTAAAATGAACGCCGAGAAGACGGAGATTGTGATCTTCGGGGCAGAGAATTTAGTTTGACCTGGCCGTTGGTGGCCTGAGACATGCGGTCCGCTACCTGTTTCAGGGGCCTCTGCAGAAAATCTGGGGGGGTCTTCGACAATACTTTAACGCTTGACTCTCAGGTAAACAGAACAGTGAGCTCCTGTTTCTGGATTAGTAAGTGTCTGGAGAAGATTTTTCCCTTTCTTCCAGAGGAGTTAAGAGTTTCAGTGGTCATTGTGCTCATAACATCTTCCATTGACTACTGTAATGCCCTGTATTTGAATGCCAACCAGTATTCGCTTAACAAACTGCAGGGCATCCAGAATGCAGCCGCTCGATTGGTGTTGGGCGTTCCAAGACTACTCTCGGTGAGGGAGGGATTGCGGACCCTTTATTATCTCCCAGTGAGGAAGAGATTGATTTTTAATGCCATGTTTTTGGTTTATAAGGCCCTTAACAAGCAGGGCTCTTGCTATCTGAGAATCGCCTTCAAATGGTATCTTCCAAACAGACAGTTGAGATCGGCAGGTCAGAGGAAAGTGATTGTTCCCAGATTCAGGAAGGTGAGATGGGTTGAGCTTGCCTTTTCTGTGGCAGCAACAGGCTATGGAACACTCTCCCTGCTCAGATTGTGAGCCTTAATTCCTACTCCATGTTTCGTAGGCACGTGAAAACGTGGCTATTCTCGCAACCATAATCCCTTCTGCTTTTATACCCCGTTTGCTCTTGCTGGTTATAGCGCTTTGATGCCTTGCTGGTTTTATGCGCTTTACAAATCCAAAATACAAATAAAAGGTGTGGCCACAACCCAGAAGCCTAGGAATGTGCTGGAAGGAAGGAGTGTTCCTGTCTGACAACTGGCAGTGGAATCCTAATCCCTGGAGAACACCATGTCCAAGGAAGATGGGGACACGTACTCTGGCAGCAAGAAGCGCAAAGTAACATTCTCAGAGAAGGAGCTGGAGCTTCTAACTGAATAATGTGTGGCACACATGGACCAGCTCATTGGGAAAGCATCTTTTACTGTTCTTGAGGACCAGAAAAACAAAATATGGAACAGCATCCTGGAGAAAGTCAACTCCCTTGGTGTCATCAAGAGGACCATACCTGAGATCAGGAAATGCTGGTATGACCTAAGATCCCACACCAAAGAGAAGATGGCTAGCAGGACGGCTGAGGCTGGTGGCACAGGTGGTGGTCCCTCCAAACACCCCCCTCCCACTTCAATGGAATCACTGATTGAGGAGACACTTGAAACTATTAGTGTGGTGCGAGTGTCAGACATTGACACCTCCAATCCTGTAGGCTCCAGCCAAGGTAAGTAATTTTCCCTTTAATTACTTCCTGTAACATATTGTTTGAAAGTCCTCAAGTACAACATCTTAGCTAACAAAACTCCATTGAGATGTTTGCTATAATTTAGCAAGGCATTATGGGAGTTGTAGTACATCTAAGTTACATGGTGTACTGTGTGCTGATAACTACACTACACATATCTGTACATTATCTACATGTTACAAACACATAAATCACAGTTTACAATATTGTGACTAAACATTAATCATTTATTTACAATAACTTTATACATACATTTCCACAGATCACACCCCGGACGTGTCTGAAACTATTGAGGCTGATGAAGCTATTGACACACATGTGGAAATTGAGGCCAGACTTTGCAACTCCTACACCCATTACTCCAACTCCAAGTACTAGAAGAGCAAACGTGTCACCACTACCAGACTTTGAGGAAGGTAATGAGGAGCTATCCCAAAGCAGGAATACAACTACATCTGTGGGCAGGACACACAGACACCATAGAGTCCAACAAGCAACCGTCCACAATGATAATGTCTCAGATGACATGGCAGACAGTTTTCCTTTGTTTGGTGGCCTGGAGAAATCCATCATCTCAGTACAGCGCCTGCAAGCCAAGCATATAAAACTGTTAATAGGCATCTGCAAAGCATGTCAAGGGCAATGCTGCAATTGCAGAAGGGACAAGACAGTTGGTTTGCTACCATGGAGAAGGAGCATCGTCTGCAAAGACGCAGGCACAGCCACACATGGCATGCTATGATGCCTTCACTAGAACAATCAATTGATTGGCAGTAGCCACGACCACTCTTGCCAGGAGAACTGTCAATATACAAAATTACATGGGGCACTGCTGCCAAAATGTTGTACGCAGGCCGGTACAAGTGATCACAGCCCTTGAAAACATACAGACACACAACCTGCCTGTCACTAACATTTTGCCGCCACCTGAGAGTGAAGACGGCTCTAGCCTCAGTGCCTCATCTGTGCCAGAAGGATGTTGTACCAGGCGGGCACGCCAAAACACATCAGGAACAGACATATCCCCTCTTCCACAGCCCAGTGCTGCTGAGAAGGCAACCAATGCCAGAGTCCATAAAAAGTTAATTTTGTAGACACTCATAATTATGAGGCTATTTTGTTATGTTTGTGTTTCGATGCTTTGTTACTTTGTTGATACAATAGTACATCCTCTGTGGATACACATGATGATGAAGATTAACATTGTTGCAACCTGAATAAAAGGTGACCTTTCAATCATGCACAAAACGTTACCATCATGTGTGCTGTCTAGTTCTTAGATGTGCTCATCTTTCTTATCTTAAAAATAGTTGTTGGTCATCTCTATATGTCGAGCTTGAGCCTCTGCTGCACGTGTCCCGTCCTGCTAAATTTGTAGTGGTGTAGTTGCTCATCTGAGTCTGAATCTAACTCGATGTTGATGTTGTGCAGACCCTGTATCATGGCTATGTTGTGGAGAATGGCACATGTGGCAATGATTTTACAACACGTCTCAGGTCTGTAAAGCAGTGCTCCAACAGTTTTGTGGAGACATCATGAATCTAGACTTTAGTATACCGAAGGTACGTTCTATTATTGATCGTGTTGTCTTATGTGCCCTGTTGAACTGCCTTTCACTTCTTGTTCTTAGATTCAAGTATGGTGTCAGTATGCAAGGGTGCAAGGCATATGCACTTTCTCCTTAAATAGTATGAAAAGGAGAACCCATTAGGTCACATCACAAACACATTTTTGGACACTGTATGAATTGAGTTTGCAATTCTCTTACCAAGTAAGAAGCCATCGTCAAAGTCACCCTGAGACAGACGGTTATGTATTCCATTGTGGCAGAACATAAAGGAATCAGGTGTGCTGCCTGGGAATCTGGCTACAAGGTCAGTTATGATGCATGAGGCATCACACACTAGCTGTACATTGAGTGAGTGGATGCTTTTCTTATTTCTATAAATGACTTAATTTGCAGAGAGGAGACATATGGCAATATGTGTGCAATCAACACAGCCAATTACATTGGGAAACTGTGCTACTCTGTATTACAATTGATTTGTGGCAAATATTGGGGAGTATTTGGAAAACATATATATTGGTTCACTTTGCTTACCATGGTGTCCAGAAACCTGTGAAAAAACCTGGAAAATGCACTTTGAGACACTCTCTCTGCCACTGCTGTGACTCCCTGGTAACTGTCAGAAGCCAAAAGGTGTAGACAATACAATAACTGCACATATGGTGGGATTGCATTGCTTTTGGGGTCTGTAGCTGAGGTTGTAACTCGGCGATTAATTCAAGAATTACATCACTACTGAGTCTGTACTTCTCATATATCTCCTCCTCAGTCTGTTCAAACAGGGCGACCCTCACCCTAAATATCCTCTCCTGTCTCCTCCTCCTTCTCTGCCTACCAGCCAAAATCATCATCCTCCTCCCCAAGACAGACAGAGCCACAATTCTGAAAGACCCAGATGCATTTTGGGTGGCTTTTTATAGTTTGCACCTGGATACCACCTCATACACGTTGATGGTAATTGCATTTCCTAAATGACCATTTTGCGACTATTCTCAATTAAGAATTGTTTTGTACATAGTGGTTTTTTTTTTTAAATCTTTATTTTCAAAGTTTTTTATACAGCAGTAAACAAAAGAGGTACATAGTTATACACTGTCAGAGATCACGACATGAAGCAATTGTCACAAATATGCGATATTATAAAATGGAACTTAGGCACAACGGCAGGTATGATATTTATAGTAATGGAACTTGTAGGCGTCCGTCCCTTCTACCTCTTCCCCCAACACTGCAGAAGCTATTCACATCCAGTCTATGTCGTATAACATTAGTTATGTAACGATCTCCACCATAACATATAAGGA
The DNA here is from genome assembly GCA_963921515.1 of Calotriton arnoldi. Lineage (NCBI taxonomy): Eukaryota > Metazoa > Chordata > Amphibia > Caudata > Salamandridae > Calotriton > Calotriton arnoldi. The sequence continues at coordinate 716,113 of CAWUFW010000392.1, read as the reverse complement.
ATAATTTGGATATATAGCAAACAATAAGTTAATAACATGCTCGAAGTCATGCACCATCATCCCACACCCTCCGGAACTATACCGCTTTCTACTTGAGAGGCAGATTTCTGGCGTTCCCGTTCAATGTACGTCTTGTATGGGCCCCATATGTCTTTAGGGCGCGAAGAGCTTGGCATGAGGTTTGCGTATAGTTCACAGTTTACATTGAAATAAGCCAGGCTACGGAGCCATCCCTGTAAGGTGGGTGCAGTTCGTCGTCCCCACAGCAGCGCTATTTCACGTTTAGCAAGCAGTAGCCCAAGGGCCGCAAATCTTCTAATCTTTTTGGGAAAATTAACTGTGTACCCTAGGAGTGCAATTTCTGGTGTGGGGATAAGTGTCAGCGCCGTCATGTCACCTAGCGTTATGGATTTGTTCCCAATATGTCTGTAATTTGGGGCAAGTCCATGTAAGATGGGCAAAGTCTGCATGTGGAGCGGAGCATTTCAAACAGTGGTGGGGCCTGGTGGGGTCAATTTTGTGTGACATGGCTGGGGTGTGGTATAGTCGGTGGAGGAACTTAAAATGAATAAGCTTATGTCTACTGTTGAGGGAAACTTCCCTCGTTACCATGCAGCACTTTTCCCATTGGTCGTCGGTAATGGGACGGCCAAGATCTTGTTCCCATGCAGTGCGTATCTTGTCATCCTTCACCGACCTTAGACCAGAACAGGACTTATACAGTTTGGAAATGAGGTGGGTGCCCGTTTCACTCTCAATTATCAATGTTAGTGGGGCAATAGGTGATGGTGTGACCGGGTAAGTCGGTAACGTGGCACGTAATGCTGAGCGAATACGTTGCAGCACAAAGTTATCCATAAAGGATCTGTCGTGGAATCGGGCATCTTCAAATATCGAAAAAATATGATCATTTGGATACAAATCCCCTATCTTTGTGATGTTAAATTTGGCTAATGTGCGTTTCACAAGTGTTTCGTCCGTAATGGGGAGCCAGAGAGGGTTTGGGAGAGGTAGGGCCGGTGAATACAGCGTGGAAGCTCCTAGTAATCTCCATAATCTGTCCCACGCCCAACTAGTAGTGGAAACGGTTTGTATGTCGCACGGGTCGCTGGGGACGCCCTTCGGCAGCACAGTGGACAATTTCCGGGGAAGCACCAGGTCAGCCTCTGGTCTCAAAAAAGGAATTTGTGCATCTGGATGATACCATGCAAATGCATAGCTACACTGAGCCACTAGATAATATAAGTGAAGATCAGGAACTCCGTAACACCCCCTGTCACACGGAAGAGTAAGTACCTGCCATTGAACGCGAGGCCTCTTACCCCCCCAAACCAATCGAATAAGGTATGTGCATAATTGTAAAAAAAAAATCTTAGTGAGGGGGATGGGAATATTATTAAATAAATACAAAAATTTGGGGAGAACTATCATTTTGAGTATAGCGACCCTGCCTGCTATTGATAACGGGAGGCGCAGCCAACGTTCCACCTGAGTTTCCAAATTACTTATAGCACGTCCATAATTCAAGCTAATAATACTAGCAGTGTCTAAGTGCATGTAGATACCTAGGTATTTGACTGAATCGTGGCACCACTCAAGGGGAAATCCGCAGTCCCACGAAGTCGTGCTCGCCGTTAATGGAAAAATTACAGATTTGTGCCAGTTGATGCCCAGCCCTGAAAAGCGGCCAAAGCGAAGTATTTCTCTGATAATAGGTTCGAGATTGTCTTGTGGGTGACACACATAGAGAATGGTGTCGTCTGCATAAAGTGAGACTAATAGGGGTCCTGTGTTAAATTGTAAACCCCGGAGGAGATGCCGCTCCTGAAAATGTCTGATCAGTGGATCCATAGCTAATATAAATAAAAGGGGGGAAAGAGGGCATCCCTGACGGGTGCCACGTGTCAACGAAAAGGGTTGAGATAGTGTACCATTTATGCGGAGCCTAGCCGTGGGTTTGCTATACAGCAAGGCGGTAGTGGCCACAAAGCCCGCCGGCATCCCCATGCGACGCATTACCGAGAGAAAAAAAGGCCATTCTAAAGAATCAAAGGCCTTTTCGGCATCCAACAATACAGCTGCGGCAGGGACTTTGGGATCTATTCTGTGTATGACAGCGAATAGAGTCCGGAGATTTAGTGAAGTGGAACGGTGTGGGACGAATCCGGACTGCGCTGGGGATATAATAAATTCCATTAGTTGAGATAAGCGGCCGGCGATTACTTTAGCCAATATTTTATAGTCCAGATTCAAGAGTGAAAGGGGTCTATAGGAGCTGCATAGTGAGGGGTCCTTGCCAGGTTTGGGAAGGAGAATAATAACTGCTTCCCGAAGTGTGGGGGGAAGAATTTGCCTTTCGAGCACCTCTGCGTAGACTTCAATCAACTGAGGCGCCAGTATATCCTTGTAAGCCTTATAGAAGTCTCCGGTAAATCCATCTAAGCCTGGGGCCGAGGAGCCCCGGAGTGCCTCTATCGCACCAACAACATCCGCTTCGGATATGGGCTCTGCTAGGAAATCCATCATATATTTTTCCAGGTATACCAGTGCAATTTCAGACAAATATTCTTCCTGAGCATTGAGGTCGCTGCCAATCTTAGAACTGTATAAAGCCTTAAAATAATCCAGAAAAGTGTCACGGATCTCCGGGGTGGAGAAAATCGACTGATTTAAGGGAGTGCGTAGCTCAGTGATGTATGCCCTACTGTATGGGGGGTGGAGCATTTGTGCCAGTACTCTACCAGGCCGCTCGCCTTCTCCATATCTTCTAGCAGAGTGATATTTACCCAGATACAACAGTTCCCTGTCTGCGGCTTCGCGAAATTCTACTAAAAGGGCTAGACGTCGTCCTTCAGTGTCAGCGGTGGCATTGCGAAGCAACTCAGTGTCTAGTGCCGACATGTCCCGTTCAAAACGAGCCAGTGTGGTACGCAGGTCTTTTAACACGCCAGCACTTTTAGCAATGCAGACACCCCTTATGTATGCTTTAAAACCCTCCCACAGGACCGCCCAAGTATCAACCGATCCAGTATTAATGGCGAAATAGTCCTCGATGGCTTCCCGGACCTCAGCATTAAAGACCTCATCGTGCAGTGCATTACACGGGAATCGCCACTGCCGCTCAAAGCCTTTGGGGCGAGGGACACCTAGCCGAAGCACCACCGGTGAGTGGTCAGAATATGTTCGTGGCAATGTCTCAAGGGCCTGGAACCAGCCAGCAACACCCGGAGAGACTAGCCAGAAATCTATCCTGGTCCACGTGTTATGGTATCCAGAGTAATGTGTATACGTTGTACCTGTAGGATTGTGTTTCCGCCCAATGTCTATTAATGAAAGCTGTCTGCAAATGTCCTGCAGTGCGCGGCGGGAACGTGGCTTGGAGTCTGGGGATGAAGAGTTGCTGTCCAAACTGGGATCCAATAGTAAATTGAAGTCCCCTCCCATTATAATTAGGCTAGGTGCGAGTTTCAGTAAGTGTATATGCAGGGAGTGGGAAAAATCGGGAGTGTCAATGTTCAGACCATAGACGCCTATCAAGGCCATAAAGTGTCCCATGAGTGTGCCTGTAACAATCAGAAATCGGCCTTCACTATCTTCTACCACTTTGCCAGGGCTGAAGGCGACTCTCTTATGAATTAGGAGGGCAACGCCCCTAGCGTAGCTACTATAATTAGCGAAATATCTGTGAGCCCCCCAACTAGCCGCCATGCTGGTAGTGTCGGTTTGGGATAAATGGGTTTCCTGAAGACAGGCGATGTCAACCTTATGGCGCAATAAATAAGTGAGCACCTGGCGTCGCTTGCGGGTGTTATTGAGGCCCCGTACATTCCAGGACATAAGGGACAGTCCAGAGGGTCCATCCATATTACCTAGCTGTGCCATAGTGGATGTACATCAAGAAATACGTGAACAAATTGCTAGTTAAAAAAATATCGTGTGACAGTGACCTTTTTCTAGGATGATTGAAAATACGTGAACAGTGCAAATTTCCCTCCCACCTCCCACCACCCAGCCTCACCCAAACCCAAGTAAGGCAATACCATGACCAAACATTCAGCTGGAAGTGCCAGCTAATTTTACATATGGATGAAGAACTTCTTGAAGGGCACTTCCGTATAAACTGAAACAAAAACAAGAACAAGGTGTACACCTTGAGGGGTGGCAACGCCACGTCGGTCGGACAACTAACTTACGAAAAAACAGATGAATAGTGTGCATTATCCATTATGACAGCAGAGTCAACATAAGAGATTAAGAATGCCACATCAACCAGTCCCTGAACTGGAAAAGAGTTCCATACTGGCATCAGAACCGCTGTGCGGAGGAGAGGGGCCACTCCCAACAGTCCCGGCCCCATTGTTGTTTTTCTTGTAAGAGTGGCAAAATTCCTGCGCCTCCGTCGGAGTGTCAAAAATGCGGGAGCGGCCTCCCACATCTACTTTTAGCCTTGCAGGGTAAAGCATGCCATATTTCAATCCCAGGTTTCTAAGGGTGGCCTTCACCCCATTAAACTTGCGGCGGGCATCCTGGACCATTACAGTGAAGTCCGGAAAGAAGGAAAGTTTAGAGTCCTGCCAAGTGTTGTCTCCACGCTCCCGGGCAAGGCGTAAGACTGAATCTCGATCTCGGAAATTCATGATCTTCCCAATGATGGGTCTCGGTGGGAGGCCAGGGTTCGGCCTGGGGCCAAGGGACCGGTGAGCACGTTCTATGACAAAACCCAGGGTGAAGGCCTCCCTGCCAAACAAATCAGATAGCAAGTGTTCCACGAAGAGATCCATCCTCCCTGTAGTAGCGGTCTCCGGCACGCCCAAAATGCGCACGTTGTTACGCCGGCTGCGCGCCTCCAGGTCCTCGTTCTTACTTGCGACCTTTTTGAGGAGTCGTTCCACTCTGTCCAGGCGTTTCAGCGACTGTGCCGTGCTGTCCTCAATGTCCGAAACGCGGGCTTCTGCAATGTCTAGGCGTCGGTCATGTGCTTGGACTTTGGCCCCCATATCGGCCAGGCTTTAGTCCAGTGCATCGAATCTTCCATCTAGGGCCTTGAAACCCGCCCTCATCTCTTGGATCATCCATGCCGACAATGAAGGGAGGTCGCCTACGCGGTCCGCACTGTGGGCGCCGTCCGCCATGGTGGGGGCCTCTTCGGTAGTTCCTTCTGCTATTTTCTCAAAGGGCAAGGTCCTCTGTTTAGGGTCTTTGCGGCCCATGTCGCGGCGCAGAGATGTAATGCGGAGGCAGAGTGACAATTAGGTCCCGGACACAATCAGCGGGACCGGACCTCCTCCAGGAGTCAAGCAGGATGAGTTCAGTGGCGGTTTAAGAAGAAATCTGAGATCTTGGCACGGTTCACCGCAGATCTAAGGTTCAAGAGGGAGCACTGTGGACCACGTGACTTACAGATCGCACAGACGGACACCCATGACCAGAGTTGTTTCTTAACGTGAGGTTTCTACTGCTGCTGTGCTCTTCGTGTGAGCGCCAGGAGGTCTCAATCGTGTGGAACAGCAGAAGATCAGGGGAGCGCAGTTCTGGGCCCACCAGAGATCGATCGGGTCACCCGATCACCAGGCCCTGTCTGCAGCAAGTGTTGTGGAGATGTGAAGGGGCGCAGTGGGACCGATCGCCAAAGAGAAAACCCCACTCGTGATGTACGGCTTCCAGTCCAGGGACACTGTGCGGGGAGGCTTTCCTGCCTCAGGACTTCGTATGAGAGCGGTTCTCTAGCAGGTCTGGGAGCAGGCGTAAGCAGGCACCAAGCATCAGAGGCCCAAATGGTGTCGAGTAGGCCTCGTGGGGGAAGAGGGGTGCCGGGCTGGGGCCGTGCGGCCGGACGCTACATATGCGGGGGAAGGCACCAGAAGGGCTTCCCCCCGCCGTCTCATACGCCTCCGCACTCGCCTGCCGCCCAGCAAGGCGTGCAGTCGGCCCTATCTCTCACGCAGCTTCTTGGCAACGGCGAGCGCGGTCAGTGCGGATCAGGCGTGGCCGACACAGCCGACCAAATAGCCTATATGCGGCGCATCAGGGGGGTGAAGTCACCACAATTGGCCCGCGACCGGCCCGATTAACGCAGCCACAGGACCCCACTCACCTCCCGGCCGGGTGGCACCTCGATCATCTCGCGGCCGCAGCAGGGCTCAGGACGTCACGCTCGTCTCTTCTCACGCCCCTAGAACGCCGACGCCTGAAACAGGGGTGAAGGGCGTCTCTGAGCCTCAGAAGTGGCTCGTCGGCATCAGGGGTTGTTCCGCCGCACAGTGCCGCCGGTTATTGAGCAAGATCTTCGGGGCATGAGGCGGATAATGCCGGAAAGGTTGTCCGAACAGGCGGAGCTTCAGTAGCAAGCGGCCATCTTGGACGCCTGCGTGGCCACGCCTCGTTTTGTACATAGTGTTAGCGGTTCGCTATTTGGAAATCCCAAATTGCGATTTCGCATTTGGGAATTCCAAAATGTGATTTCTACATGATGGAAATCACATTTTGCACCACTGAAAATGCCTTTCGTACATACCAAAATGACATTTGGATTTCCTAACAGCCTGAAATTGTGATTTGCTCCATTAGGAAATGCAAAATGCCTTCGTACAGCTGGCCCTTAGAGGGGAAGTCGATTGTTACTGCATTCTGATTTAGTGTTCTTTGAAAAGGGGTGCCTTCTCCTCTTTCCTAAATTGGAGAAGGATGGGGGAGGTGGGTGGTACTGATTGACATAGAGATTGTTCCAGATCCCGAGGGCACAGATGGAAAAGCCATGTTACCTTGTTTCATATCCTTGTTGCACTTCCCCAGTCTGATAGTGTCTTTGCTGCAGATATGCTCAGAGCCACCAGAGATAGACATGGGCACTGGGCTTTATGACATTGTAGATGATGAAGCTAGTTTTGAAGATCATGCGAGCAATAATCCAAAGCAGGCATTTAATTTTCTTATATTCAATTAATAGCAGCATCAAGTATGAATTGCAAGAAAAAGTGCTCAATGTGCAAGGTGAACACACAGTGCTCGTGAAGCTCATGTGAATGGTGCAAAGTGATACACATAAAATAAATTAAAGGTAAAACGTAAGGGTAATCCAGTATTGTAAACTAAATGTCAAAAGTTCATATATGCGTCATTGCACAATAGGTATCCTTTTTCAGCCAGAAAACTGTTGATGGCATTTCAACATCCCACAATCAGGTCGTCATCAGGACAAAAAGGAGCACAAAAGGGGTTTGATTGCTGCCTGAAGAGACATGGTGTGGAAGACAAAGGGAAAAAAACAGAAAGGGGAAAGGAATTAATAACAAGCATTGGCATAGCCAATAGGTCTCACCTTTGGGACCTTATAAGTGTTTAGCTAGAGCTATTGGTTTTGCCAATGTTTGTAATGGCAGCGGGGCATATTAGTTTGAAATTAGTATAATATAATATATATAGAAGCATTGATATCAGCGATAGAAAACGAAAGTTTGAATTAAGATGTTGTGAGTATAGGGGGTTAGAAATAAACATGTGAGAAAGGGAGATGGAGTTAGTAGGAGGGGAGAGTAATTGAATATAAAGAATTATACCCAGAGGAAGGATAAAGAGTTATAGAGAAAGAGTAGTAAGAGAGAGAGCGACTTTATGAGATAGTAAAATAATGATAGTATTAGTGCTTGTAACAGAGAGAGGAGGCACAAAGAGGCAGAGACAGTAAACAGATTTAAGAGCACAAAAAGACAGTATGCAGAAAGACACGTAGAGGTACAGGGGCATGAAGACATAGGGCCGTAGAGAAAGGGGCCATAAACATGTAGGCTAAAAGGACAGCAGCTATAGAGAATTAGATAAGGAATACAGAAAAAGATGCTTGGAGCATAGACAAGTGAACAGAAACATAAAGGGAACAGAGGGATGTGCAGCATAGAGAGAGGATATATTGAGTGAGATGGGATAGAGAGAGCGTTAGAGACACATGCAGAGATAATTGTGCTTTGAGAGGCAGAGTGAAGAGAGAGATAAAGTATAAAGATAGCGAAAGAGCGAGAGTTAGAGATTAGTACCAAACAGGTAGAGATATATGGAGAGAGAACTGAAAGGCATAGTGAATGGAGAGAGACAAGACAGAGAGAGATGAGTTACAGAAATTGGATAGAGACACATGGAGAGACAATTGTGCTTTGAGAGGCAGAGCGAAAAGTGAGAGACAAGGTATCAAAATAGAGAAAGAGAGACATTAGTAATAGAAACAGGTAGAGACACGTGGTGAGAGAACTTAGAGGCATAGTGAAGAGAGAGATAAGGTACAGAGGGAGAGAGATGAGTTATAGAAACAGGGAAAGACATAGCTAAATGGGTTAACTGACATTGGTTTTGTGTTTGTATGAGTTGGGGGTGAAGCTGAGAAAGGGAGGGCGGTACAAAAGAGTGCAGGAGAGTGAGAGAGTTGCAGAAAAATGCCTGGATAGATAGTTTTTCTTGCAATCCGTTGTTTTGGCAAAAGTACCACCGAAGGTCAAAACGAAGGAGCAGTGGTCAAGCGGGCAGGTACGGGTTAGTAAACAGGGCTGTGATAGGGACAGAGACACCTTCAGATTCATGGTTTCTTCAAAACAAAGTACCGGAATGTAAAAAGGTTTAATGTCTTTGTGACTTAGGGTGAAAGAGCATGTCACACTTTAGAACACACATGAATGGGGGAACAGGGCGAGGCTGTGCATTGACCCCAGTGATTTCTTCTCATATCCGCTTGAATGGGGCGGTTTTGTGTTTTAACTTCCATGTGTAAGCAATGCATGCCTGCCATGAAGGCAGACCCTGTGGGATGTTTCCATGGTATGTGCGCTCGCGTCAGTACTGGGGCACCGTGCTTTCCCTGTTTACACTGCACGTGAGTGGGGTGGGGGCGGGGCACAAAAAAGCATAGCGGCGAGAAATGTCGGGCAGTGTGTTTTAAACTTCCTGGAGGCCTGCTATGCTTGCTGCTTCACTGTTCTTGTTTGAACCGTTTTTTTAAAGTATAAAAGTACTTATTGCAAAACTTGCTGTGCAGGAGCACAGACGCAGGCAAGAGATGGCATCACGTGTGTGAGGGCTAGAAGCACAGAGGTGAGAGAGCGCGACGTGGAGGCACTACTGGAACCCACCACCGACTCCTAACGTGTAGAAATGGAAGGAGATGCACGTTGAAAGGTTCTGCACCTGGTGTTATTATGTGCTCATCCCTGCGCGTGCTGGAGTTTGCTACATCTGAGCGTCACTCGCTGTGTTTTGCAGAAGAGAGACCAATCTGCAAGTAGATCAACTACTGGATGGCCCAACTTCCTGCATATCCCCTGAACAATTTGTGTTGAAATCACTGAGAGACTCATGTACTAAAAAGGTAAAAGTGGTTGCAATGTGCACTTCAATGTTTACCGAATGCGCTCCTATTTTGTGAACCGGGCTATGGAGAACGGGAGGGGGTGAGAGCATTGCGAAGATGGACAGCGGGATGGCCCCTGCGCGCTGAAATCTACCGAATGCGCTCCTATTTTGTGAACCGGGCTACGGAGAACAGGAGGGGGTGGGAGCATTGTGAAGATGGACAGAGGGATGGCCCCTGCGCGCTGAAATCTTTTCAAGCACTCGTGCTTGTGCTGGCATCCACCTTGCGGGAGCGAGCAGTGGCGCGCGGCCCATCTGTTTTCAATTAGCGCGCGCGCCGCTGCTCGCTCCCGCAAGGTGGATGCCAGCACAAGCACGAGTGCTTGAAAAGAGCTGACCAATTTCTAAAGGTCATCTCCTAGAGCAGCGTATGCGCGCTGCCTAGGCGAGACCTAAAAAAAAATAATGAATAATACCTGACTTCAAGGGCTGGAAAGGGCCACATCTCAAGTACCTGTATGCATTCCATAGAATACTGTAAAATGAGGAGGAACATAAAAAATGTATTGAATTGTATTAAAAGGTCTGCAAAAATGCATCAAAATTGAGGGAGGTGCACAACCAGTATCACACCAACGTGAGAAGCATATGTACACTCACAATTAAATTTAGGGATGTCCGTACTAGTCGGGACAAAAAAAAGGGGGGGCGATAGATGAATATGTGGCAAGAGGAAAAACATTCCACTATATACAAGGGCCTTTAACTACTTATATATTAATGGTGGAGCAAGAGGGCATCTGTAAACCAACCAGCGCTGGAAATCGTCGCTGTGTATTAAGCTGGCAAAGGGGAGTGTGAGGAAGCTTCTTCAAATTGTGCACTCTCATGTAAAGGCTGATATTCCAGCAGGGAGAAAAATTAGAACATACCTGTAGGGAAGAAATTCATCTGACAGGAGAAATGGCACCAAGAGGTGAAGCATGAGAAATTGTGGTGTTCTGGTAACGATAAATTGTGGATTTCTGGTAAATGTACCTATTAGGTATAAACATGGCAGACATCATGATGTGCAATGTCCGGTGCATCAAAAAGACTAGATAGAGCGTGCACCGTGCCATTTGAAGAGCACTGACAAGGGGAACAGTATGAAAAAGTAGACTAATCAGCGGTAAAAAAGAAACCGCAACAGGATATTAGAAAAAATGGTGGTGGATGTCTTCAATAAAAACCCTAGAGATCATGAGGGAACAATCACTTTCAGAGATTCAGCCAATATAACAGTGTGAAGTCAGTAATAAATCATTGAAAACAGGGACTGAATCAATCATGCTAAGAATTATATTAAGTCTTGCTAACACATCAAAATTGGGCTTACAGTCAAAGGAGAAAACATTGTAGTTCGGAGGATAAAAGTCCAATTAAACAATGTCAATCAATGGAAAACTTGTGAAGCAACTTGACAGAAGGACATCACATAAAAGAAACAAATAAGGTTCTATTGCACAAAATAACTATTGCCAATATAACAGTGTGAAGTGAGTAATAAATCATTGAAAACAGGGAATGAATCAATCATACTAAGAATTATATTAAGTCGAGCTAACTCATCAAAATTGGGCTTACAGTCAAAGGAGAAAACATTGTAGTTCGGAGGATAAAAGTCCAATTAAACAATGTCAATCAATGGAAAACTTGTGAAGTAACTTGACAGAAGGACATCACATAAAAGAAACAAATAAGGTTCTATTGCACATATTCAATCATCACAGTAAGAAATGTCTCAGCATCTCAAATGGTGGAATCCTCAAGAGTGGAACAAAACATAGTAGATAACATCAGGGCTAGGTATGGTCCTGGTTTTGGTTATTGTTATGTATTTGCATGAAGAAAAGCCCAATTAAAGTATGCCAGCCAAAAGAGCAACTTTATAAAATCAAGCGACAAATGGACAAGTTACAAAGAAGAACCAACTAGGCTCTCATGCACATATCAAATAATAACAATGATTAATACCCTGGCATGCCAAAGGGAGAAGGATCATCAAGAACAACGCAAACCAACATGTGATATATAGTAACTGCCAATGGTTAATCAAGCTTATGAGTGTTGTTAAGGTGTTTGATTGTCATTTCAAATTACATGTTGACCATACTATTCCATTCATCTAATGCATTTAGTCCATTGTTAACAGTGTCACATTTATAGATCCAACAACACTCACAACGTGTGAGCAATTACGATAAGTTGCCGCCTTGTATTGGGAGTCGGGTTGTTCTATGACCTGCCACACCAAATCCTTTTCTGAGTGGTTGTGTGTAGAAAAATGTGCTACCAGGGGGTGTTCTCACTGCCACAATTACTGCAACTTTTGGGCTGCATGAAACAGATTTTGATCATTTGGGTGGTTTGCCCAATGTAGAGAAGTCACATGGGCACCGAATGGCTTATATTACATTAGTGAATCTGCAGTTTGTAAATTATTTCAGGGGAGTACGATGTTGTTCTATGTTTTAAATTCCTGGCATTAAAGGTTTGTTGACATACATAGCAATTCTGACATTTATAAGTGGGGGCAAACCCCAGCTGGAAGTTATCAATTGGTTATTGGACGTATCCTTGGGGGTGCACGTCAGGGCATGCGCCAAAAGGTCGCCCAAGTTCTGTCCTCTTTTGTACGAGAATAGAACTACAGAAAATAGATCATGAAACAGAATTATATTCCAATTCTTCTTGATTATTTTGCTCACCTTGTTACTAGATGGGCAAAATGTGGACATAAAGGGGATGTGTACATTTGATCTTTGTTCTTTAGGAGTGAGTAACGTGTCCGTGGGGCAATACCATGTGCATTTCAATGATCTCGATATTAGGCATTTGGGATAGCCCATTGGCAATCGTTTTTTGAGATTAAATAGCTGCTTCATGTAATGGATCCTTGCGCCATTTACAATCTTTATGAATACATAGAAATGGTCTGTAGGGCAGACCATCACGCAGGCATCCCCGTTAATTACAAGTGTATTGCAATAAGGTATTTCTCTCAGTTGATTTTTCGGTATAGAGATGTGCTTATCTTACCATCTTGTACCTGTATAGATGAGCCAAGAAATGGTACGTTATTGGCTTTTGCTTCAAATATGAAGGGTAGGTATATATGTGTGTGATTTAGCCAGTTCACAAAGTTTGACAACTATTCAATGCTGCCTCTCCAGATCAGTAAGATATTATCAATATATCTTTCCTTAAATGGATATGGTCATGAAAAGGATTATTAGGTGTTCAACACTTGGCTGGTTTCAAAATCGTCAACGTAAAGAATCGCAATGCTAGGTGAAAAGCAAGCGCCCATAGATACGTCATTCTTCTGAAGGTAAAACATATCTGAATGTAGAATATAAATATGCATGAGTACAATTTCAAGAAGTTCAATGATGAAGTCTGTGGGGATACATGTGGGGCATGTTTTAGTGTCCAGGAGTTTTTGGATAATATCAATGCCTTCACATTGGGGGATATTTGTAAATAAGGATTCTATATCTAATCCTACCAAGATGTCTGTATTGGGGTCAAAATTCATGTCCTCTATTGAGCCAATTAGGTCCATACTATCCCTAATGTAAGTTTTAGTAAAGGGAATGAAATTGTTAATCATCACATCTATATATTTGCCCAGTGGTTCCAAGACAGAGCGCCAACTTGAAACAATGGGGCAGCCTGGTGGGTATTTTTGGCAAGGCATAAACTGCTGGGGTTCAGGGGCCGATATTGTTGAGGAACAGATATTCCTATTTGGAAATTATGGGGCAGATTTACAAGCCCCTTGCGACACTTTTGCGCAGCCGTTGCATCACTTTTTGTAACGCAGAGGCGGCGTAAACAATGCGCCACGTTGCGGCCCATTTACAACGTGACGCATCTAGGGAGATGCGTCACGTTGCAAAGCCCTGTGCCATATTATACCTGCATCAGGTATAATGTATGCAGTGTGGGCGTTCCCACGTGGGAAGGACTCGTAGAAGTGATGCTGGGAAATCTATAAGATTTCACTGCGCCACTTCTAGGACGCCACTGCATCAAAACCTTACGCATGCTCGGAGCAGGCGTAAGGAGTGACACAGTGTATTAAGTATAGGCCTCCCCCAAGCATTGCTGGAGTTGCATCATGATTGTGACACAACCCCAGCAATGCATGAATTTTGCGCTGACACATGCGTCAAAATTTCTGACGCATCTGTCAATCCTTGCACTATGGTGCACCGTATTGTAAATACGTTGCATCCATGGTGGTGCAAGGATTTCTTTGCCCGGCGCAAAGAAATTTACGCATCTCCGCTCTAACGCAGAGATGCATCAGTTTCTTATAAATAAGCCCCTATATCATTATCCAAGGCTGATTTAGTAGCCCTTCTGATCTGGGAATGTATTTGTTTCAAAGGATCACCAGGGAGGGGGCAATAGTGATCAGTATTGGAAAGTAGTTGCATGATCTCAGTCCCATATTTATCTTGGTCCATCACCGCAATGCCACCACCATTATCAGCTGGTTTGATGATAAGGTCATGGTTAAATTTCAATGAAAGTAAATCCTGTTGCTCTTGAAATTAAAGGTTATATGGTAAATATTCGAAACCCTGTCTCAGCTGCATTACATCTTGTAATACCAATTTTTTAAAGATCAAGATTTTTGGTGGCTTGGTTCAGGAAGGTGGATAGAAGGTGGAAGGGGCTGAAAATGAGTAGCGCCAGCCATTATATCCCTTGGCTTATCCGCAAAAAAAGAAAATTAAATTGAATATAAGAAAATTAAATAACTGTTCTCTTCATAATGATGCCCTTTGGGACATTGTTGTAAGATCTAAATATTACCCAGGTCCCTTTAGGTTTATGAGTGACTCCTGTTGTATATACTATGATTCAAGTGTATAAACACTAGTATGCTATTTCTGAAGTCACTTTCTAGAAGGACCGTTTTTTTTCTTTAGTAGAGAGCTGGTACCAGGCCATCTTGTTTTTCATGTTTAGTGAGGGTGTGGTCAGTATCCAGGGTGACGGCTCGAGTTCAAATCTGTCCTGGTTCATGTTGAGGAGCCAAGTTTGGGCTAGTTGTAGGTTGTTGTTCTTATCAAATGGCAGGTTCTGATGGGACTGAGCTTCAGTACAACTAGGTCTGGATGAGCTACAGGCAGTGTTTGGGGCTCTAGATAGCAGGATCAGAGAGATTTTCAAGTAGAGCTCTGTATCACTGGTGTGTTATGAATTTAGATGCTGTTATTGGTGAGCAGAGTCTGAAGTGGCTCCATGTAAAGACTGAAAATGATTGGTGCCAAGAAGGAACCCTGGGTGACTCTGCAGCTGAAAGGGAGCTTCTGGGACTTGGAAGTGGTCATGTGAGCAAAGTGGTATTGTTGGATAGGTAAGAGAGGAACCAGTAAAGGACGTTGCCACTGATTCATAAACCTTTGCTAGAACTTTGCCCTCAGTATTACTACATACCACCAGGTAAAACCTGGCAGCAAGGAACAGGAAAAAAAATAATTACACCCCCGCCCCCACCATGGGAGAAAACTAACATGAACGGGGGCTCATTAGTGTTTTATTTTTCAAAAAACAAGTCTCTCTTTAGGAGGTATGGTTGGATGGGCTATGCTTTGGGCCGGCCATTGCTTGGATACTGACCTCAGTATTTAATATTCAAAGGATATTGTCTGTTATGATGCACACACATATTGTGGCTTCCCAGTTTTATGAACCAATACCACTATAGCTGTTCTCTGTCTTAGCTGATCACAACATAGTTAACATGTGTTTAATCTGTGGGCTGGCCAGTTTCTTGAATACCTCTTCCTAGAAACTGTTCGGCTGTAGTGCCTCACACAACTGTGTCTGGCCCGAAGCGAGAGGCCTCCTTCTCAGAAATCTTGTGCTCCCAAGTAATCTAGTGTTCCACATGCAGCAGCAGTGAAAGATCATTCAGAAACTGGTACACTCCCTTGCTATTCTAGGCTGTGTGAGGCTCATAAAGAGTTTCAGCACATCCCCTTAGCCAATAACCTATCCTTTTCCATTGCCAAGTTTAAATCACCCCTACTATTCGGGTACCTTCTAAAATCTGCACTAGTATTGCCCCCAATATTTCCAAGGTCTGTCTTTGCAGTTTAGGAGATGCTTACATTGATACAACTATTATACTTCCACCATCCCACACTCCTCAAACTGTTCTATAGCAAGCATGTGCATCCACTTATAGCCTCTCCATCTCAAAACTCACATTCCTTGTACGTAGAACCATCAACACCCTAGAACTACTTCATACCCTGCATGTGCAAGCTATTTTTATCCCCCCTACCACAAAGTGACAGTTATTACCCGGATGTGTTTCCTCAACCAGAGGACGATGAAAGGTGGTTCTGGTTCACTAGTTTTTTAAATCCATCAGTGTGTGTCCTCATTCCCTGTATGTCTGAGCTGGTGTCTGGAATGATGAGAGTAAATGATGTAATAGAAGATTGGTGTGTGGTCTGGAGTGGTAGCTAGGAGATAGGAACAGTTGGGAGGGAAGATGGAGTTCTAACTGGAATTACCTGCTGTTGGTGTAACCTAATGGTTGGCATGCAATAAATATCTTACCTCAAAACTGAATGTCCCCAGACTATTCTATGAAGACACTGCTCTCTAACTGCAACAATTAAAACTGACTTTCCTTTGATCAATTTGCTTCCAAAGCCTCTGCTTTCTAATGAATGCAGGGAAACATGATATACTAATAAACTGATTGGTTGATTAAATAAGTCCTTCTCCCTCAACAAACTAATATATTTGTCTAACTGCTGAGTCGCCTTAAAGAGTAGGGGCCTGATCTAGGGTTTGCCAGATGGAGTGAATGCAGACATGGTGATAAAGGACTTTACGTCTCCCACTCTGCCTTCATTTCGTTAACTAAATTGAGAGATGTACGCTGGCTCTGTGGACATCTCGATATCACTGAAGTTCCTGTCAATATTGGAAAAGTTTGCTAGACAGCCCCTTCAAACATTATGGCCGGCTGTCAAACTCTTCCAAAGATTTCTATTTTTCAAAAACAAGCTCTCAAAGAGAGAGTTTGATTTTGAAAAATATAACACTAATGAGACCCCGAGAATATGGGAGCTTTCTCCTGTGGTGTGGGGGGGTTTAATTATTTTTTTCCTGTCCCTCAACACCAGGTTTTACCTGGTGATATGTGGTAAGTGGTCACAATAATGAACACTTGATCCAAAACCGTCCATACATGTTAATTTACTCATACCATTAAGAGTCGCTCAATTGACTAAACGGTTTATATTCCGAATCCTATAAACGAAATTTATAACATGCTCAAACATTCTAGATTCTTACTTAAAAGAGAACAAGTCTTGTCAAATTAAAAATAAAGAGTGAACTATTTGTAAGACATCACTTGCTGACGGACATGAAAAAATACACATAACGCTGTACATTCTAAATACAATGCCGTCGGAGAAAAGGATACACCAACAGAGTATATTTCACTCTATTGGCATAAACCTGGTGGGCTGCCCAACTCAAAGTCGGGGTGGAAGACCAAGAGTTGGTGGAGAGGATACTCTGTCGCCATTGTCACAGCGTACCCTCTCTGCCAAACTCTAAATCGGGCCTTATGTGTTTGATCCAAGAACAAATAATTTTTTGCTTGAATATTTACGTTTGTTCTGTGTATTATTTAGATGTGCATTGTCATCAAATATTTGTGAAATCATAGTGGTGGCCATAATATTATATCACTCTATAAAGAATTTTGAAGATTGGTATTTTTAACATTATATGAAAACAAGTATATTAAAGAGTTAATGTCCATAAAGAAGATTAAAATGGTAAAGTGTTATCGAGTTAGACAATTAGAGCAATCAAATCAAGTCCCCAGCACCTGTTTCAAAAAGTAGTAATAAGTGGTGGTCGGCAGGTAAAAACTCAATTTTGCTTTGTTCTGAATGCAGACAAACTAGCCATCTATATCCATCAATAGTTGTAAAAAAATATCCCCTACAACCTTCATTTGAGTATACTTGATTTGATTCTTGCAGAGAGATGATGTTGGTGCATCGCTGATAAATTGTTCTGTGATGAATAAGAAGATTTCAATGCTTAGTTTATCTGAGGCAAGTGACAAGATGAAAATACAGGCCAGATACATGGTCCAAGTGCCCTAAAGATGCTGTATCCCATCTTTATTCTTAGGCTTTGCCTTCCTGTGACATAAAGCCCCTAAGGTCCGACTCCATTTTAAGTAGGCTCCGATGCTATCTTAGGTAATGGGAATCACCATTTTCTTCAAATTATGCAGAATTATTGTCATGTTTGCTATTGACCTAGATATCATCTGACCTAATCATTCCAAGAACTGTGAAAGTGTTAAGTCATTCTGACAATAACATAGACATAACAACTAATGCAACATCGGTCTTGGTCAAATGTCAAGGTCAAATAAGAACAAACACAGACTTATAGCCAAAATAGTGTAGTCTGAATTGACGTTCATTTACCTTATATGTTCAAATGGATATGTCTGAGATGCACACCTTGATGCACATAATCTATGTCAGACATTCCCAAACCTATGTCAGAAATTCCAATCTCTGACAAGATTTAATACATAAGGACTGCCCCTTGACCACTTGGGAGGAGGGGTCCTTCACCCAGATTAGCATACAAAATACTGCCGGAAACGGTCTTAACTGGAAGTGAAAAACTTTATTTCCATTGAAAAGTTGCCTAAAAGTAACACAAAATAGTGCGTTGTGCTGCTTTGTGTTGCTTTGCATCAAGGGAGTGTCCGTAAGGGTGGTACAAGGGTGTTCCTATACAACCACTCATGAATTTTGACACAAAGCCCTATCTAATAATATTTGCAGAAAGAGCTTTGTGCCACAAAATACTCCCCCTTGAGTCTGGGGCAAAGCAGGAGAAAAGCTTTTTTCTCCAGATTTTGCATGTGTCCTGCCCTCTACAACATACAAAGTAGAAAAAGGTTTAAATTATGTAAGAGCAAAGTATTTTGTAGTGGATGGGTACCATTCTAGATGCTAAATATGAGAAATACATCTTTGTACTATGGTACAAAGGTGTGTGTGTGGTGCAAGGCAGCCTAACTGTGCACCAGCGCTTGGAAAGAGTGCAGAAGCACCCCGTCTTTTTAGATATGACACTGTCCTGCTCTCTCCCTCTCACACACAGCAGCACAACATTTTCGGTTGCTGTGCTGAATTGTATCAAATTTTTGTAAATCTGCCCCATAGTTCTTTCCTCCTGGCATAGGCAACCGATCATTTAACTCTATATATCTGTGTTCTGTTAGCTAGACTGCTCCTTCTTCATTCACCGCCTTTTTATCCAAAGTGTGTGTGTCTGTTAGCTGCTTAAAATGGACTTTCAAGAGACATAGCTTCTTTCCAAGACCCCGGGACAACTAGGAGATGTTTTTATTTGGCCAGCCACAATGGAACAGGGGCTTGCGCCTACTCAAGCAGTCCTACTCACTGATCGAAACCTGTCCCCAAAGTGACCAGCGCATATATTTTTCATCTAAAGGTGCGGAGGAGGAGAGGAGTCAAGCATATTTTTAAATCTCACCTTCATTTTATAATTAATAGGATTTAATATAATCTTGCATTGACTATGAAATAATGTTTACATAGCGGCGCGTGAAAAGATCATTGCCCGTTTACAATTGGTTGAATAGGCAGCTGCTAGATTAGTCGCAGGCCTCCTGAAGAGGCATGAGGTATCTTGTATGTCCGATGCTCCCCGGGAGGAAAAGAATTGTGATTATGTCCCTGGCGGGGGCGTAGCTTGGTAAGTAAGATTGGGGGTTGTAAGCTTCAGATTTCCCAACAATCACGCAAGCATCTCTTGTTAAAATACATTATGAGAAGCAAGGCATGGGGGGGGGGGGTGCTTAAGAGGTAGTGGAAAGAGATGGGAGTGCGGATTGTTAGGGGTACTTAAAACAATATGTAGTGGTATTGTCCCATGCGTAGAGGTGACATATTAGACGTAGCCAAGTGGTGTCTTTGAAGGATATTTATTGAGACCATAAGATCTGTAGTAACAGCCCCACCCGGAGCATCCTGCTAGCTGCTCAGCCCATCTTCCAACTGTCAACACTCACACCAGGCACCCAAGCATTCCACTCATGTCCATCACACCAACATTCCACACAGAACACTCACACTGGCTGAGCAGCTAGGAACAAGGTGAAAGGGAACATTATAACATAACATGAGGATACTACATTATCTTATCCCTTTTAAATTGAAAACTGATAAAACCATACTAAAAATGCAAAAAACTATACACAACAATGTACAAATGAAGATAATAGTCCATAACACTGGGATGGATGGTAAAACCACATCACGAGAGGTAACACAGACCAAACAAAAGAGGAAAGAAGAATGAAAAGATACAAATGAACTATCACCATCCTCCTCCTTTAATATATAAACAAAAAGAAAATAGAGAATGTACAGCTCACAGACACAAAGTGAGCTAACACCACATGAAAAGACATATGAACACATGCGAAAAGAGTAAAGGGAATAACGCACCCCAGAACTCTAACACTATGGGTGGACAGCACCCAAGAAAGTACCAGACCATAGTAACTGTGGGGAAGGGACCGTAACCCAACACACCACCCCTCATGTAAGGGACACATGCTAAAATGGGACTGGGACCCAAAACGTAAGCTGTGTAAATGGGACTAAAACCCATTAAGTCATCCCTCTAGACAGGGTAGAATGACCTAAAAACCTCCCTCATGTAAGGGTAAAACACATTTTGAATATAACAAACAACATGCGTTATATGGGACTAACACCCATAAGGACAAGTGCAGCAAAAAGACTACACAACATGACCAAAGTGCAGCACAAGGTGACTTACACACACAATACGTCCACGTGAAGCACAGGGTGACTTACACACAATATGTAAAACATGAAGCACAGGGTGACTTACACACAACACGTGACGCGCAGGGCGACTTACACACAAGACAGAAAAACGTGAGGCGCAGAGCGACTTACACACAAAACTACAACACGTGAGGCGTGGGGTGACTTACACACAAATCGAAAAACATAACATAAAACGAGTAAGTGGGGCTAATACCCAAAAACACACACCCTATGTAGGGATGTAACATAACATGTAAATGGGGCTACACCCCATAACCCAACATAGTGTAAGGGTTAACATCATAAGTGTAATGTGACTAACAAAGTGGAAATGGGAGTAAATCCCACTCCAAGAAAAAAAAAAAAAAGGAAACAAGCCCCTTAAGCCACCCCACAAGTAAAACTAAAGTGGCTTAATAAGTGGACATGACACAAAGACCAATTCCTTCGATAACCACGAACAATGAACAAGACGACTACCCACATGTAAGAGTGAGTACGAACACAAACAGTAAGATAACGGGGAGACAATGTCCAAAAACAATCCCATATAGGATAAGCAACATGCCAAGAAGCAACGTATGACCAGAACCAATTACGTTAGGACAACGTCAATACAGACACTGAAAATAACACACTGCAATACACTGTAGAACATGACAAGATGAAAAAACACCATGACCAACAGACAATGAAAACTACGCCGGTGAGCGACCTCTCACCCGAGAAATGTAAATCTGACCGGACACTGGTTAATGCAGATAAGAAGAAACACTCACAGGTTTGAGATTTCAAAGTACTGTATGTTAAATGTTGGCAACACCAAGAGAGGCAGAGAGGACAAACTAAAAAGCTGCCACACGATTTAACTACATGACACAAGAGTACCTTTGTGAAAACGTTCGTGAGGCACGAGCAGGAGCTGTGCACAGTAACGTTGAAGAGAACAAGCCACTGGAGAGACATCGTAACTAAAACCAAACGATGATGACTGTGCAGCGGCGGCTGGAAATACGCGGCAAAGTGCAAATAAAGTTTTGAATGAACGTAGATTTAAATAAATAATGCGACAGACATGAATGAAAATGCACCGGAATAGTGCTGCCAAGCTTGTAGAGAGTTGCCACAAACTCAAAGATGGCGGCACTTATTTGACGCGGAGCCGGATGGCTCACAGCGTGAAAGCGTCCAACAGCAGCGGTGCAGGTGAACGTCTCGTGTCAGCTGTGTATCGGCCTGCACGCGAATCCTAATGGCGGTAAGACCGTGCGCTGCCAACAACGCGCGCACCATTTTTCAAACCACAACAAAGCGGTTAAACTAACGACACTCATGTGAGGCCTATAATGGGCCTACCAAAATTCAATTCTTTTTAGAACGTGAATTCACACAAAAAATCCTGCTCCTCCGACGTAAATGGACAAAAGTACCAAACACGTGTGTATTGACTCGTGAAATGTTCATCCAGTAAAGTGAAGCAGGCACAAGTAGGCTTTCCTCCAATCCAACGCTGACACGGAGGCATTGTCTGGAGCAAACTCCTTTCCATTCAGACTGTACCTCGAGACTTCCCTTTGGAACAACTTCCCACAGCACAACGACACACTTGATAAGCTAAACATCTCCCAGTGTATACACAAAAATCCAATGTCCAAGAAAATGACATTGTGCACGGCAAAACAAAACAAGAACTCCAATCATGCAAATTGTAAGTCTTGAGCCAGATGTAGCACACAATTCTTGCTTCAATAACAGACCAACAGAATTGATGTTATGTGAGCACACGCCTGGGCTGGGGCTGTCCGTTGTGAGGGACACTGGTGGGGCTGCGAGGCGTGTTGCTCCAGTTACTCTTGTTTCTTGATGCTCTGTTACATTTGTTTCTAGTAGATCCTTTGCTTTTTGAGCACAGTTCTTCTGTTGTCTTTTTTTACCATTTCCTCCTGGAAATGTACTTGCGCTGACTCTGTGGTCAATTTTGAACCACAACCTGTTCTATGCGCTCTCTGCGCTTGTTGTTTCTGTAGATTCCTTCCAACGTGAATACATCCTTGGCTTGTCATCTTTATCTTCCTTGAGACAACTTGTAGTGCGTGAATAAGTCTCCAAATCGTCGCCAAAATGTAGTGGTATTGTCCCATGCGTAAAGGTGACATATTAGACGTAGCCAAATGGTATCTTTGAAGGATATTTATTGAGTCCATAAGATCTGTGGTAACAGCCCCACCAGGAGCATCCTGCTAGCTGCTCAGCCCATCTTCCAACTGTCAACACTCACACCAGGCACCCAAGCATTCCACTCATGTCCATCACACCAACATTCCACACAGAACACTCACACTGGCTGAGCAGCTAGGAACAAGGTGAAAGGGAACATTATAACATAACATGAGGATACTACACAATAGTTTTTGAACTAAGCATGTTTTAGGACAGAGACAAGAGATAGAGTGTGTGTTTTTGTCACTGTGGTCATGTAGAAAATTGAGGGTAAAATCCGACAGACACCTTACCATACCCAACTGAAAGCGCCTGCACCCAACTATTTACTACAGAATAAATGTTTTAGGGGGGTGTAACACCCCAAACACCCCCCTGAAGCTATGCCCCTGGTCCCTGGTTATTATCCGCATAACATTTTGAAATTTCTCCTAGCTTCATTGTTTGTTTCCTCTCGACCCTTTACATTTTTTGACCCTAAACTGTTTTGTTACTCATTGTATTAAATCTATGGGACCAGTGGTAGTGCCTTCTTGGTCACGGCGCCAAAATGGGGAATGGTCTCTCATAACAGGCTCGATACACTGCCCCCCTGCTAAACCTCTGACAGGAAATGAAGACCTTGGGCCGCATTATAAATACATTGCACACTGTCCCACTCAGTGCTAAGTTGCACACTTAAGTGTGCGAGATGAGCACAGACTGGGACAGTGCTCTGTATCACAGCAAATATCTTGTTCACAGTGCAGATGAGAGCCCGTGCCTGCACTGGGGACAGTGTCCTGGGGAAACGTGGACTAGCTCTTTAATGCCGCTAAACTACCTTTCACTGTAGAAGCAACAACCTTGCCTTCGCTACAAAGGGGAAAGAGATCCCTCTGCAGAGGGGTCATATGAGTGACTGCATTCACTTGCAGGGAATGCCTTGGGGCAAACGTGGACTAGCTGTTTAATGCCTTCTAACTACGGTTCACTGTAGAAGCAGCAACCTCGCCTTAGTTACAAAGGGGGACAGAGATCCCTCTGCAGAGGGGTCATATGAGTGACTGCATATCCCCTTGCAGGGATCCCTTGGGGCAAACGTGGGCTAGCTGTTTAATGCCGCCAAACTGCCTTTCACTGTGCAAGCAGCAACCTCGCCTTCGCTACAAAGGGGGGCAGAGATCCCTCTGCAGGCGGGTCCTGTGAGTGACTGCATTCACCTGCAGGGATGCCTTGGGGAAAACGTGGACTAGCTGTTTAATGCCGCCAAAGTGCCTTTTACTGTGAAAGCAGCAACCTCGCCTTCGCTACAAAGGAGGACAGAGATCCCTCTGCACACGGGTCCTGTGAGTGACTGCTTTATCTTGCAGGGAATGCTGGGGGGCTCCCTGAGATCCTCTTCCCCATTTTAAAGGGGCAGCTTGAGAGGGTGTACTGAGGAATGCTCCCTTAGTAAGATCGGTGTGCCTCATGTTGGTCTCTTTGCACCCACATCTGGTATATAATGTGGGCACAAACTCTGCAAAAAATGATTGATTGATTTAAAATTTTATAGAGCGTGCAAATACCTAAAAGATGTTGAGTCACTAAAAAAAGCTGAGCACAACGGAGGGGCAAGTGAGGAGAGGGGGCCACTAGCCTGCCAAGTGCAACATCTTCAGGAGTTTATTCAGTTTCATGTAGTTCTTCTTCATCCAGTCAAACACAGCAAGCATACAATTGTGGAATGCAAAGGCAGTATTGTCATTCTGCACCTGGTCCTCAAAAAAGAGACAATAATATCTTGGGTCACTGCGTGAGATGTGGCAGGCAAATCTATTAAAACCAGACCAGAAGAATTGCTCTCATCTTCCAGCATGTGCAATCATCAAGTACCGGGCCCAGTGTGGTCTCAGTGCTTTAAGAAAGCCTGAAAAGCCTGAGAAAGCCTAGGCAGCGTCCAAGATCGAATTAGATTCCAAAAAAGAGGAAACCCTTTTACTCTCAGCTCTTTCCTAAATCTTGATGAGGGATGGTAACAGCGAGATTCGATGAAAATTTCTCAAAACTGTCGGATCAGCGGAAAGTTTCTTAAGTAGTGGCAGACATATTGTCTGTCACAATGTGGAGTGCTTCAAGGGAGCTGTCTAGAGAGATGGAGCAGATTACTTGTCAATAAAAATCTGAACGATTGTTACAAAGGGCTTAAGAAAGGATCAGGGTGGACATTAGACAATTAAGGGAAGAAAGTAAATGAACCATCCTGAAAATCTCTCTGGTCGCTGTCAACTGGCCAATGACAGAACCGGATTCAGACTGTGTGTTATGAGAGACAAGTTTATTAATGTCCATCCACAAATTTAATCCCCTTCCTGGTATATATGCCCTGACCATGCGACGTTTGCTCACACAGTTAATCATTCACAGTCACTGTAACCTTGCTTATGTGTCCTGTGAGAAGTTGGCCTGGTATATGCTGTCCACTAATTAAAGTGGGCACCTTGCACCAGTCCAAACGATCCTTATGATGTATGAGGTTAAAGATAACCTTTAGAAAGCTATCCTAGTGGTAGCTGTGGAGAGCAGCCTTCAGGCTTAATCTTGAAGGAATGTAAAGCAGCTTGTTTTACCAGAATATCACCTCCTGAATGACTAAATGAAGGAGAACCACACAGTAGTTATATAAAAATATGTATTTATTAATATAACACTCTCTACTATCCTCTACACGAGGATAGAACACAAAGCACACAATACGAGATCAATAGAACAGTTGTAAGTAGCACAATACACAGTGGGCTCCAGGGGGAGACCAAACCATATACTAAAATAGTGGTATAACAGTCACGACTGAGATCAAGACAAGGTCTGGAGCACGTAGAATCGCTGGGACCCCAAGGAACCACCCAAGGTGAGTAGACAGGGACCCCACGGAGGCCGGGTGCAGTGTGGGAACATGACCGCGGGCTCCGTACAATTCTATGGGAAAGTCACGGTTACACTTTTAGAGTTTAAGGACCCTTCTAGGAGGACTTCGAGCAAACCTGTTGGAACTTAAGAGTTTGGAGAGCCACCCCACCCGTGGATACCGAAGTACCCTAGTTACCTATTCCAGAGGAGCCGGGTGCATAGGTCTGAAGTGGCGTCGGAAACTGCCGTCGTTCTCAATGGAGAGCTGCAAAGAAGTACTGCTGCCGTGAAGGTGAAAAGGGTCCGGTGAAATCCAAGCCTGGATTCGGGGAAGATGGAACCTGAAAGCAGAGGGGACAGAGTCTGGGTGACTTCAGAGTGACCAGGGGCTCGGTAGACGAATGCCCACCGATGTCGGTTGCTTCAAATGCGAAGAAGGGATGCTTGACTCTGCAGCCACGAGGACCAGGAGAAGTCGAGGACAACCAGGAGCCGGAGGTGAGCTGTCCCATGAAGGATGTCGAGTGCTGAGGGGTTGGTGTCCGGCTGGAGCACCAACAAGCCTTGGCAAAAGCACCCATGCAGGAAAATCAAACAGGTTACGGTGTGGACCAGCAAGGTCCAGGGGACTCACCAAGCAATGGGGAGTCAGGGCACGTCTGGAGCAACCAGGAAAGCCCAACAGAAATCAAGATGACCCTCAGGGGGATCCACAGGCCGAAGGCCCAGGAGTCGCGAGGTTACCTCGGGCAAGATTGCAAAGTACCAGCCCACGGAGCACTCAGTGCGAGGAGGCCGGAGTTCTTTGGTGCAAATACTGCTCAGGGTCAGGACTACATGGAGTACAATGCACAAGCTCGGGAATTGCCAACAAGCATATACACTTGCAAATGGACGCAGTGCACAGGGGTTGAGATTATGCAGTCCCCACAAGGGATACTGGCCTCAAACTCGGTGAGAGGGCAGATCAACCTCAGGGACCTTCGGAAACCCAACTCCTGTGTTGCTGAAATCTTCGGAGTCCGCAGGAGCTCAGGAGCAGCAGACCAGTCAGTTGTGGTTAGGTTCCTGCGAATGCAGGGGAGTGACTCCTTCACTCCAAGGGAGATTCTTCAGTTGTCTTTAGTGCACCACCGGTCCTGCACGGAGCCTGTGTGGAGCACAGGCACGAACTAAGCTTTGGACGGAAAGGGGGACGAAGTCGAGCCCAGTCGAGGTCCAGCGAAGTCCAGAGTGTCCAGACGGTCGAAGGTCAGAGGTTTCTTCTTGTAGAATCTTGTCCACGTAAAATCTAAAGTCTTACAGCCAGGTAAGCCCTTTTGTACCCACGGGAGAGGGTTGGACAGATTCAGGGGACCCTCCTAGGGGAGGGACAGGACAGAGGGGTGGTTACACCCATGTCCTTTGTCCAGTTTCGCGCCAAAGCAGGAGCCAATGGCTCCCAGAACTGGTTTGAGCTGGACCATGCACAGGGACACCAAATGTGCCCCAGGTGCAGACTTTCAGGCACTCTCAGAGTGCACCCACCCAGCCCCAATACACTAAACCCTGTCTGGGAGGTGGTCACACCTCCCTGTGACAGGATGCCTATTGTGCTGCCTTCCTCTGCTCGAGCTTGACTCAGCAGCAGGAGGGCAGAAATGTGTCTCTGGTCAGCAGCATCCATTTTGTGCTGTCCGGGTAGAGAAGGCTGGCACCTGTTAGACCAGTGACCCCACGAAGCTCGCTTCTGAAGGGTGGAATCATACCTCCCACACCAGTCACTGGTGTGGAGGTATGATTCCAAGGTGTTTGATACCAAACACGATATTTTCTATGCAGCCGTTTTCCAGATAGCATTTACCGCGAGGTTATAATGCACCTCTACCTATATGTCCGGCTGAGCCACAGACAACCCGAGAGAATGGTCTCTGAAGGCTGCAGAGGGGCTCTGCTCATGCAGGGGCACCCTCTCACTAAAAACCTAGCACCCTGCCTTCAGGATTGATAAGGCCTGCTATAGGGGTGACTTATAAGTTTTAAGTGTAGTGACCTATAGATATAGTGAACCTATATCTAAAGTAAGTGGTGCAAGCACCATCTTACACAGGCTGCTGTAGCAGACCTGGAGTTCCATTTTCCATGGCCTCTCATGGGTGGCATAATACATGCTTCAGCCCATGGGAGGCCTCTGGGGTACCTATGCCCTGGGTACATGGGTATCATATACTAGGGACTTATAAGGGTACCCCAGTATCCAATCTGGAGTGTACCAAAGTACATGTATGTCAATTTAAGGGAGAAAGCAGATAGACTGGGGTCCTGATTAGCAGGATCCCAGTCAGACTAGTCAAAAACCAGCAAAACACCAGGCAAAAAGTGGGGGTAACCATGATGTCAGATCCTACCTTCCTACATGTCCCAGTTCTTATCTCTCAAACTCTCAGCTTGGGCTTCTTTGGGGTCAACTTTTATCCTGTGCTTGAGTAGCCACCCACAGGAACTGGGATCCTCCTCCTGGGTTCTCACTCCCAGTACTTCCCTAACTCCTGGTGGGCTCTAGCGCCTTCCACCTGGAAAGAAGCAGAAGAACCTATGGTAAGGAAAGGTATTACCACTTAGCCAGTCTCAACCGCTACTGATAGACTCCTCCTTCCTTTCTGTGACCCTCCCCTTCTCCTTTCATAGGTGGAGAAACTTGACGGCAAATTCTGGGCCCTCCTTCCCTCTCCACTATTGGTCATCCTCTCATGTAGAAACTCCAGTCCCTACTCCCTTCTCCTCACCAACTGTCCATGGCTTTCTCGGGATTATAATGCTTCCCTGCTGTAGGAATTATTCCTGCCCCGTTCCCAAGTAAGTGAGTTTGCTCTCACTATTCTGGGACAGGTATTCTGGTGACAAGAAAAATAGCTATTTTGTGTTTTGGCATGCTACAACTTAGTGTTCTATCTTATTGAAGGTCATCTCCTGTCCTTCCACCATGGGGCCCCCTCCTAACCGCAGATGTCCCTGCCTCAGGCTCTTCTCCCTTCCGTGCTTGGTTCTGGGAGTATCCTACAGTACTTCTTGGCCCTTGCCTAGTATATAATTATCTTGTAATATCACTGAACTGTCGATAATTCCATTTTCTAAGGGGAATAATCCATGTGCCATACTCTCTCCAGCTTTTTCCATTGGAGTTTGGCTTCCTATATGTGTTGTGGTGCCATGGAGCTGATGGCTGAGTACGATGGGAGAAGCAAGTGGGAAAAGGTGCAGTCTTATCAAGGGCAAGAGTGATTTTGTTATTAAAAACCTCAAGGTCATCTTCCAATATTGAAGTGGGCAGAAAAGATGAAGGACACCTTTCTTCTGAGAGAGCATTATAAAAGCTCTCTGCATAAAGTGTAGACAAAGCGCGCCTTTTAGCACTCTTATCAACATTATTAACGCAACTACATCTCTCAGGTAGAAAACATCTAAAAGGTATCATAAAATGATCAGTCCAAGCCAGAGGAAGAAGGTGTATCACAAGAGACTATTCCAGTCGGGGCGAAAATTAGATCCAAACAGTGCCCAACTTTGTGAGTGTGGC
Source organism: Calotriton arnoldi (assembly GCA_963921515.1). NCBI lineage: Eukaryota > Metazoa > Chordata > Amphibia > Caudata > Salamandridae > Calotriton > Calotriton arnoldi. The sequence goes on along the minus strand of CAWUFW010000392.1, from coordinate 687,178 downwards.
CAGAAACTAACTGACTGATGTTAAGTCAGAGAGACTTGATGAAAGCATGAATGTCTGTATTCATGCGCACTTTCGCCCAAAAGTTCAAATCTTCAAGTCGCCAGAAAAAAGGAGATTAAAAACCAGCAAATAGGCTCCCGAATATATGATTAATGTGAGGAGTCCTATAGCTAAGAATGCCTGTGATGGAAACAGAAAAAGAGGAAGCAATAGAAAATCCTAAGACCTCTGCGCTAGGAAATAAATCAATTGAATGAGGGGGCACTTATAAGGCACAACTTAAAATAATCTCAAAACTCTACCTTTCTTGTCAAGTCGAAGAGAATGGAAAGCTTTAAAACTGCTCAGGCAGAAAAAAACAAAATCCATAGCAGAAGCTTTAGTGGTTTAGGACTCCTTGACAAATTAATGTCCAATTGAAAATGAAATGTCCAATTGAAGACAAATTAAAAGATCGTAAACTTTAGGTGAATGTTTAATCAAAGAACAAGTATTTAATGGAGCACAATTTAAATGAGTTTGTTGTGCACTAGAATTTAGTACTCACAGCAGGTAGCTCTATGCTAGGGGAGGAAAAGGAATAAAGTGGGCAGGCATTAGAAACAGGCACAACACTAACCGCCTATAAGGATGTTGAGAATCTGGCTCCTTTGTAGCAGTGTCAGTAGCACAAAGCACAAGCCTCCATGAAGCGAAAGCAGGGTTTTGGAAGAGTAGAAAAGGCGTTGAGAGCTAACCAGTTGTTAAGAGGCCTAAGGTGGCGACTGGAGAGTAAAACAGTCAACATGGCTGGCCCTAGTCGTGGTCGGGCGCAGACAGGTACAGATGGGCTTGCTTTTGGTGTTACTTTAGATACTTTTAAACCATACAATTGGCCTCAGGCCATGGCAATGAGATGGTCGCGATGTTGTGAGCTCCACTGCGCTCGAGCCCAATCCTTGCCTGTCCCACTTCCTAAACGGGAATCGGGGGCCTGCAGAAACGACACCCTCTGGGAGGAGGATTGAGGCGGAGAGCTGGTTGCGCAGACCGTGGACGGTTGTATCATAGGCTGAGGCATGGTGCTTTTCTGGGGCTTAGCTGCCCACCTTCACGATGGTGCTTGCCGTGAGCAGGTCAGGAAGACTTGCTGGCCTACAGTCCTGAGACCCAGCACCTGGATATTGACGGGAGTGGCTGCACTCCTCACGCATAGTGGTGGACTGGTGGTGGGCCATGACACCTGAAGATAGTGAGCGACTGCCAACTTGGGCCCAGACCGTGGTGCTGGAGGCCCGGGAAACCAGGGAACTGTCCCATGAAACACAAGACACAGAGTGGGTGACCACAGGATGCAATTTTTCTGCAAGGCCCGGACAGGACGCCTCTTGAAAACGAGTTGAGGAGCTCGCAGAACTGGCCTCTACCTGGCCATGAAGCATGTGACCTTAGGGGGTGTGGTGATGCAGTGGTGCAACACCTGGAGGATCTGACAAATGTGCAACTAAAGTAAGTCAATGTGGCTGCTGGTGCTTTGCTAATGGAACCCGACTGGGACTCAGTAGTGGACACTGGGCAGCCATACGGCTTGACTTGCGCGGCGAGCAGATCATTACCAATACCCATATTGACATTGTGCATGCAGTGGATTACAGTGGAGGATCTGAATACGCCTGCATGCGGGAGGTACAACTGGAGCAGGCGTGGCTCTCATTATTTGCTTTCTCTTGGAACTCACAATGCTTGCTGACATTCATTGGAACTACTGTTTTATTGGGGGGTGAGACTTACGAAGAGCATAACCCCTGTAAAAAGATCACAGACTAAGGCCCATTGCTGGGGAGGTGCAGTCTAGCACGCGAACAAAAAGGCAAGGGAATGCTGAAATGTGTTGCACCAGAGGAATAAGCGAGACGGCAGGGGGTGGTGAGCAGAGCCTGACAGCACACCTACACATGAAGAGGACTCCCCTGTACTATTTGCCTCGTCAACTGAGCAGTCACAGATGAAGTACTCTTCATCCAAATTGGATCATATCTCAGAAACCATCAACAAATTATGGGAAGTTATTGAGGCCAAAACAGACAAAGTGACCAGTGAATTAAATATTTTATGGGATGACCATCGCAAACAGTCCGACAAAGTCAAGACCCATGAGGTAACGATCGGCGACATGCATTTAGCTGTGGAGGCTTTGAAGGAGCAAGGGCTGGAACTCTCCAGAAAGATTGAAACCCTAGATCACAGGGAGAAAGACTCAGAAGCGCGCAGCCACTGTAACAACATTTGCATTGTAGGTCTCCCAGAGAATATTGAAAACTCGGATATGATAACTTTTTTGAGTGATTGGTTGCGCAGGGAGGTGGTTCCATATGGCCTCTCCTAGCAATAGTGAGGCAGGGCTTGGGGCAGGCTGGTGTGACATTCATAGGCAGTACTGTCCCATTTTACAAAAGCACTGGAAATTGTTTTCAACATTATCACTTCAAAATGCATACAACAATAAGGTTCCCAGGACGACACCACCTCAGAGTTACTCCATAGTATCGTACAAAACAGTTCAATTTGATCTTGAAACCCTATCTGAATTCCAAGTGGCCCGCGGCCAAATCCCCTTCTCAACAATACTCACGCCTCTCCAGAGCTTACAGGGTCTCCCAACTGGAGGTGGGAATGTTCTGAATGTAGGCGTACAGTTTGGTCAGTCAGTGGCCTCTCAGCTGGAGCAAGTGCATTACTTTTAGTGTTCAAGGTATTTTATTGCGTACAAGTGCATTACTTTTGTTTGAGATCGGCCTGTCCCTCCCCAGACACCTCTGATCACTGTTGCAGCAGCCTAGAAGGCCTGGAGAGTAAACCACAGTAGAAAATTACCCCAAGCAGGTTCCCAGAACCTTGGAGCCCTTCAGAAGGCTATTGTATGCCCAGCCAGCCACATAGTGATTGTTAGGTCCACACAGCCAATCCCTGAAGTAAAACAATGCTAACAACTAATTGGTGCAGTATCAGGATCTCAAGAGGCGGACGAGTATCAGGCACAGCTGTAAAGTGGACAGTACCTCATCCCTTGGCCTGCCCACGATGAGGGGTGGTACTCTGGTCTCACCCACATGTCCTTTAGAGCCAGAGAGCTGTATAGCTGCACCCGCAGCCCCACTCTCAGCATTTCCTCCTGTGCGGGAGTATGGTGGCCGTGCTTGTCTGTAGTTAACTGCACCGATGTTGAAACCCCAAGCATGTACTGAGGCGGGGGTCGACCCAGGAGCAAGTGTTGGATGTTGAAGCTTTGATGGTCTCAGTGCTCAAAGGTGCCACCAGCAATGGAGAAACAAACTATGCGCGGCCAGCCGGCTGCAGAGAAATTGGTGGCCAGAACCACTGGGAAAGGGGTGGCCCGCAATGGTGGTACACGAGCCTGTAGAGGGAGCTCGGCAACGCCCTCCTCCCCGCACAAATTTAACCGATCCTTAGCAAATTCTTTCGCAGAAAACACGGACACCTTGGAAAAGAAAAAGCTACATTTGAATGACTTGCCTCAGGGTTCGGTTTAGGTAATCTAAATAATTATATTAAAACAAATAATGAATGGATCTCTTTGACTCACAAAAAACAAAACGCGATACACTTTGAATATTGAATTTAAGAAAGCATTGTACGCGTTTGCTGTTTGGGTGGGCGAGATGGCCTCTGCCTGCTTCTTGCCTCATTTCATGCTGCGTCACTGCCTGCACCGTGTGCGGTAGACAGATGGAATATATTTTTGTAAAGAGCCGCCCATCAGGCCCTTGTTGGCGGTTGAGGTCTCGTAAACCCAACAACAAAACCAAAATAAATAAAATAAACAAAAGCAGATTTAAATGGCAGCACTTCTGCATGGGTGGTAATAAGTAAAGAAAAACTGTGTGTTTTGCATAAGAAAGTTTCCACCTCATATTAAAGTGAGAGTGAATAATGCCGCTCTTTTATCAAGTAGGTGAAAGATAAATAAAACCTGAACACGCAACAACAGCTGCCGGAGGACTTGAAAAGGGCCCTTAGAGGAACAGCGCCCCTTGCTATGACATGTTTCTGCAGTTTGTTTTTATAGTATGGAGTTCGCTCTCCTGAGAGAGTTGTAATCAATCCGTCGTCCAGCGCTCCCGCACTGGAGCCGAAGTGAAACTCACTTAGGGGAGAGGATGTGGTCTGACTGCTAGATTGCCGACTTTGGCGCTGGGAAACCAAGGTTCGAACCTCGGGGTCGCGTCCACATCCTGTGATTCTGGGCAAATCACTTAATTTCCCTGTGCCCTTCAAAAACATGAATGTGTCCGTGTGTGACGTAACCGGTGCTCCTGTAAAGCGCTCCAATACCTCTGGGTCGAGTTCGCGCTATATAAATCTGCACAAAAAAACTCGGCAGTAAGGAGCTGAAGGGGCTGCGTCCAAACTTACGTTTATGGTCTAATAACAAGTGACTGATACTTCCTACAAACTCTTTGACAAGAGTGAGATCTCTTGTTCCATTCCTGAAACTCATCCTCACCCCATTAAGTGATGAAACTGAACTACTAGCTCCAGCTTGGTATAAAATCCAAAAATACATTGCCGACTGTCTAGAGGAGGGGCGCCCTTAGTTGCGCCACGGGACCGAACATCCCACTGGGAGGCCGGATTGAGGAGGGGGACTGCCTAGTGACTTTGCGGTTTCGGGAGCGGTCAAGGAAGAAACGAAACCGAATCCTATTAGATTAAGTATTTAAGGCAGTTCCTCGAGGGGATCGTCCTCTTTGTCTCCCTGGACCCTAGCAGCAGAGCGCCGGAAAAAACAGCCGGGAGTGCGGACATCAGGTTCCGGTCGACGGCCCGAGGAGGGCTACGCGGTGGGTTCAGGGGGGCCGGCGTAGTGTTTTAATTCGTTATTTCGAGCTATTAGCTCATTTAAGTAATATTGTCAGAACCCTAGTTCACGGGTTCGATTCCTTAGCTGAGTTTTTTGGCTTGATGCCCGGGGTCGCGGGGGTGACTGTGGTTGCTCCGGTGGCCTCCGGGACACGTATTGTGGAGGCGGAGCAGCAATTTGGCCGAGGGATGTCTGGGACTGGGTCGCGGGGGTGAATTCGGTCCCCCCGGGGATTATGCTGCACTATAGTGAGGTTTGCACGGAGGGCGCGTGATTGTCACTTCAGGGAGGTGGCAGTCGGCGTTTTCATAGCAGCGTCATCTAAAGAATGTTCACTCAAATCTTAGGCGCCAAAGGGGACACACGCAGCGTGAGCGTGGTCGTGTCTTTCGGTGCTCTCTTCTGCATCGGTCCCTCACTTTGCAGTCAATGGCACAGAACCCACGTTGTCACTGCCAAAAGTTTCCGACCAGCACCAGCCATCCTTTCTGAGGACGGGTTGCCACCCACGGGTGTTGTAACTGTCTCAGTGTTATCTCTCTGCCTCTTTAAATTACTGCTGGTTAAGTTAGCTTGCAATCGAAGATGCGCCAGGATATCGCGCAGATTTCCCCACCATCGGGTTCTGCCTCTTTTCCGATGGTGAATGTTTCAATTGTTTCGAAGCGGCGCTTGCGGTCTTCAGTGTTGTTTCCTTAAGACAAGTTTCTGATCGGGCGCGGAATGTTGCAGTGAGCTAGAGAACGCTCTGATATGCTTCCCGCTGCATGCGTGGAGGGGGCCAGCAGCATTTTTTAGCTTGGAGTGAGGTGTTGTTTGGGAGACATGAAAGTCGTCTTTACGATAAAAACCGATGGTCGGTAAAGTATGGGAGTGAGGCAGCGTGACCGTAAAGGGGGGGGCGTGGCCAGATCCCTGGGAGCTGTCCTGGGGCGGTTTGGTGATTGGCGTGGATGGCTCCCGTGGAAATTGGTGTTGGGAAGTGCGAGGATGTTTTTAATTGAAAGATAAATGCGCTATGGGGCGAGAGTGAGGCTGCGCGATCGTGGCATGTGGACAAGTGCTGCACTGCAACGCTGCCAACTGAGCAGCTGCTATTCAAAAGAACACACTGCCCATCAAGGAAAGAGACTTTCTATTCTTTCATCAGGAAACAAGCGTTCTGTGCAGGATCAGTTTCATTGAGATTAATGTTTTGATGCCTCTCCTGGGACTAGAACAGGTCCAATGGGCCCTAATGCACGCAAGGGATTGGGACTTGGGCCTATGGTTGTAAAAAAAAAAAAAAAAAAAAGTAATGGGTCCCTCATAACCCCACGAGCTCTGGTGCTGCTGCACTGCTGCTCTAGAGGTAGCACTACCAGGGCCCTGGAAATTATGTGGCAGAGGAGGGCCAAATCATGGGGCAGTGTTTACTAATTTATGTGGCACGAAAAAGCAATTATGCAGCTTAACCTGGCACATTTTTGTGATAGCAATACTTTGTCATTTTAAACACGTTCGCAATGTCTGCATAAAGGTTCCACCCCCTTAGTACCAGTTCACCACCCAATTACAGCAATTAGCATAAGAGGGTGGCCCTGTTAACCTTTGTGAAAGGCCTTTCCCTGGATGGCAAAATATTTTGCTGAGTTTTTAGTAACGTGTGATCCTGTTCAGCTAGATGTAAATTTTGGAGTGAAAATCTGGTTATGGGGCCTATGTTGTTGTACTGGCACCTGGTGATCTTGGGCACACATCACTTAATAGCCCTGGGCTGGTGGTGGGTCGTGTTTAGTATACCCACTATTCTGGCGGGACATCGGGGGTGATACCCATCAGTTGGTGTGGGGTGTGGAGTTATGGAGAGTTTAGGAAGTTAACGGTTGTCTTTTGTTTTCGCTAGCAGGTTGTAACATGGCGCCTAAACGCGCTCGCCCCACTTCCGGGAAGCCCGTGGCCCAAGAGGATTTTCGCGCCCTGAATGAGCTTTGGAAGGCGGCAAAGCGGCATGGCATGGAAGCAGCGCTTCAAAAGTTGGCCGGCGAGTCAGAGCAGCAGCCGGACGGCAGGGCACCAAAGCGGCAGAGGAAAGTCCCTGCACGATATAGAGAGGGGCAACAGGACAAGTCGCACACACAACCTGAAACAGTGGCCACGGTGGGGGGTGAGTCAATCATTCAGGACATGGCGGCGTGTGGCGCAGACCAAGCAGCACAGGGGCCCGTGCTCAATATGACGGTGGGGGCGGTGGGGCAGAGCATTATGGCGATCTCCACAACAGCAGCATCTGTGGGGGCACCACAAGTGGGAGGTGCGCCAGTAGTGTCACAAGCGGCAGGTAGCGCTGCGGCCTTGCAGCCCCCGGGGAATATGGCAGGGTTAATGGTACCGCCAACGCATGGGCCAGGTGTGCCTTCCGGAGCTTCAGGGGGGTTGCAAGCGGCGGGGACCTCTGTTGCCCATTAGGCCCCGGTGGTGTTGGGAGGGGCGCCAGTTACACCACCACCCGGACCACTGTCAGTAACAGGAACACAAGGGGCGGTGGCAGCTCAAGTATGGGCACAGACAGGTGGGACTCCAGTAACGGCGGGCCTGGGGGTAGGACAGCCTTCCCCCACACTGTCTGCAGCGGGGGCGAGCGTAGTCCAATCGCCCCCAGTGGTGACTCCTTTAATATTTGGGTCTACATCCTTGGTGCTGGCCCCCTCTTCCGCGATTTCATGGCATGTTCCGTCTGAGACAAGGGACAAAATTAACAGGGGGGAATTTGTGAATGTTTTTGATTTGATCAATGCGGGGGTGGTCCCAAGTTGTCCCAAAGCAGCTAAAGAGAGCAAGTTCAAGCCAAAAACGGTGTGGGTGGAATGGTCCTTGCGGAACTGGGTAACAGGGTTTTCAATTCATGCGGCGATGTTAACTGAGAAAACACCATCATTAGCACCGCAGTTGTTTGGGTACATGTCCCTCATACATGGGGTGGCCTCTGAGTTCCAAGGGTCTGCGTGGATGCAGTACAACACTAAATGTAGGCAGATGAAAGCTGTCAGGCCTGAGATAGTATGGGACCAAAGGGAGATCAATATTTGGCATGCAGAGTTTAATATGGCTTAGGCACCTGGAAAGTCAACTCAGTCCTTTCGATTCAACAGAAGTTTGGGAGACAAAAAACTGGCCTGCTGGCAGTACAACAAAAAGGAATGTAGCAAGGGGGCGGCTTGTAAGTTCAAACACATTTGCTCATTCTGTGGGGGACAGGGACATCCGGAGTTCAAGTGTTTTAAAATACAAGGCAAGCAAAGAGAGCGCACACCCTTTAAGAGCATACTGCCCAAGCAATAATCCCGAGCGTCCTTCACCAATCCGCATGCATGTTCTTACGCACCTACTCAGTAAATACAATAATCACGAAGATGCTTACATGCTGTATTATGGTTTCAAGGATGGGTTCCGCATTCCTTCCCGCGTACCCCCTTCATCAGTCCCGCCGAAAAATCAACAGTCAGTTCTGCAACAGCTGGAGTTGGTCCGGGACAAGATTATGGGGGAGGTGCTCGCGGGCAGGGTGGCAGGTCCTTTTAGTTCTCCACCTTGTGAATCTTTAGTGTGTTCACCCCTGGGATTGGTGCCAAAGAAAGAGCCGGGCAAATTTTGTTTGATTCACAATCTGTCTCACCCCATTGGGCTATCGGTAAATGATGGTTTGGACCAGGCTCTATGCACAGTATGGTACACCACCTTTGACGAGGCCATTGCAAAATTACAGAGATTAGGCAAAGGGGCGCTAATGGCCAAATCAGACATAGAGTCCGCCTTCCGCCTTCTTCCCATCCACCCAGAGGATACTCGCTTGCTGGGTTTCACGTTTGAGGGACAGTTCTTTATGGACTTGTGTATGCCCATGGGATGTTCCATCGCGTGCTCTGTATTTGAGACATTCAGCAGATTCGTGGAATGGGCGGTGAACGACTTGGTGTCATCAGACGATGTGGTGCATTACCTAGACGACTTCTTGTTCATGGGTCCCCCTGGTGATCAGGCGTGTGGGAGGGCGCTGCAAGGTTTCCGGCAGCTTGCCCAGGCTTTGGGGGTTCCGTTAGCTGAAGACAAGACAGAAGGCCCCACCACCTGTTTATGTTTCCTGGGGATTGAGATAGATTCAGTGGCAGGGGAGTGTAGGTTGCCACAGGAGAAGGTGAGGGCATTCAGGGAGGCAGTTAATGCCTGCATCTCAGCCAGGAAGGTTATCTTGCATCAGCTGCAGGTCTTGGTAGGCCAATTGAACTTTGCCTTAAGAGTGATTCCCATGGGGAGAGTCTTTTCAAAAAACATAGCTAGAGCGATGTCCGGCTTACGGGCTAAGCACCATCACACAAGGTTGTCGGTAGACGTCAGAGAGGATTTGGAGTCATGGAGAGGGTTCTTAGATAACTTCAATGGAACACTTTTATGGCAGCAGCCAGCGTGCAACAACAGTGAGTTAGCCCTCTATATGGATGCAGCGGGCAGTATTGGTTTTGGAGCAGTGTTGGGCTCTAGGTGATGCATGAAACATTGGCCTGAGGAATGGGTTACGTCTGGGCTCACACGCAACGTCACCTTTCTAGAATTGTTTCCTATCATTGTCGCCTTACACATTTGGGGGGCTTCTTTGGCGAACACAAGAGTAATTTTTTGGTCAGACAGTATGTCTGCGGTGATGGCCATTAATAATCAGAGCGCGAAATGCCCTTTGGTGCTGCGGTTGTTGAAGACTCTTATTCGCCTGTGTCTCTTGCATAACGTGCATTTTGCTGCCAAACATGTACCTGGTGTGGATAATACAGTGGCTGACGCTTTGTCTCGGTTTAAGATGGCAGAGTTCAGGGCACGGTGGCCGCAAGCAGACAAATTGATGGTGGAGTTCCCAGAGGAGTTATGGAGGCTTGGTGCCCCATTGCCGCAGACCTAATTACAGCATCATTGGCACCCCAGACAAAACGTATGTACGAGAGGGCTTGGGGGGTGTACAGCGCGACGTTTGGAGCAGGCACGGAGCAAAACAGATTCACACCAGAAGGTGTACTGGGTTTTCTTGTGGGCCAGAAGGACCAAGGAAGGTCACTCTCGTTAGTGCGGAGGCAATTGTCTGCCATTGCTTTCTTCGCCGGGTTGCATGGTGTTAGAGATCCCACTAAAGATTTTAGGGTGCAAAAGGCCATCAAGGGCTGGGAACGTTTGGTACCTGGAGCGCAGGACACTAGGCGACCTATAAATGTAGAAAGGTTGGGTAGGCTTGTGGGGGCCTTACAGTTGGTGTGCCGGTGTCAATATGAGCTATTCAGCCTGGCTTACTTGCTTGCCTTTTTTGGGGCCTTGCGTGTCTCCAAGTTGGTGGCAGCATCCAAACAAGGTGAAGGTGGGTTAGGACTGGCGGATGTCTTTCTAGAAGAGGGAGCGGTCCATATAAGGATCCGGCGGTCAAAAACAGACTTGCGTGCAAGGGGCACATGGGTGAAATTGTATGCGGCCCATCAGGTAGCATATTGTCCAGTAGAATTGACAAAAGAATACCTTAAGGTACGCCCAGTGGTGGCCTCAACGAGGCTTCTAGTGCACAAGGATGGTGTGCCAATGACAAGATATCAGTTTTCCAAGGTGTGTAGGAAGGCGTTAACATATCTAGGGGAGGATTCCATGCAGTTTAGCTCCCATTCCTTTCGCATAGGGGCAGCCACCACAGCAGCGGCAATGGGATTGCCAGCTGATGCAATCAAAAAAGTGGGTCATTGGCAGTCAGAATGTTTTCAACGGTACGTCCGGCCAAGTCTCGTTTAAGGGGAGGAATGGTGCCCAGGGTGCCTATCAGTCATGGTCTTAACACCAATTCTTTCTCTATTGCATTTGTTTCCCGCAAACCAGTGCATATATGTTGGTGTGGGCATTCCTTGATTCGCAGTGCGGAGCAGCAATTTCACGGGTCCAGTTTGGAGGCAGCACAAGGGGCCGCTGGGTTTGTGCACGACTGGCTTGGGGTACGGGGTCTGCGGTTACAGGATCTTTTTGTCCGGTTTTAACAAGCGGTAGAATCCGAAGAGATGCCTCGCCCGGTCATTTTAGTTATACACGTGGGCGGGGATGACATGCTGCCTCTAGGCAGGCAAGGAGTACGAGAGGCCTTGTTTTCAGTCCTGGCTAGGATTTGACATTATCTACCGACGACCTTGATATTGTGGTCAGAGGTGATACCGAGGGCGGTATGGCTTGGTGGGGCCTCAGCGAAGGCCATTAATAACTCTGTGTGGAAGCTGAACTCTTCAATACATAAACTGTTACGCGGCTCTTCAATGGGTACAATTCGGCACAAATTGCTCCATCCGGGGAGAACGGAGCTGGTCCTTCACAATGGTGAGCATCTGTCGGCAAAAGGAATAGAGATATTCATCCACACAATATTGGGGGCTATTCTAGAGCACAGTCAGCGCCAGAGGGGGGGGGCGAGTGCGCCGGGGAGCTTCTCACCCTGTGGCGGAGCGCTGACAGTTAACAACAAAGGGGCATGCTCAACAAAGGAGGTTGAGCGACTGGATGGACCCCAGGACGGGGTAGGATTGAAGTGTGCAGTGGATTGGCGGTGAAAGGGACCGGTCTGCCGGTGGTCCTCAACTCTACTGCCCTAACACGTCACTTAAGGACTGAGATGAATCTTGGGGAGGCTGCCTGTGTTCAGGTACCTCGGAGGGCCGGTGCGCTATGCGGTGCCCTGGATTTCAAGTAAGGCAACTGTTTGTTGTAGCACGCTGTGGCCTGCCGGCACAATGTGCGCAGCAGAGGGTTCAAGACTATGAACAACTTAATGCTATGCTCACCTGTGACGACAATTTTAATTTCTTGGTGCTTCGATATGTGTATGCTGGAAGGTTTTGCCATTGTTCAGGTACCTCTGAGGGCCGGTGCGTTATGCGGTGCCGTGGTTCAGGTAATGCAACTGTTTGCTGTAGCACGTTGTGGCCTGCCGGCATAATGTGCACAGTAGAGTGTTCAAGAGGATGGTCAGCTTAATGCTATGCTGAAATGTAATAACTATTTTAATATCTTAGTGCCTTTGACATGTAAATGTCGCTAAAGTGTGAAGCATGTATATCTTTTATGTATCCAAGTAGGATACTTATACTCACGTAGTGGTTATGTTGAATTATCCTGTTTGATGTGAATAAAATCTACGCCTTAGACAATATAACCGCATTATGTGAATTCATGGGCATGGCAGGGGTGTGGGTTGAGATGGATGTTGGCAGTGGTGGAGAGGTGAGAGTGTCACGTTGTGCGCACACTATGTGGGATTGTTGAAAATGGATTTGACATGACCCATCCTTTCTCAACACCTGAATTACTTTGTCTTTGATGCACTTGCAGCATAGACCTATCTAACACACTGAATTCCCTAAATGTACTCATACACTATCATCAGCTGTCAATTGCTGCTGTCCCCTCATGTAGGCCCTGAGTCACCCGACTAATGTCTGCTTTCGGTGGGATGGTGTCATGTCTAGTTCTGCAAACATAGGGGTTGTCGGTAACAAAGATTGTGTTACTGATATGGATGGTAAGGTGTGGATTCCCAAACTGGTTATAGGACTTGTATCAAGGCCCGTGCCACAAATGTTGATGCTCCTAAATTCTTGTTTTTTTTTTACTCATGCTTTGATATTTACAGGGCTTTCTGGGTAAGAATACTTGATGGGATTTACAACATTACACCACCCTGGATTTCACTGGGCTTCTAGGTTTCAGAAAAGCCTAGGGCTAGTCACATTCTGCAGATGCCAGCAGACCCTGGATCTAAACACTTTGGCCATCACCCATGGAGAGTGAGAAGAAATTGTGTGTTTTTGGCATTTTTAATAATGTTTGAAGAGCATTCTGGGTAGGATAACGTATGGAGATCCACTCAAAGTACACAACCCTGGATTCTACTGGGTCTCTAATTTTCAGAAATGTCTGGGGTTGGTAGGTTTCCATAGGTGCCGGCCAACCCTGGGTTTAAATGCTGCAGCTGCCCACATCTCGAGAATTGATATAAGTAAAAAATTCCTGACATTTCAAAGGTGCATTTCTGGACCTTTTCTGTCCAAGTCAATAAGCTCACCCACACAAGTGATGACCTGTTTCCCTGTATGCTGGCCAACCTGGAGCCCAAATACCACAGCTACGCACAACCCAAAAATGATTGGATTGCAAAGGAAAAATCTTGATGTTTCCTGTTGTAGGCAATAGGCCCATCACACATGTGGGGTATTGCTTTTATCAAAAAAAGCGTGGGAACACAGAATAGTAAGACTTTTGCTATTATTTATTGAGTTTCTCTACATTTTTGGCTTAAAAATGTAAGTCACTATGCCCAAAAAAGCACATTTTGTAACACACTTAAAAAACCAGATTATATAAGTAATCCCAAATTCACAGTGGTATAAAAAGCGCCTATTCCTAAATTCAGATTGTAATTGTAATTGCATTTATCTAGCGCTTACTACCCCAGACCAGGCGTTGAAGCGCTTTTTCGGCGAGTAGCACGCTACTCCGGAACCCAAAAAGGATTAGTGGCGAATTAGTATAGGGAAATATGAAATTAATTTGAGCGGTGGACATGTTAGTCTGTTATTTGGATTGAAAAGGATAGTGGAGGGATAGAAGAGGGAAGGGTTTGCATTTATATTTATATTCAATTCAATTCAAATCTTTATTGCTTGATTAATTAAAATCACACAATATAAAATCATCAGCTACACAGCCATAATAAAAACAATCTCTCAATTCCAAAAAACAAAAAAACATTGTGGACAAATTCAGTTCCTCTATATTACAAATCTACAATTCTTTGCTTTTTATAAAATCTAATTACACCCATAAAATCATAATTTATGTGCAATTTATCTAGTGCAAATTAGCTTTCTATATTAACAGATTTAAACTACCAAGTTTCCTATACTTTAATCACAACCTTCTAGTTTCCCTTTTGATAAGATCAAGAATTTTGTAAAATTTGCATTCATAATTATATCAGTTGGCTTAAAACAAATTACCAAAGCTTGTCTACAAGATCGTACACCTCGTGTATTAAAATAGGTTTTTAAGTATCTCTTTCTTTCCTCCTTCATTTCTGGGCATATACAAACTAAGTGGATTATATTTTCTTCCTATTGATTGCAAAGTCTACAAGGAGTCGGCTTAGATGGTCGCCCCCATTGCATTGCATGAATTGATCCAGGGAGATATCCAAATCTTGCTTTAATAAATAAAAATTTTAATTTTACTGACCAGGGTATCTCTAAATAAGGCTGCGGTCTGAGCATCTTGTACTCATTTATGACCATCCATGCATGTGCTCTTTTAGTAAGCAGTTCTTTGTCTTTCAACAGCGACAATCTTTTTGTTATTCCACTAATTGTCTTTTTGAAGGATGCTGGTGTTATAGCCATTTCCCAAACCTCATGTGCTGATAACTCCTTCAGTGCAATTTGTAGGTACTTCCAAAATTGTGACTTTTGATTCTGCTGTATTTCCTGCTAGAGTAAACAACACAAATAGGGTTAAAAGATTTAGTTCTTATTCGTTTCCATACATTTATATATTGACCCATCCTTGCAATTTGCTGGTTCGATATGCCAAATTCCAGTCTAATCTGTGCTAGTGATGCATTAGTGGGAAGCCGATACACAAATTAAAAAAACTTTGGTAATAGCATTATTTAAAAGTATGGAGTCCTTTCCGCAGAGTGCTTCACTGCCGTAGGTGAGGCTGGGCAGCATTTTTGCATTTATTACCTTTAACAGTGGGAGATAACTAGGCCCCCCCAGAGAACTCTGCAACGTACGAAATGCCATTAGTAGGGAGTTACATCTCTTTATCAGCTCTGCTTTATGTAGACAAAAGGAGCCCTTATCGTCAAACAAGACACCCAAGTATTTATAAGCTTTCACTTGTTCTAATTGTCGATTTTGCAAGTACCATTTATATTTTTTGCATTTCAATGCCTTGTTGTTAAATTCCATTACTTTCGTTTTCATTTATTACCATCTTGTTCTCCATCGAATATTTTGATATTTTATTTATTAGACGTTGTAGTCCTATTTCTGTTTGACTTAATAAAATAACGTCATCAGTATATAATAGATTTGAAATTTGTCTATCTGCCAACTTAGGTGGGTGAGCAATCTCATTATTTAAAACTTCTGTTAGATCAGATAAAAATAAATTAAATAAATAGGGTGCAAGTACGCACCCTGGTTTTAAACCCTGAGATGTCTCAATTTTCCTAGATAATTGTGTGCCTTTACCAATCGGACCCGAGTCCAGGTGTCAGTGTATAGTGATTGAATTGCTTTTAAGAGGCCCAGGCCGATACCTTGTTTCTCTAATTTTCGCCAGAGTATTTCCCGATTTACACAATCTAAGGCTGATTTAAAGTTAACGAAACATAAGTATAGCGGTTGTTTCTTCAGTTTGTACTTTTCAATTAAAATTGCAAGTATTAAAATATTGGTTGCCATACCTTGTCCTTGCATGAAGCCTTATTGATTTGGTGGAATTATCTGCTTTTTTGTTGCCCATTCTGTTAATTCTGACAGGAGAATACCTGCAAAAAGTTTGGCTTCCCTATCTTGCAACGTTATTAATCTGTAGTTTGTTTTTGTTCCCACTCTCCGCTTTTATAGATTGGTGATATTATCGAGCCTTTTCATGATTCCGGTATGATCGACGTTTGCAATGCTTGGCTAAAGACTCTTGTCAGGTAACCTGCCCAGATAGGAGCATTTTCTTTATAGAGTGCGACAGGGATCCCATTGGGACCAGGGGCTCCATCAGTTCTCTGTTTACGGATAAGCTTACATACTTGATCTTCAGTTGTGTGCAATTCACTTTCCTTTTTATCCGTCAATCGTATCGTGTTATCTGGACCTAGGTTGAGCTCCATGTCTGGATTGTAATTCAAATGAAGTTGTAGAAACTGGACCCAGCCAGATTCAGTGATTATAGAGGATGTTGTTGTCCTCCTAACTCTATTCAGGTTATTAATCAATTTCCAAAATTCTCTTTTATTGTTCTTTTTACTAGTATATAGGGCTTTTGCCCAAAGGTCCTGTTTTAATTGTAATTTCTTTTCCCAAATTAGTTTCCTCACATCTGTATTAATTTTCTTTAATTTATCACGGTAATCTTTGTTGTCTGGCCACTTCTTTACCATTCTCAATATTCTATTACGCTCTTTTTAGTAGATTTACTTCAAAGGAAAGTTTTACTAGTACCTGCGATTTGTTATCATGTTGATGTTTATTGCTTTCTTTTTGAGTTTAGTTTGTCACCAATTTTTCTGTAATAAGGGTCCATTTTCCAATTGCACTGAAAGTGACATCTTCAAAACAATATTTGACAGTCAACTGCGCTATTTTTGTAATCGAGATTTTAGAGGTTTCTGACCAATAAAGTCTCTTATAGTTTGCTGTAGTTATGTCACCCGGAAGCGTCGCGTAATTTTCATGTCGTACACAATTCAGTTTTAACTCAATTATTTGTTGACTATGGTCACTCCCATTTTTTTCTGCAATCCGGTAAGATGAAATCTTCTGAAAAAGATTAAGAGATACCACTGAATATTCAATCCGGGATTTATTACCGAATGAATGGTAGGTCCATGCAGGGGGAGTCAGCGAGTCGGCGTTTCTGTGGCTTGGCTCAGCAAGGAACAGCGGGAGCGACGGGAGAGTGGCAGTCAGAGAAGCAGAGAGGTGGCGTAACGGTGAAGCGGTGAGGAGAGTGGCAGGAGGAGCAACGGGGAGCGAGAGCGGAGTATGGCGGAGTATGGCGAGTTGGAGCTCCGCGGGTGATACTCCCAGCGTCCCCTGGGTAGCCATTCTCCCTCATTTCTGCTCACTGCTGTGACCGCAGCTACCACCGCCACTGCCACGGAAAGAGTAAAGGCACCGGTTTGGCATTCCACGCTGCCACGGAAAGAGTAAAGGCACTGTTTTGGCATTCCACGCCCCATGCTGCACCCCCTGGTGCTAACCGGAGTCTACTGGCCTCTGGAGCCTCTGGAGCTGCGGGAAGAGGAGAAAGAGGCGGTCCTGCTTGCAGGGACAACACGAGTGAGTAACTCCAAAAAACAAACTGCGGTGAGGATCTTGTTTAGTTGTTTTTATTTAATTTTTCTGAGTAAAACTACCCCCATTTACCGCTCACAGTTTCTCACCATTCTGCCCACACTTGTGCTTGGTTGAATCCTGGGCTGGACTCTGGACCTGGCACTGGACCTGGCACTTGGGGTTGATTTGGGGGGGGTCATATGAAGGAACGACGATAGCGGCCGCTGGTAGTTGGTGGCCGCTGAGCGACAGCTAAGGTAGATCGCGGAGGCGGCCCTACTAGGTTCACCAATGAGATCTCCTCCTTCATTTATATTTATATAGCGCTTGCTACCCTTGATGAGGTGTCGAAGCGCTTTTCAGTGGGTAGCATTCTACTCCGGAACCCAAACAGGATTAGTGGTTAATTAGTATAGGGAAATATGAAATTAATTTGAGTAGTGGATGTTAGTCCGTTATTTGGATTGAAAAGGATAGTGGAGGGATAGAAGAGGGAAAGATTTGGAATTTTTTTTGGGAGCTCCTAGCAGTAGCAGGTTGTTTGGGATGAGTAAAGGTGAGGTGGAGGGGGAAAGAATCAGCGGGAAGGGTTTAGAAAGGCTTTTTTGGGAGATCTGAATAGTAAAAGAGCTATGAGATGATGCAAGGAGGGGTAGAGGAGGGAAGAGTCTAGAAAGGGTTATTTTGGGTATCATAGTAGTAGAATGGGGTTCGGGATGAGTGAGAAGGTGGAGGTAAAGGACATATTAAGAGAGGTATAGGGTGAGAACTAGGTGAGAGTGTAGAAAGGGTTATTCTGGGGATCATAGTAGTAGAATGGGGTTTGGTATGAGCGAGAGAGTGGGGGTAGAGGATATATTGAGAGAGGTATAGGGTGAGAAATAGGGTAGTGCATTGGAGAGAGTGGCAGAATGAGGTTTGAGACGAGTCAGTGTCGAGGTAGAGGATATATTGCGAGAGGTATAGGGTGCGATATAGGGTAGTGCCTTGGAGATGCTGAATTGGTAGCAAAGTAATAAATATAAAGATACATACGCGCATGCAAGGTATATATGTATAAGGAAGGTAATATATGTAGATTTAAGTTGTTTTTAATAACTCAGATTTTCAAGTGTTGCTGTATTTTAAGTTAATTTATTTGTTTTTATTAAATTGTTTTTGTAATTCAATAGTGAATCAATTGTAGATAAATTGTTATGATATGATAAAAGATTTCTTTATTTATGCAGTCACCTATATACACGTTAACATTGAATAATATAACCATAAGTAATATGTGCATTTGTTAAAGCAGAACTAACGAATATCTATATATTTAAAAACAAAATGTATACACATTTAAAAGCAATACACATATGTAGGCAGTGCTTAATTTGAGCCGGGGCTTTCCGGTGCTAAGCACCTGCACTTAATTGGTTTCCGGTGCTCAGCACCGGCACCTAATTGTCAACAACATACCTAGAACAGTCCACCACATGGTGGCGCTGCTCATCTAATTTAGAGATGACCAGAACAAGGGTTGTTTAGGAATACAATATACATTAAAATTGCAAATACCTGCCTCCCCAGCCATTCCTTTAGCTTTGGGGACCTGGAATAATCTGAACTGTCGCATTTACATGCGAGAGAGATGATTAGTAGTTGTTTTGGCAGCGATGACAAGGGCGATGGGTGGTGCAAGCTGCAGGGGCCTTCCGGTCAGAGCCCTGGCACTTAATATTTTACAAATTAAGCACTGTATGTAGGTACACATCAATAGTCCAAATAAATGCTTACATACAGAGGGATATGCTGTATATTTATGTTTGACTATGGTGGCTATGTGGGGTAGAGCCAACTCTTGAGTAGTCTTCTGAAGATAAGGTGGTCATCCGTGGATCTTATGTTTGGGGGTAAAGAGTTCCATATTTTGGCTGCTTGAACAGAGAAGGATGCGCCACCTATGGTTTTTTCTTATATGATGGGATTTTGAGGCGAGGTGCCAATCTAGAGTGGAGGTTCCTTTGTTGAATGTATTTGGTGATTTTATTCCTGATGAAGAGCGGTCCTGATTCATGTATGGCTTTATGGGTGATACAAAGCAGCTTGAATGTGGATCTTCTGGCAACCGGTAACCAATGTGGGGCGTTCAAGGCCGGGGAGATATGGGCTTTTGGCTTTATATGTAAGAGTAGTCTGGCAGCAGAGTTCTGAATCCTTTGTACTCTTTTCGTTGTTGTTAAAGATGATCCGTAGTAGAGGCTGTTGGCGTAATCGAGTTTAGACAGAACAAGAGAAATAGTAGTCGGTATGTTGTGTGGAAATCCCAGGTGGGGGAAGATGCGACGCAGAGTTTTTATAGTAACAAAACTTGATCTTGCTAGTTTGTCCACTTGGGCATTCATTGATAGCTTGGAGTTCATGGTAATTCGGTGAAAAAACATGTTGCCCAATTGATGGAAAACCTTGTCACCTTAATTGCACACCCTGCCGGTACTTTTCAACTCTGAGCCAGACTGAGGAAATACTTTACAAATAGTTTAGTCAGAGTCTCAATAACAACCTAACTATACAGTCCTGGTGTTGTTTTTTAATATATAGTTTCTCCAGCTCAGAGCCTTCTGTTTGATGCTCATGCAAGACTGAGATCCTATATTCTCTTTACTATTTCCACAAAATGTAATATTCAAGATCTTCTCCTGGCACATGCATTCCAACCACAAAGTGTTGGGCTGAGAATATGCCAAGCTGACTCCTTCTAGCATTGTGCGAGTTAAGTTAGCATTTGAGGCACCATTTTATATTTTGTCGCCATTTTGTGTCACGATCGAAATGAAGCTTCTGTCTCGTACTGTCTGCCTCAGCAGAAAAGCAGCCTCGATTGTTTCTTTTTATTCAAGGTTGAGCTTCGTTGCACTAATGAATAGCTCGTTTGTGTTTGCATGCCTTTCTTCATATGTAGCCCCGCTCCCACTCTCAGAGTGACGGGCACGGGCTGAGTAACCTTGAAGCTAAGATAGTGTGTTACTGGTCTCAGGTTGGTAGCTCATCCTTCTGTACCTCCTTTGTTCATCTGTGCCCAGGCTAGAAAATTCCAGTCTGGGCATGTCTTAGAGGTGTCAAAAATGTATATCTAACTTTACCTTGTGGACGGGGGTCAGTCCCTCGGCAGCTGTCTATGGAGGCTGTTCAGACTGGACTCCGCTCGAGCGAATACTAATAAATAGCTTGGTTTGTATTCTCTACTGTTTGACCGACTCTTCATTTGTATGGAAGGCTGAGAGGTGGTCGAGAGTGACCCGGGTGGCCCTATCCGGGTCACTTCCTTCAAAAGTCAACTTGTTACCACAATACTCCTGGAAACAGTGGTCTTTCACCTTTACCTCCCAGGCATGTGCAACACACTGTAAGGTCTCAGCAGCTTTAGCCTCGTCAAAGGAAAGCATGTGTAGACTAGGATGCGTGTTAGAAATGGGGGTCTCTAGTTGGCAATGGTTCGCACCCTTGTCCGAGTAGGGACCCTTCTTCTTAGTCAGGGGAAGGGGGATACACTTCTAAAATAACCCCTGCTCACCCCCTTGGTAGCTTAGCACGCGCAGACAGGCTTATCTCAGAGGCAGTGTGTAAAGCATTTGTGCATGCATATAGTAACACAGTGAAAACACTACAAAGGGACACCACACCAGTTTAGAAAAATAAGTAAATCTTTATCCAAAACAAACAAGACCAAAAACGACAAAAATCCACAATACAATATTGTAAAAATAGTTACTTTGCAAGATAACCTTTAAATTGCAGAAATAGCTGAAAAACACGGTTCCTCCGAGTCGGTAACTCCGTCTGAGGCTACCGTGATGCTGAAAATGACAGAGTCTAACAATTCCAGCTGACCGCGTCGGTACGGATCACCTAAAGCTTCGACAGACTCGAAAACAGTACCTTTCTCGTTGCGGCCGACATGATGGTACAAGCCGGTCGGGGCAACCATCGCGGTTGCGTTGCAAAAATGGAAGCGGTGCAGGGTGCTGTGCCCTCACGATGCAGTGCAGGCAGCGGCTCGGTGACGATCGTCCAGACGGCGTCGGTGAGGCCAAGGCTTACGGTGCGGGGTGAGGTGCTGGTAACGGAGCCGGTCGATGTTCAGTGACGTCCGGGCAGAATGAAGCGAGGCGGTGCGGAATGCGGTGCCCACAGGACGCGGTGCGAGCGACGGCTCGGTGACGATCGTCAACATGGCATCAGTGAGACCAAGGACGCTATGCGAAGTGCGGTAGTGCCTTCTGCGGGGCCTTCAGGACACGGAGTCCTGCAACGGACTCGGTGACAGAGTCGGTTGCCCTTTTCTTCTGCGGCGACTGAAACCAGCAGTTCCAGAGACGGTGCCCAGAAGGATGGTGAGGTCTTTGCTGTTCTTGAGACCTCTTGAACAGGGGCCAAGCTCCACTTCCAAGCCCTTGGAGATACTTTCTCAAGCAGGATACACACACAGTTCCTCTCCGTGGCAGAAACAGCTACTGTAGGCCAACCCCAGACAGCACACAGCAAAGGGGCAGTACTCCTCCTCCAGTTTCTTCCTGCTCTTCTCCTTGGCAGAGGTTCCTCTTGAAGCCCAAAAGTGATCTAACATTCAGGGGTCTAAGCCCCAACTTTTATAGTACAAAATCTTTTGTTCTCTGGTGGCAGAGAAGCCCTTTGCCCAGCCCAAACCAGTTCTGTCCTCTCCAGTGCAGCTTCCTGGCAGGAGGTGGAGACAGCATTGTCCAAAGCAGACCAGGCGCATTCAGGGGTGAAAGGAATCTCCTCCCCCTACTCTAAAGGCAGCCCAGGTCTATTCAGCCCAGCCCTGACTCGCCCTGGAAAGGCAGGACACACCTCAACCCCCCAAGTGCCTGTCTGAACAGAATGCACACTCCCAGCCCCTGTCACTCCAAAGCCAGACAGTCAATACACAAACGTAGCAGAGGCACACAGGGTGGCTAAGCAAGAAAATACCTACTTTCTAAAAAGTGGTATTTTCAAACACAAAATGTAAAAATCATCCTTACTAAAAGACGTATCTTTATATTCTGAGTTCAGGCATACTAAACTTTATTTTCCCATCTTGTTCCCATGGGCAGTTATACTTATAAAATGTTATAAGTAAACTCCCCATTCTATCCTATGGGACATATAGTCTTTCAATAGTGAAAAACGAAATTGGCAGAATTTCACTATCAGGACATGTTACACACATCAAAACATGTCCTACCTTTCACATACACTGCACCCTGCCCACAGGGGTACCTTGGGCCTTACCTAGGGGTGACTCACATGTAAGAAATTATGGAAACACCAATCTATGACAACAATTTACAGAGGGAGCACTTGCACTTTGGCACTGAACAGTAGTGACAAAGTGCCCAAAGCATCTAGATCAGCAAAACGAAGTCCAACACACACAGCAAAATAACAGGAGGCAAAGGCAAAAACTACAGGGGAAACCCATGCCAATGATGCCAGGTCCACCAGCGCGCTTCAAATCTGGTAGGGCAACAGTGTAGAACAGCTGCTTGTGGCCACATCTACAACATCACCTTGATTATAACATATAAGCAGAGGAAATAGTCTAATGCTATGTCACAGTGAAAATATAAGAGTTAACCACGTGCACTGGTAAGTTTGTAAGCAATAAGCAATGGCTGACAA
This sequence comes from Calotriton arnoldi, assembly GCA_963921515.1. NCBI lineage: Eukaryota > Metazoa > Chordata > Amphibia > Caudata > Salamandridae > Calotriton > Calotriton arnoldi. Next base: position 664,552 of record CAWUFW010000392.1, on the reverse strand, counting down.
TTTCTTGTATGTTACTTAGAATTCACTGACTGATTTAAGCCATCACTTTAGAGTAGGTGGAAGTATGGGTAAATGTATTACCACACATGTAAAACATTTTTTATTTTAAAGTAAAATTGTGGTAATTCTTTGTGTTATTTTACATTATGTTAAGAACATTTACATACCGCTGATTCACCGAGGGCATCTTTGCATGTCTACGCACAACACCGCACAGCTGTTCATTAGCACCAGCAAAAAGCTTCAGCTAACCCCACAGTTTTATTTTCAGCAAACAGGCTGGAACACTGCTTTCTATGTTATTCCCCATTTAAAATTATATTTACAGTAAGTGTACAGATTCCAGGTGCTGTCATGCAATTACCAATTTGTTGTATTACCGCTATGTTCCTGGCATCTAAACGTGGGCCTTACTCTTTTAATCAGTTCAGGGATCAAAGTAATGCCATTACCTTTGCCGGATGTAAATCTGTTTTCTGTGACTCAATCTGGCTTTATGTGCCCTCCATTGACAGCCTTTTTGCAAAGGTTTCCAGACACCGTCTTGATACACTGGGCATGATGCTTTATGCTGCCACGAGACGCCCCAACATTCAGGGATTTAAATGGGCGGGTATGGTCCGGTACTGAGTGCATGCATATCTTTAATGTGAAAGGGAAAGTGCATGCACTTCTCAGCACTGCTGCAATACATTTAAGGGGAGAGTACCACCGGCACTTCTCAGGAGCAAACCGGTACTCGAATGATTGAGTACCTGCACTTTTATGTCAATTTAAAGCACTGCATACACTCGTGCTCAGTGAAATGTTCCAAAGCGAGCTTTGAAATTGGCTCTTGACAAGAAACTATCTCGTAATCATGAAGTCACAATTTGCGATTCACGACTCACACATCAGGAACTGCAAGCAGTGTGCACCAAGACTGACAATTACAGACAGTGAATCGGAACGAGATGGGATTAAAAAATAGTAAATATTGATTCAGAACAGGTTGCCAATCCAGACCGCCACAGCAACAGTCAATGATGTAATCACTGACCCAAGACACGTACCAGCAGTAGAAATCAGCAGTCCATAAGAGCACAGGAGAGGGCTGACAAACATCACTAACGGACCATGGCAAGCCAGGAGCAACATGACAAGGACAAGTCAGGCAAAAAGAGGAGCAGCAATTTAAGTTACACTGAACCAGTGTTACTGGTGGAAGAATGTGTGCTTGTAAATGGCAGGCTGCTTGGGAAACCTCCCTGACTGTCCCAGAAGCAACCACAAAACAAATATGGCCAATCATCCAGCAGAGGAGCAACGTTGTTAGTGTGACAAACTTTGCAGTAGCTCAGATTGACAAAAGCTGATGTCACCTATGGCCGTGCATAAGAGAGAGGCTAGCCACCAGAAGATAAGAGGCAGCAGCAACAGGTGTGGGACCAAGCTTACAACCAACACCTATCCCCATGGAGGAACTTATGCAGAGTGTATCCCAACACGAGGCAGTCACATGTGTAAGCAATATTGCCTCTTCTCCTCTTGATCCTACTGTGCCAGGTGAGTCCTGCCCTATATGTAACAAAGAAATAAGAGTACCAAACACTATATTTTTTTTACTTTTTTTTTTTTATTGAGCAGAAGCATAGGATAAACCATTACATCATATATATAAAACACAAAATCGGTTTAATCAATAAACACAGTCATTTCAAAAAGTGCAGCGTGCGGGGGCAACATTCAAAATACAACTTCTTATAAAAAAAGTAAATCAAGTATTGTGCCAATTCACAGTAATTGAGCATGCATTTTTAGACACATTAATTGATTAATTCGGGAAAAACAAGGTGCTATTGATAAAGTGTAGTGCATTTAACTCCCGTAAAGTGCATTTTTCCCTGCCTCCCAATAAAATTAATCTAAACCTTAATAAAGTGCATCAACTCGTATTCCATCCCTAGCAGCAAACAACTCATGATATAAAGTGCAATTATGCCTAAACAGTTTAGCATAAAATCCACCCATTCCTTGAGCACAAAAAGAACCTTTTTTCTAATTTGTTACCCCATTTTCACACTTGTAGATTTTCTACTTCAGCCATATATTTCCATACAGCAGTAAATCTTTTAATGGCACCAACCCTTTTAACGTAGGCATCTTCAATTTTTTTTTGTTCTAATCATTTTACTATGCCATTCTAGGTAGGCTGGTACTTTAGTTGTCCTCCAGATCTGGAGAATCAAGGATCGTGCCACTAGAGAGGCGATTGCTATGAATGTTTCCTCCCCTTTAGACATTGGCAAGTTTTGTCTCTGCCTTGCTAATCCAAAAACCACTATTGCCGCCTCTGGCTCGAGTCTTCTCTGTAAGCCAAAGTTAAGAGCGGCAAAAACTTTCTCTCAGAACTGTGTTAACATTGGGCAGGTAAAAAAATATGAAGCCAGCCTCCCTCTCCCAGTTGCTGGCAACGAAAGCATCTATCCTCTACTTCTGCATACATTTTATGGAGCGCTTTGGGAGTATAGTATGCCATCCAGGGTGACAACAATGGCATTCTTTTAAAATTTGCCTCTCTTAATGCCTTGTTGCCAAATTGCGAAATCACCTGCCACTTGAGCTCAAAGAAAGTACATTGCGTTGCCTGAGTAATTTTATCTAAAAAGCTTTTTACTAAGAGGCACTCCCCTTGACTCTGTAAAAGTCTGTACCAATTTCCCACCCCTATTAGCTTATTGTTTGGTATGTGGGTACCAAACACTACATGATATGGATACATGGCCAACTGAATGTTGTGTCACACAAAAAGCAATTACTATGGCCATGCGCCAACGAATCCATTCCTGTAAGATGTCAGTCGCACATAATGCACCATGGGACCTGTATTACAAAGGTATGTACCCTGACTTTTTTATCCCAATAATTACTGAGGATATCCCCCTCCCTGTTTCCCTCATGCTCCACCTACTTAGGCCAATTAGATATTTGGGGCAGTTTGAGGATAAGCCTTCAAAACGTTTTTAATGAAAGATATCCAAGAGAAACTTTTATCCTTTTCTCGCTCACTGTAGGGAAAGCAAGGGTACCTCGAGTTCTTGGTTTCCCTTGCAGGGAACTGATAAAGTATTTTTGCGAAAAATATGAAACAAGTTCTGTCAAGAACACAGGCATTTTTTCTAAAATTGGCATCAACAAAATGTTAACTGGTCTAAGACCGCTGTCTTTCCGGCTTTCAGTAACAGCCAGGCTTGAAATCCCCCCTCTATTTTCATCACAGTTTTTGCAATTTTCTAAGTGGTGGGAATAATTTTTGTTTTTTCAGTTTCTATGTCCCTGCAGCCTGTGGGGGACAGATGTATGAAACCAGTGGGTGAACAGGAAAGCTGTACATTTCTGAATAGTAGAAACAATTCTGAATTCAGCAAGGTGTGATTGTGTAGATCATTTATGGTATTCCCAATTAAACTAATCATTGAAATAAAAAAGTGAAAGTAATTGAAAAACCCTGATAAATCTGAAAATGTTTTCACATTGAAGCCCATCTACAAAAAGAATGTGTTGTTACATCCATTATACCCTTGCAGCTGCTGGTATATATAGTGCTTGAAAGTTGTTCAAAAACAAGAGAGATCTAGAGCCATCGACCAGCCTGATTTTATGTTGTGTTTTAACCAGGATTCAATTCATAAGGTAACATCTAATGAATAGAAATATCTATGAAGAAAATCTATTACTAATCAATTTCACCTCACATGCTATAAATACACAGATGACACACAAATACTCCTTAAACTGGAAAGCCCCAAAGACATTGGACACTCACAAATTTTCAGTTGTCTCAGAGCTGTGGATCAGTGGATGACATGGAGCCATCTCAAATTGAATGTTTCCGAAACAGAAATACTTCTGTGTGGCGCTTGGAAAAATTATGACCCACTCGCTGCCTGATTGGTGCATTATATCCCAACAAATGTGAACTTGACAAACTTGAATTTAAATGCTATGGACATAGTCTCAGAAAAAACCCAAAGAAAACGATTAACTCTAGTCTGCACACCAATACCCATATACATGAGTTTTAGACCTGTCAGCTTAGAGTGGTCTTCCCCCAATGTTTTTGCTTTTTGCCTCCACGTTTTGCTGAATCTTTTTGTTGGCCTTAGGACTCTGAGTACTTAACCACTGCTAATTAGTTCTAAAGTGCATGTGCTTCCAAACCTGTCCCAGGCCTTCCGCCTCAGTGCCAGTGTGTGCAGTTCACTGCCACTTCAACTTAGCATTTAAAACTACTTGCCAAGCCTTTAACTCCCCTTTTATTACATGCAAGTCACCCCTAAGGTAGGCCCTAGGTGTCCCTAAGGGCAGGGTGCTATGTAAGTAAAAGATAGGACATGTAACATGTAGTTAATGGTAGTGACAAACAGCCTGTTTCATGTTTCACTACTATGATGCCTACTCCTCTTATAGGTTAGCATTGGGAATTCCTTAATACACTTTTAAGCTGCAATTCCTGATCAGAGAAGAGTAGCTTTTTCATGTTTCATATGTTTGGAATGGTATTGATAAATCCTACTTACTGGTGAAGTTGAATTTATCATTACTATTTTAGAAATGACACTTTTAGAAAGTGGGCATTTCACTGCACTTACTGCTCTGTGTGCCTGACAGCCTGTCTCTAATACACGTCTGGGTCGGTGCCAGCTACACTTTGTGCATTTCTTCTAGACAGCCACAACACAGGAAGGACAGGTGTGTCTGAGTACCCATATATATATATCTGCATTCTGGTGGCCTTGCTTGGGCAGGATGGAAGGGAGGGGCTAGCACTTCACTTGAATAGGTAGTGTCCTGTCCCCACACAAAATGCTGATTTACTCCCCTATAAATAGATGGGCAGACATCACTGGGCTGAAAGGGGGACCTGTGCACTTCAGAGAGCTGCTTTGAAGTCACCCCCAAATCAAAGGCACTTTTGGGTATCAGAACTGGGTCTCTGACCTTCTAAAATCAGACACTTCTGGATCTTGAACTGAACCTCAGTCAGAAGGACTGCTGTGCTGGTTAAAGGACTCATCTTTGGACTGTAGACTTGGAAACCCTGCTTTTCTCTTGTGTTGTCCTGCTGCCTGCTGCTCTCTGACTCTGCTGACTGAGAGCAGGACTCTGCCTTCCCTCCGAGTGATCCCCAAGGACTTGTCGACTTGCCTCATGTTGTTTGAGACTCAGGGATATCAAAGTCTGTACCCCTGCTCCTGTGCCTGGCTCACTGGAAGTATCCAAGATACTTGCGACACAGATTTCAATGCATTTCCTGTCTGTGTATAACAGAACCGGCGCATCAACCTGGTTGCAGGAGTAAAATCGGTGCATCGCATCAGAACCAGCACTTTGCCTTCCGAGATTGACGCATCGGACAGCGTATTGCCACCCGTGCAGCTTGGTGAGTTCGACTCAACCCTCAACTGCGAGGCAGAATCTGGCACATCGTTCGATGCCTCTCAACACCAGCACCCGTCTACAGAACTAACGCATCACCTTCACTGTGTGGAGAAGACCGACGCATTTCGTTGCTTGCGGCCTCGAAAGGTACTTTGTTTACTGGGGACTGCATGGGTCCTGTAGCCAGTCTGCGCTTTCATGAGGTAAGCCTGAACTTTGACTTTGCCTTGGTCCAGCTCAACCTAAAGTAACCTTTTAGTGCTACTTGCTTCTAAGCTCTTTACTGCATTTATTCTTTAAAATTCTATATCTCAACTTCTATACATTGTTCTTTTGTCGTTTTGGTCTTGTTTTGTTTATAATATAATAACCAATTTTATAACCCTGCGTGGAGTCTTTTTGAGGTGTGTTTATTATGTTACTGTGTGAGTGTGCTGCACAAATACTTTACAAATTGCCTCTTTGCCTGACAGCTCTGTGCCAACCTACCAGAGGGAGAGCACAGGTTATCTTTTAGTGTGTATCTAGCTTACCCGGACTAGTATTGTGGCTTCTACTTGGACAGGGTGCATACCTTTGCCAACTAGAAACTCAATTTTTAATAATGAGGGACTTTTATCCTTCATGGGATAGGTTTGTTAGTGTTCATTTTACATTATCCCTATGACATCACAATCACCTTACTTAGGAAGACCATAATATGAGGCTACGGTTTTGTGTATTTGAACAGATAAAGGATAAGACTGCAAATTGGAGAACACATGATCTAATTCCGTTCTGACCAGAAAAGAAAATGGAATGCCTAGTGGTAGTGTGGAACTGAGAGCACATCACTTGTTCCTCTATAGAAAGCCATTCACAATCTTAAACGACTTCAAACCCCTTCTAGCTTCCAGATAACTACACAAGCCATGCAATGAGTACAATGACTACATGGCAAGAAATTCACTGCTTCAGGCGATGTCCCAAACACCTCTTGCTGGCCAATACACTAACTTAGTAGCACAGCAGGTTAGTCCAGGTTAGATCACACTCACCAAAGTTACAGAATTCACTGGAATTGACCCTGTGTTTCAAGATATCATCAAGCTGATGAGGCACCAATAGTAGAGCTACACCATTGGTGCAGGGATGTATAAAAATTAACCTGTCAACCTGAACATGTTCAGACACATTCAAAAGAAGTTACCCAAGTGCTGTGATAAAATTAACCTGTGTGTGTGAACTGTATCACAGCCCCACGGGGAATTGTGGCAACAAATCATGGAAACTGCAAATGTGAAACTTTTCTAAAATGGGTACAAAAGGTAATCATATAATGGTGGTAATTTATATCATTAGATACCATTGTAGAAAGCAATTTGAATAAATGGCACTGTGTCACATGCCAGTAGATCTTCACACCTAAAGCATTGTGCACATTGGAAGTACTCCCAACTGTGTGGGAGTCATTTGGAGCAGTCTTCTGTGTCCTGTTTATGTGGGAAAGAATAATGCTGTTAGTAATTGACAAGAGCTCAAGCCTTCCATTAGCACAAGAAGCATTGATGGCTACCTCAGCAGTCCTTCCTTAACTGGACAACATGTTTGCAGGCTGGCACACCCCACAAAGTCTGACAACTGGTACAAAATGTCATTTCACACCCTGTACGCATGAAACAAAGAGTGAAAAGGGGATCGTTTCAAGGCTATTCTCAAGAAGACTCTTTTGACACGATTCCTCAACTTCATCTTCTATGCTTTCATGGAAAACTCATAGGCACATACCATTAGGTAGAATATTTTATTTCTTTCCATTTCTTTGCAAGTTTCCAAATGCATGTCCATCTGTGTAACAACCAGACAAAAGAAAGCAGAGGAGTATGCCCATATAACTCCACATAACCTGGACAACAGCATGCAAAAAGTACAAAAACGGTTTGTAGTGGGGATCAATTATGACCAGCATATGTTATTCACAATGAGACGATTAATTGTCATTGGTAACCTAATTTATTCAAGCTTAATATACAAATTAATTAAATTTAATAATAATGGAAACTAATCAATATATCTAAAGTTCATCACAGTCCCTGAGTATACATATATGTGCAGATTTAGTTAAACACAAGATTACAATATCAAATTGTTTCCGGTCCAAGGAAGACCTGGCTTTGCAGTTTAGGCTGGACTGTTCCCTAGAGGAACAGGGTCAAGACTGATTTGCATATGGCTGGGTCTGAACTGGGGTGGTGAAGTGAGCTAAAGTACGAAGATGGATTCAACTGGGGTTGAGTGTCTGAAAGGTTTCAGCGTTCCGTCTATCTTCTCCTTGTGTTTGCAAAGCCTATTATCACCAAATCCCCTTGTATTCTTCCAGGAGTACTCCCTTCTGTAAACAGGTCTGTAAATCTTGTTATTCTCTTGCTGGCAAAAACTGATGCTATCTACTCAAATTTAAATGTGAAAAAATGAAGAAACATAAGTTCTGCATGCCATTTATCTTCTAAATGTAAATCTGTGGCAATATCACTATTAACAGCTGTGCTGGAGTGACTAGGCATGTGTATTGCTTGCAAGACACTATTGTATACAAAAAGGGCTTGGAGCCCACCTATTGCTTACTATTCAATGCAGAGACAGAATATCGAGTGAAAAATATCGAGTTGCACAAATATCGAGTCATTAATATCGTGGTTCAGAAATATCGACAGCAAGAATATCGTGGTCAAGAATGGCGACTTGGGGGCGTGGCTAGCAGCCAAGCAAGATGGCCGCAGCCTGAGAGAGCTCCGTGTCCAAGGGAACCTTCCCTGAAAATCCGTAAATAAATCCGGCAGCTCAACGGCAAAGTCAAGGCGGCGCAGAAACCGGAGCTCAAGCGCAGCAGATTGTGACACTCCAGAGCTCCGTGTGACCGGCAGCAGCTGAGCTGCGAGACACAACGTGCAGAGGCCTACGCACAAGGCTGGAGCCGGGGCCTCGCGTACATCTTCCGACCGCGGCGGTGTGCTGGGTTGGTGGAGCCTAAAGTGACGCCGCACAAAGGAGCCGCTGACTTCGCGTCGGAACTTCCGGTGAGGTGCGGAGCGCTACAACAGCTGGGGGCTGCTGATCCTGGGCAGCGAACGGCTGGTGCTTATGAGGGGGCCCGAACCACAAAAGGGAGGAGGCTGTGAGGTCCCGGTGGGGGCCTAACGGAGCGCAGGCCAAAGCGCACTCCCAGGCACTTCCCCGAATTGAAAGCGGGACGATCGGAGATCGCACGGTGAACCCACAAAACCAACGGGGAGTATCAGGGGCACCCCAATTGAAACACCGGTCAACACAGTACATAAAATTCAGAGACAGTCGGCAGATAAGAAGGACCTGTCCCTGTGCCCTCCCCCCCCCTTCCCCTGGCGTCACTGCGCCTAATCAAGACCAGGGTCCGTGGATTGGACATTGTAAACGCGCGCCGGACACACTCACCGGCACCGCTGTAACGTACACACAGCAAGCGGTGGCGGACACCAATTACTCCCAGTGGTGGGAGTGGAAGTAGGCAACATAGCAGGTCCGCCTCGGCCACGCATCACGAGGAGGGTGAGAAACACGAAAGGCCGCGCGTGACAATTTCGCACGTGGCAGGCAGCGGCGAGTACCGCCCTCCCCCCAGTGAGCCTGGTGTGGCGCTCCGGACCAGGTGCCGCGGGATGGGGGGCCGAGGCCCGAGGAGCACACCGGCTGGCAGAATGGACAAATTCGTGTACAGCAAGGATCATGGTGAAAAGACTACAATGGACGCGGCACGAGCTGAGGCCCCGGCGGTTAAAGATAAGGAAGCAGTCACGCTGTTAGACATAATGGCAACCTTACAACAAGTCCAATGCTCTATCGGCACAATCTCCACAGACATATCGCTACTAAGGGCAGACTTTTCCAAATTATCACACCGACTAACGGAGGTTGAGTCCACAACAACGACGCTCACCACAGATACGACCCGCCTACAGCAACAAGTGCGCACCCTGGAAGCAGACAACAAACTCATTATGGCCAAACTCGACGACCAAGAAGGCCGCTCCAGACGCAATAAGGTCCGCATAATTGGTGTGCCCGAAAAAACAGGGGGGCCCGCTTTGGATCTCTTCGTGGAAGACCTATAAAGAACCATCTACAACCACGTGGACTATCCAATTTCTTTTCAGTAGAAAGGGCCCACCGCGTACCCGGGGGGAGGCCGCGGCCCGGCGCCCCCCCAGACCAATAGTGGCACGCATCTTCAATTTCCGAGACCGAGATGCTGTTCTGCAGGCGGCGAGGGTGGCCCCACCACTCCGACTGGAGAGCAATACCATCACATTCTATCCAGATTATACAGCGTCAGTAACCAAGCAAAGACGATGCTTCCTGGAGGTCAAGAAAGAGCTGCGGACCAGAAATCTCAAATACTCTATGATCTTCCCAGCAAAACTCAGAGTAGAAGCAGAAGGGAAGACCTGGTTCTTTGCTACACCTGAGGAGACCCGGGACTGGCTGGAGGGATGGCGCCCGGCGACAAGACCAAACAAATCTAGAACACAACAGCACAATCAACTCCATGAGTCCCAAAGATCAAGATCATCAGCAGCAAGCGACAAAGAGGACTGATCAACAATGGAATGATTCTTCAGAATCGCAAGGTCATAGACCCGAGTGACAGTCGAACTGTCTCTAGATATGAACCGGCTGAATTTGCAAGAAATCACGCGGACCGCAACTGTACGGATCATTGAAAAAATAGGCGCAATTTTGTTGACTGCACCTTCAGAGATGAAGAGTACCGTTGAGAAAGACATACCTCCGGAAAGGGAGGGCACTCGAGGACTAAAGACGGACTCTCACCCCCTACGCAAGTACAAGTCATGGGCGGGAAAAAAGCACTCTGCTCAGTTGGGGTGGCGGGCAGTTGGGGAAACAGCCAGGCAGGGAGGCAGGGAGACGGGAGGGGGAGAGGGGGAGAGGGAGGGGGGCACAGGGATGTTTTAAGGGAATGTTACCAGTTTTTAGTTACAACGGTACGAAACACCAAGAAATTAAACACACAGCTGTACAGCGGTAGGGGCTCCAAGACTACACACGTTAAACCCCACAGGCATGGCGGCGCACTTCTCAGACACCACATCGGTGGAAGACATTGATACAGGTGTCTCCCCACCCCGCACACCACATACCCCCTTCTCTGTACTGTCATGGAATGTAAATGGACTGGGGCACAAAATAAAAAGAGGCCTGGTCCTTCAATACATAAAACGTAAAAGTCCTGCTATAGCTTTAATACAGGAAACACATCTGGTGGGCTCCGCCTGTAAGGCCCTCAATAGATGGGGCTACAAGATGATAGCCCACTCCGACTTTTCCTCCGGGTCACGAGGAGTGGGGGTACTGTGTAATAAACGCATCCCATTAATAATAAAGGACTCTTGGACAGACGATCAAGGACGCTTTGCGGCGGTGACCTGCCAATGGGAAGGGCGCACCTACAATTTGGTATCGATATATATTCCCCCAGCATTGCATAGCACAGCATTGCCAGACCTGGGAAAGTTCCTGTTATCACTCCCAGAGGGAGAACTCATTATAGGAGGGGGCTTTAACGCCGCAATGGACGCATCGCTAGATAGACAACCCCCCAGGGGCGCCGACAGGTCAAGTCTCACACTGACAGATTTCACTGAGGCGACGGGCCTGATAGATATATGGAGAATCAGACACCAGACAGCCAGGGAGTACACGTTCCTCTCGGGAGTACATGGAAGTCTTTCAAGAATTGACTACATGTTCACAATAGCATCCGGGATGGCAAGGATGGGAGGGATAACGCATCTCCCGAGAGGCATCTCGGATCACTCACCTATCCTGCTCACGTTTGACTCACACTCCCAAGGTAGAAGACGTGTCTTCCCCCTACATCCGGGCTATCTAAAAAACCCAAACATTGGGAAAGGCTTGGTCAAAGCCACTAAACACTTTTTAAATGACAATGTACACACAGTGACTTCCCCAGTGACCCTCTGGGAGGCCTACAAGACGGTGATAAGGGGTCAGGCCATATCATTGATAACTAATCATAAACAGATGAGGCGAAAAGAGATCGAGCGTTTGGAACGGGAGGTGGCTGAGGTGGAGGCCGAACATGTGAAAGACGATGGAGAACCTGCGACACATAGGTTACAATTAGCTCAGCAAACATACAGAGCATACGCGTGGGAAGAAGCGAAAACAAAAAATGCAGAAACCCAAAATACCATATACGAGATGGGAGACAAGGCAGGAAAGCTATTAGCATGGCTTGAGAAAAAAGAAAGGGTAGATAGATGGGTGACAGAACTCAGGACGCAGAAGGGTGAACTCACAACTGATCCGCAAGAGATAGCTGAAACGCTGGCGGCGCATTTCAAGCGGGTGTATACACCCCTTGGAACGGGCACAATCGAGGACAACATAGCATTCCTGAAAGATTTAAAAATGCCAACACTTAAACCCGAGGACGCCCTAAAGTTAGAAGCAGAGCTTACTTCTGAGGAACTCCAGTGAGCAGTGGGGGCCCTCAAATCAGGGAAGGCACTGGGGCCCAATGGGCTGCCGGTGGAACTCTACAAAAGAGCGGCAACGCAACTCATGCCTCATATGCTCGGCATGTTTACACATAGTCTACAGAGAGGAACACTGCCCAGGGACCAACGCCTAGCTGCGATAGTGACAATACTCAAACCTGGGAAACCCCCGGGAGACTGTGGTTCATATAGGCCGATTTCCCTCATAAACGCGGAGGCGAAAATATTAGCGAAGACACTAGCCTTGCGATTTCAGACATATCTCCCGGCATTAATTCACCCGGATCAGTCGGGATTCATGCCAAATCGCAATACAGCACTCAACCTGCGCAGACTGAATGCTGTGATAGCACGTCAAGATACAATAGAAGAAGATGCTGTGATTCTATCATTAGATGCTTGTATGGCATTCGACATGGTGGAATGGCCCTTCCTTTTTGCGGTGCTTCGGCACTTGGGGTTCGGGCCCAAATTTTGTGCATGGATCGAACTCCTCTACGCAAAACCTTTAGCCCAGGTTGTGGTGAATGGTCCTATATCAGCAGACTTCCCGTTGGGAAGAGGAACGCGGCAAGGTTGTCCTCTGTCACCGTTGCTGTTCGCAATGGTACTGGAACCTTTGGCGGCGTGGATCAGACAAGACCCGGTAATCAGGGGGTTACGGTGGGCAGCGGGGTGGGAAGATCGTATCTCACTGTACGCGGACGACATCCTTCTTTACTTAGCCTCCCCAGCACGATCGATAAATCGACTATTGGATATCTGCGCGGCATATGGACGCGCCTCAGGATACACAATAAATTGGACAAAATCCCTTCTTTACGTGCTGCACGGTCCCGTGCCGAAACTCCCCCGTAATTGAACTATACAGGTCGCGACCGAAGGTTTTAAGTACCTTGGTATTTATATCACTCCTACACGCCACCGTTTCATAAAAGAAAATCTCACAAAACCGCTTGTAAAACTCCAAAATGACGTCAAACACTGGCGGTCGCTGCCGCTGACACTACTTGGGCGAGCGGCCCTCTTTAAAATGATGGCGCTCCCTCGTTTCTTATATGCCCTCCAAAATGTACCGTTCCCGGTTGAGCCTACGTACTTCACAGCGATTAACGCGGAAGTGACCAAACTTTTATGGGATGGGAAAATAAGTCGAATCTCCCTAAAAAAACTGATGAGGGGGTGGTACGATGGAGGTATAGCCCTTCCAAACATTAAACAATACTATTGGGCTGCTCAGCTTATGATTATAAACCAATGGCTCCACATGCCACAGGAGGAGCCAGCATTCCGTATGGACAAACATTTACTTGAACAAGAGGGAATCATGGGGACACTCTATAACAAGAAACAAAGACCCACACTTACAGGCCCTACGGCCCACACAATCAAGATCTGGTTTGCGGCACAGCAAGCACTGGGTTGGGAGGGGGTACTTACACAGGCCACACCGATATGGGACACACGACGGTTGGGCAAACTAAGTAATACGAAAGGCTTCCGTCAATGGGACCTAATTGGTATAACAAGGATAGGAGATCTTTGGAAAAAAGGGGAGATCATCTCATTTGACCGACTACAGGATACATATGGGCTAGCCCAGACGGAGAGGTTTAGATACCTGCAGATAAAACATGCCTTAGAAAAGGCGCTCCCACGTGATATACCAGTACCGGAGGCCTCACCCTTGGAAGATAGACTGCTCACAGATCACCTACAAAAAAAAGCTATATCCCTTGTATATCAAAAAATAGTCAATAATCAGCCGGATCCCACAACTGCCCTTAAGGCCCGATGGGAATCGGAGCTAGGGCCCATGGATGAGGGTGACTGGCAGGAAGCACTGGCATCTCCACGAGAGGTGGCAGTCCCCTCGAGACTTCGACTATTACAATTGAAAGTCATACATAGAACGTACCTCACACGTACATTACTTCATAAACTGGGACACGGAGACACACCACTATGTCTGCGGGAATGTGGCCTCCCTGGAACGTTCATACACACGATCTGGGAATGCCCAGTCGTCCAGTCCTATTGGACATCAATCCAGCACAACATGTCGCGGGTCACGGGGATGGAGATCAGCCTGGGACCAAAATGCTGTTTACTTCATATTTGGGAGCCCACGGACCTTAGTCACTCGGCTCAGGACTGGGTGACGCTGGGCCTAGCACTGGCGAAGAGAAATATAGCGCTTGGCTGGGGATCCAGACAGGCCCCCACCCTAGAAAAATGGTGCCAAGATATGGACAGGACCATGGTAACTGAAAGGGCAATATACATGCATAGGGGTAACCCATTGGAAATGGACCCGTATCTGGGGAAGTTGGAACACCTATCGTGGCAATATATGCGAGCCCCCTCGAGTGGACACTATATCAGACGTTAGTGAATAAGAAGGGTTCCAATGGGAAGAATGTGTGTTAAGCAGGATTCCCTTTTACAACGGCGCCTTAAATTTGTAAAATTGTTTTTTGATGTAATGCAAGGGGGGAAAATAGCTCTGCGAGCTGTTGCAGCTGTATACAAATGTGTAAAGTAATGCAGAAGATTTGTAATCTTAAGACCACGTACCGGATGTCATTTATTCAAAATAAAAACAAATGTTTAAAAAAAAAAAAATATGGTTTTAAGTACTCAATATTAATAAACATTGAATTGTGTGTATTATATATTTGAATAAAATTATTAGAGATTTTTGGAGAAAAAAAAAAAAAAAAAGAATGGCGACTTAAGGTAAGAAATATCGATTTTAAAAATATCGAAGTGTTTAATATCGTTTACAAAAATATAGTTGTTTAAAATATCGTTTTTTTATTAATGTTATGTATTTTAGTATATATTTTATATGTATGTGATGTATGTTTTTTGTATAAGAATTGTTTGTATTTTTAATATATGTTACATTTTTAGTAGTTATTACATTTTTGTTATTTGAATTTTGCGTTTTTAGTTCCGTAGCGGGTCGTGGGTTTATAGGGATTATTTTTTATTTACTATTATTTGTTTAATTGAGATGTTATAGTGTTAAATGTGTAAAGTAATTTATTATTAATTAATTAATAATTGGTTGTTAATTAATTGTAATTAATTAATTGGTAATTAATTATGGTAATTGTGTAATTAATTTTAGGTGTGTGTTGTTGTGTTTATAGGTGTAAAGGGTGGGAAATAATGTATTTTTAATTTATGAATTAATAACTGGTTAATTAATTTAAATTAATTAATTGGTAATTAATTATAGTATTTCTTTTTTTTATTTTTTTATTTCTTTATTGATTTTATTCGTCGGAATGTACAGGCCATGTTCATATACAATACATTTTGCCCACATAACAACTGATACCAAGAGCATTCCAATTGTGAACTCAGGATTATGTCCGTGTACGCTCCTCGAGAGTTGTGTACCACTCTAGACAAGGATTTGGTGCGCGACAAACATACTTTAACTAAGAAACCCCCCGAATTCCCCCTCCCACCATCACCCTCAACACCCCCTCCCTCTTGCCGGTACTATGCACCTTAGGTCCAGTGAACTTAAGCTCCGTCTGGGGTCTCCATCTAGCTCCCCTCCTGACTGTGGGCCTCCGTCCCAGTGGGGCGTGTCTCCTCATGCGATACCTGTGTGGATTGCGGGGCCTGCCCCTCTATCTCCTGTACCATCACCCCCCATGCCAGCAGTACCTCCGGTAGTTTGCCATCTCGTCTGGTGGCGCGTATATGCCCCTCCTCCGCCAGTGCCCATTCTCGTAGATCCGTTCTCCAGCTTGCTATCTGTGGCCGCTGTTGCGCCAGCCAGTGTATTGCTATCCGCCGCCTAGCTATTATGAGTCCCAGGGTCAGGAACCGTCTACTTGTCTTTCGTTTAGGGTCCCGGGGAATTAATCCGAGGAGACATGAGCTCGCCTCCATGGCAATTTCCCAGCCAGTTATTCTACGTAGGTCCTCTAGGACCTCCGTCCAGTACGTCTGAATTAGTGGGCAGGACCATACCATATGCGGAAAGTCTGCCCGAACATGGCGACACCTGGGGCACGCCTGGTCCCTAGAGCTATCGATGACATGGAGCCGCCTAGGTGAGAGGTAGGCCATATGTACTATATTATACTGTATTTGTTTGAATCTGTTAGAGACCGATACCTTGCGTACGCTCTCATGGATTTTCTCCCAGTCCCGGGGCGTTAGTTCCTGCGGACACACCTGCTGCCATTTTTCTTCTACTTTTAAGGGTTGAAGCTTTTTATCCTCCCTCAGCGCCCTATATAGATGGGTGACGAATTTCCGCCCTCCCGCCATTGCAATCATCGTAACCAGGACATGGGTGGGTTCCGGGGCCTCGGGGAATGAGGGCCATA
Source organism: Calotriton arnoldi (assembly GCA_963921515.1). Lineage (NCBI taxonomy): Eukaryota > Metazoa > Chordata > Amphibia > Caudata > Salamandridae > Calotriton > Calotriton arnoldi. Next base: position 648,216 of record CAWUFW010000392.1, on the reverse strand, counting down.
GCTGCCGTGCTGTGGCCGCGATCTTGGCGTATTGCAGAAATTGCCCGGGTCCCAAGTCAAAGGTAGCCACCGCCTCCTGATAGGTAATGAACCTGTTTTCCGGGTATAGGTCGGATAACATTAGGCAGCCCCCGTCCTTCCATTTGTCAGACGACATAACACGTTCAATTTGAGCGAAGGGCGGCAGAAGCCAGAGATCGGCCTCTGGGGCGAACGGCCACTCACGGACAAGTCTCTTAATCACACGATTCCAGATCGTCGTTAATAGTCGAACCAATGGAGGGCACGGCTCCCGAGATCCACCTGTCTGCCAAAGGAGTGTCCCCAGCTGACGTCCTCCATACGTGTCCGCCAGCAGGGCCCTCTCCCAGGAAGGGTCAGTGTCCAGCCATGCTATAGCGTGCTGCAATTGCGATGCAAAGTAGTAAAGTTCTAAGTCTGGAATTTCTAGACCTCCTTTGCCCCATTGGCGTTTCATGACCTCCAGACTGACCCGGCACCGTTTCCCGTTCCATAGCAGCCGAATAAGCAGTGCGTCTATGTCCTTGAATACCCGATGGGGGAGTTCAAAGAAGGATCCCTGCATCGTAAAGAGGCATCTAGGCAGAACCACCATTTTTATCAAGGCAATCTTCCCCATCAGTGAAAGCTTGAGTGTGTTCCAAAAGGTAATACTTCCCCGAAGACCCCTAAAGACCCCACGCTTTTTAACATTTATGTCAGCCCACTGGCGGCTCTGATAAGATCCTTTGGCCTGCAACTCACTTCCTATGCAGATGACACACAAATTGTGTTATCCATACAGCGAGGGTCCCAAGTGGATATGGCCGCGAGGTGCCATGATTGCCTGAAAGATATTGCGGGCTGGATGGCCTCGAACTGCCTTAAATTGAATGCAGGGAAGACCGAGGTCATGATATTTGGGAACAATCCTAACATCTGGACTCCGGATATGTGGCCTGATGCGCTGGGGATGCCCCCAGTCCCCACGTGCACGGCAAGGAATTTGGGCGTGATCATGGACCAGAAACTTGATTTTGGGGATCAGGTTAGTAGAGTGGTTTCGACCTGCTTCCATATCCTTAGGATATTGAGGAAAATTAAATTTTCTCTTCCGGCCGAGGGTTTCAGGTTAGCAGTATCAGCCCTTATTCTGTCACGCTTGGACTACTGCAATAGTCTGTATCTGAATTTGAAAAAAAAACATCTGCACAGATTACAGTTGGTCCAAAACGCGGCGGCGAGACTGCTGACAGGCATCCCAAGGTTTGCCTCCGTTCGAGAGGGACTCCGGCTACTGCACTGGCTGCCGGTAACAAGACGAGCTCAATTTAAGGCTCTGTGCCTCATTTTCAAAGCATTGAAGGGCAGTGGCCCAGAGTTCTTGAGTCGGTGCTTTACTTGGTATGTGCCAGGGAGAGCGTTGCGCTCGTCCGAGGGCAGACTAGTTGCGGTACCCCGAATAAAAAAGGCTAGTTGGGGAGGACATAGCTTTTCATACTGTGCAGCGAAGGCCTGGAACAGCTTGCCGGTGCACATCAGGAATGCCGAGGAGATCCTTTCTTTTAGAAGGGGGCTGAAGACTTGGTTATTTAGGGATTAGGCCCCCCGTACTCCAGGGACTCAGTGTGCAGCGCCAGGACACCCTTGGGTAAAAGTGAGCTTTATAAGCTCATAATAATAATAATAATAATCCGCCCCATGTTATGGTGATAGAAGACGTCTCTGTCCCTGGCTATCCATATCCCAAGGTATCGGAGTGTATCCGGTACCCAGGGGAGCCCCATCACAGGGGGCTGGGCGTCTTCCCCTTCATCTGGCGGCCCGATTGCGTATAGTTGTGATTTCAATTTATTAATGTGGAGTCCGGAGGCCCCCGCAAATTGCTCCAAAACCGCAAATAGCAGTGACATAGACTGGGTCGGTCGGCGCAGGTACACCAGAGCATCGTCAGCGTACAATGACACAATATGTTCCGCTTCCCCCACTCGGATGCCCTGCCTCTGGAGTACCCCACGGAGATGACAAGCCAGTGGCTCCATTGCCAGGGCAAACAACAAGGGGGAGAGCGGGCACCCCTGCCGTGTCCCCCTTTCTATTGTGATTATATCTGACACGTAGCTACCCGTACGGACCCTTGCCAGCGGATGAGCATATAGTAATTTTACCCAATTCACGAAGCCCTCCTCCAACCCCATCTTTAGAAGCACCTGCCACAAGTATTCCCAACAGATTGAGTCGAACGCTTGTTCGATATCAAGGAATACAAGGGTAGTCTGATGGGCCGCACCCTCCATCAATTGCATAACGTGAGCGAGACGACGGATATTTCTCAACGCATTCCTGCCAGGTATAAAACCGGACTGGTCCTCATGAACCAGCTGCCTAAGATACGGGAGGAGCCTGCCCGCCAGCACGGGGCTAAGAATTTTAAGATCCACGTTCAACATTGAGATTGGCCGATATGAACTGGGGAGCATGGGGTCCTTCCCTGGTTTGGGGATCATAACGATCAGTGCTTCGCGCATGGAAACTGGGAGCAAGCCAATCTCGCCTGCTTCCACCGTGATTTCCAGGAGTTTAGGGATAAAGACCCCTCCATACTCATTATAGAGCTCAGCCGCCAGGCCGTCCATCCCAGGGGACCTCGCGGTCTTCAAGTGGGCGATTGGCGCTCTGATCTCCTCATCTCTAAAGGGGGCCCCCAGAGATTCCTGACTCTCTGGGTCCAGACATGGTAGTTCTAGCTCGACAAGGTAGGTCTCCACCACCTGGGGCGCTGTGGGGGGCCTGGGCTCCGAGTATATCCTTTGCAGATGGGTGGCAAATGCTCTGTTGATCTCGTGCTGTGTATAGACTAATTGGCCCTGCTCCGTTCTGATCGATAAAATCGGGAGAGGCTGCGTCTCCATTCTAATCAGGCGCGCCAACAGGCGTCCCGCTTTGTCCCCCTCTGTGTACCAGCGACGTCTACTCGTGGTTCTATTGTATTTGCCCAGAGAGTCCCAGATGTCCCCAATCTTCCGGCACAGATCCGCCCACCCGGCCGCCCCCCCCCCTCAGCAGTGGGAAGTTCTCTTTCCAGAACCGACAGGCTCTCCTCTTGTTGGCGCAGATCCCGTTCCAGCACTCTCTTGACCCCCACCTCCGTGGACATACACCCCCCCCGCAACACCACCTTCATCGCATCTCATTCAAGCGCCCTGGTGGCAGTCGTACCCCAATTCAGATCGAAATAGTCGTCTAACCCCTTCGTTATCGCATCTTTGTATGTCGGGTCTGTCAAGGCTTCGGTGTTCAGTCTCCACAGCGGTACTTTAGATTGCGGCCGGCCTATAGTGTACGATATCATCAGGGGGGAGTGGTCGGACAAATAGCGGGCCAGATATCGCGTCTCCTCCACCGGGGAGCCGATTGGACCTAGAGAAAAAAGTAGGCGTGTGGCACGAGTACACTCGCCCTTGTGGGTTGCGGTGGCGCCAGACATCTAGTAAGCGGTAACTGTGAAGCATCTGGCATATGGCCTCCCTCGTTTTTGGTTTAGTATCTGGTCTGGGGGGGGTGTCTGTCCAGCTCTCCGTCCAGGGCACAATTAAAGTCTCCTGCGATAATCAGCTCTACCTCTGGGTCTAGATCTAACTGACCCAGGACCCGTCCCAGAAACTCCCCATCATCACTATTTGGGGCATATATATTTACCAAGCTTACGTGTCGTCCATCTAGTGTCCCCGTCAGCACCACAAACCTCCCATCAGGATCTAGTCTAATGTTCACTGCCTTGAAAGGGACTCCAGGCGCTATCCATATAAGTGCTCCTCTAGCGAACCCCGAATAGGAAGTTGCAAAAAATTGGTCCCTCCATCTACGTTGGACATATTTAAGGCAGTCTCCCCACAGTTGCGTCTCCTGAAGAAAGGCTATACTTATCCCGTATCTTCTTAGATAGGTCGCCACCCTCACCCGTTTGACCATGTTATTAAGCCCCCTTACATTCCACGTTATGAATTTATATTTTTGATTATCACCTGCCATGAGTGTGGTATCTGGTGGCACGGTGGCCCACGTCTTTTGTGGGGAGGATCCCGTCTGCGATATAGTGTGACCCTGTGCGTTGGAACCCCATAAACCAAGCATTGATATGACAGAGCCTAGTCCCGGCATAAAACTGTGAAACAGAACAACGTAAACTCCCAACCCCTCCACCCCCTCCCTCAGGCAGTAGCACTGCATTCTCACAACCCAACCGTGGTCTGAGGACTCAGGACTCCGCCCCATTGCTGCCACCCTCCCTTACCTCACCCCCCAACCCAGATCAACTATCACGTTCCAATAAAGGAAAGAAAACTTGCACAAGAAAAGTAACCCTCCCACTCGCAGATATAGAGCCAAACTGTCTGGCACCGTGCGTCCCCACCCGACCAATGGTCTAGCGAGGCCGCCTCAGCGCACCACAGTCGGAGTGTCTAAGACTGTAGAGTGGCGGAATGGTGTCCATCCCTCCCAGAACTCCTCCGCCTCAGTCTATTGTCCCTGGGGCTCGGGACCCCTCAAGTAGGAGCACCATGGCCAAGTTCAGACCCATCCGGGCCAAGTCTCGTACTTACAGTTTCGGTGACCAGTTACCCCCAGAATTCAGTTTGTTGACTGGCCTGCAAAGGTCTCAGGGCTCCTCGTCTGCTGGTGCGGCGGCACCCCTCTGCTCCGACTGCGTCTCCTGCACCAGACACAGTGGAGAGAACTGATTCTGTGTCGGGATCGCCTCCCTCTCCGTTTGTAGGGTGCCGTCCGGCCCTACCATGATGCGACCTCCGTCCGGTAGGTCCCGGTGTCTGAGTCGCTGTTCTCCGGTAGAACGCTGCCGGTTCCGTTGCCGTCCACTCCTCCGTCTCTGTTCCTGCCAGCCGTGGTTGTGGCCCTGCCCAGCCAGGCCCAACGAGTCCATCCAGTCTGCCACCTCTTGCGGGTACCAAAGAAGTGGACCCTGTCCTCATATTGTACGCGGAGTCGGGCCGGGAACATTAGGCTGTATTTGATATGGAGTCCAGTAGTCGTCGCTTGACGCCTAGGAAGTCATTTCGAAGGTCCTGTACCTTTTTGGTATAGTCAGGGTAAATGTGAATGGCCTGATTTTCAAACTTGGGTGGACCATTAGTGCGGATAAATTGGAGGATCGTGTCCCGGTCTCTGAAGTTGAACAAACGTGCGATCATCGCCCTAGGCGGGGCTCCTGGTTTAGGTGGAGGTCCGAGGGTGCGGTGGGCCCGTTCTATTAATTATAGTAGTTGTGTAGTTAATTTTAGGTGTGTGTTGTGGTGTTTATAGGTGTAAAGAGTGGGAAGTAATTTATTTTAAATTTATGGATTAATAATTGGTTGTTTTTAAAAAAAAAATTATAAACTTTATTTTCCAGTTTTTAATACATCTCTAATACACAATTGTAGCATATCGGCACCTCGAGCATCAGATCACATAACATCGTCTCATACATCGATTATCAATTAGAACAGTTCAAACCCAGTTACATTTATAACAATCAAATTAGTACATTGGAATCTAGACGGACCCCCTAGTTCTCACGTTATTACCCCCCCCCCCCGGCCGTCCGGCCTCCATGCCCCCCTCTCGTATAATCGCTGGGTGTAGGGTAGGGAGCAAAAACAAGGGAGTTTTAAATAAGTCCTGTTCTTTGTGAGTATCACCAATCGTCCACCAACAGGGATAGTACGCATCCATGCCCTTGTCAAATATTCTTCCCATCACCCTATCCCTTCTGGTACTATACCATTCTCCACTGGGGAGGCCGGCCTTTGACATCTACGCTCAATGTATAGTTTATATGGCCCCCATATGTCTTTCGGGCGCGATGCGCTGGGCATGAGGGAAGCATACATATCATAATTAACATTGCAGTAGGACAGACTACGAAGCCATTTCTGAAGGGTGGGCGCAGTACGTTGCCCCCAAAGCAATGCTATTTCTCGTTTTGCCAGCAATAACCCAAGTGCTACAAATCTCCTGATCTTCTTGGGGAACTGGTCTGTGTAGCCTAATAGAGCAATTTCTGGTCTAGGGGTAAGAGGTAGCGCTATCATATCTCCTAGGGTGTCATGTATTTGTACCCAATAGTCCTGTAGCTTGGGGCATGTCCATGTCAGGTGGGCGAAGTCTGCTTGCGGAGCGGAGCATTTCAGGCAATGATGGGATCTGGAAGGGTCAATTCTGTGTGCCTGGGTGGGTGTGTGATATAAGCATCGGAGGAACTTAAATTGGATAAGTCTGTGTCTGCTATTCAAAGAGACTTCCCTCGTTGCCCTGCAGCAGACCTCCCACTGCTTGTCCGTGATGCAATGGCCAAGGTCCTGCTCCCATGCCATGCGTATCTTAACGTCTGTCACTGGTCGCAAACCGGAACATAATTTGTACATTTTTGAAATGAGGTGGGCGCCCGTGTCGCTTTCGATAAGCAATGTTAGGGGGGTCATAGGTGCGGGAGCAATCGGGTAAGTGGGTAGTGCTGCTTTTAATGCTGAACGCATACGTTGCAATACAAAAGTGTCCATAAAGGATCTGTCTTGAAAACGGGCCTCCTCCGACACTGAGAATATATGTTCGTCAGGATATAAATCCCCCACTGTTGTGATGTTATATTTAGTTAAAGTGCGCAGTACCAATATTACGTCCGTGATGGGCCACCGCAGACTCGGGAGTGGCAAAGCCGGAGAATATATCATACTAAGGCCCAGCAGTCTCCGCAGCCTGTCCCAGGCCCAACTGGTGGTGGAGACAGTTTGTATGTCGCGCGGGTCTCTGGGAATGCCAGCTGGCAGCACTGAGGATAGTTTCAGAGGCAATACAAAATCGGCCTCCGGTCGCAGAAAGGGGACACGGGCGTCCGGATGATACCATGCATAGGCGTATCTGCACTGTGCGATCAAGTAATATAGGTACAGGTCAGGTACTCCGTAGCCCCCTCTGTCATATGGAAGCGTAAGTATCTGCCACCGGACACGGGGTCTCTTCCCTCCCCAAACCAGCCTAATCAAGTGCATACGTAAGCGTGCAAAAAAGATTTTAGTCAGAAGGATAGGGGTATTATTAAATAAGTATAAGAATTTGGGAAGGACGACCATTTTAAGTATAGCGATCCTACCTGCCATAGATAATGGAAGGCGCAGCCAGTGTTCAACTTGTGTCTCCAGCTTATGTATTGCTCGGCCATAATTTAAGCTAATAACACTAGCAGCATCCAGGTGTATGTGGATGCCCAGATATTTAACCGTATCACGGCACCACTCTAATGGAAATCCACAATCCCAAGGGACAGTACTCTCAGTCAATGGGAATATTACAGACTTATGCCAGTTAATGCCTAGCCCCGAATAACGGCCAAACCGAAGAATTTCCCTTATTAAGGGTTCAAGGTTGTCCTGTGGGTGGCGTACATACAAAACGGTATCGTCTGCGTATAGGGAGACTAATAGCGGGCAATTGTTAAATTGTATGCCCCGGTGAAGATGCCTCTCTTGAAAGTGCCTGATTAGTGGGTCCATTGCTAATATAAATAGGAGGGGGGAAAGAGGGCATCCCTGTCTCGTGCCGCGCGTCAGCGAGAAGGGACGTGAGAGCGTGCCATTTATACTGAGTCTAGCCGTTGGATTGGTATACAACAAAGCAGTGGTGGCCACGAAACCCATAGGCATCCCCATTCTTCTCATCACTGAAAGGAAAAAGGGCTATTCCAGAGAATCGAAGGCCTTTTCGGCGTCCAGCAGGACCGCCGCAGCCGGCGTTTTGGGATCTATTCTGTGGAGAACTGTAAAGAGGGTCCGAAGGTTCAGAGAGGTGGAGCGCTGCGGGACAAATCCAGTCTGTGCCAAGGATATAATATATTCCATTAGTTGCGCGAGCCTGCTGGCTAACACTTTAGCCAATATTTTGTAGTCTAAGTTTAATAGAGATAGGGGTCTATAGGAACTGCACAGTGTGGGGTCTTTGCTGGGCTTGGGAAGGAGTATAATAACCGCCTCCCGCAGCGTAGGAGGGAGTATTTGTCGCTCAAGCGCCTCTGCGTAGACCTCTATCAGCTTTGGAGCAATGACATCTTTATAGGCCTTATAAAAGTCCCCAGTTAACCCGTCTAGTCCGGGTGCCGAGGATCCCCGGAGTGCCTCTATAGCTCCCACCACCTCCGTCACTGAGAAAGGTTCAGCCAGGAAATCTTGCATGTATCTCTCGAGATACACCAGCGCGATTTCAGACAGGTAACGCTCTTGGTCGCCAAAATCTAGTCCCACCTTAGAGCTGTAGAGCTCCTTAAAATATGTTATGAAAGTATCTCGAACTCCCACTGTAGAGGTGGCCGGCTGATCCGTGGGAGTGCAGATCTCCGTTATGTATGCCTTACTGTATGGGGGCCGGAGCATTTGTCCCAGCACCCGTCCGGGTCTCTCGCCCTCTCCGTACCTTCTGGCAGAGTGGTATTTGCCCATATACAACATTTCCCTGTCTGCGGCTTCCCGGAATTCTACCATCAGTGCCAAACGCCGAGCTTCAACCTCTGTCGTAGCGTGTGTGAGTAATTCGGAATCTATTACAGAAATATCTCGTTCAATTCGGGCCAGTGTGGTGCGTAAATCTTTAAGCACTCCCGCACTTTTAGCTATGCAAACCCCCCTTATGCATGCTTTAAACCCCTCCCACAGAACCGCCCAAGTATCCACAGAGCCAGTATTTATAAGAAAGTAATCTTCAATGGCTTCCCGTACCTCCATATTAAAAACCTCATCTTGCAGTGCCCTGCTTGGAAACCGCCACTGCCGTTCAAAGCCCTCCGGGCGGGGGATGTCTAAGCGGAGTATTACCGGGGAGTGATCGGAATATGTCCGCGGAAGCACCTCCAGCCCTCTAAACCAGCCAGCTATTCCCGGGGAGATCAGCCAATAATCCAATCTGGTCCAGGTATTGTGGTAGCCAGAGTAGTGAGTGTATAACGTGTGGGTGGGGTTGTGTTTCCGCCAAATATCAATTAACGAAAGTTGTCGGCTTAACTCCAGCACCGCACGTCTAGCATGTGGCTTGGCATCAGGGGACGTCGATGTGCCGTCCAGTCTGGGATCTAGCAATAGATTGAAGTCGCCACCCATAATAATCAGGGAAGGGTCTAGTTTCAAGAGGTGAACGTGTAGGGAGGAGAAGAAATCGGGTGCGTCCACGTTCGGGCCATAGACGCCCACTAGGGCTATTGAATGTCCCATGAGCGTACCTGTGACAATGAGGAACCTGCCCTCATCGTCCCTAACCACTTTCCCAGGACTAAAGGGGAGCCGTTTGTGAATAAGGAGCGCAACGCCTCTAGCGAAGCTGCTATAGTTGGCAAAATATCTATGTGCCCCCCAACTGGAAGCCATGTGGGTATCCTTGGTCTTGGGTAAATGTGTTTCTTGCAGATAGGCGATATCGATTGAGTGTCGCGCTAAGTAGTTCAGTACTTGTCGCCGTTTTCGGGTGTTGTTAAGCCCACGTACATTCCAGGACACTAGGGACAGTCCCGATGGGCCCGCCATGTTACCTAACTGTGCCATACTGGGTGTGTGACATGGAACCATGAGACGTGCTTCATGTCTAATACTTCAACAGATGTAAATGAGCTCTCTGTGCCTGTAATGCAAACCTGTAACCATTGCCAATGTCCCCCCCACCACCCCCCACCCAGCCTCACCCAACCCCAAGTAAGGCAATACCATGACCCAATGCGGAACTGGAAGTGACAGCTGGACCTGCACCTGTATCGGTAATGGTTGAAAAACACTTCCGCAAATAATGGAACAACAAACAAACTGTAGCGTACACCTTGAGGGGTGGCAACACCACGTCGGCCGAGCAACCAACCTGTAACAATAATTATGCATGATAAGCATTACCCATTATTACCATAGAGTCTGATAAGCCAGCTGAAAGTCCCATCATCCAGACCCAGTGTTCGAAAAGAGTTCCACACTAGCCTCCGATCCGCTATGCGGAGGAGAGGGGGCACCGCCCCTCGCCCCAGGCCCGCCGTTGTTTTTCTTGAGGGTATGGCAGAACTCCTGGGCCTCAGTCGGATTGTCGAATATGCGAGTGCGGCCCCCCACCTCCACCTTAAGCCTGGCGGGTAGAGCATGCCGTATTTAAGTCCCAAATTCCTGAGGGTCACCTTCACCCCGTTGAACTTGCGACGGGCATCCTGGACCATGACCGTGAAGTCCGGAAAGAAAGAAAGTTTTGAGCCCTGCCACGTGCTATCACCCCGCTCCCGGGCCAGGCGCAATACCGAGTCCCGATCCCTAAAGTTCATGATCCTTGCTATTATTGGCCTGGGTGGGAGGCCCGGGTTAGGCCTTGGGCCAAGGGATCTGTGCGCACGTTCTATTACGAACCCTGGGGTGAAGGCCTCTCTTCCGAACAAATCCAATAACAATTGTTCCACGAAGACATCCATCCTACCCGTCGTGAAAGTCTCTGGAACACCCAGTATGCGAACATTGTTGCGTCGACTTCGCGCCTCCAAATCCTCATTTTTAATGGCTACCTCCTTTAGTATTCGTTCCACCCTCTCCAGGCGCTTCAACGACTGCGTCGAGCCGTCCTCTATATCGGAAACGCGGGACTCCACCACATCCAAGCGTCGGTCGTGCGCCTGGACTCTGGCACCCATGTCAGCCAAGTTTTTGTCCAGCGTGTCAAACCTGCCATCAAGAGCCCGGAATCCCGCTCTCATCTCCTGCAGAATCGACGTGGACAGTGCGGAGGCCCCCGCGACGCTCCCCGCATCCTGGGCGCTGTCTTCCATGGTGGGGGGGTCCTCCGAGGTATTCTCGGCCACTTTTTCAAAGGGTAGTGTCCTTTGCTTAGGATCTTTGCGGCCCATGCCGCTACGCGGGATTGCAGCGCGATCGCTGAGGAATAGCGGGTGTCTGCGCTCAGGAGGAAATGTCAGGCCACCGCCAGGCACCGTGCAGCATCCTGGAGTGTATCACCCAGAGGTCACCACGCAGGCCAGAGCAGCCCGGGCCGCGTGCCGGTTCAATCCGGTATGGGGATGTACAATTGCATATGCCTTCGTGTTAGCCGTAGAAGGAGGGCGAGGGCAGCCCCAGTGTTCTCTTAGCAGAGCCGCCCCCCGGTGTCGTGGGGTGAGCACAGGGTCAGCCCCCACCGTCTGTTCACCCCGGTAGCCAGCCATTGCCAGAGATATCGTGCCCCCCTCCTCGGATGTTGTCAAAGGGCCAGACCCAGGCCCGGAAGCCTCTCGCGCCTCGGCCCCGCGGGGCCATCACCACAGGTCCGCCGGGAAAGCAATGCCACCCGGCGCAGAGCGGGCCGCCCGCAAGGCGCAGCCAGCGCCGTCAGCGCCTGCAGAGGGGGGGGTCCAGGACGATCAGCGGGAGGCCAGAGCGCAGCGGAGCCGCCTCGCGGTGTCTTCAGAGTGCGTCAGCAGCCAGGCCCCAACAGATGGCGCAGGGAGGGTCTAGGAGAGCGAGGCCCCGGCCGGGGCCGGCCCCGCAGGCACGTTAGGCCAGGCAGCTCGCCCCCCGGCCCACACCCGCGCCGCAGGTCAGAGGGCCGTCTCTACGGATCGGTCCGGTGCTGCAGGAGGGGGGGTGGGGACACCAGTCCGGCCCGCCTGTTCACCACCAGGCCGAGCCCACCATCGGTCCTCGCCTACCTTCCACCCGGTGACGGACGGGGTATCGGCAGGCCGGCGCTGGATCTCCGGCTCAGCAGCTCCGTGGTGTCTCAAAGAGGGATCGGCGGGTGCCGCAACGTTTCATGGGGCCAGCACCGCTACAGGCTCGGCTCTGTCGGCTGGGTGTCGTAGGGTAATGCCACCGCAGTTACATCGGCCGGCGGAGCTTCATCAACAAGCATCCATCTTGGACGCTAGCGTGGCCACGCCCCCCGGATTAATAATTGGTTGTTAATTAATTTTTAATTAATTAATTGGTAATTAATTATGGCAAATGTGTAATTAATTTTAGGTGTGTGTTGTGGTGTTTATAGGTGTAAAGGGTGGGAAGTCTTTTTTTTTAACAACAAATTTTTATTCATTTTGAAAGGTACAAAATGGGCAGAGCCCTGCAGAGACAGTACATATATTGTATATGACATGAAGTACCTAGTTATATTATTCAAAAACCACATGGCCTGCGGAACGGCAGACCGAAAGTATAACAAACTACACCGAACACACCCGGGGAGTCTTAATTGCGCATTATTAACAAAAACCTGACTGTAAAGAGTCAATGTCATCGGACTATACAAGTGAATTTCTGACCACCAATTGTTCAATAGGATCGTGGGAGTCTGAATGTGGTAATGGGGGCAAGTCAATGCCTCTGTATGTTGCCCAGCAGGCCCAAATTTTCCTGTGCTTCTGTGGGCATCCTCTTGCCTGAAAAACTACAATTTCTGCTGCCATACACCTGTCCATTGCCTTCTTCCATCCCGCAACACTGGGTGGAGACGTAGCTTTCCAGTTCTGTGCATTATCCCTCTTGGCTAGGGTGAGGCCCAGGAACAGGAGGTGCTGCTTGTAGCGATTCCCCCCAATGTCATTGGTGCTTTGTAGGAGCAACAATCTGGGGTCGAGCGGGATGGTCCAGGCCAGAACCTGACCTAGGCAAGACGTCACCCGAGTCCAGAATGGTTGAAACCCTGTACAACTCCACACAGTATGGAGGAAGGAGCCCTCATCATTACTGCAGCGGAGGCATTGAGGAGACGGAATAACACCCATTTTCCACAACCGACATCGGGTGTAATATACCCCGTGGAGGTACTTGAACTGAATGAGACGGTAGCGTGAAGACACCGCCGCATACCGGGGACTAGCCAAGGCTTCCGTCCAATCATCATCCGTCAAGGCTGGCAGATCGGCCTCCCATGCCGCCCTGGTTTTATGGATGGTGGTCTGAGTGTGAGTATTAAGCGTCTAATAGATTTGTTTAATTTTGTGAGCCCCAATGTCCCCCATCAGCAAGCGGCCCTCTAGTGGGTGGAATTCCAGCAGAGCCTCCAAATGACGAATGTGGGGATCTAAGGCGTGCCGAAATTGCAAGTAGCGATGAAACTGAGATTTATGTAGGTTATAGTCGGTTTGTAACCGCTGAAAGGACTTAAGTGTAGTGCCTTGCATAACATCCCCAAGCGTAGAGATTCCAATGAGGTCCCACTTACGAAATCCGACCAGGGCGGAAACGGGCCGTAGATATGTGCCCTGCCAGAGGGGAGTGGAACCTGTCAATCTGCCCCACCAACCCATGGATTTGACTGTGCGTCTCCAGATTTGTATAACTGTCTTGCAAGCTGGAGGTAGTGTTTCAAGGGCTGAGTAGCTGTACAGGAGATGTAGCAAGGGGGTGACAGCCAAAGCCATCTGTTCAACTGCGTATGCTGGATCTGACTGAGACCTATACCACCATTCATTGATCACCAAAAGGTGGGAGGCGGAATAATATGCGTGGACGTCAGCTGCTGCGATACCGCCGCAGTATGTGGATTGTGCGCATGTACGGAGTGCAACCCGGATCGCTCCCCCCTGCCATAAGAATCGATTCAGGATCGCATTAAGTTGTGTAAACCATGAAGGGGGAATATTATATGGAAAATTCTGAAGTCTATATAGCAGACGCGGTAAGGATACCATCTTAAAGATAGCGGATCGTCCGTATAACGATAAGGGCAGCTGGGATCAAACCGTTGTCTCATTGCGGGCAGCAGGGAGTAGCGGGGCGTTATTTCGTGCCCATGAGATCGTAGGGCACGGCGATATGAAGTCCCCCAAGTATTTAAAGCCTTCCGTAGCGATAGATAGTTGTGATGCCCAAACCTGGCGCCTCTGATCCCCGCATATAGGGAAAAGTATGGATTTGGATGGGTTGGTGCTCAACCCCGTGGTTTCTCGAAGATCCGAAGTATCTGGAGGACACGAGGCCCCGAGAACCATGGGTCTGTCATAAAGAAGAGACCATCATCGGCGTAAAGCTCGATTCTGTCCGAATATTCCTGCGTCCACTCAAACCCCCGGATCAGTGGGTCCTGACGCACCCACACCGCCAGGGGTTCTATAGCTAGGGAAAACAGAAGTGGAGACAGGGGGCAGCCCTGTCTTGTGCCTCGGCGAATGGGAAAGGGGGCCGACCGATATCCTGCCACACGGACAGATGCGGAGAGATCAGTATATAACAGCTGGGTATATGCTATGAACCGTGGTCCGAGATTTATGGCATGAAGGAGTTTGAAGAGGTAAGTCCAACTTAGGGAGTCGAATGCCTTATCAATGTTGGCCAGCAGAACTCCGCTGGGCGACCGAGTCTGTGGGCCCCTGCAATTGCGTTGTGGACTCGCCTGATATTATGTCTGATGGAGCGCTGTGGCATGAAGCCAGACTGATCGGGGTGAATGAGATCTTGGATGCACGATCGAAGGCGGTCTGCTAGGACCTTCCCCAGAAGCTTAGGCTCGAAATTAAGCAACGAGATAGGACGATATGAAGCCGGGTCTTCAGGAGGTCGGCCAGGCTTGAGAAACACCACAATCTCGGCATGGCGCCAGTCTGTGGGCAGGATATGCTGCTCTAGGGCCTCATGCAGTGCCTCGAGCAGATGTGGGCCTAACGTCGTCATGTGCGGTCGAATGAAATCGCTGGGAAAGCCATTCAGACCCGGGGCTTTGCCAGGGTGAATGCTAGATAACGCTGCCCTTAGTTCATCTACAGTTATGGGGCTATCCAGTGAGTCTCTAACTTGATCGGAGAGCTTGTGGGGAGGAATATCCGACAGAAACTCACCTATAAGGGTCTCCGATATAAGCTCCCGCTGTTGATAGAGTGTGGTATAAAAGGATGCGAATGCCTGGACTACCGTCTCCGGGGAAGTGCAAAGCGTACCCTCCGGAAGTCATTTATTTTTAATTGATGAATTAATAATTGGTTGTTAATTAATTTAAATTAATTAATTGGTGATTAATTATGGTAATTGTGTAATTGGTTTTATGTGTGTTGTGGTGTTTTTAGGAATAAAGGGTGGGAAGTAATGTGTGTTTAATTAATTAATATATAGTTGTTAATTAATGTTGATTATTTGATAATTACTTTGGGTAATTGTTTTTTTTGTGTGTTGTTTTTACTTTTGAAGGGGTAAAGGGTGGGTATTAAATGCATTTTAAATATTTAATTATTAGTTGTCAATAGTAATAGTTTTTAATTTAAAAAGAAGTTTTAATTGTGCTTTATTAATAAGTAGTCTGATTTAGGTGTGTGTTGTGGATATTGTAGTGTTAAAGTGTGTGTAGTCAATTAATGTTTATTAGATTTTTTTATTAATAATATCTTTTAATCGATTATTAATTATTTTAATTATGGAAATACATTTAATTAAAAATGTTAAAGTGTTTTGTTATTGGTGTGGTGTTATAGGGTAGGAAATAAAATAAATACATTTATGTTTTAATGATTTTTTTGTTTGTGAATATTTTCTAGTTTAAAAGAATTACTTTTTATAAATGTATTTATTATTTTATTTTATATATTATTTGTAGGTTTTTGTTATATGTAATTAATATTAAAATATGTGTTCTTTTTATATGTTAATATATTAGATTTTTTATTTTTTTAATATTGTTTATTTATTTTTATGACTTTTTTAATTTGTGATTTTTTTAAACTGTTTCAGTGTGAATAGTAATTTTTGTTTCTTCGCTATCCAACACTTTCCCTAATGTTGCACTCACTGGAGTGGGAATAGTAATTTTTACCTCTCCGCTGTCCAGCACTTTCCCTACTGTTGCACTCACTGGAGTGGGAATAGTAATTTTTACCCCTCCGCTATCCAACACTTTCTCTACTGTAGCACTCACTGGAGTGGGAATAGTAATTTTTACCGATCCGCTATCCAGCACTTTCCCTACTGTTGCACTCACTGGAGTTGGAATAGTAATTTTTACCTCTCCTCTATCCAACACTTTCCCTACTGTTGCACTCTCTGGAGTGGGAATAGCAATTTTTACCCCACCGCTATTCAACAATTTCCCTACTGTTGCACTGACCGGATTGAGAATAAAAAAATTTAACCTTCAGCTATCCAACACTTATCCTACTGTTGCATTCAGTGGAGTGGGAATAGACATTTTTACCCCTCCGCTATCCAACACTTTCGCTACTGTTGCACTCTTTGGAGTGGGAATAGTAGTTTTTGCCCCTCCGCTATCCAACACTTTCCCTACTGTTGATCTCACTGGAGTGGGATTAATAATTTTTACCCCTTCGCTATCCAACACTTTCCTTACTGTTGCACTCACTGGAGTGGGAATAGTAATTTTTATGAGAACCAAGAAGAACTAGCTATTGTTCAAAAGATTATAAAATTATAGTGTGTGTTTCGGCGTAATGAAAAAACATGTGTTTTTCAAGCTGGGAACAAGACTTTTGCTTTTTATGAAGGCCCTCATCCACCAACCTAGTTGGTGGCATGCTTCATCATTGGGCCCCACCCAGGGCACCGAGTGTGCCTCGGGTGTGCTGCGACGACTGTTTACAGCAGAGCGTTTTTTTTGTGAGGTGAGTGTGTGGTGATGGTGTTATGAGTGTAAGTTAAAAAGCTGTCCTAAGGGTCGCAGTGTCCACAAGGGTTCATTTAATAATGGACCCTTGGCAGTGTTAAAAGCAAGGCGGCGGATGTGAGTGGAGGTAATTATGAGCTCCTGCATCCAATGTGGTCAACATGTTTCAGCCAGGCCTCATGTTAAAACTGGCTTTCATCACGACCTTTATGTGAAGAGTGAGAATAAAAGTTGGTTTATCAGGTGTATATGGCCAACTAAGTGACGCACTCGCTAGGGTGCGATATGGGTAAGAGGATGTTTTCCTTTAGTTTCGTACCTGTAAGGGTAAAAAACACATAGAGACAAACAAACAAACAAAACACACACGTAAGGCAAAATATTCGTGACATTTATGCTTGGGGGAAATAGTAGGGGTTCTTACTCTCAAGTTGTAAGAGAGAAACTCCATGAGTCCCGGGCAGGGGTCCGGCTTGTAGTCAAACACTGAAATTATTGTGGAGACAAAAGACGGACATTCAAAGCGCAACTCTTGTTGCAGGTACGGGAGTGTTGTCCTTGTAGGTAAAGGACTAGCCCGTAAACACCCCCCGTTTTTTTACTTACTTCGTCAAAGCTCGCAACCCTCCGTGCAACCTACTTGGCCGGCGTCAGGACTCCGATGATCACGGTCCCTGGACAGGCGGGGTTTAAGTAGTCTTCTTTTCCACAGGTGCGAGCACTTGCGAGGTCGTGGTGAGCAGCGTCTGTGGGGGTAATAAACATAAAAGACAGACTCAGCGCTACATGTGTAGCGTGATGCTAAGACCCAGGGGCGTCTTTGTAAATGCCTGACTAGATCAATGATTAGGAGTAGACGTAAAGGTTTACGTGTTTTTGGCGCATAGCTGGTTAATGCAAGCCGCGCTAAAGTAGCCGATATGATAGAGGAAAGTGCAGGAAAATATCCTGTGGGGCATCTAAGTCCGTCTATCTTGATGCCAAAAAATTAAATTAAAAAAAAGAGAGAGAGACTATGTGCCAGAAAGTTAATAGTATGAGAATAAGCGCTTATAGGATAATGTTTATCAACGGTGTCAGATGTTCATATGGGGATGACGTGTATAGTAACCCTGGTGTTCGTGTCCAATTGGGGCACTGGCTTGAATATTTGAGTGTCTGATGGAATGGCGGACCATGAGGGTATGGTCCTGTTGTCCCCCCTTGTGGGGCCACATTCAAGGCGGCCAGACCTAATATGAGTTAGGTTTTGGGGGGCTAAGGTGTTGGGGTGTGCGTTGGTTCGTGAATGGGAAGGGTCCAGAACGTGTTTTAGTTGCTGAGGCTGTTCCATGGGATATTATCATTGAGTCCTTGGGTATGAGTGGACAGGCAATATATCCAACGCTGTTCTTTGGTCAATAGAAATTTGTCATTGTTGGCATTTTGATGAACGATATGTTCTATCACGGTCCACGACATATCATTGGGAGTGTGGCCTTTCAGTATGTAATGATCCATGAGTTTGCTGGTATTCTTTTTACATCTGATTGTGCTACGATGTTCCACGATCCTGGTCCTCACCTTACGTGTTGTCATGCCCACGTAGCGGAGTTTGCAGGGGCATTCAATCAGGTATATTACGTTGGTTGAGTTGCAATTAGTGTGTTTCAGTTGGCGCCATGTTTTACCAGGCTCCAGATTCAGTTTCTTAGTAGGTTGTGTCAGGTGGCAGAAACTACAGTCACCGCACGGGTAATGACCGACCACATTGGGTAGTCCCAAGGCATCAACCTACATTAGGGACACCAAACACCTGCTCACCCTCATTAAAGATATGAGTTATGACCCTACCTCACAACTCCTAGTGGGGCTAGATATTGAGAGCCTCTACACTAGCCTCCCCCAGGATGCCACACTGAAGGTTCTCCATGACATGTTGATGGAGACCACCTGGGAATACACCACCCCCAGGGAATTCATCTTACAGTGTGCGACCCTTGCTCTGAAGGAGAACTACTTCGACTTCGAAGGCGAGTTCCACCTTCAGACGAACGGCACGTCCATGGGCAGCATTTTTGCCTCCAGCGTGGCCGGGCTTTATGTATACCATTTTGAGAAGATACATATTCTCCCGACATCTAACCCATACACCAACAACATCAGGTTATGGCGTCTTTACATTGACGACATCCTCATGATCTGGGCTGGGCCACCAGAGTCATTGACCCCCTTTCTTGACTGGCTGAACGACCGCGACCCTTATCTACGATTCACCAGCACTGCTAGTGCACAAAGCATAGCCTTTCTGGACCTCACCATTGAGGCGGAAGCAGGAACACTTAAAACCTCAACTTACCACAAACCCACTGCCAGAAACTCACTGCTGCAGTTTGACAGCTTCCATCCTCGACCACTCAGGGAGAATTTGCCATTTGGCCAATTTCTCCGCATAAGGCGGAACTGCAGCCAGACCTCTGATTACCATAGACAATCAGCAGACCTCGCTACTAAACTACGAGAGCGAGGCTACCCCAATAAAATCATCCAGAACACCAGGAAACGAGCTCGGAATCAAAACAGGGACGCACTCCTTGAGGACAACATACTGAGTGATACTCCAGCACCGCTCACCTGTGTTACAACCTACAATGAGGCTTCCAACAGAGTAGCAAAGATAGTACGGAAGAACTGGCGCATCATAAACACAGGGATGCGTAACTGGGACCCACCCCTATTTTCATATAAGAAGGCAAGCATTCTCAAAGACCGTTTGGTAGCCACCCGCCCCAGGATCAACCAGAACACCTCTACCAATACAGTCCTGAACGCATGGGGACTACCCAATGTGGTCGGTCATTACCCGTGCGGTGACTGTAGTGTCTGCCACCTGACACAACCTACTAAGACACTGAATCTGGAGCCTGGCAAAACATGGCGCCAACTGAAACACACTAATTGCAACTCAACCAACGTAATATACCTGATTAAATGCCCCTGCAAACTCCGATACGTGGGCATGACAACACGTAAGGTGAGGACCAGGATCGTGGAACATGGTAGCACAATCAGATGTAAAAAGAATACCAGCAAACTCATGGATCATTACATACTGAAAGGCCATACTCCCAATGATATGTACGTCGACCGTGATAGAACATATCGTTCATCAAAATGCCAACAATGACAAATTTCTATTGACCAAAGAACAGCGTTGGATATATCGCCTGTCCACTCATACCCAAGGACTCAATGATAATATCCCATGGAACAGCCTCAGCAACTAAAACACGTTCTGGACTCTTCCCATTCACGAACCAATGCACACCCCAACACCTTAGCCCCCCAAAACCTAACTCATATTAGGTCTGGCCGCCTTGAATGTGGCCCCACAAGGGGGGACAACAGGACCATACCCTCATGGTTCGCCATTCCATCAGACACTCAAATATTCAAGCCAGTGCCCTAATGGGACACGAACACCAGGGTTACTATGCACGTCATCTCCATATGAACATCTGACACCGTTGATAAACATTATCCTATAAGCGCTAATTCTCATACTATTAACTTTCTGGCACATAGTCTCTCTCTCTTTTTTTAACTTAATCTTTTTGGCATCAAGATAGACGGACTTAGATGCCCCACAGGATATTTTCCTGCACTTTCCTCTATCATATCGGCCACTTTAGCGCGGCTTGCATTAACCAGCTATGCGCCAAAAAACACGTAAACCTTTACGTCTACTCCTAATCATTGATCTAGTCAGGCATTTACAAAGACGCCCCTGGGTCTTAGCATCACGCTACACATGTAGCGCTGTGTCTGTCTTTTATGTTTATTACCCCCACAGACGCTGCTCACCACGACCTCGCAAGTGCTCGCACCTGTGGAAAAGAAGACTACTTAAACCCCGCCTGTCCAGGGACCGTGATCATCGGAGTCCTGACGCCGGCCAAGTAGGTTGCACGGAGGGTTGCGAGCTTTGACGAAGTAAGTAAAAAAACGGGGGGTGTTTACGGGCTAGTCCTTTACCTACAAGGACAACACTCCCGTACCTGCAACAAGAGTTGCGCTTTGAATGTCCGTCTTTTGTCTCCATGATAATTTCAGTGTTTGACTACAAGCCGGACCCCTGCCCGGGACTCATGGAGTTTCTCTCTTACAACTTGAGAGTAAGAACCCCTACTATTTCCCCCAAGCATAAATGTCACGAATATTTTGCCTCGCTAATAATCTTCTAGCACTGTAACGCATATTATCTACAGGGACATTATGCATCATGATCAGACACGTACTGCATAAACACCACCGCTATTTCTCCGATTATAGCACCGACACGCCGGTACCAAGTCACACTTGCTGAACGTAATATTCTCTGAAACTGAATTCCTATACGTGTGTGTTTTGTTTGTTTGTTTGTCTCTATGTGTTTTTTACCCTTACAGGTACGAAACTAGAGGAAAACATCCTCTTACCCATATCGCACCTTAGCGAGTGCGTCACTTAGTTGGCCATATACACCTGATATACCAACTTTTATTCTCACTCTTCAC
Source organism: Calotriton arnoldi (assembly GCA_963921515.1). Taxonomy (NCBI): domain Eukaryota; kingdom Metazoa; phylum Chordata; class Amphibia; order Caudata; family Salamandridae; genus Calotriton; species Calotriton arnoldi. The sequence continues at coordinate 627,085 of CAWUFW010000392.1, read as the reverse complement.
ATAAAGGTCCTGAAGAAAGCCAGTTTTAACATGAGGCCTGGCTGAAACATGTTGACCACATTGGATGCAGGAGCTCATAATTACCTCCACTCACATCCGCCGCCTTGCTTTTAACACTGCCAAGGGCCCATTATTAAATGAACCCTTGTGGACACTGGGACCCTTAGGACAGCTTTTTAACTTACACTCATAACACCATCACCACACACTCACCTCACAAAAAAAAACGCTACGCTGTAAACAGTCGTCGCAGCACACCCGAGGCACACTCGGTGCCCTGGGTGGGGCCCAATGATGAAGCATGCCACCAACTAGGTTGGTGGATGAGGGCCTTCATAAAAAGCAAAAGTCTTGTCCCTAGCTTGAAAAACACATGTTTTTTCATTACGCCAAAACACACACTATAATTTTATAATCTTTTGAACAATAGCTAGTTTTTCTTGATTCTCATATCATACCAAGGGGAAGTGAACCAGCCTATTTTCTATTCCTCCCTCTCCTTTTGATACCCACTACAATAGTAATTTTTACCCCTCTGCTATCCAGCATTTTCCCTACGGTTGCACTCACTGGAGTGGGAATAGTAATTTTTACCTTTTTGCTATCCAACACTTATCCTACTGTTGCACTCAGTGGAGTGGGAATAGTAATTTTTAACCCTCCGCTATCCAACACTCGCCCTACTGTTGCACTCTTTGGAGTGGGAATAGTAATTTTTACCTCTCTACTATCCAACACTTTCCCTACTGTTGCACTCTTTGGAGTGGGAATAGTAATTTTTTCCCCTCCGCTATCCAACACTTTCCCTACTGTTGCTCCTTCTGGAGTGGGAATAGTAATTTTTACCCCTCCGCTATCCAACACTTTCCCTACTGTTGCACTCATTGGAGTTGGAATAGTAAATTTAATTCCTCTGCTATCCAACACTTACCCTGCTTTTGCACTCACTGGAGTGGGAATAGTTATTTTGACCCATTTGCTATCCAACACTTTCCCTACTGTTGCACTGATTGTATTGTGAAATTTAAGTTTAAATATTTTTCTAATAGTTTAATGTTTAAATTTATTATAGATTTTTTATTTTTTATATTTTAAATCATTAATATATATTTTTTATTTTCTATATTATTTTAAACTTTTAACATAAATTAAAAATAATTGTTTATTAATTGTTTAAAAGTAAATATATATGTATAAATTATTATGTTTGTGTATTTATTTTTTTATTAAGTTTATTTGTTATATTTTATTAAAATGTATATTAAATGTATTTTATTTTGCTATTATTTTTAATATTTAATATATTAAATATATATTATTTTATTTTATATTTATATAAAAGTCGATGTTTTATACATCTCTATTTTTTACTTTGATATCTTTTAGTCGATATTTTTGTATTTACCTGTTTAAGTATATGAGACGATATTTTTGTTGTCTATATTTTTTACTCGATATTTTTAACATCGATATTTTTTACATCGGTGTTGTGTCAGTGAACCTTACTATTCATTAGATTCAGTGTCACTTCTTCTTTGCTACTTCCTATTTGGACAGTACAGGCCTGGTGTCACTTCCTGTTTCTTCTCCGACTCATGGACCTAGCACAGATTGATGCTTCTTAATTAGTGTCTCTCCGCTGCCCTCGCTGTGATTGAGTTACTTTTTTACTTTGCTGCTCTTCTTGTTTACTTTTGTGCCCAGCGTTTTAATTGTGTAAGAATACATTAAAACAAACTGCTTCTTAATTTTACTTTCCTTGTTTATTGGCTGTTTAAGACCTGCTTGTCTTACGCTGCTCTTCTTGTATTGCTTCCCAAACTATCCTCGTACTTGAAAGAACTTGATGGCATGTTTGTGTGTCTAGAAGGGTGGGGTACATAATGCATGACAGCCGTGGCATCTATGTCCCATGCCTTTTGGGGAATCAACAGGCGCGTGAAAGGAGCCATGCTTTCAGAAATAAAATTGGAAAAGCCAATAGGTATCGCCTATGCAAGAGCTATTGGCTTTGCCAATGTGTTTTAGCCATGTTATACACCAGCATGGCTGCTCTTCAGTGTGGCTAAAGTTAGTGGCATAGAGGAGAGTGGCATGGAGTGTATAGAGTGGAATGTCAAAGAGTGTTGTGGAGTGAAGTGGGAGAGAGTGTCGTGTTTTGGAGTGGCATAGAGTGGAGTCAAGTAGAGTGGTGTACAGTGGAGAGGCGTAGAGTAGAGTAGACTGGTGTAGAGTGCATTGGCGTAGAGTGTTGTAGAGTATAGTGGTGTAGAGTGCAGCGGCATAGAATTCAGCGGTGTACAATGCAGCATCTTAAATGCAGTGGCGTAGATTAGAGTGTTTCGTGGTAGAGTGCAGTGGCGTAGAGTGCAATAGTGCAAAGTTGAGTGATGCAGAGTACAGTGATGTAGAGTAGAGTGGCGTAGAGTGCAGTGGTGTAGAGTAGAGTAGAGTGGCACGAAGTGCAGTGGTGTAGAGTGGTGCAGAGTAGAGTGGCATACAGTGCAACGGTTTAGAATTCAGTGGCGTACAATACAGCGTTGTAGAATGCAGTGGCATAGATTAGAGTGTTGCATAGTAGAGTGCAGTGGTTCAGAATGGAGTGGTACAGAGTAGAATACAGTGGTGTAGAGTGCACTGGTGCAGATTAAAGTAGAGTGGCATAGAGTGCTTTGGCATAGAGTGGTGCAGAGTAGAATACATTGCTGTAGATTGCAGTGGCATGGAGTGGAGTGGCGTACGGTAGAGTGCTGCAGAGTAGAGTAAAATGCAGTAGCATGGAGTAGTGAAGAGTAGAGTGGACTGGAATGGTATAGAGTGCATTGGCATAGAGTGTTGCAGAGTATAATGATGTAGAGTGCAATGGCATAAAACTAAGCAGCGTACAATGCAGCATTGTAGAATGCATTGGCATAGATTAGAGTGGTGCATAGTAGAGTGCAGTGTGGAGTGGTGCAGAGTAGAGTGGCATAGAGTGCAGTGGCATAGAGTACAATGGCATAGAGTGCAGTGGTATAGAGTGGCAGAGAGTGCAGTGGTGTAGAGTGGTGTGGAGTGCTGTGGTGTGGAGTGGAGGGAAGCAGAGTGTAGTGGCATAGAGTGGTGTGGAGAGGCATAGAGTGCAGTGGCGTAGAGCGGAGTGATACAGAGTGCAGCGGCGTAGAGTGCAGTGATGCAGAGTAGAGTGGCATAGAGTGCTGTAGTGCAGAGCAGAGTGGCATAGAGTGCAGGTGGCAGAGAGTGCAGTGTTGCAGAGTAGCGTTTCGTAGACTGCAATGGTGTAGAGTGCAGTGGTGTAGAGTAGAGTAGATTAGAGTTGGGTACAGTGGATTCACATAGAGTGAAGGGGTGTAGAGTTGAGTGTTACAGAGTAAAGTACATTGGCTTAGAGTGTATTAGCATAGAGTGCAGTGGCGTAGAGTGCAATGTTGCAGAGTGGCATAGAGTGAATTTGTGCAGAGATGATTGTAGTGACCTATACTGGAGTGGCGTAGAGTGCATTGGCACAGAGTACAGTGGTGCAGAGTAGAGTAGAGAAGCGTAGAGTGCAGTGGCGCAGAGTGTAGTGGCGTGTAGCAGTGTAAAGTGGAGTGGCACGAGTAGAGTGCAGTGGCATGGATTGGTGCATAGTAGAGTGGAGTGGCATAGAGTGGAGTACACATGGTGTGGTAGCCCACTGCCATTTCAGACAACACATTTTCAATTGAAATGACCATTACATTTGCACAGACATACAGTTTTACTTATAAAACGATACAGTTCACAAACGATAATGTGTGGAAATGGCATCACCTAGTGTATTGATTTGTTTTGATCACATTAAAGTATTTGTTTCCAACACACTTCAGAATTAACAAACAAATGTGCTTCATTTGTGCGTTCCTGATTCTGATATATTCTGAAATACTTGCACAGTTCACTTAAATGTTGCATGCTAGAAGAAAACCCTTTCCTGTCCCTAGCATCCAGCAAGGTTGTCACAGAAATCGTCTCACTTTGAAGTCAGAGAAAGAAATGAAACACCAAGCTCCCTCGAAAAACAGAGCCTGACATATGACCTCCGTCTTTGAATGCACATAAAATGTGACAAGATAAGAACAAGATTTATAGGCCTGTTTACAGAAGGGTACTTGTGGAAGAATATGAGAGTTGGTGTGAAAAGGCTTTGCTCCTTGGGAGGGATGAACTCACCCTGGACAGTCTAAACGAAATAAAGCCAACAAATAGAAAGCCAGAACATGTGCGCTACAAACCTCAAAACTAATGGGAAGCAACGGGTGGAATGCATTCCCAGGGAAACTTTCTGAATGTCCCAAAGATGTCTTTAGCAAACCAGACAGCACAGCTGTCTGCTGTCTGGTAGGCTTCAACCTAATATACGGCTCTCATGACAGGAGCTTTAATTCTTCCAAAATAAGGAGCTGTTCATTATCTTGAAAACCACAGACCTGAAGTCTGGGGAAAGTAGTGCAACACCCCCTCCATCCGGTACACTGAGAAAGATCATCGACAGTGTGTGTACTGCATGGAATTTTAAACCAAACTGAGGCAGCTGCCTGCTTTACATCTTAAGCTGCGTGTCCAATATTTGTAATTAATCACAGCTTCATGTGGGTCTCTCACCCGGCTCAAATGAGTTCTAAGCATTCCGCAGAGATGGAAATGTACAGTTGGTCTATATCTTAATATATAATGTTAGCCTATAGCTCCTAAGGTATAATGTTGGTCTACTATAACTCCTTATATGTTATCTACTCAATACCATTATGTAACTGCTCTATTGTCTTGTACCTTCTCACTATGCACTCTCACACCCACATCTTGGGCTTGTTTCCAAGCGCTGAGAGGTCCACTGTTGAGCTTTTGATGTAGCTTTCATGTAACTTTCATTTCGTGTAGAATGGCGGACAAGGGTTGTCCTCGCATCTTGCTGGACATTAATATATATTTTAATTCTTTATATTATTTTAAACTTTTAACATAAATTAAAAATAATAGGTTATTAATTGTTTTAAAGTAAATATATATGTATAAATTATTATTATTTTCTGTTTGTTTTCCCTCCTTCTATAAATCTCAGCGCTCTGAAGTGATCTCAAGATAACACTAAGGGCCTCATTTACAAAAAAATTGCGCAGCGCCACAAGCCATTTAGCTGCATCATGCTGCGTCATTTTCAAAGCACAGGGATGCGTCATATTAACAACAATACGATGCATCCCTGTGCTTTCCCCTGCACTTGCGCACAAATTGGCTTCCATGCGCCAGCGCAAGCACCCTTGCATAATTTTGCAAGGGTGTCTGCACTGCGGGGATGATTGTTTTTTGTGCAGGAAGGGACACCTTCGTGCACAAAAACAATCATTAATGGCATTTTCCTCTTTCTATGCGTGCTGCTTAATGCAGCACGCATAGAAAGAGGGAAAACGAGGAGAAATAAAAGTATTTCTCCTTGTTGCCCCTCTCTTAGGCCACCCCTGGTGTGGCGATAGAATCTAATGCCTTCCCAAGTTTACCATTCCTTGTAAATCTGGGAATGCGTCAGATTCCATGGGTGTTGCGTGGGAGCACCCACAGCAACACCCATGGCACGCCCCTTTCACGCAGTGTTTTGCTTGAAAGGGGCCCATATTTACAAGGCCATGAAAAGCCACATAAAGTGCCTTTGCGTGGCCTTGTAAATATGCTGCGGCACATTGCACTACCGGAGCATCAAAAAGGTGATGCTCCGGTGGCGCAAAAGTGCCGCTAGGGCTTTGTAAATGAGGCCCTAAATACTTCAAAAATATCTAATTATATACATAATATTTGTACCATTTCTGTTTGAGATGCTGACCAAATAAATTAAGGTAAATATATATGATTGTACATAGCCAGTTTCTATGCACTTACAATATTTGACGACGGCATAGACACACATGCAAAGGGATTTCCAAAAGGTCACTCAGTGTCATCATAAACCTCGGATTGTAACTCGGCTATTCTAGTTCCTTAGTCAACAAACTAAGCACTTGATTACAAAAAAAAAGATGTGAAGAATATAAGAACAATTCTATACACAATAACTATTTTGAGTATTTTCGATTTGAAATGGTTTTCTTTTGATTAGGCCCGGACAAACTCAGCGTAGTCTGGTGTAATTTCCTTCACATCCGAAATGCCCAAAATTACACAATGGGGCATTATTTTCCATCAGTATGGGGTAAAATCCTCTGGCGGGAGCAGAGGAACAATGTGAACAAACAGAATGCCAGAGACAAACAACTGTGTGTTTTAGCGCTATTTTTTAACACTAAATGCGCCCTCATGCTAAAAATGGACATGAGGACGCATTTTGGGCCAAACCAATACTGCTAAAAAACGTTGCTGCTGTTTGCGTGATTTAGCCACAATTTCACATAATTATATGTAGGAAAATGAAGTTAATTTTGCGCACAATATTGTTGTTATTTATTTAATAAGCAGTTTTGTCACACCCTACATGTCACCTTCTGATTGCATTATAGATGTCAGATCTAAAACACATCGATACAGATTTAATCCCAGTGACTACAAAAAAAAAGCTAAGCATTTTTTTGAGAAAAAAAACAGAGCATAATTTTACCACTTTCTGTCTCTGTTATTTTTCCATTTTCTTTTAATTTTTCAAATATTTTTGGGGAGGAGAACTCTGCCCCCCAGGCCCCCCTGAAGCACTATTTGTGGTCTGGCAATGTTAAAGTGAAACTAAATTTGGAGCGTTTACTATGAAAGTAGGATATTTGTTAAATCACTTCTGCTGTAACATCTGCCAAAATCAGGCCATTTAAATCAGCACCTTAATCAGAGACGTGGACGGTGATCTGAAGAACAAGTGCTAAGTCCCTAGGTCTGAAAGTGACCTTTGACCTGGTCGCTGGGAAGCGGCCTGAAGGTGACAAGCCCATTTAAATCCTCTCTTAGCAGCTCGCCTAATACTTCCAAAGGCCTAAAAGCCCAATATCAGGGATTTTAAAGGTATGTTGCTGCAGATTCTGCTTAGATGTATATATTTAGTTACATGTATTCAAAGTGGGAGGTGCAACATATTCTTCTAACTCGAAATGTGTATAATTTACTTTTTATCGATGTACATTTTATTACATTTTAAGGCATTGCATAGGCCGTCATATCTAATAGGGAAAAACAGAGAAAGAAAAAAGCCAGTTTAAATCACACTCAGAAGTTGTTAAGGATCTCATTTTACTGGCTTCCGAAGGATGAAAGGCCAAAGTGGCCATGCTAGAATTCAGACCGAAACCTCCGCACCAGGAACTTTATAGGACAGCTATCGAGGTTACATTACCCACCTGAGCTTTCCTGAACCAACAGAAAGATCCCCAGGCATTGTGGTTTCAGTGAAAACAAAACATTACAGAGAAGAAAAACATCAGAGGTACGAGAAAGGAACCTGTAGCTAGAGACAAAGACTAGTCAAGAGAAAAGGCATAAAATGTGTTTCTGCCATGCGTAGGCAGCGTGGTATTGTGCTTGGGCCTGGAGGATAAAGGGTCGCTACAGCCAGAAGGGTCTGGTTATATATGGGATAAACTACCACCTGCAGTAAATTATAAGGGTATTGCAAGTCAACAAGGAGATCCGTGACCATATAGAGGAACAAGGTAGAAAGCTGAGTTACTTTTTAAAGTCATGGAACTCCGAGGTGACTTGCAATATCCTTATCATGTACCGGGGGTAGTTTACTTCTTATAGTACATGGTCACACCGTAACTCTTCACACAAACTACTTATATCCCTGGTGTGCTGCTCTGTATTATAATAGAGAAGTTCTAGTGCAAACACACAAAAAAACTGATATTTGTTGCAGAAAAATATTACAATCTGTTTATTACAAATCAGATTTTAAAAAAACTCTGTAGCTCAGAACGTGTAGAAACACGCAGAGTCTATCTTTCATCTATTATCTAAAGCTTGGAAAAAATAAACCTGTTGCCATAAATATTTCCTTTCTGTTGATCACTGTTCATCTAGATTCAAGAAAATTAGTGAGGAAGTAGGAACAGCCACGGTCCCTTTTTAGGTCTCGCCTGCATGCATTCCCGCGAAAGATATTGTACACACCAACATGCTTGCAGCCTGCCCATTGTTTAACATATGTTGACTTCATTGTCACTCTTATTTGCTGCCTTCTAATTGGCCAACACATGCTGGCTTCACTTGCTCTCCTTTCGACTGAAGCCTGGACCAAGTACTGATTGATTCAGCCTGATTGCGGTCCTTCCACTGATAAGTGCTGTGATTGAGGTACTACTTTTATTTGCTTTCTTCTTCCCTGTCACCCTGCTGAACCTCTTGCCAGTTTTAGCTATGCCACACTTACTTCAGAGAACCCCTTTCTCCTTTTAAATTGATGATTTTTTTGTGCAAATAGATGTTATGTGCTTTTATTGTGACAGCAGATGTTATCTGCTTTTATTATGACAAAACAAAAGTTCTCTGTTTCCAAATATATTTTCACTAAGACATGGACATAGGCGCAATGGCTTTCTTTATGTGAAAGGAGTTTTTGCCAAATGTCATATTTTTTTTACTTTTTCATGTATGAGGAGATTAACTGATTTGCTTAGAATTACAGGGATGTTGTGCTGGGACCTAACAAGCATTGGCAAAGCCAATTGGTCTCATTTGCGTTTGAGACTATTGGCTCTGCCATTGCCTTTTGTTAATGCTGCACAGCATGAGCATTGCCGACTTTGGCAATGATTTCTAGCCATGCTATAGCAGAGTGGGTGCTGTGCAGCATGGCTAAAAATAATAATAAATAAAAGTACTATGATCAAGGCTACTGAAATTATGCGATTGTGCTGCTGCAGCGATTTTCACATAATTATAGATCTGCCGTATCTGCCACATAATCCATCATCTGATGCATAATCTGCAGATTTTAACCCAAAAAAATTGTTTCTTGCTCAAACGGTTAAAACATTACTTGAAATGCAGCGACACGTGTTGCCACATGATGGAAGGCCCATTACAAAGATGCATGGGTCACCTTTCTGGTGCTTATTAGTATATTTGGGCAGCCGCGGTCGCTGCAGGTAAGAGCGGTGGGGCGGTTGGGCCAGGTGAGGGGGGATTTCGAGAGACGACCACGAGGAAAATTAAATAAATAATTAATTTTCCCTCGTCGTCGTCTCTCGAAATCCCCCCTCACCTGGCCCCACCGCCCTTACCTGCAGCGGCCGCGACTGTATTTGGGTATTAAACCATACAACTGATGTGCAACCAATGCCCAGACAGTGTTACCAAATTTTAAAATGCTGAAATAATTAGGTAATACTATTACAAAATCGGCCTCATTATGCCGCATAATTTGGCTTTTCTTGCCTCATAAGTTAATTGACCTTGCTGGATAATTTGGCAATCTCCTGCCGCATAATTCCAGTGACCTTGACTATGATCCATCCAACACTAATGCACATAACAAAGTGCATTAGCCCTGGCTGCATCATAGCGCTTTCTGAAATTCATTTTAACCACACTGGAAAGCATCTGTGCTGCTGTACAGCGTGGCTACAATACATTGCCAAAGCCAATAGCTCTCGTAGGCGAGATCTATTGGCTTTGCCAATGCTTGTTGAATTTTGGCATGATTGCAGAGAATCTGACGTTCTCTAAATGAGGGCATAGCATTAATTAAGACTGTTATGGAAAAACATTGTTTCAATTGCTGGATGGCATTTCAGAAAAATTGTTTTTAGTCTTGAAGGAACAGGTAAGGGATCTCAGGTTCTAGATGCATATGTAGAGAGCAGCTGGTTTATGGACTTGCTTTGAGTCCTACGGTAAGCTGCTTTTTTGCTTTTCATGCAATCAGGAGCAATAACCCAGCTGCCAAGCATTCCTGCCTTGTTTGGGAATGTAGCCTGATAATATGGTATTACAGATATATAATGTGCTATTACATCATTATCACAAATGTGGTAATTCTTCATACACAAATACAGGTTGAACCAGTCAGCTTTCAAGGGGGGGGAGCTGAATCATGTTAAAAGCATGGAATCACAGTGCCTACACCTAGCAAAAAGCGAATGGTAACTATGCACAAATTAATGTGGAGTTACTTAAGGATACATTATTTCTGTGCTATATTATACTTTTATATGTTGAAAATCATAAATCTAAGTATAATCCTTCACATTGCCCTTAGATATGTTTCTTTTTGTATTTAAAATTATATCGTTTTGTCTGAAGTTTTTCTTATTGTATTTATGCTAAGGAATGTTATCTTTTTTCAAATGTTAATAACACTTTTTCCTTTTCAGATGTCTGTTATCTTAACCCGGATCCCTTCCCTAGCTGTGTTTTCTCCCATGTGCTGCCTATCCCAGTCCTATTGTACATACCTTATCTACATTTTCGGTAAGTGTTTTCTATTAGTCAATTAAATTTTTTTCTGTTGTTATTGGCTTATTTCTTAGGGATTATTCTATGTTTTTATCTGCCGTCTCACTGCATATTTTCATATTGATTGTCTCTGTGGCTTTTGTCTCTTATCTCTGGATGTCATGAGTCTGCTGTTCATCTTGTTTCTTGCACTTCTCCTCCCCTATTTGTTACTGTTTCTACACTGGATGTGTTTAAGTTTCTATATGGTTGAAGCCAATCAATCGGCTTCTTGCCATCTTCACTTTTTCTCTCAGCAGTTTCTTTGCTTCCTTCATCTTTTTTCTTCCTTTCCCTTTTCTTTCTCTCTTTGGTTTATTCTTATTTCATTGTGGTAGTACAAATTATTTGTTCAATTGAATGGTTTGGATTGACTTTCCATTTTGCACTATAGCTTTTATTGATTTAAGATTCTGTTTACATTATATGCTATTCCGCTCTTTATATGGTTAACAGTCTTCGAGTAGTGTCCTGGAACGTCAAAGGTTTATGCAATCCTATTAAGAAACAGAGAGTGCATGTTAATTTAAGCAAGTTACAGTGTAACATTGGTTTGTTACAAGAAACTCACCTTACTGATAAAGATATTCACTCATTGAAGAAGCATTGGGTAGGCCAGGTATTCTGCTCCCCCGCACATCAGAATAAAATTGGGCCCATTACTTTATTTCATAAGTCACTTTCTGTCTCTATTGAAAAAGAGGAGAAGGATGATAATGGAAGATGGCTTCTTCTTCACACTATTATCAATAGTACTCCCATTTCCTTCTTCAACATATATGGCCCCACTGACATAAATGTTCAATTTTGGGATCATATATCTCACATTTGACATTATTTTCCCAATACTAATCTTCTCTTGGGAGGCGATTGCAACCAAGTTATGGACCCTTTTACTGACAGAAAATCTCTTGCTAGATATATGCCCAACAGAATGCACAAAACATTCAAGAGTGCTATACAGTCTAGGTGCTTCCAGCGTTAGTGCATGCTGAAATTTGATCTATTCTAATATCCGATCACCCACCTATTTTTATTGACTTAGAAGTCTCAGTTGCATCCTCCAGACCAAAAAGATGGCATTTTAATAATCATCTCTTGAAAGATCAAACTTTTGTAGATAATTTAGAAACTTTTCTGAAGGACTATTTCAACTCAAATATAACTCCGGATCTATCATTTCATATTATTTGGGATGCCTTTAAAGCATCGGCCAGAGGTCACTGTTAAGGAATCTGCACTTCTACTCTCATCCATTAAAAAACTTGAGCATGACTATTATACCTCAAATATTGAAACCACTGTTAAACATCTTATTCAAACCAAATTGGCATTTAACAAAAAATCGACTGAGGAAGCTTCTGGTGTTCTGTTAAGGATCAATTCTAAGTTTTTTGGAGGACGGAATAGAGCAGGTAAGCTGCTGGCGAACTACATTAAAGTAAAATCTCAAACATACAAAATAATAAATATTATAGATGACAAAGGGATCAATCATCTCAAGGATGATGAAGTTTTACAATGTTTTACGGACTTTTATCAGAATTTGTACACACCGGAACTCTCTCCTTCAGATACTGCTCTAGATTCTTTCTCTGATTCTCTTCCTCCCCATTCTCATCTGCCTGACGATTACTCTATACTTGACAAGAATATTTCTTTATCAGATATCAAGTCTGCTTTATCTAAATTTCCTAAAGATAAAGTCCCTGGATTGCATCCACCACGATCCAGGTCACATACCGGGGGTAGTGAGTCGTCGGAGTAAAAAGCTACGAATAACGCCACCCTGCTATCAGAAGGACGTGATTGTTGAAACGCGCTTCTGACAAGTAAACGAAATAAGGAAGCTTGAGACCTCAAAGAAAAACTACGGGGGAGTTATACTGAGAGAGACCCTGACTTTAATATTCTACTATAAATCTTTAGGGAGTAGAGTCATATCACCTTTGAAGTAAAGAGAAGGTCGTTTCGTTATCGTGGATAGTCTGCTTTCTCTCTTTTTAATTAAATAGATCCCAGTCGCCGGATCACTTTCTCCACAATAAATTGGGAGTATCTCTCACTGAAGTGCAGATGCACCGGTGAGATCATAGACCACTGTATAACGCTACTTTAAGGAGAAAATATTTTTACCTGTCCTGATGAAGGTGGTCCTATTGAGAACGTACCACTGAAACGCGTCGACGCCCATTTCTTTTGTTAAATTTGGAAAATTCAGCAGTCTAACAGAGACAGGGAATCAAGACCCATGCCCTCTGCTGTCTATAACGGATCCAAATTAACGTTTACATGACAAAGTAGATTGTCTGTGTTCATTCTCCTTCAGGGATATTGTAATTATTGTGAATTGTGTTTTGGATATATGTTTTTTTAAAGGTGTTTTTATATATTGTCATGATATAAATTGTACATATAGAATGATTTTTATTGATTAAATACATATATATTTTGTATAACTTGGTGTTATATAAGTGCTTTAATACATTCAGAGTGAGGAATGATGTGTGTTGGTGGGTATGAGTATTTCTGAGGCATGAATGGTGTGATATAGATCTCGACCAAAGGGAACCCTTTTTTTAACTTGACGGTTTTACAACTGAATTCTATTTAAAAGTTTCTCATATTTTACTTCCTCGTCTGCTCTCTCTATATCAGTATTTTTTTCTCAATAATGAGGCTCGAGGAACCTTTTTGGAACCTTTTTGCTTTGCTTGATTCCCAAAAATACAAAGACTTCTCTTCCTGTGCTAGTTACCAACCTATTTCCTTTATTAATTTGGATTGTAAGATTTTTTCAAAAATGTTAGCTCTTCAACTTTAACCAATTTTTCCCCGACCTCATTGGGATTGAGCAAACTGGGTTTGTTAAGGGCAGACATATGACTGATAACTCAAGACCCTTTCTAGATATTATTCATCTTGCCTCAAAATGCTCCACTCCTATAGCTTTTATTACTTTAGATGTGAGAAAGCATTTGACCGTGTACATTGGCACTTTATGATGAGAGCCCTTAAATGGCATGGTTCTGGCCCCAAAATGTTGCAATATATCTTTCTGCTTTACTCTTCTCCTACTACTTCTGTTTTTGTTAATGGTACTCAATCTCCATATTTCTCTCTTCAATGTGGGACTAGACGAGGTTGCCCCTTATCGCTGTTAATTTTTATATTATCCTTAGATCCTTTTTTGCACACCTTGCGTCATTCGCCTTCCTTTCATGGTTTCATTCACAAACATGCTGAAATTAAATTTACAGCCTATACAGACAATATTACTCTATATGTCTCTGACCCACTCAATTCCATATCTGCCTTTACAGATTTGTTAAACACCTATTCCTGTGTATCAGGTTACAAATTAAATTTTACAAAATCTGAAGTCCTCCCATTAAATAAATTCTGTTTAAAGGACATGTTGGCAGGAACTGCTTTTAAGTGAAATTCTAATTATATTAAGTGTCTAGGGATCAAATATTCCTCTTCTATCACTAAAACCATCCAGATTAATTTAGAGGATGCCCTTCAAAAAATACTTCATGTGTCTGAGAAATTGTCTCCTCTGCATTCATCTTGGTGGGGCAGATTAGATACAATAAAAATGATGATGCTCCCTGTCACTAACTTTTATTTATCTATATTACCAGTCAAAATCCCTTTAAAATGTTTTAAATGTCTCAATAGTCTCATTAGTAAATTTTTATGGAACGGACGGAAACCTTGCATTTCTTTATCTTTTTTGTGCCAACCAAAAGATAAGGGAGGTGTTAATTTTCCTAGTTTACAACAGTATCATTCGTCCTTTTTAATTAAACAAGTTTTACCTTACATTCATTCTTCTTGTGAGTCACAGTTGACGGTTTGGTGTCTCTTGGTAGATTCTTTGCTTTTCCCTTTTCCTTTCCATTCCTTGGTCCATTTTCCTCATCCTCCACGTTCTTTTGTATCACCTGTCATCACTTATTCTAATTCTGATTCTTACCAAATCTTTCACACCACTATATGCTTTTCTAGAATCTTCCATATGGCACAACAAATATATTAAGATATCCAATTGCACTATCTTTTGGAGGGATTGGGTGGCAAAGGGAATAATTCAGGTCAAACGCTTATTTCAAGGAACATGCCTCCTTTCCTCACTTGATCTGCAAGCCAAATTTGGCCTTTCGACTGCCTCTATTCTTAAATACGAATCATTAAAAAATTCCCTTACCCTATTGCAGGGATTCTGCACATATACAGAACTATGCGCAGGAAAACTGGACCTCAGTGAATAGGGGTGTACCAACCTACCACATTAGTACCCACAATCCCGAACCGTCTAGCTATAGTGTCTCATTCGTTCTCCGACTAACAGCAAAGCGACCAATGATTAGACAACCCAGAACACGACACTCCTGACTCTCTCAGGAATCGCGGGAGCCAGACAACTCTTTCGCTCACTCACTCATACTTGTCCACAATGCGAGTAATCAAGGTCACGGTATAGTTTAAAATGTTTATTTCAACTAACGCGCTCTATGGTACAGTACACGTGCCATTACAGCAAAATGCATAAACACAATAGAGTCAGCATTGTCACAATTCCATAGAATATAAACGGGGATATAATTTTATAAAGACAGTAGAAAAGGGCTACAATACCTAACCACCCTCCCCGTGGTAAGAAATAGTTTATTTAAAAAAAGAAGACCTCTGGGCTTTGTCAGCAGACCCCATACCTCAAGGCCTAGATGAAAGGTTTACATCTCAGGACAAGCACAGCTCTTCTCTCTGGAAAGGAATCTCTCCAAGTGCCTGTACCACATGTCTAGCTTGCAATATTAAAGCATACGATTTTCAGTAGTGCAGCTGTGTGTCATGTTATGTCTAGGTGCGAGGGACTGACCAGAACAGAATAACAAGGGGCATTGTTGATCGACCTTGTACATCGTGTGCAGACTAAACCTCATAGCACAGCAGAGAACACGAAAAGCAGACAGTTCTCATGTGAAAGAGCACATACAGATGACTTGCGAAATCTATGCATGCAGTGTCGTGCGCAAAAGCAGCCTCATGGCAGCGAAGCTCATGCTAACTTAGCAGATGTCAACAATGGACCTACAATCCATACTACAACCCAACACATTTCCTTTCTTTCACAAGCACCGTGCTATACACCAAATTCATCTCCAGCTCAATCAATCCTTTCCCCAGTGCTTAATTTGTGCCGGTGCTTTCCGGTGCTTAGCACCGGCACTTAATTATCAGGGCCGGGTCTACAAGCATCTTGCTGCATGTCGTCATTGAATTGATATATTAAATTTACCTCACTACTGGACTTGGCACAGAGTGTTGTGTTCAACTTCTTGTCTGTCTACCGTCCCGAGTGAGTCAGTCCCGGACCGGTGAAGTGTGTTGCGGGCGCGGCTGTGAGACTGAGCCTGCCCTGGCTGAGCCAAGAGGAGATTGAATCTCAATCTGATTGATATGTTCAGTACTAGAGGATATGTTGATGGCGCCCTGGCCCTTAGTTCAGTGTTGCCGGCCCCGTGGGCGGGGCACTGATTTGGGCTGGATTTTGGTTCTGCGGGGGTAAGGGCTGTGCGGTAGCAGGCAGCGTGCGCAGATTTTTTCAGCTTGCATTGCCACGCCCCAGCATACCCGCACGGCTGCACCCCACCACCCGAGTCATCATCGGTTCAACGGTTCAACACTGAACTGAGTGCGAGGCCAGCCCGACGCGACGACGACGACGGTGAGGACTGGCAGGCAGCAGCCAATACTGCCAACAGCACCAGACAGGCCTAATAATCAGTTCAATAAAGTTAAAGGCAGTGCAGTGCAGTGTGTGTCCCGGCCGCCCGGCCCACCACGAACGGTAAGAAGTTGTGTACTAGTCGCCATGCCAAAAATATGCCGTGGACCTGGTGGCCCATCCATGCCAAACCAACGCTGCCTTTTTTTTGGAGCGTGGTGGCGTGACGGTCGTCAGCATAATGTAGTATACACGGTCACCAGAAAACTTCCTACAGACTCATCAGAGGCAGTGCTGTGTTCTAGAAGCCTCGATCCAGAGTCGTTTTCTTATGGCTGACAGTGACTGTAACAAACCGTCTCAGTATCTGGAAACCACAGGCCCGATGCAAGAATCGTTTAACCTCTCGTATTAAAAGTTTTTCGGGTGACGGGTCTCATCATGGTCAAACCCCGCATTAGACTAAAGAACAGGTCCACTTGTCTAATGCGGGGACGTGAAAAGATTGCTTTGTGCTCTTATGGTCTTGTTAGCTGTAGTACAGTCTCTAGTGTGGGCCGTGACTGTGGTGCCTTTGAGAGCTGTTGTGCAGCCTCCCATGTGGTCTGTGGTGCTCGGGAGAGCTGTTGTACATTGACATTCCCCAGTGTGGGTTGTGATGCTTTGGAGAGCTGCCTGTGGCGCCTCCTTACATGTGATTGCTGGGCAGGCTTCCAAAACCTGGACAAGCTTCAGTTTTACCCTCTACTGCCAGGGGCACCAGACAGAGGGTACCCAAGTGTGCTTTGCAAGTGATTGTAGCGCCAACCTCAGCAAAACCATTCGTTGTTTATAGCCTTCGAATCACAAGAGGCTGGTTCCCCAGCTCCGAAGTCAGCAGCTCTGGCCATTACGCCACATCTTCTCCCCACTTTCTTGGTTAGTAGTTGGTTCTGTTTTAGGCAGCGCTAACAGAAGAAATGGGCTGGGGCAAGCTGCCTCCTGACCAGAGCCCCGGCACTTATTTTTTTACAAATTAACCACTGCCCTTCCCTACCTTTTAACGCTATATATATATATATATATATCTTAACTATTCTATACCAAATCGTCCCAAATCCAAAATAGAACTTTTATGGGAATCAGAATTGCAACGCTCTTTTTCTATACAAACCTGGAATTCCATATGACAAACAGTACATCACACTTCATGTAATGCTAGCACTACACCAACTTTATATTATTTTTATCATAGAATGTTCTTACCCCTACCTCTATTTGTAAATTTAATTCTAGCCTGTCAAACTTATGTTGGACTTGTACAAACACACCTGGCACATTTTTACAATCTTTTTTTCACTGCCCCCATATTAACTCTTTCTGAAAGAGGATTTATGGAATGATTTCAACTATGTGTTCTGTTGAGTTCCTGTTTGAGATTAAATCTATTTTTTAAGGCAGTTCCTCTCCTTCTAGGATTGGTGCTTGTAAAATGGGTAAGTTTGTGGATTTGCTTATCGATGTTGCTTTTCAAATCATTACGTCCAACTGGAAAGATGCTACCCAAGTAACTTTTAATGGATGGTGGAATTTACTTTGTCATCACCACAGACTCAACAGAGCATCTACAACATCTACTCTTCAACTTCTTCAGAAGGATATTTTATGGTCACCTCTTACCACTTATTTATCTAATTCACCTGCATGGAGGCGGGACAGCAATTTCAATTTTTAACCTCCCTGAACTTTTCATTTATAGTTTATAACATTAAGTTGTTATTATTTGCTGTTCAATTTATTCATCATACTTTTTGTTAATTCATAACAACTACTTCTGGTATATTTGATTTTTAGCATTACTACGTTCACTATTTCCTTTGCTATCTCCTTTTCCCTTCGCCCTTTTCATTTTTCTATTTTCTTCTTCCCTCTTAATGTAAAATGCAGCTTTATTATGGTACTATTTTTGAATAGGTTTTGCTCTTTCTTTTATTCTTCTATCTGTAGACTGTGCAATGCAGTATTTTGAAGAAATTTTTTAATATTGGTTAATGCTTTCACTGTATTACTGTGTTATATTATCTTTCTGCTCAGATATTAGACACGTTACTAAGATGTACCCATTTGAAGAAATCATTTTAATAAAGCTTCCTTAAACTAAAAAAAAATGGTGATCCTGGAAATGTGGTGCAGATTTGGCCCTCCTGCATTTAAGGTGGACACCGCTGAAGTCAATATTTGTTCAGTCTTAGCACCTTAAGTAATAGTATATCCTTATTTCTTAAACCACGCTGGCTGTCTGATACTAACAATTTCTTGGCAAGGCGATCAAGACATTATGAGTGGTACTGCCTTACCAAAATGACATCCATTTTTAAATGTGACGTGTGCTTCGGAAGGCAGCCATTGGAGAGTTCTTTATACAAGAGTGATATAATCGAAGCAGCAAGTGTGAGTGACTATCTTTGCTTCTGCATTAAAGCATAGCTTTCAGATGTACCAGATTCACTTTTACAAGGCTGGCTTTGGTTACATTTTCATAGTCTACCGTGGCTAGGTAGAGCCTGGACCACAGTTGTAAGACTGCCAGATGTCAGAAATACTACAGCAGTTTTTGCACAAACATGGTATGGGTGAACTGTAGGCCTTCAAACATTTTTTTAACTCTCTTTACATTTTCACATTGTTCTCTTTTTCATATTTCACATGGTTTTTAGTCCTGGCTAGAGACAGCTTTAGTTGTCCTGAAAACTCTCATGTCCTCTATTCCTGATCAAAAGTGCAAACTGAAGCACAGAGAGAATAAGCTACTGTTTGGTCAGTCTCCTCCAGCAAATGGTTTCCATGTGCCTGTGATGGACTGTCATTGCTCGCGTGGGCTGTTCAATAAGGCCTTGGCATTTTGTGAATAGTTACACTGTCCCATTTGTATTCCTGTTTTGCTGGTAAGGCATCAGGTAGTCATTTTGTTATATTATAGCCACTTTGTTTTCTTTGCTGTATTTGTTTTGCTAACAAAAACATTTGAATGCTGGTTTATGGCTTTTTCATTTAGAAAATGCCTACTCTTTGGATAACTTAGCCTGTCACTAATCACCCTAATCCTTGTGTTTGAGTTAGAGCTTTTATGTTCACAAAGTAATGCTGTGTGTATAAAAAGGATTTCTTAAAGTTGCAACAAAGATACTGACCCTTTGTCAAAAGTATATATTATGCAATTGTTTACTGGTTTGCCTTTTATGTTTATCTCTTATAACACAAACGTCATCTTTGAGGGTACAGCTGAACTCTGCTAATGTCGTCTGTTCGGCACAGAAGCACGACTCCCAGCTTCCAAATTGTTGTAGCCCTGTATGTTGCTTCATCGTGGGATATTCTTTCTAGAACTACTTGGGGCATTACACACAAAGTGGCATAGCTATTACCAAACACTTCACTTCCCTTAACAAAAAAACAGAAATGTTGGCTTTGTCAATCTTTTTATTGTTCCAAGCAATCCATAAATTCTACACATCTATTGAACAACTTGATTGTTGAAAAGACTGAATTGAATGTGTCTCCCGCCCCCCCAAACTCCAAAT
The DNA here is from genome assembly GCA_963921515.1 of Calotriton arnoldi. Classification (NCBI taxonomy): domain Eukaryota; kingdom Metazoa; phylum Chordata; class Amphibia; order Caudata; family Salamandridae; genus Calotriton; species Calotriton arnoldi. The sequence continues at coordinate 607,363 of CAWUFW010000392.1, read as the reverse complement.
GGTAGAAGTCAGGGTTTATGTAGGGATCAGGAAATGGGGTAACATGTCTCCAGTATTACAACTTGATTGGCTCACTGTTTATCAGGGCATGAGTGTTATGTATGGTTTTTATCAATTTAAATTCAAAGCAGCAAACGTCTACATTATGCACAAGAGACTCAAAACAACCAAAGTTAACCATTTGTAATTCACCCAAGTGTTAATCCCCTCATGATTAGGATGTGGCAAGGTGTGTAAGTATGGAAGTTCCCAGGGATGTAACCATGAAAACAGCAGCGAAAGAGAAGTGGCAAGGACACGCAGTGCAAATATAGGCATTGCCCCAAAAGTAGTAGACTTTAAAGGCATTGCCAACATTTTTGAAATGCACTTATTAGAATACCAAATTTATACCTTAAGTACTCGTAGTTAGAAAACTATATGAATTCCAAACATTTCCTGCTGGTATTTAGAATACATTTTACATATTTTTATCAGAAGGCAATAGAAAATGTTTGTTCAATGGAAAAAAGTCAGAACTCACATGAATAGACAATACATACGAATTGAGTAAGCAACAGGTTTTTGGCAATATTGCTGTGGACTGGATACTTAGTATCTGCTCGTAGCTATTTATAGTAAAGGTTCTTTATTTCAGATGTTAGATTTTTTTATTCACGTGTTTCATTGTTTTTATGTTCGTGGTATATTTGGTGGTTTCCACTATTTCACCAGTGCACACACCTCTGGGATGAATCTCTTGCTTTATGAATGTATTAAATACACCTATAGATGAGGAAAGGAGCATGAATTTGCTGGTTTCTCTCACACAGTTACTAAATTGTTGCTTTGTGATATATTTATTTATTGACAGGTTTCACAGATGATATAGAGAATGCATTTCATTTCAACCAAATAGGCATATATAGTTTATAATACATAATAATCCTATTAACAGTCCCAATGCACAATTTTCTGCAACACTTTACTGAACCAGGATGAGGATCTGTATACATTTGAAATAAATATGTAAAGAGAAAATAAGATGGCAGAGGTGTGAGGCGGACATCAAGATAATAGTTTGAAAATAGTAAATAATGATTACTAGAAGTATAATACGCAACTGGCTAGAAAAAGTAGGCTAATATCTGATTTGGTAGCATCAGAAACTATACTGTTGCTACAATGGACTAGTATATAGGTCGATGGAAAGGATACTTAGTTTGCCCATCACTAGAAGGGCATCCGATTCTCAGGTTCAAGGGACTTGCCCCACATCGGGTGAAACTTGGGGAGCTGATCTTGTAGCCTAAACATCAACTTCTCCTGAGGTGCCATTGTCATAATTTCTAATACCCATTCACCACAAGAAGGGACAATGGAGGATTTCCAGAGCCAATCTAGCAATATATATATATTTCAAACGACAGAAGAATGTAGGAAATCCCACACAAATCCAGCGGCACACCAGAGGACGGTACACAAAAACTTTATTGTGCACACAAACAACGCGTTTCGGCGATGCCTTTTTCAAGTTAGAGAATTGCACTCGAACTCCTACAGAAATACATTTCCTAGTTCATAGACAGTGTAAACATACTGTCAGTATCGACTCAAATGAAAAGTCGTAATCGTAAATCTAACGAGTATAAATATAAAAACAAATTGATTTGGCAAAATACAAAATAATAGTGGCAACCTTATGTCTAAAAGGATTAATACCTCACATCAAATGTTAATAGACAGCGAAGAAATACTCCAAGGTTGATGCGCTGGATAAAGTTCAAATACATCGATAAATTCATCACATTTTGGATCGGTCATATATAATTAATACAATCAAGATCAGAACTGATTACCTATGCACATAACATTACGCAATTGCCAACCAATGCATTATTGTGGTATTAGGACATTGCAACATTCAATAAAGTGCAGTGTACATATGCTATTTGGGGTAATGTACCCTATTACGACAAAATTGTTAATGATGTCAATTGGAACTAGAAAAGAAAATAAACTGGAGGGGTGGACAATTCCTATGTATGTGTGCGCCCAAAAACCCAAACAAGTGTAAGCTATGTACATAATTGAGCTTAATACAAAAATCCCACATGGGCTCAATAGTGGGGAAGAACTAGCCACACATATTGGTCTAAAATGATTCAGGCTTTTCTATTAGTAATCCACCCTGACCTGTCCAGTCTACTAGGATGCATCTGCTCTAGTCATGCTTTCTCTCCTTCCTGTACCAGTATGGAATGCTATCTTACTTACAGCCTTGGCTGTTTGTATCACTTATTCACTTTTAAATAGGGGTTGCATAGCAGTTCGAGATCGTGGATCTTCACCTATAATTTTGTGTGGCTCTATAGTAGAAATCAGTACTTAATGGCCTGATGAATAATTTTCCTTGCAGGCTGCCGAGGTTCATACTTTGAGACTGATCCACTGTGGTATTAATTTATTTAATTATACCCTAGAACTGGCAGTGGGAACGTTTTCTCTCACTTCCGTGCACATAACCCCTTATATTATCACTTTGTACATAGCTTACACTTGTTTGGGTTGCTAAGTGTCCTTAGGGGCCAACTAGCACATTAGGTACCTCCAGTAAGCCCCACACAGTGGGATTGCTGAGAGGTGGTCCAAGGCCACGCCCCTTTTTACAACACTCTGCAAACGCGCCTCTTAGCGCATTGCTGGTGGGGCGAAGAGGTCCTCTTGTGTCCTGAGGACCTCAGGACTAAAGTGGACTTCATCCCCCGAGCAGCAGTGCACCCGGAGGCGCGTTTGCTGAGTGGTGTAAAAAGGGGGCATGGCCTTGGACCACTCTCAGCAATCCAGCTGTGTGGGGCTTATTGGAGGTACCTGGTGGGCTAGTTGGCCCCCAGGGACCCTCAGGATTCAAGGGGACTTAATCCCCCAACCAAGAACGCACCAGGAGGCACGTTTGCAGTGTGGTGGAGAAAGGGGGCTTGGCCTGTGTCCACCTGTCAGCAATCCCACTATCTGGGGCATATTGGAGGTATCAGGTAGGCTAGTTGGCCCCTAAGGACCCCCAGCAGCAAAGGGGGCTTTAATCCTCATCCAAGAGCGCGCCAGGGAGTGCGTTTGCAGAGTGGTGGGGAAAGGGGGCGTGGCCTTCTATGACAACTTAGCAATCCCGCTGTGTGGGACTTAGTGGAGGTGACAGGAGGGGTAGTTGGCCCCCAAGGTTGACCTTGGGGGCCAACTACCCCTCCTGTTACCTCCAGTAAGTGCCACACAGTGGGATTGCTAAGAGGTCTTCAGAGGTCACGCTCACCTTTCTCCACCACTCTGCAAACGTGCCTCCTGGCACAGTACTGGTTGGGAGAAGAAGTCCACTTTACTCCTGAGGGACTTTGGCGGCCAAGTATCCCTCCTGGTACCTCCTGTAAGTCCTACGCTGTGGAATTCCTGAGCGCTGGTCAGAGGCCCAAGCCCCTTTCTGCACCACTGTGCAAACGCGACTACTACCTTATAGTTAGAAATTAGCATTTAAAAAACCTAAGAAATTCACTGAAAAACCATAGGTTTCAGGGACGTTATAGTTAGAAATTAGCATTTAAAAAACCTTAGAAATTCACTGAAAAAATCATAGGTTTCAGGGACGTTATAGTGAGAAATCAGCATTTAAAAAACCTTGGAAATTCACTGAAAAAACCACCGGTTTCAGGGACGTTATAGTTGGACATTTCATCCGTACAAAACCAGAGAAATTCGGCCGTTATAGTTAGTTGAGCTAACTATAACTCACGCCCGCGCAATGCACTGCTGATGACGTCACATATTACATCACTCATGACATGGTCAGTGACATCACTGATGACATCACTGATGACATCTCAAATGACATCACTGATGACATCATCCAGTAACTGAATTGTTTTTTAAAGTCCAAAAATGTTTTATGTTTGATTTAATAGACTATAATGCTCGATCTATAATATAAATCTAGGCCACATTTAGGGTATATTGACAACTGACTTGCCTCTTAGGTCATTAATTGCATTGTTGTCGTGGCGGGTGGACAGAAGTGTTTCTAAGTTTATGTTTAAAAGCTAACATTTTTAATAAATACCTTTCAATGCAGTGATATAATCTAATGTGCTAAGGTGAAACACTTCTGCATGTTAAATAAATAAAGTTTTTCAAATTTTGATGAGACTATCATATTTTACATGATGTTTGTTGCATGATTTTACATGTCAAATATTTTCAAGGCTCGGCTTGCGCACAGGCTCTTACAGCCAAGCGCCTTGCTTGGCTCAGCTCTCTGTGTCAATTTGTTTGCTAGCCCACCTCTGTTGCTTACAGAGTATCTTTAAAAACAATAACAGGTTAAAAAATAGATGCTTTAACACATTTAATTACTGAACTGATTGAATGATATTTTAAATAACCTGGCTCAGCAGTCCATTGCCATCTTTTGTACCTCTCTAGAATTGGGTCTGGCTGGATTGCTTTCCTTTGGGAATCACTGTGTATGTACTTTGTAGCTATGGCTTTAACGAGGAACAGAATCTTATGACAGCCGGACAGTCAGAGAAACCTGGCGTCCGGTGGCTCGACATTATTCATCAAAGCAGTAGTCACCTCACGGTGTACAATGAAAGCTCTATACAAAAATGTGCCTAACGATGCGACCTGTAAGGTGTATGGTTTCTGCCTAATTACACTGCCGAGCCCCAGCCTGGCAGTTCACACAAGGAGGAAGTTGGAAGCAGAAGGCGGTGGGATGTGTCATATTAATCACAGACACACATTTCATTCATAAATACTCACACTACCTCATTGATTTCTGGGTCTAAAACGATCATTTCCTGCCAGTTCTGGCAGCTGCTGGCCAATGAATCCAAGTGGCTTAAAGGACGTATTCTAAACAGGGGTTGATGTATTTGTAAAGTATAAATAGCTCATTGATGATTGTAAATAAATGTATTTTGATAAGGTTTAATTAGATTCTGACTGGAATTGCTGCATGGCATATGAAAGGAAGACTCATGAGCCCCCTGCAACTCCCCTGGTTCTACATTGGTCGATTCATCAGTAGAATATTTGATTTCTATTTACTGTTTTGAAAACCCTCAAGTGACTCAAATGATTATTTAAGTCCAAGAGAGCAGCAGTACCCTCATGACGTGTACAGTGAAAAGCTCCGTTATGGTTGAGTACGCTTTGTGGACTTATTTCATATGTAAGCCTGCCAGAAGTATGCATTTCACCCCCAAAGTTCCTCACAAGGGAAGAGTGCCACCCGGCCTCTACTGTGATGAACGTGATGCACCTTACAAGCTGAGGCTATAAAATAAAGGGGTATGGACCTCTCATGGCCATTACCCGTAACGAGTGATCTGCAGTGCAGGAAAGAGCAGCTCGCTGCGCTTCCCGAGTTCTGAGCTCTGCCTGTGATGAAGGAGGCGCGGCCAGCACCCGCACTCCTTGACCTGACATCGGCCCCATATCCCAGCCACCAACGAGGACAAAGCTCACTTGCATTGGAGCAGGGACATTGGATTCAAGCAAGCCTGGCTGATGACGGCTGGAATGCCAGAAACTGGTCCTAGGATGCTTGTTTCCGGTCCAGGGAAGACATGGCTTGGCAGTTCGGGCTGGACTGTTCCCATGAGGCACAGGGTCAGACTGATTTGCATGTGGCCATGTCTGAACTGGGGTGGTGGAGTGAGCTAAAGAATGATGATGGATTAAACCCAGATCAGTTGACTGGGGGTGAGTGTTTGATTGGCTCAAACGTTCCGTCCATCATCCCCTTTTGTATCGCTTTGTTCGCCCTAAGTTGGCGGGGGTATGCCCAGACGTGGGTCCCTTGCTCACTTTGCCACTGGATTCAAGCAAGCCTGGCTGATGACGGCTGGAATGCCAGAAACCGGTCCTAGGATGCTTGTTTCCGGTCCAGGGAAGACATGGCTTGGCAGTTCGGGCTGGACTGTTCCCATGCGGCACAGGGTCAGACTGATTTGCATATGGCCATGTCTGAACTGGGGTGGTGGAGTGAGCTAAAGAATGATGATGGATTAAACCCAGATCAGTTGACTGGGGGTGAGTGTTTGATTGGCTCAAACGTTCCGTCCATCATCCCCTTTTGTATCGCTTTGTTCGCCCTAAGTTGGCGGGGGTATGCCCAGACGTGGGTCCCTTGCTCACTTTGCCACTGGATTCAAGCAAGCCTGGCTGATGACGGCTGGAATGCCAGAAACCGGTCCTAGGATGCTTGTTTCCGGTCCAGGGAAGACAAGGCTTGGCAGTTCGGGCTGGACTGTTCCCATGAGGCACAGGGTCAGACTGATTTGCATATGGCCATGTCTGAACTGGGGTGGTGGAGTGAGCTAAAGAATGATGATGGATTAAACCCAGATCAGTTGACTGGGGGTGAGTGTTTGATTGGCTCAAACGTTCCGTCCATCATCCCCTTTTGTATCGCTTTGTTCGCCCTAAGTTGGCGGGGGTATGCCCAGACGTGGGTCCCTTGCTCACTTTGCCACTGGATTCAAGCAAGCCTGGCTGATGACGGCTGGAATGCCAGAAACCAGTCCTAGGATGCTTGTTTCCGGTCCAGGGAAGACATGGCTTGGCAGTTCGGGCTGGACTGTTCCCATGAGGCACAGGGTCAGGCTGATTTGCATATGGCCATGTCTGAACTGGGGTGGTGGAGTGAGCTAAAGAATGATGATGGATTAAACCCAGATCAGTTGACTGGGGGTGAGTGTTTGATTGGCTCAAACGTTCCGTCCATCATCCCCTTTTGTATCGCTTTGTTCGCCCTAAGTTGGCGGGGGTATGCCCAGACGTGGGTCCCTTGCTCACTTTGCCACTGGATTCAAGCAAGCCTGGCTGATGACGGCTGGAATGCCAGAAACCGGTCCTAGGATGCTTGTTTCCGGTCCAGGGAAGACATGGCTTGGCAGTTCGGGCTGGACTGTTCCCATGAGGCACAGGGTCAGACTGATTTGCATATGGCCATGTCTGAACTGGGGTGGTGGAGTGAGCTAAAGAATGATGATGGATTAAACCCAGATCAGTTGACTGGGGGTGAGTGTTTGATTGGCTCAAACGTTCCGTCCATCATCCCCTTTTGTATCGCTTTGTTCGCCCTAAGTTGGCGGGGGTATGCCCAGACGTGGGTCCCTTGCTCACTTTGCCACTGGATTCAAGCAAGCCTGGCTGATGACGGCTGGAATGCCAGAAACCGGTCCTAGGATGCTTGTTTCCAGTCCAGGGAAGACATGGCTTGGCAGTTCGGGCTGGACTGTTCCCATGAGGCACAGGGTCAGACTGATTTGCATATGGCCATGTCTGAACTGGGGTGGTGGAGTGAGCTAAAGAATGATGATGGATTAAACCCAGATCAGTTGACTGGGGGTGAGTGTTTGATTGGCTCAAACGTTCCGTCCATCATCCCCTTTTGTATCGCATTGGAGCAGGGACAGCCACGTCTGGAGCTCCAAGACTACCATCACAGGAGGAGAGAACAGCGGCCTTAGCTCGCTGCTCGAGCGCTTCCTGCAGGCAAGTTTGCATGAGCAGTGTAAATCATGGCGGCAGATTTACAAGCCCCTTGCGCCTCCTTGCACCTCCATTGCGTCACTTTTTTTGACGCAACGGCGGCGCTAACAATGCGGCCAATTTACAACGTGACGCAACTAGGGAGATGCGTCACGTTGTAAAGCCCTGCGTCACATTATACCTGCGCCAGGTATAATGTATGCAGGCTAGGCGTTCCCACGCAAAAAGCCATGTAGAACTGACGCAGTGAAATTTACAACATTTCACTGCGTCACTCTACATCTTCACTGCGTCAAAATCCCTATGCCTGCTCAGACCAGGCGTAAGGAATGACACAGGGCTTTTTGTATGGGGCTCACCTATCAGTTGTGGCACATTGCTGGAGTTGCATCAATTTCATGAGCAACTCCAGTGATGCATCACTTTGTGCCAACAGATGCGTCAGTATTTCTGACGCATCTGTTAATCCTTGCGCCATGGAGCACTGTATTGCAAATACAGCGCATCCATGGGGGCGCAAGGACATTTGGCACTGGCGCAAGGAAACTGACGCATCTATGCAGATGCGTCAGTTCCTTGTAAATCTGCCCCTGGGTTCCTCCTGCCTGCAGCTTGGTGATACGGCCCGCAGAGTCAAGAATAAGACAACGCAAATTGCTCACTCTAATGGTAACATTGGGAAAGGGGGAGAATTCACTCAACCCCTCATCAGTGGTAACAGCCAGTTTGTTCTGCTGCATGAGGCCTCTGGGTTGGAGGCTACCTACCTCTTGAGTGAGCACTAAACTGCTACCTTGGCTCTGTCCATTAGTCCAAGGAGGGCCACATGGTCACGCAGACACTCTGCCTGACACCCAGGTCCCGAGCTATGACACTCATCCCAGAGGAGAACCCCAGGATTCACACTGCTCGTGCAAACGTGCCTGCAAGAGGTGCTCGAGCAGCTAGCTAATGCCGCTGTTCTCTCCGCCCGTGCTGGTAGCCTTGGTGCTCCGGACGTGGCTTTCCCTGCTCCATGGTTGGCAGCTGACAGGTAAGCTTTGTCCTCGTTGGCGGCTGGGCCATGGGGATGCAGCTAGGACACGTAGCGCAGGTGCTGGCCGTACCTGGGACAGCTAGAAGCCTGGGCAGGCCGCCCCCACACCTTATTCCTTAAATAACGATCCTTAAATCCTTGAAATCTGGTTCCCCTGCGGATCCTTGTCTAGCAAGATTGCTAGCAGCGCTGCCGAGGTGGTTAATCCTGAAGTCAACACCATCATAAACATGTCACTTCAAACTGCCATAGTTCCACCTGAGTGGTAGCAGGCCAAACTACTACCATTATTAAACAAGCATTGGCATAGCCAATAGGTCTTGCTTTTGGGACCTTATAAGTGTTTAGCTATGCAACACTTGATGTTATTTAATTAAGGATATTGTGCTGGATAACTAAACACTTATAATGTCCTAAAGGCGAGACCTATCGGCTATGCATTGGGGGGCCTTATAAGTGTTTAGGTAGAGCTATTGACTTTGCCAATGTTTGTAAGCTGTGCAGTAGAGAAGTGTGGCAGCTGTGCAGCATGCTGAGAAGTTGTAATTAAAAAGTGTAAGAAGCACTGAGTGATGCTGTGGTGTAGTTGAGTGATGGTGTGCTGGCCCTGAGTTATGCTGTGGTGGCGTTGAGTGATGCTGTGCTCGCCTTGAGTGATGCTGTGGTGGTCCTGTGTGATGCTGTGGTGGTGCTGACTGATGCTGTGGTGATGCTAATTGATGCTGTGGCGCTGCAGAGTGATGCTGTGGTAGCATATGTGTGATGCTGTGGTGGTGCTGACTGATGCTGTCGTGATGCTGATTGATGCTGTGGCGCTGCAGAGTGATGATGTGGTGGTACTGAGTGATGCTATCGTGTTACTGAGTGATGCTGTGGTGGTGCTGAGTGATGTTGTGGTGAAGGTGAGTGATGCTGTGGTGTCCCTGAGTGATGCTGTGGTGGTGCAGAGTAATGATGTGGTGGTGCTGACTAATGCTGTGGTGGTGCTGAGCGATGCTGTGCTGGTCCTGAGTGATGCTGTGGTGTTGCTGAGTGATGCTGTGGTGGTGCTGACTGATGCTGTGGTGGTGCTGAGTGATATGGTTGGGTCCCTGAGTGATGCTGTGGTGGTGCTGAGTGATGCTGTGTTGGTGCTGAGTGATCCTGTGGTGTTGTTGAGTGATGCAGTGTTGGCCCTGCGTGATAATGTAGTGTAGGCGTGCGACTGGACTAGTCCCAGCTTAATGTCAGCTGTGGCAACAATTTAGCAGATGAAAAATGATTGTGGCTATAAAGCAAAGATTCTGTTTTCGTCTCGGACAGCTTAATTGCTTTTTAAAGCTGGCTTGCAGAATTTGCAGTACATTAGTAGAGGGTACACGCGACCGCTCTTTAAAACAAAATCAAAGTGTTAGTATATTGTTTTTAAGCACAGATTAAGAGAATGAAATAGAGGGTAAAACTCAAGTAGCCTATGAAAGCAAAGCAGCCAGGAATGCCCTGCAACCGGCTGCAGGTCCCGCGTCCAAGTAAAACATCTTGGATTGCTCGTCCCGTAATAAATGACGGTTTTCACTTTGCCTTTTGCAAGTGAAAACACGGCTGATGCTGCGAACGACGATGACAGTCTGAATCCATCCCCTGTAATCACAAAGGAGCCCTCGGATTGCGACGCAGCACGTGAAATAAGGGAGTGCACTTTGTAAACAGCCTCGCATGAGCAGTGCAGAAACGGTGCATCAGATGAAAGAGGACCGTTCTGCAAAATGGATGATAAATGTCGTGGCGGTGGTCAGTGACATCCTTACGCTTATCTCCTTTCCCTTCCAGGATTAATTTCCACTCCTTAACTTTAACGAGATAAAAGAATGAGGGGTAAAGGTGGTGTTGTGAGAGGGAGGAAGGACGGACATGGCGGCCAGCAGAGTGGAGTCGAAGGGACCAACATACAAGACGCGCTCTGTGGTGGGGGAGGGGGAAGGGCAAAGTGCAGGCGCCGAGTGTGAGAGGGAAGTGTGGTGGGGGAGGGGGAGGGAATTAAAGCGCAAGCAAGACAGAGAGGCGGAGAGAGGCACGCGCACTTGGGAGAGCGAGAGGAAAGCCAGATGGCGCCTCTGCTCGTGCCTGTGCGCGTAACCGCACACTCTATGCCACACCAAAAAGCTGTGGTCGGCTTTTTAAAGCCCACTCACTAAATGTCTCGCCAGAGCAGTGCATGCGCTGGCTCCGGCAAGACCTAAAAAGGCTTCCCTAGATCCTAATATGCCAGCTAGCTATCGACCCATATCTCTTCTCCCGGCCATGGCAAAGGTGTGTGAAAAAGCAGTCTACAAGCAGTTGGCCACCTTTGTGGAGACATCCGGAGCCCTTCATCCTGCTCAATGGGGATTTAGGGCAACGTATAGTACGGAGACGGCCCTTGTCAAAATATCGGAGGCGATTAGAGAATGTTTGGATGCCGGCGGTAGAGTGGCCCTCATTTTGTTGGACCTCTCCGCCGCGTTCGATACGGTGCCCCACCGTCAATTACTTGCTCGTCTTTCGAATATTGGCGTTTCTGGTCTAGCTTGGGGCTGGATTAAATCATTTCTTGAGGATAGTACTCAGCAAGTATGGATACCTCCGTTCTCCTCGGCCCCTAGAAGGGTGACCACGGGCATTCCACAGGGCTCTACTTTGAGTCATCTCTTCTTTAACCTCTACGTTACGCCCCTGATCTACTTAGCAGAGGAACTGGGAGCGAAGATCATAGCTTATGCTGATGATACTCAGCTTCTTTTTACCTGGAAGGAAAACGACGTGTCCCCAGACCAAGCTAAAAACTGACTCTCTGCCATTTTCAAATGGCTTGCACTCTCACAGCTTAAGTGCAATGAGGACAAGTCGGAGATACTACTGTATGGCTCTTTCCCCCCACATTTTAGGGAGACGATCTGGCCTACAGAGTACCCCCTGCCAAAATCTATCGGCAATCCAGTTAAGAATTTGGGGGTGTGGTTCAGCGAGGACCTCCGGTTCTCCCCTCAGATAAAGAGACTTGCTGGTATGGGCTTCGGCATATTGAAATCTCTTAGAAAGTTCCTGCCTCTGCTTCCCAGACCAGCAAAGGAGATGGTGACACGAGCCCTTATCCTGTCCCGCATTGATTATGCCAATGCATTGTACATTGGCTTGCCTGGATATCAGCTAAAAAAATTACAAACAATACAAAATGCGGCTGCTAGAGTTTTGCTTGGCATTCCTGGAAGATCTAGCATGAAACATCACCTTCGGGACCTACACTGCTTCCTGTGTCCAGTTTAAGGCTCTCATTCTCGCTCATGGAGCGTTGCATGGAACGGGGCCGCCTATCTCAGAAGATGCTTTAGTTTTTATGAGCCCAAGAGACAACTGCGCTCAGCAGCGCAGCGTTTAGTTGTAGTTCCCCGTTATCGTCTTTCTCGCACGGGGGGCAGCTCTTTATCTTTTAAGGCCGCAGTAGCCTGGAATACCCTTCCCTTTGAACTACGGAACACTCAAGACCTCAGGCTGTTTAAGAAGCACCTAAAGACTCTGCTGTTTAATTAAGTTGCGCTTCTCTCAGTTTCACTGCTTTTTAGTTGGCTTTCGCGCCGGGACACTCTTGAGTAGCCGTGCGTGTTACAAATGCCAATAACATAACATAACATTTGTTTCTAACATTTATATCTGGTGTCTAGTGGATGACTGTGGTGGATTGTGGTTAAAGGCCCCCAAACTTCCTCCCATGAGAGGCATAAAGACGGTTGGACTGTTCTGGCGTGGTGGCATGGCTAAATCCCTGGGCGGGCTGCCCTCACACCTTTTTCTGTAATTTTTCTATGGTGTCTAGTGGGCTTTTGCTTCCAAAGGGGTAGATTAGAGCTAGCAATGCCCCACCCCCCAATCTGCACCCATTGGGAGCAGAAAGACCACTGGGCCTGTTCTGGGGTGGGGACAAGGCCAGATGCTTGGGCAGAGCTTCTTTTTTTACCATTTGCTCTGTTCTAGTGACCTTATGCTCCCCTAAGGTTAAGATTGATGATAACCCCCTCCCCCAATCAGCTCACAGGACAAGCAGAAAGACTGTTCAGTCTGTTCTATGATGGGGACATGGACTGATACCTGGGTAGGCCATCCCCACCCCTCCGTTTGACCATTTTCCCTAGGGTCTACAGAGCTTTTAGCACCCCCCCCATGGGGAGAGAAAGACTATTGCCTGTTTTGGGGTGTGGTCATGGTCCAATAACAGGGTGTGCTGCCATTGCACAAAAAAACCCACTGGTGTCTAGTGTGCTTTCTGTCCCTCCGATGGGCAGCAGATTTTTGTGCATTGGGGGGAGCACTTGCCAGAGCTCAGGAGGGCTTCTCCCTCCCAAAAACGTTTCCCTGGTGCCTGGAGGGTGGATCCCTGCTTGGATACCATGTTCCCAGGGCAATCCCCAAGCAGGGATACACTTAGGAGTGGTACTGCTGGAAAGGGTACATTGTCCACTTTCCTGCTGTATCGCTCCCGTATAGGGTGGTGCTTGCATGCGGGGCTGAGTTAGCCCCCCCAAGCACTGATCATATTAAAGGCAGACTCCACCTAATGGCGCCGACTTCTTTCATTTTGTTTACTCAAACGTCATCACTGTGTTCGATGCATGTCACAGTAAAACCAAAAAAAAACCTTTATTCTGGACGCGAAGGAAGCTTTTTCCTCGCATCCATTTCGATCATTAATACCAGCCGCCCCTGCACTGCACCATAGTTTAATGGGCACCTGCGTTGGTCCTACCCAGCTGAACATGCACCAGCAGAAAGGAAAGCACAGGGATGCGTTCCACTGTTCTCAACACAGCGCAAACCTGCACTTTCCTATTCACATAGTTTGGGGCAGCCACATGTTTTCTTGTGCTGCGCTGCACTACATGTTTATGAAAGATGCCCCTCTGTCACACCTGGGCCCATGCACATCAACCTAGGCTACAAATTCCTAGCATACAAATAGTATCTTACAGGACCTGAGGGATGGGGAATCTGTGGGCCATGGCTAGTACGTACACAAGATGATATTATATTGTCACTTTCATACTCACCTAGAGCAAAGTGTGTCAGCTGCCATGGCAGGGACCACTTGAACTCCTCACATCAACACATAAATGACTGGGTGTGGGGATGAATGCAACTTATGTACACCAGCGGAACATGGGCCATAGTTAAAGTGAGAAGGCACAGGGTGTTGATGCATACATATTGGCAGTGCCAAAATGCATCCTTTCACAAATACACGGAACGGCCGTTTACACTGGATTATGTTCCATCCCTGTGCACACCTCTGTGCTGCTGCAAAAAGAACAGCTGTGCACCAACGCAGGCACCCTTGCACCATGGCACAAGGTTGTCTGTGTTGGTGCTTGCCCGTCTTCATCGTTGGCAGCGCAAGGTAAAACACATGGGGTGCGCCCAATCCTTGTAAATATGGTGCTGTGCTGTGTATGTGCAATGATGCAGGGTTGCATAGATAAAGTGCCTGCTCTGCCGTGTTGTGCCACAACATTGTGGAAATGCCCCTCGGTAGGTACACATCACCATTCCCAGCAACACTACCATCTGGGGTGCTGCCTGGCACATCACCCTGTAACAGCCTGCCATGTCAGCTTATTGAAGGTGGCCACACATTATGTAGGTGGTGTAGGCACTGTAAAATCTATGTATGATCAGGGTCCCATCACTGTGTGGCAGTAAGGTGGCTGCTAGGACCTTATTTGAAAGAGCCAGAGGGGTCAATGGACACATACAAGTGCATGGATCGGATCAAAGAGATGTCTGACTCCCTGCAGATGACCAACTCTGCTCATGATGAAATGGCATGAATGTCAGTGATTAAATTCTGACTACTATGAGAGGCCCCATCCACTCAGAGTAGGCACACAGTTGAATTGATCACAATGCTGAGGTCCTGTCATTTGAAATTAAGATACAGTGCTATCTGACATCCACAGCCTAGTATAACAGCTGCCTACGTATCAATGGAGAACGGAAAGTGTCATGTCATGCACTTTGTTTGTCAAGTGCTTTAAACCATGTCAACATGTAGAAGACATCACCAATAGGATTTGCCCATCTCATTGCAGAGGATGAACCCTTACTTCCTGGCCAGAACCCTGTCACGGACATCACCGATGATTTCGATGATGATAACCTACCAGCCATCGACCATGACAACCTCCTAGAGCTCCTGGACTCCATTGGGACACCAACTTCGGACACGGGGAGGGTCAGCAGCGTTGTGGCATCCCCACATACCCCGCCATCAGAGGCACCTACTCACTACTCCTTGGCCTCTTGCAGTCCCTGGCTGACATTGCTGGTGTTATGAGGCAGAGGCATCAACAAGTGCCCTGCCAAAGTGGCACCAGCAGATGTGGCCAAAGAGCTAGGGGCTCTCCGAACCATAGAGGAGACCATGGAGCGGAAGCAGGAATCCCACATGGCTGCCTACCACCGCAACATTGCTGCTGTGTTGAAAAACCAGCAGATCCTCCTTGCTACAGTGATGCCTCATGTTTTGGCACAGATGAATGCTGCTGCAGGCACTGGATCCACATCTTCCGCCCCTGATGTGTGTGCCTCCCTTGGCTGCCGCACCTACAACAACACCCTCAGGGGAGACACCACACACATCAGAGGAAGATGTGGATGGTACATTTTTCCAAAGAAAAAGTCAGCGGTAGCATTCATCTGTGTCATATGTCCAGTTTCTCCTTAGCCCTGTGCTGATCAACATGCCAGGGAACATCTGCTGTCACAGTCCTCATTTTGATATCGCCATGTTCACCTTGAACATTCGTGGACTGACAATGTGGCCTATCCTCCCTAAGGGGAGAGGATGTGGCCTAACGGCTAGAGCAGTCGACCTTGATGTTGGGGAACTGGGTACGAGTCTTGGCAGGGATGCTCAACATCCTGTGATTCTGGGAAAATCAGTTAATCTCCCCATGCCTAACAAAGTGAATGTGCCCGTCTGTAACGCAACTGGTGCTCATGTAAAGAGCTCTGATCACTACTCGAACCTAACCTACCCTATATACTATCCATCAAATATGTTTGCCTGTCAAGCAAGCTGAATTGCAGGAGGTGTCTCTGTGGGTACTATCGCTTCCCCTGTCCAACTGCCTGCTTGATGTCCTGTAGCTGGTACAAGGTCTGGTCCACCTGTTTTTCAACAACAGCCATGCGCAGTTTAATGTCAGACATGTCCTTCCTCAAGTCAGCTTCAAACTTTGAGGGCCCTCCTGTGGGTTGATATGTGGGTGCCGTTGCCTGTGAGGGTCCACAGGTTGAGGTGCTCGGTGTTGCTGCTTGTGAGGGTCCTACAGTTATCTGTCCATGGCTGGCCGAGCTTCCAGTGGTGGTGGTTGGTGGTCCTCAGGGAAACACAGACCACTGCCCCAGGGCCTTTTCCACCTGGTATCGTCGCTTCATGGCCCTGTAAGATTTAGCAACCCGCTTTATTTGGTGGTAGCGCACCTTACGCTTATTGAAATTGCACAGTTCATCTGGGGTCATGTTGTCTGTTGAAATAATTAAAATATATGTCACTCATAGGCTGACTAGGAACAGGTATCAACATCATTAACTCTCATAATTTACATTACACCTAATGTAGTTGCCCCTACGCCCTACATACACTTTGCTGCTTTGAGTGACTATACTAACCCTGGGCGGTGAACTACGCTCCGCTCGGGGAGTTTGCTGCACTCCGCGTTATGTGGATCTCACGGAGTGCAGAGAAAATCTTTTTGCTCGCTCGCGTTCCTCAACGTCAAGTTGGCGACCGCGAGCGAGCAAAATCAACATCCCGGCGAGATTTTTCCTCGTTCGCGATCGGCAACATCAAGTTGGCGAGCGTGGAAAATAAACCTCCCGGCGAGATTTCTCAACACGGGGGGGTCAGGTTTCTCATTGCGAGTGGTCGCGTATGCTCGCGACCGCTTGCGATGAGAAACTGCCCGTTCGCGTTGAGAAAGCTGCCGCTCGAGTAAAAATCTACTCGAGCGGCAGAAAACGACCGCTTGCACTGTGCATGATGCCGTTTGCAATGATTGCACAGTGCGGACAAGCATCCGGCACTGTGCAATCACCGCGAACAGCATTTTCCTATCGCACTACGCTGCTCGCGTAGCTCCGCGTAGCGCGGCGGAGTTGTTTTACCACTTCGCATAGCGTCGCGTAGCGCAACTCCGCAAACTACGCCCACCCTTAGACTATACACATACCTAGACCTAGCATATCTGATGTTGCTGGGCATAATTGCTAAGGTAACCCATTTGTTAGACTGTGCAATACCAACACCATTGGCAGTTATAATTATGGCCATTTCAGTACAGAGTATATTTGGAAACATACATCTTTGGTACCCATGAAATGGTACACATTTTCACATTCACTGTTTATTAGTGTACCTTGGGCGTCCTGCAATGGTGTTTATGCCATTGGCATTTAACTCATTCAGAAGTGTCATGTCTTGACAGCACGTCTTGCCTCACAACGTTTTGTAGTTGATAAGGCAAGGATGCATATCAGGACACATTGCTACTTGGTTAGGTATAACATGTAACAATGGATACAGGAAAAGTACCCCACATCATACAGAGGCATATGAACATTATCATATTTGACCTGTAGCAACTCTACGGTGGTCGATGCCACCACTGAATACATGTACACAATATAATGGCGAATGCAAATTACATGCATACTGTAGCATTCACACCCACATCATGATCTATTGTATATCCACAACCACATACATTAGTATGGTCTGACACTGGGAATATAGCTCCGCGCACACACAACTTTCATGGTGTCATTCCCAGACAGGCAAACTGTACTACTCAACACTAGTCTGAGGCTGATAGACATGAAACACGTTACCACAACTTTCCATTACATATTCCTCATCTTCAAGAAGTTAAATTGTGAGAAGGATGTACAATTAATCAGGCAATTCCCAACACATCTGACATGACACTCACTCCTTGCTCTACACTTATTGCACAGATGAAGGCACTCACTAGTAAAGTTCGGGTTGCTGAAGTCGGCATCTCAGGGTCTGTGTAAGGGGTGGTCCAGCTACAAGACATAACAAGTAAAGCACATCATTAAACCTTTTACACATATATGATAAGCAACAACAGCATCGTACATATGCAAGGCTATTGGCCATGTAGCCTTTCAGGTTGTAAGTGTTCAAATGACACACTTGACATGCCTGGATGATGCACATTGCTAAGGGTGGCTGAGTCAAACACACATGTGAATGTCTTACATATCCACCTGTTGGCCATTTAGCACAATCACATGCTGAGCGGCTTCACTACCTAACTACACAAAGGTAGCTGACTTGGATGATGCTGTGCACCTACACAATTCACATACTATACTCAGTAAACTGATGGTATCCGGAGCCCCTCAGTAAAACAAACACCAGTAAATAGGTATGCTACATACATCTCAATTCATGCATACTGGTCCACTAAGAAACTTGTGTACTCCACCTGTCATTGTTGCTAAGTGCATGTCATTGTACACTTATATTCCATGCATCCCTAAGCCGATTACAACAGATAAGAATTAGAAGTGAGCTAAACAGTGTAAGCAATGGCAGACATGATAGATGCTAGCCAAGTCAGGGGAGGTATGCCAAGGAGTATCAATGGCACATAACTATGGTCGTCCTTCACAAGGCTCTAGCGCAGCCGCAGCATATATTAGTACGTTCTAAGAAGGGAAATGACAGCTGTGCAAGGGCCTTGTAAATAAGCCCCTTTATGTATGACATAGGTACTGTAATGAACCATCTGAACTGGACATAACAAATGCCTGCAGAAGAAATCGCAGCATTGTGGCACATCTGCACCACTAGCCATGTAATCACATGAATTTTCTGGACAGGCTATGACAATCTACATCAACTCCATGCTTACCTGCAACTCATTTCTCTCACCTAAGGCAATAGTGACAATAGGGTGGACCACATTGTGTCACATAAGGCACTGGTGCAGATATTGTTCCTGCACTATAGGCATGGCATTTGGCCATTTTGCATGGGCGCAAAACAAATCAGCACAAAACATCATTGCAAGCCATACTTAATGATACCTAAAAAAAAAACAGTGGTCACATGAGAAACATAAGATAGCAGGACCAATATGTGTACTTACATGTTCGTCCACCAACTTCAATGCCCACATACTGCAGGAGGTCGGACTCTCTGCCAACCACATCAGCCCAATGATGCTTGAGTTGTGGGGTCTCACGGTCCATGGCTTGGATACGCAGCATCTGTTGCCTGATGCTCTTTCACCTCTGCTTCCAGACCTTGACAGGGTAGCCCTGTATCACACGGCCCTCAAATTCCAACATTTTCGGGCACGTAATGGCAGACCAGTCAGAGGAAAGTACTTAACTCCTGGGAATTCGTAGGCAAAATACATCTCTGCCCGGGCATGATCCCACCCACTAACAACTATCTTAACTCTAACAAAACCTCAAAAAACACCCTAATACCCCAATTACAAAAGTACCCCAAAAGACAAACACCCAACACTTTACAGGACAATTAACGACAATATACACCAAGTACACACAAAATCCAAAAACACTCTCCAACACAATCCACACACCACCACTCCCAAGCACAGACAGTAAAACTGAGACTGATTGTAAAAGTGAAAGCAACTTTACAGTTCCTGGTTTTCAGCATGCAGGATCCATTATATCACTGCCACTATTCCATTACTTCATTTCCTAAGCGGATGCGGGACATTTTCGGCCTATGCGTGTTTTTTTTTTTTTACGCTAATGCATATTGCCTCTATTTCACTAGAGGCCTTACAATGGAAATCAATGTAGATATCGTGCCTCCGAGACAGAGCGTAATTGTTGATGTACACAGCAGGAAAATATTTTCCCGCTGAATGGTGTAGCATAATTTTTTTTGACACAAGAGCTGAAAAGTTTCTTTTTATAGTTTTTGGGATGTGCAGTTCATGTTCAAATTGACAGTAAATGCTGTTTTCTGTATGATGGGTATTGTTGGGCTGTTGCCTCTGTTTGCTCATCTGTCATATGTGTGTAATCAAGTTTATTTCTAAATAAGCTGATGCCACATGCACAACAGTCCCAAGGTGCACACCATCAGAAATATATGTATAAATATAATAAGCCATTTTAATCCATGATGTCCATTTATTCTTCTTTTTCCTCATTTTATTTCAATCTTCTTCAAAGGGTACATCAAGACATCGTGCTTTCAATATATATATGCTTGCGAATTGCCAATCCAGGCCTATTACAGCAGCACGTCGAAATTCACGCAAACGTCAAGTAGTTACAGCATTGTTAACCCAATGCATTTCGGGATCATACCCTTCCGTAGAGGTCACTGTAGTATAAAGAGAGTGTTTCTGATGGACATAATTGGATTAAAATGACTTATTATATTTATACATATATTTCTGATGGTGTGCACCTTGGGACTATTGTGCATGTGGGCATCAGCTTATTTAGAAGTATATTCGCGTGCCTGGGATGGAGCATGCACAAGGGTAGCAACCTAAACTTTGCCTGGGAGCATTCATCAAAGGTTGGATTACATGTGGTGTGCATTTGACCACTTTTTTTAGGATGTGTAATTAAATATACACGTGTGGGATCATCTGGCTCATTATTCAAACTATGCATAATGCGCAAATACTCTGGTAGCACATTGGCGCTATTTCCCTTCAGTGCTATGTGTACTAAGTTGTTGATGTCTACCAATGACATTGTATGTGCTTCCACCTGGGATGCAAGATTCTACCTATGCAATGGGGTCAGTGAAACACATCTATGACTACTCTGTGCAAGGGCAATTAGCACCATGCCGCACCGTGGAGGCATTAGGTTGTAGTCCTAATGTGGAAGTGTGCAACTATTGCCTGCACACATGCAAAGGGGAGTATGAGTGGGTAATTCCATTATTTGTATGAGTGCAATTTGCATCCAAGGGCCATATGCCAGAGAACAGTGAAAGTGTCATCATTTGTGGCCACCATGACCCTTATTCATGGTGATTGTAGTATGGTAGGTCACCATGCATGCCTTGGTATGGCTACATAAATGACTCCATATCTACACTATGCAACAAGACGGTGTTGCTTGTGCAGCGCAGTGGGTGTACACATACAGCACTGTGGAATTGGCAAAGTATGATATGTACATTTTGTATGTGTGAGACGCTGGCCTGGTATATGATGTCCACTAATGTAAGTGGGCACCTTGCACCAGTCCAGACAACCCTTATGGTGATTTAGGAGGCCTTAGACAACCTTAGAAGCTCTCTAAGTGGTAGTTGTGGAGAGCAGCCTTCAGGCTTAGTCCAGATAGAGTGTAAAGCAGCTTGTTTTACCAGAATGCACTCTTATAGTATAGATTAAGTGAAAAAGAACCACACAAGGTATTTATAAAAATATGTATTTATTATAATATACTCTCTAACACATTTAGATATCTCCTACCTAGAGATAATCACAATACACACAATACTTTGCAAAGAAACACAGTAAATAGCACAGAATACACAGTAGACCCCGTGGGGGGGAGACCAAACCATATACTAAGAAAGTGGTATAAGCACCACTACTCGGGTCAAGACAGTGTCGAGAGGACGTAGAAATGCTGGGGACCCAAGGAACTACCCAAGGTGAGTAGATAGGGACCCCACGGAGAGTGTGTGCAGTGTGGGAACACAACCGGTGCTCCGTACAACCCTACGGATAAGTCGCGGTTGGATTTTTAAAGATTATGGACCCTTCCCAGTGGACACTGAAGAAACCCCGTGGAAAACAGAAGTTTGGAGAGCCACCCCACCCATGGATACCCTAGTACCCATGTTACCTACACCGGGGAAGCCGGGTACATAGGTGTGGAGTAGTGTCGGAAACCGCCGTCGAACCCAATGGAGGACTTCAGGAAAGTGCTGCTGCTGAAGAAGGAGAAAGTTTCCGGTGGAATCTGAAGGTGGATTCTAGATGAGAGGTACCTGCAAGCAGAGGGGGCAGAGTCTATGTCACTCAGGAGTGACCAGGAGACTTGGAAGACGAATGCCCTCCGATGTCGGGTGTTGCAGGATGGATGACGAGGACCTTGACTCTGCAGCTGTCAGGACCAGGCGATGCTGAGGAAGACCAGGAGCCATGCACAAGCTGTCCCATGTCAGATGTCGAGTGCTGAGGGGTCGGTGTCTGGTGGGAGCACCAACAAGCCTTGGCAAATGCAACCAATGCAGAAGTCGAAGGAGGTGCAATGTCAGGACCAGCAAGGTCCAGGGGACTCACCACAAGCAGGGCAGTCAGGGCACGCCCCAGGAGCCCAAAAGAAACAAAGGTGACCCTCAATTGGACCCACAGGCTGGAGGCACAGGAGTCATGAGAGGACCTCAAGCAGCTCACCAAAAGATGCAGGCCACGATGCACACAATGTGATGTGGCTGAAGATTCTGGTCACTGGAGGTGCTCGAGGTTGGGGCTACTTGGAGCCTGAAGATCTTCTTGGAAGGAAGCCAACAAGCCTTTGCAACTGCAAGTTGACACGGTGCACAGGGGTTCGGTTATTGCAACCCCCACGAGGGATACTGGCCTCAAACTTGGTGAGAGGGCAGGCAGGCCTCAGGAGCTGTGGAAAACCACCACCTGCATTGCAGAACTTTATGGAGTCCGGATTAGCTCAGGATCAGCAGACTGGTCAACTTAGTTGCGGTGCCTGCGAATGCAGGGGAGTGACTCCTTCACTCCAAGGGAGATTCCTTCAGGTGTCTTTGATGCCCACAGGCCATGGAAGGTTCCTGTATGTTGCACAGGCACAGACTAAGCAGCAGACTGGAAGGGAGACGAAGTTGAGCCCAAACGAAGTTCAGCAAAGTCCAGAGTGCCCAGAGGGTAGAAGAAGAAGTGGTGTCTGATTTGAATCTTGTCCCACGACGAATCTAGGGACCCACCCACAGGTAAGCCCTTAAGTACCCTAAGGAAAGGGTTGGGACGATTCAGGGGACCCTCCCAGGGGAGGGTCTGGACAGGGAGGAGGTTACTCCCATGTCCTTTGTCCAGTTTCGCGCCAGAGCGGGAGCCAACAGCTCCCACAGCTGGTTTGACTGAACTATGCATGGGGACACCAAATGTGCCCCTCATGCAGACTGAGTGGCGCTGGCAAGCGCACCCACCCTGTCGCAATACACTAAATCCTGTCTGGGAGGTGATCACACCTCCCTGTGACAGGATGCCTATTGTTCTGCCTTCCCCTCCTCGAGCTTGGCTCAGCAGCAGGAGGGCAGAATCCAGTGCTTTAAATTGAAAAAAATAAGTGGAGGTACTCACCAAAAATAAGCAGTGGACTGGGGGTGGAGTTTGGGGCGGGGCTATGTTTTTTACCTTTCTAAACTATGTATGCAAAAATATGCATGCATTCTAAGAATGTCTAGCCATTTGTATAGTACTTACCAATAGGTCCTTAATATTAACCAAACTAACCTTTTTTTAAGCAACCTTATAATAATAAAATATTGAGAAAAAAACCCACCAAGTTGCCTAACGTTTGCCTTGTACTTTGCATGCATATCCTTGATGCAGGATCATGAATCACTAAACTATATGACAAAGATTTTTTTTTATTTATATTTATTTATTGATTTTTAATGTTCCAGAACATTAATACAAGTAGTAATAGGTAGAACTTACACAAAGAACAAAAGAGCATCAGTCACATCTAATATTGTCTGCACCATACTGTTCGTCATGTACATCTGCCAAGTTCTATACAGTAGATATTTTCCCATCTTATCATACAATCACATAGTTGCTCAAATCATTACCTGTACCTTATTACAATTACCATGCTTTGGCTCCCAGTATTAATATAATACATATGTATCTGCTACCACAGTAATAGTGTTCTCCAAGGATCCTAGACAGGGTCATTCTGGATTGTCCCGTTCGGGTGTATCTGGATCGGGCCGCTGCGCAGTCAAATAGTTTCACAAGGGATCCCATATATCTTGTGGCCGGGAAGTAAGAGGCATCAACTCAGCATATGCTAATAACTGATCCTGACAATACACAAGGTCCTGCAACCAATCCTTAAATTTAGGAGCTCTCCCTCTTCCCCATTTACAGGCTATTTTACGCTTGGCCAGTAGCAGTCCCAATGACGCATATTTCCTATAGGCTACCTCAATGTCTGCTGTGTAGCCTAGCACCGCTACCAATGGTGTGTCTGGGATAGGGGCACCTATCATCTGCCCCAAAGCCTCCAGCACTTCTTTCCAGTATTGCTGAACAGTCTCACACTCCCAGGCCAGATGCAAGAACCCCGCTCCTCCCCTGCCGCATCTATCACAGCAATCAGTGTCACGAAGGTGGAAGCGGTGCAGTGTGGTTGGGGTGTAATATATTCTATGCAAATATTTGAAGTGGATGATGCGTAATCTGCTACTTGCCGACACTCTTCCAGTTTGCTGGCAGCAGTATAGCCACTGATCATCACTTATAGGGAACCCCAAGTCAGCCTCCCACCGAGCTCTCGAGCTCCGACTCCCATCTGGGTTGTTTGCTTGGGTGGAGCGATACCACATGGATACCACGTGCATAGGTGTGGTGCTTTGTAATAATTGATGGAACGGGCCATTATCTCGTGCTGAGGAGTAACACACACCTTCCTTTCTACCCCTGTGTAGATCTCCCCAAGCATCAAACAGTTCGTGACTATGCGTTATGTCGTTGAGTTGTCGCTGTGCGTTAGTGTAATGTTGGGCCTGAGGGTGCGATCTGTCCACCATTGGATCCAGTGTTACATTAAAATCTCCCCCCCCATATAATGTGGGTTTATCCTATATCTAAGATTGTCCCCATCAGCGTTCTGAAAAATTTAGGGTCGTCTGAGTTGGGCCCGTAGCAGCAGGCCAGGGTAATGGATTGTGATGCCAATGTGCCCCACATCAAACAGTATCTTCCTTGCGGATCTTGCACTGATCCTTTCGCTACATAAGGGACTCCCTTTTTAACAAGGATGGCTGCTCCCCGCGCATATGTGGAATACGACGCAAAGCCCTGATGTGCTGCCCACCTTGAGGCAAAGGTTGTTGGGGCAGTGGGGTTTAAGTGAGTCTCCTGCAACATGGCGCAGTGTATGTGATGTCTGTCTAAAAAGGCCAATATGTGCCGCCGCTTGTGCGGATTGCCCAGCCCTCGAACATTCCATGTTAGGAAGTTATATCAGGGCGAGCTTGGGTTGTCTGTCATTTTCGTGCAATGCGCTCAGTATGGGTAACAGGATCTCTAACATTACTTATTTCGATGTACAATGACTGTGATTCTATCATGTTCTGTCGTGACATATCTGCTCTCAACTGAAGCCCCCTCGTCCTTCCCCCCTCCCACAACAGCATCCCAAACTTTCCGTGAACACTTTTCCCACCCATCCCACCCCAGAAATTGAACCAAACTGTAGTCCTGCGGCTGGCTATAATGGTAGCATAGAGTCGAAGTCCTAACATGCTGGCCAAGTTCCTTGAAAGTATACAAGTGGTAACCAGCTCAGGGTGAAATGTCAAGGCCATACCTGCATTGTCGAGATCACTTACACAACATAAATCAAATAGGCATAGCAGCACCAGGACTAAACAAAAATTGTTTCGTAACCAAACCATCTTGGATTAACAATACCCAATGAAGCGAGGGATGTCCTGCAAGGGGTCTCGCAAGAGGGCCCATCGGCACCACCTCGCCGGGGCGAGGGTGCCCAGAGTCATCTGTTGTGGTCCCAGGAGTTCATGAGTCCAAACATATTTAAACCATCGCAAACAGTTGCGTTACGAGTTTTTTGCCTCAGCAACCCGTATTTCCTACTCAGTCTTGTTCTGACATAGATGAGGGAGATCGTGATTTTCTGTCAGGCGTCTGGGGTTGAGAGGGTCATCCGGTGTGCCGCTTGAGGAAGTCAGCAGCCTGCTGAGGATTGGTACAGAAGAATTACTTGCCCTGATGCGTGATGCGAAGGCCCGCCGGGTACAGCATGGCATAAGTTATGTTTGCTTGTTGCAGTTTCTTTTTGACCTGTAAGAAATTCTTGCGGGCTTCCTGCACGGCTATAGTAAAATCAGAATATATTGCGATCGTTGATCCTTCGAACGTCAGTTCTTTCTTCTCTCTAGCCAGTCTTAAAGCAGTGTCGCGATCCCGATAATTTAAAATCCTGGCGATTATTGGTCTCGGTGGGGTACCAGGCGGCGGCGGGCAGCAAGCGACCGATGCGCCCGTTCTACTATGAGCATGGAAGAGAATGCAGTTTTGCCAAAGACTGTCGTCAGTAGGCGCTCGACATATTCCTACATTCTCCCTGTGTTGGTAGATTCTGCCACTCCTAGGATTCTGATGTTATTGCGGCGCGAGCGCGCTTCTAGGTCCTCATTTTTGGCTGCTATGACCCTCAGTAATTTGTCCATCTCCGAGAGTTGCGGTTTCCGACTATTTTCTATATCTTCGATCGCAGAAATGCAATGTTCCGTTTCTTTTAGTCTCTCGTCATGCTGCTCAATTTTACGAGTGATTGTGTCCATCCGTGCGTTCATGCTGTCCATCTTAGTTTCAATAGAGACAATGCTGCTTTTCACAGTGAGGAGCAAGTGTTTCAAATCGCTTGTCGAAGGCTGGGTTTCATCAGATGGGTTATCCGCCATATCTTCGCCTGGTTCTCCGCTTTGCATACGATTGCCCCTCCGGGCCTCAAACTGCAGCTTAGTTTGCTTGCCGTCACTTTTGCCCATTGCTGTGTATTGCCACGATGCGGGCCGTCTATGCACAGTCCTGCGTGATATACTCACAGATTTTCTGCTGCAAGCGTCTAAGGAGATCAGGAGTGGAGGTGAGGGGCCTCTCCTACAACCCAGGCTTCCAGGCGATGGGATAGGGCTACTATAGTAGATTTGCCAGTTCAGCGCCCTCCCTCCCGTTCATAGGGATGATGTTCGCTTCCCCAATTAAGAGTCTGCGCTTTCTGTTCCATGTGCTTCAGCCGACAGTGTGTGTTGTCTCTCGTTAGCCCCCGCTGCTTACCAGCCGCCACTATGGATATCAGTGCAAGCTTTACAGTGAAGCGTATTGATGCCTTTATTTATTCCCCACTGGGCCCCGCTCAGGTCCCCTGCCGACGATACACCTCCCGTTAGCAAACGCGGGTGTCTTTCTGATCACAGCGCGCCGTGTGGTGTTCACTTTGGGCAGCACAAGGTCTTCGCCTCACCGCGAGGCCCACCGTCACAGCACCCTCAGCGTCACTGCCATATTCGCGGTGCAGCGCTAGGCCCAGTGAGCAGCACTCTAGGGCGGCGGGCGCCGTGTTCTCCCTGGCCCTCTTTACAGCCTTACTCACTGCCAAGAGGGACCACAGGGGGGCTGTGTTTGTTCAATAGCACAGGGCCCGCCTCAGCTCAGTGTTCAAGGGGGGGGACAGCACACTCCTGCGCTTCTCCTCTCTTTATAGTGTTCTATTTCTTATATTTATTTACTTTTTTGGTTTAAAGTTTATTGCCTTGATGATGCCACTGATCTCCACTCGCTTCTTGCATAAGTCCTACAACGTCGTCCTGTCATCCGTGAGCAAGCGGGGATGTCAGATCTCCTGCGGCGCGTGGCCTGTAGACTAGCGCACCTCGCAGCGGGGTCCTCCGCTAGTGTATTCCCACCCGCACCGCCGCCCACACGGAGCAGCACAAGTCTCCAACTCGGTAGTCCCCAGGCGGTAGGCGCCTCTTTCTGTTTTGGGGCAAGTTCTGCACTCACTCTTCACCTCCGGGAGGGGCCCCGGGAGGGGGGAAAGCGTAGTGTAACGTCTGAGCACGGGCTCGCACCGAATGAGAGGCCAACCGCTCCACTCACCGCAACCTCGGTTCCTCTGGTCGGGCCGCTCACCATCGCCTTTCCGCCCAGCGTGCCCACCTCCAGGCGCAGCGCCGCAAGCGATCGGCGATGGATCCCCGCATCGTCAGTCACAGCCACTAGCACCGCTTCGCTCCGAGGCAGGGAGCTCGCTCAGTCGCAGCTCGTCAGCGTCTTCCAGTTCCCCAGTCATCTGCCATTTTGGGATACACTCGCCGACCGCCAGTCACAAATCTCTGTTCTCAGTTCGAAAATCACCTCGACGCGGCCCACTTATCGGCCACGGCGCTCCAGCAGTTAAATTACAGAGCTGAATCAGTCTTTGGGCACCGTCTCTGTTCTCCTGGGACAGGATAATGTTGTTTATTCACTCCGGGCTGCAAGAGCCTCACGTAAGTGTGGCCATCTTGCTCGTGCGCCCTCTAGCGCCCCCTTATATGACAAAGATTTTAACTTGTGACCTGCCGGTAACACAATGATCTCTGCAGCAAAAACAGTAACAAGCAGAGCTCTCTATATAAAAAACAACTCTGTGATCTGCATGTTTGATGCTGTGTGTTACAGCAGGCACTTTGATCCTCTATGCAATTTTATGTTCAGTCAAACCTTTAATTAGAAGAATGCACACAGATATTTCCAGCAAGTGCATTAACCACTAGAGTTATTAAAGTGCCATTGTACCTGGGAATGTACTGGATTTGCAAAGATCTCTGTGCCAGGTAATATTTCGAAATGCAGCATGTTGTGATGAGTTAGGCAAGGCAGAATACATTTATTATCACATTTGTCTTGTTGACAAATTCTTTGGGGCAGAGTTTAAAAAAAAAATTACGTTCAGACTTTGCTGTTTGCGACTGCGCCCACTTTCTGCTGCAAACCCTTGGGCTTTGCCCGATTAATAAAGCTAGAGTTGGCGTCATGAGTAGCTATTTTTAAAGTACATTTGCCTAGAGGTGTGTGAGCCATTTACAGGTCGAGCCAGGCTTGAAAAACACACATTCCCTACACGCTGTCTAGATACATTTGCCCCCTTTCACACACACACACCCTCACACACTTAAAAGCCCATTTCATGCTCTCTTAATCACATTTAGTTTCACACAAACACACAGTACTACTTTTCATTCTCACAGTCATACCCATGCTTGCAAACTCACACACTTATTGCTATTACTTCCTGGCCCTCACACATTCTCTTTCACACGCAGTGCCCGACAGTGGAGGCCTTCAAATCTTTAACAGGAGCAGCACAAAGTCGGGGTTCGCATTTTGTGCAATGTACATATTCGCATATTGAAACCTTTTCAGAGACTGCCACAGGTATGTCTCATTGGAGCAGAGATACTTAGGAGGTGATTTGGGTGCTGCAAATCACCTAAGTTTATAGTTATATAACAAATGTTTGTAAATGGCGCACTGACGAATCAATACTAGTGCTGCAGTTTTTGGAAAAGCATGAATGCATTGATTTAAGTCTAGAGGGCAGGGATTTTCTTTCATGCAAACCCCTTTCATTTAAATTGTTGATGGGCGAAGATTTGCGGGCGTTTTAAACAATAGGCAAGCTAACAAGCTGTATTGCCCTAAACAATGTGCCCCGCACTCGCGCCCATTAGGTTTTTCGGTCCCCTTCCGACCCCCTCTGAAAGACACCCTGCAGCGAAACTCCTCCTCTCTTAACTTCCAGAGAGGCACACGCAGCTCTTTGTGTTCTACTGAAGATGAGCTGCGGTCATGGCGCATTTGAACCAGCTCAGCAGCAACCGCATCAAAACCGGGCCGTTATGAGTACCGGTACTCTCCTTGTCGGAGGAAAGGTCCCGGTACTCAAGGGGAGAAAATATAAAAGTGCTGGTACTCAGTACCGGTGAGTACTGGCCCATTTAAAGCACTGGCAGAATCGTGTCTCTGGTTGGCAGCAACCATTTTGTGCTGTCCGGGTCAAGAAGGCTGGTACTGGGAGCACTGAGAGCCTAACGGACGGCTCTTCCAGTGCTTGGAATCATACCTCCCACACCGTTTACAGTGTGGGGGTATGATTCCAACATGTTTGATACCAAACATGATAGGATTTGTTGCAGCCAGTTTCGAGATGGTGATCACGTAATTACGCGATGCCCCTCTATATAGTATATGGCTGCTTCACTTACAACCCGGGAGAATGGACTCTGTAGGCTGTAGGGGTGTCCTGCTCATGCAGGGGCACCCTCACACTTAGAACCAAACACCCTGCCTTCAGTATTGATAAGGCCTGCTCTAGGGGTGACTTATAGGTTTTAAGTGCAGTGACCGCAGATATAGGAAACCTATATCTGTAGTAAGTGGTGCTAGCACCAGCTTACACAGGCTGCAATGGCAGTCCTGTAGTTCCATTTTGAATGGTTACCCATGGGTGGCATAATGCATGCTTCATCCCATGGGGGACTTCTGGGGTACCTATGCCCTGGGTACCTTAGTACCATATACTAGGGACTGATAAGGGTACCCTAGTATCCAATCTAGGGTGCACCTATGTACTTACCACAACAATTCAAGGGGGAAAGCAGATAGACTGGGGTCCTGATTATCAGGATCCCAGTCAGACTAGTCAAAAACAGCTTAGCACCAGGCAAAAAGTGGCGGTAACCATGCAGAAGGATCCTACCTTCCTACATAACCCCCCCCCGCTCCCTCCAAACAAAAGGAGATTAGGCTAACCTTTCCCAGTTGAGACTTTATTTCCTAAGTGGCCATATAAGGAAGGTCCTGCACTTGCATGGATACTCCCTATCCTATGGTCCACTGAGAAGTTCCTCCCCTGTAGGGTCTTGGATCTTCTCAAAAGTTTGGGGTGTCTACCTGCCATCTGTTTGAGCCAAGAGAGAGGCTGGTGGGGTGTCTTATTAGGGAAGTGAGGCCCTAATAGGGTTGGTCTCACCTTCCTCAGAGCACTGGCCACCATTAAGGCCTTTCTCTCCATGACTGTCCTGCACCTATCCCTAGGGGTCAACCTCTGGCTGCTTATAGCTTTTGGTCGATCCTGTTTGGTTAGAACAATGGCGGGCCAGTGAAGGTTGGGGACAACCTTGTCCCAGGTTTTACCTTGCCCAACAGAGTACATCTGGGGGATGTCAATTGCTAAGGGTAAGAGGTATCCCTCAGAATGCTGAGGATTATCCACCTGGCTAGTACTACTAGGCTGGGGGTCCCTAATCTGTGGGTGAGGGGATTCCTCTTGGCAGTGGGCCCTGTGGGGTGCACTGACATCCCTGACCTCTGCAGCTCTAGGCTGACCAAGGCTGGGTAGAGAGGGGCAGGATACCTGTTCCAGACTGGGTACCTCCTTGGAAGGTTCCCCTGCCCTCGGTGGCTCTGCCAGGCCAGGCCTGACCTCCTCTGGGGCAGTTTCTTTACAAGGGGTAGGATCAGCTCCCTGAGGAGGCTGACCCTCACCTAAAGTCTGGGGGGAAAAAGACTTTTCTTCCTCCCCTTTGCTCTCTGTGGGAGCAGAGTGGGCCATTCTTTCAGACTCCACTGCTCCTGAATTTTCCTGTGGCTGGACTGAGACCTTAAGGGTCTCAACAACCTACTCAGGTAGGCCTATCATTTTCAAATGGGCCTTCATTTCCCAAGAGGCAATATACAGGCAAGTTTGGGGACACTGCAATCCTTTTAGGGCCAGTGACCCCTCTCCAGCTGAGATTGACAATGGCCATGGGATGATCAGTTCTAACACCATCAGTGTTGGTCACCTGGTAGTGGTACTCAGGTAGAAGCTGAAGGGGGGACACTAGTTTCCCTGTCACCATGGTGACACTAGCCCCTGTATCTCTACAGGCTATATCTTTCTGACCATTGATCAGAGGTTCCTGTCTGTACTTGCCCAAGGTATTGGGACTTACAGTAAAAGTGGCAAAACCCATGCCACCATCACAGACTATGGTGGCCTGTGTGGGGGGTCTGGCTAGGCCAGTATCCACCTCAGTACCCCATGAGAACCCAACTAAACTTTTGGGTGCACTACTACTACCTGGGGGTACTACTACGTGGAGCACTAGGGGGGTGCTGTAGTAGTAGGAGGAGTATTTTCCTTATTGCTGGTCTTGGGGCAATCATAATCATATTTCTTGTGGCCTTGCGTTTTACAAACAAAGCAATAAGGTTTCTTTCCAGGGGAAGCAGGAGTTTGGGACCCACCCCCAGAGGAGGACTTTTGGGGACCTTCAGAGGACTTCTCTTTAGACTTATCCCCACCTTTCTCCTGGGTTTTGGAACTATCTTTCTTCTGGTCACCACCACCATGGTTCTTCTGCTTAACCCTGGTTCTGACCCATTTATCTGCCTTCTTTCACAATTCTTGGGGAAAAGTCAGATCTGAGTCCACCAGGTACTGGTGTAAAAGCTGGTTCTGACAATTATTAAGGATCTGCTTCCTCATAATCGAATGGTACAATCCTTGGTAGTCATGCACTGCTGCCATGTAGCCAACATTCCAGAGCCTTTGTGGCACTATCCACAAAATCTACCCAGTCCTGGGTTTGTGCTTTCTGGGTGTCTCTGAACTTAATCCTGTATTAATCAGTGGTTAAGCCAAACCCATCAATGAGCGCACTCTTCAAAACTGAGTAATTATCAGCATCCTCTTTTCTAACAGTGAGGAGCTTATCTCTACCTTTGTCAGCAAAGGAGAGCCACAAGATAGCTGCCCACTGCTCCTGGGGGACCTTCTAAACTTTACAGGCCCTTTCTAAAGCAGTTATCCATTTGTGGATGGCATCCCCAACATGGTAGGGAGGGATTATCTTGTTCAGGTTCCTATGGTCAAAAGAAGTTTCTCTAACTCTAGGGACCTTGTTGCTGCCACCATGGGACTCTAGTCCCATTTTCTTCCTAGCTCTCTGGGCTTCTAGGGACTCTTTGTCAAGAGCCAACTGCTCTTGCCTGAGCCTAAGCCTAGCTTTCTCAAGTTCAAGAAGTTGGTATTCCCTATCAAAAGAGTTGTCCCTCTTACTAGATATGGAGGTCCCTACTGAATGTCCTGAGGCATTGGATCATCTTGAGGGGGATCTAGACCTCCTTCGTCTACTCTGCACTCTCCCAGGAGGAACAAAGGGGGCACCATCTGGGCCACCTGTAGTATCCTCTGGGAGATCTGAATTATACAGGTGGGAGTCATTTGGCTCCTCCTGGTCAGGGTTTGATTCAAGGTCAAAGAGGGGCTCCCCTCCTGGCCTATCTTCATTCCCATGCCCACCCATTTTCTCCTGTTCACCTGACCCACTAGTTTTCTGGAGGTCATCTAACAATAATGCCTCTAGGAGGTGTTGGGTGTTAGCACCTTTCCCTGTCTTCAACTTTCTAGAGGCACACAGTGCTTTCAGTTCTTGGAACGAAAGTTCACTGTATCTAGCAGTCAGAGAGCCACTGGCATCTTCTTTTGTAGACATACTAAGTGTGGTGGGGTGTTGCACCTACCTAGCCTAGTGGGAACTAAATTCTCTGAGGTCGGAGAAGGGGTGTGCTAGACCCTTGACTTACCCATCCCTAAGTTCAGTAGAACTTACTTTTCTAAGCGTTTATTATATGTGCCTAGTATTAGTGATGGTTTTTCAATTAATCAACATAAAGATTTGTCTGGTGAAACAATGCGGGCTTGAATCCCAACCGCTGCACACCAATGTGAGAAGGTGGCCACTAATGTAAGTGGGCACCTTGCACCAGTCCAGACAACCCTTATGGTGATTTAAGAGGTCTTAGACAGCCTTAGAAGCTCTCTAAGTGGTAGCTGTGGAGAGCAGCCTTCAGTCTTAGTGCAAAAGGCGTGTAAAGCAGCTTGTTTTACCAGAATGCAATCTTATAGTATAGATTCAGTGAAAAAGAACCACACAAGGTATTTATAAAAATATGTATTTATTATAATATACTCTCTAGCACGTTTAGATATCGCCTACCCAGAGATAATCACAATGCACACAATACTTTGCAAGGAAACACAGTAAATAGCACAGAATACACAGTGGACTCCGGGGGGGGGGGACCAAACCATATACTAAGAAAGTGGTATAAGAACCACGACTCGGGTCAAGACAGTGTCGAGAGGATGTAGAAATGCTGGGGACCCAAGGAACCACCCAAGGTGAGTAGATGGGGACCCCACGGAGAGCGTGTGCAGTGTGGGAACACAACCGCGTGCTCTGTACAACCCTATGGGTAAGTCGCGGTTGGATTTTTAAAGATTAAGGACCCTTCCCAGTGGACCCTGAAGAAACCTCGTGGAAGACAGAAGGTTGGAGAGCCACCCCACCCATGGATACCCTAGTACCCACATTACTTACACCAGGGAAGCCGGGTGCATAGGTATGAAGTGGTGTCGGAAACCGCTGTCGAACCCAATGGAGGACTTCAGGAAAGTGTCGCTGCTGAAGAAGGAGAAAGTGTCTGGTGGAATCTGAAGGTGGATTCTAGATGAGAGGTACCTGCAAGCAGAGGGGACAGAGTCTATGTCGCTCAGGAGTGACCAGGAGACTTGGAAGATGAATTCCCTCCGATGTCGGGTGTTGCAGGATGGATGATGATGACCGTGACTCTGCAACTGTGAGGACCAGGCAACACTGAGGAAGACCAGGAGCCATGCACAAGCTGTCCCACGTCGGATGTCGAGTGCTGAGGGGTCGGTGTCTGGCGGGAGCACCAACAAGCCTTGGCAAATGCAACCAATGCAGAAGTTGAAGAAGGTGCAATGTCGGGACCAGCAAGGTCCAGGGGACTCACCACAAGCAGGGGAGTCAGGGCAGGCCCCGAGTATTGAGGGGAGCTCAAAAGAAACAAAGGTGACCCTCAACTGGACCCACGGCCGGAGGCACTAGAGTCGTGAGAGGACCTCAAGCAGCTCACCAAAAGATGCAGGCCACGATTAACACGATGCGGTGTGGCTAAAGATTCTGGTCACTGGAGGTGCTCGAGGTTGGGGCTACTTGGAACCCAAAGATCTTCTTGGAAGGAAGTCAACAAGCCTTTGCAACTGCAAGTTGACACGTTGCACAGGGGTTTGGTTATTGCAACACCCATGAGGGATACTAGCCTCAAACTTGGTGAGAGGGTAGAGCAGGCCTCAGGAGCTGTGGAAAACTACCACCTGTGTTGCAGAACTTTACAGAGTCTGGAGGAGCTCAGGATCAGCAGTCCGGTCGACTTAGTTACAGTGCCTGCGAATGCAGTGGAGTGACTCCTTCACTCCAAGAGAGATTCCTTCAGGTGTCTTTGATGCCCACAGGCCTTGGAAGGTTCCTGTATGGTGCACAGACGATGCAACAGACTGGAAGGGAGATGAGCCCAAATGAAGTCCAGCGAAGTCAAGAGTGCCCAGACGGTAGAAGAAGAAGTGGTGTCTGATCGGAATCTTGTCCCACGATGAATCTAGGGACCCACCCACAGGTAAGCCCTTAAGTACCCTACGGAAAGGGTTGGGACGATTCAGGGGACGCTCCCAGGGGAGGGTCTGGACAGGGGGAGGTTACTCCTATGTCCTTTGTCCAGTTTCGCATCAGAGCAGGAGCTAACGGCTCCCAGAGCTGGTTTGAACTGGACTAAACATGGGGACACCAAATATGCCCCTTATGCAGACTGAGTGGCGCTGGCAAGCGCACCCACCCTGCCCCAATACACTAAATCCTGTCTGGGAGGTGGTCACACCTCCCTGTGACAGGATGCCTATTGTTCTGCCTTCCCCTGCTCGTGCTTGGCTCAGCAGCAGGAGGGCAGAATCGTGTCTCTGGTCGGCAGCAACCATTTTGTGCTGTCCGGGTCAAGAAGGCTGGTACCGGGAGCACTGAGAGCCTAACGGAGGGCTCTTCCAGTGCTTCGAATCATACCTCCCACACTGTTTATGGTATGGGGGTATGATTCCAACATGTTTGATACCAAACATGATAGGATTCGTTGCAGCTAATTTCGAGATGGTCATCGCGTAATTACACGGTGCCCCTCTATATAGTATATGGCTGCTTCACTTACAACCCGGGAGAATGGACTCCGTAGGCTGTAGG
Source organism: Calotriton arnoldi (assembly GCA_963921515.1). Classification (NCBI taxonomy): domain Eukaryota; kingdom Metazoa; phylum Chordata; class Amphibia; order Caudata; family Salamandridae; genus Calotriton; species Calotriton arnoldi. The sequence goes on along the minus strand of CAWUFW010000392.1, from coordinate 571,844 downwards.
GGTGTCCTGCTCATGCAGGGGCACCCTCACACTTAGAACCAAGCACCCTGCCTTCAGGATTGATAAGGCCTGCTATAAGGTTGACTTATAAGTTTTAAGTGCAGTGACAACAGATATAGGAAACCTATATCTGCAGAAAGTGGTGCTAGCTCCAGCTTACACAGGCTACAATGGCAGGCCTGTAGTTCCATTTTGAATGGTCTCCCATGGGTGGCATAATGCATCCTTCAACCCATGGGGTACCAGAGTACCATATACCAGGGACTGATAAGGGTACCCCAGTATCCAATCTGGGATGTACCTAAGTACTTACCACAACAATTTTAGGGAGAAAGCAGATAGACTGGGGTCCTGATTAGCAGGATCCCAGTCAGACTAGTCAAAAACAGCTTCGCACGAGGCAAAAGGCGGGGGTAACCACGCAGAAGGATCCTACCTTCCCACAGTATGTGTAAATTGAGGCACCTTTCTGGATGTTACATGTGGGTAAATGTATTTTGTAGCATATTTAGACTGTAGTGTTGGCAGTGTGTTCCCATGCTCATCCTATGTGTAACACTGCAAAGTCATCATACAAAGAGTGGCCTCTAGTGTTAGCCACAAGTATGAGGCCTAACACATGGCTAGCATCAGGACAGAGACACACACACAGTTGTTGGCCACCATCTACGTTACCACACCATGATCATTATGGCTGGTAATGGAGAACTATCTGCTACAGGTAGTTGGCATGAACAGTATTTCACTTGTAGCAGATGATGTTCTAGGGTGTTTCGTACACTTTGCTAGATAACTAGTCTGCGTGACAGAAATCAGTGGTACAAATATTCTATGTAAGTAGTTTAGTGTGAGTTTGGTATACAAATGCTTACACAGTGTTAGTGTTCTGAAATTTTATTCATAGACAAATGTACAATGTGCAATTTAACAAATGTTTCCTTTGATTAATGAAAATCATTCTTCTGTAAAGAAATTGTTTATGATATTGTGCCTCTAACCTTATTGCTGCAACTGATGCTCCAGGTTGCAAAGGCTCCTCATCTCCTTCCTTTCCATCATCCGGTATTTCTTCATCCACAATGTCATCTGGCCATGGCACATTGGTCTTGACGCAAATATTATGCAAGATAAAGCAGACCAAGATGATCTTACAGACCATAGGTGGGGAGTAGAGTAAACTGCCCTCAGATACATCAAGTCAACTGAAGCATGATTGAGGACTCCGAATGTCCACTCAACGATGGACCTCGTTCAGCAAAGGGCTTGGTTGTGTCCTGCTAGGCTTCGTTTTGCGGGATCTTTACAGATGCCATGACCCACAGCATCAGTGCGTAACCTTGGTCTGCTGCAAAGTAAGGAGGTGCTGTATTAGTCAAGACTCATGATGAGGGTTGATCCAACATTTTTTATCCATTATGGACTGTGTCCAGCTTGTTACATTCACCTTGCAAACTGTCATGAACATGATATGACAATGTGTGGCTTGCAGGCAAGTTGGTATTGGCAATGGCTGACACTGAGCTACACATACAAGTGTGCTGTCCTCTGTGATGCACTTAATATTTGTCATTCAGCTGAGTGGCAATGCCATGCAGGTGATAATGTGTCACCAATGAGGTGAGTCTCTTTGCCATTGACAAGGCAAATGTCTCAAAATCATCTATTGTGTCAATTTGTGGGTACTATGTCAAATCCTAACCTGATACCTTTCTGATTAGATAGTAAGTAACAGTAGCTGGTGATGTGTCTTCCTTCAATCACACATATTTTGTACTAACATGTATTTTCTATATTTTTCCATGCATCAGGCATGGGAAGGATAGTGGGTGTATGTGAATATGTGACATGGTAGTATACACATGGCAGTGCACAGAGTCCACTATGGTGACAGTACACAAGGGTTAGTAGATGTGTTATAATGTTGCAGTGTACAGTGCAACAGGTAGACTGCGTACACTACAGTGCCACACATCCTGGGGACAGTGTAGGCCATATTTTCCACATGATTCAGTATCCATTGGTTGTGTGCCTGCGCCGGCAGATGGAGTGCAGCATATCTCCAGGACAGTCACAATATTTCCCTGAAAACTGTGTTGTTGGCTGTCACGGGGGATGTCGTTTGTGCATGAGGGAGCACCTTGCTGCACATTCTGGCACCTTGAATCACTGCTGTTGTGGTTTTTGCAACACATTTGTACACATGTTGTGCACATTGGATGTGATGTGTGTATATGATTTGTGATGTGATGCAGCGTTGTTGAGGGTTACCAGTGCCATATTTTTCAGTTTCACAGATGTATGATCTATCTTCATTCCTCATGCCCATGGGATTGGCTTGTGATACACAGACTTCACACAGGGATTGCCTTGCTTCAGCTATGTTTTTTGCTACCTCATTGTACTTATTTCTTCATATGTGAAGGTCTTTGCCACAATTAGATGCGCACATGGGTCCTCATGTTGTTTTTGTACCACTGGACATAAATGAATGTGGAAAGGCTGAGCTAACCCGCATTCAAAGTGAAGTGATGGAATGTGCATTACATTTTACATACAGCACATCCCTGGTTTTCTACATCTAGCAACTCACATAATGGTGTCTAATGGCAACACCACTCCCCCTTGCACCATGGTGCACGTGTGTCAGCTTAGTGTCCTGACATGACGTAATGTTTTAAGGTTCTCATTACAGCACCAAGTTCATACAATCTGTGCAATTCAGTCCTTCAAACTGTAATGCTGAATTCTGGACACATCATAATCGGACATGATAATGAGACATGTGGTAATGTATCCTCTTTTCAACTCGCCTTGGGAGGCACACTACTTGCTCACTGTCACAGAGTCCCTGTATATAGGATGTGTGTAAACGTGTGTGATCTTCATTGGTGTTGGATGGGAAAGGCAACCATTGTCCGGTTCACAGACATAATATCGAAAAAAAAATTTCGAACTACAGAAATATCGAGTTGGAAATATCGAAGGGACAGAATATCGACATCAAGAATATCGGTGACCAGAATATCGACCTAAAGGTAAGAAATATCGTTTTTGTTAATATCGAAGTCAGTAATATCGTTTGCAAAAGTATCGTTGTTAATAATATCGATGTTTATATTAGTGTTATGTATTTTAGTATGTATTTTATATGTATGTGTTTTATATTTTTTGTTAAGTATTGTATTTCGTTTTAAATATATGTATTACATTTTTAGAAGTTAGTAATTTTTTTAAAGTAAATTTTGAGTTTTAGTACCGTAGCGGGTTGTGGGTTTATAGGGAATAGGGTGGGAAGTAATTTAATTATAGTAAATTAAATAATAATTTGTAGAAAATATTAATTATTTTTAATTAAATTTTGCGTTTTAGTTCTGTAGCGGGGTGTGGGTTTATAGGGGAATAGGGTGGGAAGTAATTTAATTATAATAAAGTAATTATTAATTTTTATTTATTGGTATTGATAATTATTATATTGTTAATTATTTATTAATTGTTTATTTAATTTTAAAAAATATTAAATTGATAATCATGTTAATTTTAACCCTCTGCTATCCAACACTTTCCCTACAGTTACAGTCTCTGGAGTGGGAATAGTAATTTTTACCCCTACGCTATCCAACACTTTCCCTACTGTTGCACTCTCTGGAGTTGGAATAGTAATTTTAAGCCCTTCGCTATCCAACACTTTCCCTACTGTTGCAATCTGTGGAGTGGGAATAGTAATTTTTACCCCTACGCTATCCAACACTTTCCCTACTGTTGCACTCTCTGGAGTTGGAATAGTAATTTTTACCCCTACGCTATCCAACACTTTCCCCTACTGTTGCACTCTCTGGACTGGGAATAGTAATTTTAACCCCTTCGCTATCCAACACTTTCCCTATTGTTGCAGTATCTGGAGTGGGAATAGTAATTTTTAGCCCTACGCTATCCAACACTTTCCCTACTGTTGCACTTATTGGAGTGGGAATAGTAATTTTTACCCCTACGCTATCCAACACTTTCCCTACGATTGCACTCTCTGGAGTGGGAATAGTAATTTTAACCCCTTCGCTATCCAACACTTTCCCTATTGTTGCAGTATCTGGAGTGGGAATAGTAATTTTTAGCCCTACGCTATCCAACACTTTCCCTACTCTTCCACTTATTGGAGTGGGAATAGTAATTTTTACCCCTACGCTATGCAACACTTTCCCTACTGTTACACTCTCTTGAGTGGGAAAAGTAATTTTATCCCCTCCGCTATCCAATAATTTCTCTACTGTTTTAGTTAATGTAGTGTATAATTTATTTTAAAAAGATTAAAAATATTGTAATTTTTTAATTTGTTATTTATATTTTTTATATTTTCATTTATATTATTTGTTTTTTGTATATATGTATTTATCATTTTTTAAATGTTTTTTAACAATTTATAAGTTATTAAAATAAGTATTTATAAATATTATTAAGTAAGTATATATATTATATTTTATACGTATATATGTTTAATTTATTTTTACATTATATGTATTAGTTATAATTTTAAACATTTTAAAATAATTTTAACTATGTTTTATTAAATTATATGTATTATTTACTTTATTTTACATTATTTTTTAAACATTAAAAAAAACGATATTTTTAACAACGATATTTTTGACAACGATATTTTTTTATCGATATTTTTGTGCTTACCATAATGTAGATAGGACTTCGATATTGTGGCCATCGATATTTCGGCTCCGCTATTTTTGTCGTCGAAATTTGTGTAGTCGATATTCTGTCAGTGATTCCATTGTCCATGGTATACATCCTTGACATTGGGTGAATGAGGCATACACTTTGTTGTGGCTTGCAGTCCTGCATACCTATGAGGCCTTACAATGTCATGCAGACATACTTAGCATTGCCACATTAACATGATTTGGGTATGTACTCCATCAGAGCATCATGATTGATTATAATCCATCAGCCCATTTGACTTGTACATGTGGGCCACAGTGGCTTAGGCAGTGTCGACATATGTGACTTGTAGGTGATGTGTTGCACATTTGCCATGTAGTATGGGACAAGTATGTGGGGCCACACCAACAACGTATGCACAGTCTAATTCAACCCAAGACTGATAAGTCAATGTATCCAACATGATAGAGTGCCTTGTGGTCTGTCGTGTGCTTGAGGTGTGCTTACCGACCAGTAGGCCATTCCCATAGGTCCCATTCTGGAAACGCTCATTGATGGCAGAATGCCAGAAGATGAATGAGTCACGTGCACTGCCCGGGTACTTGGCAAGGACATTGATGAAAAGTCCGAGATGGTCCACGATTCCCTTCACGTTCATGGAATAGATGTGCTTCCTGTTGCGGTAGATATGGCATGTAGCCACAGGAGGCACAAGTTGCACATGGGTGCAGTCCATTGCCTCCAACACATATGGGAATCCTGCAATGGCATAAAAGCCTTGCTTGTTGACCTGCTGTTGCTGCGCTGCGTTGCAGAAGTAGAGATACAGGTGCGTGAGGCTTATGATGGCATCCAGGATGGTGGGGAGGAAACTGGAGAAGGGTGCCTGGGATACTCCTGGCACTCAGGCTGTGGTGAGTTGGAAAGTTCCAGACGCCAGCATGCGCAGGACAGCCAGTAGCTTGGCCTGTGGAGGTATGTTGGTGCAGCACTGCGATGTTGGCTGCAGCCTTGGTGCAATCTGGTGGAGGAGGCAAACAATGGACTTCCTCGTGAGCCTGTAATGGCCAATTACCTATTCCTCCCTGAGGTCAATGAGGGTTATCATCTGGTGGTATGTCCACTCCCTTCTCCTGCACTGCCTCTGTGGTGGTGGTGGTCTCCTTTGCGCTCCTAGCTGCAATAGCAGTAGATCCATGGCGTAGTTGAGCTTGTCAAAGTGATTTGGGTCTCTTCTGCTTTTCTACAAGTGTGCTAGCTTAATTTTTAAGACTAGCTTTTCCCTAGCGGTAAAAAACTGTCGCTAATGGGATTTAGCAGCAGTTTTTTAAAATTTGCGACGTTTAGGAAAATCCTTGTACATATGGTGACTTCCGTTTTGCAGGTGTTTTTCAGAGGGAACGCCTACCTTGCATATCATTTTCAGTAAACGCCTTGCCAAACTGGCGTTGAAAAAAATAGGCTCTAGCAGTGGAAAAGTGAAGCTAGAGGGCTCTAGTGTCACTTTGTAAATATTGTCTTAAAAAAAAATGCTACAGCATCAAAAAATTATGCTGCGGCGAAGTTAAATCCTTGTAAATATGCCCCTTAGTTTTGTACAGTGCTAGTCAAGGTCAAGTTTTTTATTTGTCAGGTGTACCATCAAGAACAGGGGCACTTATTGAACATAGCTGCCCATCAGCTGGAACTGGGATACAGAGATAGTGTTCAACTGTGACTTCAAAAGAGGATATCCATAAATTCTGGAATGATAACTCAAATGGGTATGAAATCAGGGAGACCTCCTGCAAGTAAAGGATCAATAGCCCAAGGCCAGGTGTGAAAAGGAAAAATCGGTGTATCTTGGGCTGAAAACCGGCAGGGTAAAGGCTATCCCAACATTAAAGATCGTGCTTGGTGGTTGAGGACAATGCAGACCCTCTGCTCTTGTAGCCCTAAAAGCAATGCTTAACTTGTAAAAAAAAAAAAAAAAAAAAAATAGATGCCAGGGCCCTCGCCAGCAGGATACTGCAGCTTGCACCACACATTGCCCCTGCCAGCGCTGCCAGTGACAGTTTCAGCACAACTACTAACCATCACACTCTTACAAGTGTGACAATTCATACTATCCTAGACACCCAAAGCTATAAGATTGGCTTGGGTGGCAGGGATTAGTCATTCGACGCTCGAAGGGTACCGACCACTACACTTACAGTACTTGCCAATGACACAAAAAGCCCACTTCAAGTTGCTCTGCGCAATCCACAAAGCAAACTGGTCTCCAGACACAAATACCTCTGCTGTCAGCTTGCAAACTGAGATCAGCAAAGGGCAACAGGATCAAGGCAGAATATCTGATATTATAAGACTTCAGAAGAAAATCACTGTGTGTACAAGGCCCTACTGCATGATAGAGAAACCGAACATTTGGTCAAAAACAGATTCGGTACATGGCTCGAGACCAGCCTCTTCCGCCAGATTTATGGCAAAAGGATGTGAAACAATCTGTAAGCCCAATGGCGTAACGAAACTTCAGAGCCCCCACTACAAAGTACATGGAGGGGGCCCCTCTCCCCGGCCCACCTGAAGCTTAGACCCCCCCCCCCCGCACCACGGGGCCTGCGGGGGCCTATTTTACGCAACTGTGTGAGCCATGTGGGCACGTGGCATCCAGGGTCTCTGCAGCCGATGACGTGGCCTTCTTGCTCTTTGTATGGGAAATAACCTACCAGTCCACCGGACTGATAAACAGAAACTGGGATGCAACTAGCAAGAAAGTACCTGCCTCGCTTTCTTATGATCATTTCCCACTTCGAGGGAGGAGAACTGCATGCAATATTCCACTCCATGACTTCCCACTCTTACCTACTCCGTTACCATAGAGACGACATGAGATCTTTTCTAGTTAACCAACCCTCTGATGACATATTACACTACTGGACTACACACCAGGTTCCATATTCTTTTATTTTTCTCTTTGCTAATTATGTTTTCATTGTTACAGCATCGACGCAACCCCTTTTATTCGTGCAAATATAGATGCGCCCTAATCCAGGACTATGTAAATTTGCAACTCAACTAATATGCCCTCATACACAGTCATAATTATATTCTGCTGTTGACCTTTTCAGCATAAAATTAATAAAAACATGTATATAAAACATTATTATTTCCCACTTCTCTCTATACTTGCCCTTCTCTTTCCCATTGGTGAGCTGATGTGGCCCATCAATAAATGGACACAAATGCCACAGTGGTGATATACTGCACCTTCAGTACATAAAATGGTATTTTTGAAGGAAAGCTTAGATCCGGCGCTTTGATTACAAACTGTCAGCAAAGGTATGGTACGAGACTATTGTAACCAAATACCGTCTGACAGAAATATCTCATCCCAGATATAGTTGAAAAAATATCGATATTTACGACAACATATTTCTGTCAGATGATATTTTTGCTAAAGATATTCCGACATGCACTCGTCACCAAAACATCCCATTTAAACCATCTCTTATAAAGGCGTTTGAACATGACCTTAGGTGCTTGCACCACAGCACAGTACTCCATGTTTCCCCAGTTATGTTCATATAACATAAATACTTACAGGTACATACAATTTTGGGTCAGGCAGACCTGAGATCACATGTGCATCAGACATAACAGACAACCTCAAATCCCTGCATTCCAACAAATCATGGAAAGACCCCTCAGACTGAGTTGGCAACACCATAGACCGATTTTTATGTTTACATTCGAAAATGCCTCCATATACGCCTGTTGGGTATCCACAAAAGGATACATGGCACGCGTAATTGGGTTTACTACTGCGTAAGAGTTCTTCATGACTGAGTTCTATGTGTAATCCCTTACCAGTGTGGTTATTGATATTTGCTTTCTTCCTAGATGGCTTAAAACTGCTCACGCTAGTCATAGCCTCTTTGTCTCGCCTGAAATTGTTCTGTAAATGTTAAACAAATTCTATCTAAAGGATTTTATGATGAAGTGGGCAGTACATAAGAACTGTCTCTGCATGCGAGTACTTGACAGCATTTAATATGTACAATATGGTTACCCTCGGGTCTATTCGTTCAAATATCTCCACTTGAAGTAGGGTCCGCTCTCTGTTCAGCCTTCTTCCAAATCACGTCTCACATCAGCGATACGGTCCACAGTCTATGAGATCCTATCTCTAGGCTGAGCCAGGAGGCATGGAGCACACACGCACACCCATGGCAAGATGCAGCAGAAGCTTTGATTAGTATGAGCTCATTCACCCAGCGTTTGCAGTGTTTGACATTGCTTTGTGTGGGGAGTGTGGTGTTCTTCCATTATTGGTGGGTGCAGTGTTTGTGTATTTTTGCCGTAATACTTGTCCCAGTTGTGTGAGTATCTACACTGTGTGCCTTTGCTAATGAGCATGAATGTCAAGACATGCATCGCACATGGAAAGCCTGTCCCTCGACTGAGATTCAAGTGCTTTGTCTCATACAAGTCTATTGGTGGCGTTTGCATTGTGTATACTCGGTTGTGGAAAGACCTCTCATTGTAGGGTGGATGATAGCGCTGTACATCATTGCGCACTTAGGGGCATATGTACAAGTGCATTGCGCCACCGGAGCGATCCACCACAACACCCATTGCTTTTTGACGCTACCCCAGATTTACAAGAATCTGTAAATCTGAGGCAGCGCCAAAAACTAACGCCACTGAAAAGCATGCGTTAGATTGGCGCAACGAGGAGAAATACTTTTATTTCTCCTCGTTTTGCTCTTTCTATGTGTGCTGCATTCTGCTGCACACATGGAAGAAGCAAATCGCCTTTAATGATTGTTTATGTGCAGGAGGGTGTCCCTTCCTGCACATAAACAATCATCCTTGCAACACAGATACCCTTGTGCCATGGCGCAAGGGTGCCTGTGTTGGCGCTAGACAGCTTTTTTAGCGCAAGTGAAAACGCAGGGGTGCGCTGTATTCTCGTCAATGCGGTGCATCCCTGCGTTTTTGCCTATGACCCATAGAGCTTCACCCTGGGAGCGGGGTGACTGTATTATTTTAATCATGGAGGAAGTATTCGGTGTTTACCTCTCCTCTAGCCAACCTTAGTTTCATGTCATTGAATGACTTCTTGTTCCTGTTGATCTCTGTGATTTATTTCACTTGCTCTATGAGCACGGGTGCCTAATTGTGTGATCATTCCATTTTGATAGGCACTTTTTTTGATATGTGTTAACCATCGTTCTCGCTTGATTGGATCTGCTGCTGTCCTTGCACTAATAGCTATAATGCTTGTCTCAACCAAACTTTATGCATAGCTTTCTCTGTAGATTATGTTTCTCGGTTTCTGCAGCCAATTGTCATGTGGGTTTACTTGGGTTTCTTTTCTTGTTACATGCTGGATGGGTGTTTCTATTATTTTTATTATGTCAGAGGCTCTAGAGGTGAATTGCCTGGGGTCTAATTGCTTTGTCTGCTGAACAATGTTCATAGCATGTCAAGTACACAGAAGAAGCACAAACCCTGTAGGTGGTTTCTGAACATCTTTGTGGTACATCTTTCTGTGGATAGCAGAGCAGTGTTTCAAGCCGTGTTGCCTTCATACGAATAGCTGCCAGGAGCTTCTGCTCTGAACTGAGATGAAACACAGGGGTCGTTCCTGAGTGAATACTTTCATGCCCATACCTGCTGCATCATGCCTTGATTCTGGGATAAAACCTCTGCCAAGGAGTACGTGTGAAATCGTGGGGGCGGTTTCATTTAAGCTGCTGAACTAAAAGTTAAATTGACTACTTCCAGATTGACATTTTCTCAGCTAACGAGGCTTTGAACTGATTCTAAGGCCTGATTGAAGTGTTCTGCGGTTACATTTTCTTGCAGTAATCTTTGCAAGTAGAAATATTATCTTTAAACGCGTGTATTTGACGCTGTGATAGAAGACAGGCTTTGTCTAATAGAATCCATAGATGACATCCTGATTCAGTAACGTTATAGGCAGGCCTGGCTCCAGGAATTTTCATCTGGATGGGCCGAGGGTGCATTCGGGTGGGCCACGGCAGGCCCAATTTTTGTCGCTTCTGGAGGTAGCTTACAAGCCCTAGATTACATCATTTGTACTTCCAAACAGACATCACGATACAAACGGTAGATTCTGAGTGTATACAGAGCATGTAGAGTGTAGGGTAGTGGTACATTGAGCTAAGGTTACTTTTAGGGTTTAGGAGTGAGTAGTGGTAAAGGGATGTATGGGTGAATTTAGGGTTTAAGGATGGGTAGTGGTAAATTGAGCTAAGGGTAATTTTAGGGTTTAGGGGTGGATAGTGGTAAAGGGATATATGGGTGATTTACGGTTATGGGGTGGATAGTGGTACAGGGATGTAAGCATTTTGCATGTTGTAGTCTTAGTTTGTTTCCACTGAACTAATTAGAAAAACTCTGAATACCAATGATTTGTGAGTTTAAAGGGTACGACTGTAAGCAATGCGCATGTTAACATGGAGGGAATTTGTAATCCCACACACAGGCGAATTCTTTTGGTACGTCCAGAAAGCTTTCTTAATGGAATGGGACCTAGACAGAACTGCTGGAATTGAGACTGAAATGATCAACTCTCCGGTCTTCAATCCTCTGTCCTTTGCAAAGGAGTTTGGGAACACCATGTTACGTGGAAGTGTAAAAATGCATTTCTACCATCTCAGACAACTGAGTAATAGGAGTAAGTAAGATAAGCAAGAGTAGGTTAACACAACAGAAATCTACAAGAACTGGTAGCAAAGCAGAAACTCAAAAAGTAAAGATGTGCAGAAGAAAATCCTTGAGGGTCCAAAAGATGTGTGTGAATTCAGAGTAACCACGGTCTACCTCCAAAGAGCTACTATTCCATGAGATTCAGGATGCTATTTAATCATAATTTCAAGATGAGGAGAGGAGTTGATCTAATGGCTAGGGCGGTCGACCTCGAATCTGGGGAACTGGGTTCGAGTCTCGGCAATGATGCTGAACATCCTGTGATTCTGGGCAAATCACTTAATCTCCCCGTGCCTAACAAAAATGAATGTGTCCTCATGTAATGCAACTGGTGCCATGTAAAGCGCTCTGATACCCGATTTGGGTCAAGTTCGCGCTATATAAAACTCTGTAAAAAAAAAAAAAAAAAAGATGAGGGCCCCTCAAAAAGATACCACCTTTCATCCCAGGCAGACTGGAAGCTGGTTGCAGGAAGCGTAGCAGACAGTATCGGATTCATGGTAGCTCTCTCTGGGTTAACCTCTCCTTTAGTCTATTAGTGCAACTACAAAAACACTTTGCAGTGATGCTCGCTGTAGAGTAGAGCCTACAGCATCCGGCTTGCAACTGGCTCATAGAACGGCCTACATCAACTTTAGGGTGTTTGCCTCTTTCACAAGAGTTGGTTGCCACTTACTACAGAAGATTAAAGCCTATGCCCCTAAGCAGGAGCTACACTCCTTCCAGATTAAAGTGACCATCCCAATATACAATTACATACAAATGTTGATCAGTGATACTGCATAAAATGATTTGTGCATTTCCACCAATCAGAGTCCAAAAAATCTGATTAAAACTTGTCTGTTCTACTTATGACAGTGTGTCAAACCTTTCATTGATAAACTTCAATTTTCCTTTTGTAATTTAAATTTGAAAGCTGTGTCCCAGAGCACCTTAATTCTGCATATTTTTACGTTGGTTATAGCTCAAAATAGAATGCTCGGGTGTAACCAGACCTCTGCAGCCTTTAGGTGCAGGGGTGCCCTCAACCTTCTGGAGAGTCCCTCAACCCTTCAGAGGGCCCCCTTCATCCCAAGGCCAATGAGTATTTGATAGATATGGGAGGCTCAAGGGCCCCTCATCACATTCTGTAGGGGGGCCCCATCATTTAATGTTATGCCACTGGGAATTATATGGCTCCATCTGGGTCTAGGGGATCCCACCACAAAAGTCTGCCGACCCCACTGCAGTCCTGAGAAAGGTGCACTGTGTTCTCATGTCACAAGACCTCCAATAGGTAAAGAAGAAGTTACACTGTCCAGCTATAATAATATATATATTTTTAAAATGTAAAAAGCTTCACTTCCAAGAGTATTTATCTCTGGCAGCTGTCAGTGGCGTAGATAGTGGCCCTAGTGCAAGAAAGAAAATGGGTCCCCTATTTGAACTGTGAAATACCGCAATGATCAGGGTTCAGTGTCTGCCTCTGGCTTCCATGCCCTGGTACCACTAGACCTGCTGCACCTTGGCATCTCTTGTCTTCTGCTTACCAGTGTACCTGTCCTACACGCATCCTAACATCCCTAGCCTCCACCCAAAGTATCCAGTCTCTCTAAAATAGATCACTGCTTTAGTCTATATCCTACCGGTCAATATTCAAACATTTGGGGGGTGTTACAACCCACACATAGTTTTGCCATATAGCTGATTTCATACAGGCCTAACTGAAATTTTAATGTCCCGGCCAGTACAAAAATGTGTAAAATCACCTAAGGCCAGTACCGTTTTGCCTTTCATAATTAAAACAGTAAATATGAGATTAATGCAATTTAAAATGTGTTCACAGTTACACATATGACCAGATTGATAATTAAAGTAAACATAATCAGAAAGTGAATGTTTAAAATGAAAATATTTTTTTTTACATTTAGTTATATTTATAGATCATGTCCAAACCCTTTGGAGAATCTCAAAAACGTGAACAAATTCTAAGTATTCTTGTGAGGGAAAAGTGTCAGCATGCCCCCACCCCCAGCCCCCACGCAGCTATGTCCCCACAACATGTTCTTATCTTCTTTGAACTATACAATCAAACTTTTCCTCACAGCACAATCCAATAAAACAGTAACTGCAGGACTCAGGAAAGGTGCAAGGCTGTATCAGGCTTAATTTCTGTCCACAGGGTCTGGAGAGTAAAGATGAGGCCCAGAGAGCAACAGGCAGGGCTGGCTTTTGGCATATGGGAGCTGGGAGCTGGGCCCAGGGCTAGGCTGCCAATCTTCAGAGAGGCAAAAAGAACTGTGCATAAAGGTCCTACAAACAGCAACGCAGCCTACCTTGGCTCCAGTAATTCCATTTGAAGTGCTTTAAATCAGTCTTAACATGCTGCAATCAATGCTTTTTAGCAACTTATTAGCCCGCTTACCTTGCACTCCCATCTACCTCTCACCCCCTCACGCCACACATAAACATCCCTCTCCCCTTTCCAACAAACAATTTGGAACACGTCTGAGGGAGCTAAGTTGTGAGTGACTAAGGTGAGCTGTGGGAGGTGTGAAAATATGTGTTCAGAGGCAACTTGTTGCTTTACTGTAGCCAGCCAAGGATTGACCTGCTGCTTCAATTTATTCACCAGCAGTAGCGAGGGCGGCACATTTCTTTCTGTTCAGGGTGCTATTGGAGCAAGGTCTGGCCCTGGTAGAAGGCACAGCAGGATGCAGTCCCCCCAACAGCAGCAAAAGTTGCTCTGGAGTAAGAAAAAAGAGCCGCTGGAAATCCAAATCACGGCGCCTAATGTACTTGCAATAGTAGGTGGAGACTAAGCCCACTTCTCTAAAAGGAGATGTGATGGGGTGTCCTTCGAGACAGAGACCCTGGCCCAATCACGCATCTCAGGTTCCAGTAAACAGGAACTGGGAAAACACCCCAATGATTGGCTGACAACACAGAGAAAGCTAGAAGAATTTAACAGACTGTTTTTGCCTTGGATTTTATGCCATGACTGGGAGGGCCAACGTTCATGTTTGGGTGGGCCTGGCTCACCCGGCCCACCCGCTAGAAGCGGGCCAGGTTCTAGGTTGAGTTACTTAGGATTTGCATAGCACAGTGTTCGCCCTTGACCCTGGTCTTTTGCGCTGCTCCCACCTGGCCCGGCCTGAGCTGCTGATAGGTCCGTCAACTAGGTGATGACTTATCGGTCCCCAGGCTCCAAGGCCATCCTAGGCTCAAGCCCAGCCGCCGCTGATTACAATTGTTGACAGTTGGTGTCTGCTCTTGTATTGTGTGTTTGCCTGGGTCCTTTTTGCATTTTTGCTTATTCTGTGCCAATTTCTTCGTTTTTTGTGTTTGCCTGGTTCCTATTTTTTTTGTCTCTTATTCTGGCCATTTTGTTCTTTTTGTGCTTGTTCTGTTTTCTGGTTGCTCCTTGAAGGTTTTGTGTTGGCCCCCGCCCTGCTCACTCCCACCGTTTTTCCCACTCCTGATTCCCACTCCTGATTCCCACTCCTGCCCTCTCGCCTCTCTGCTACCTCCTCCCACCTCCCAGGACTACTTATGGAGGTGACTGTGCGGCTGCGGTGCTGGCTAGCCAGAGGTGCCCTAAAGGCAAGCCCGTCTGCGCCCGTCCACACCTGGATCGCGCCCATGCCAGAACCCCTGGCTCTCCTGCCACCCATCGCTAAACCCCCTCCGAGCTCCAAACCCTGGCCCCCAGAAGCCACAACAACAATTGCTGCATTACCTCACCAAGACACACTGAAGGATCCTTAGCCTGCCATCACCTCTGGTTCACCTGCAACCTCAAAACCCCCACAGCACCTACACAGCCGACCTCCAACCCTTCAGATCAGCTCCAGGTATGCTGCTCAATGCCCGTTCCCTGGGCAAGGATACCACCGAGATTTGGGACACCATCAACGCCTCTAGCTACGACGTGATGTCTTGACACCGTCCTCAGCACCCAAACTTGCTACCTTGAGCTAGCTGTCCAAAACGTCTCCGACTGGATCTCCAACTGCGCCGATACAATAGCACCAATGAAAACGGCCAGCACCAGCAGACCCAGCAAACATGCTAGCTGGTTCACCCCCAAACTCCAGGCCTTCAAATGTGATTGCAAGCGACTGGAGAGACGGTGGTGCACCAACAGGAAACCCTCAGAACTCACCACATTCAAACCTGTCCCCCACAAATAACACCACTGTCTCAAGGAAACCAAAAAGGATGAACTAACCACCCGCATCGAGGCTGGCGCCAACTGCACAAAAGAACTCTTCAGCATCATCACAGAATTCTCCTGCCGGTCACCGAGACCACGATTCGCCCTTCCCAAGCTCTCTGTGACTGCTTAGTGGACTTCTTCCACAACAAAATAGCAGACATCTACAGCAACTTCAACCCGCAACCAACCGGCCTCGGGCACCTCCTAACACACACTGACAACTCCTGCAAACACCTCACCGATTTGACACCACTCCAATCACCTCACCGATCATGACCTCCATCCACTCTGGAACACCAACTGACCCCTGCCCCCAACACGTCTTCAACCTATGATAGAAGGAAATCATCAGCGCACTCACCAACATCCTCAACTCATCCATCTCCACAGCCACCTTCCTTTACACCTAGAAACACGCAGAGGTAAAACCCTCCTGAAGAAATCCTTCGCCAACCCCAGCGAGCTCAAGAACTACCGCCCCATCTCGCTACTCCCCTTTCCTGCCAAAGTCCTGGAGAAAGCCATCAATCGCCAGCTCACTGATCACCTGGAAGTAAACAACCTACTCGACGCCACCCAGTCCGGCTTCTGCTCCAACTACAGCACTGAGGCTGCCTTGACAGCAGCCCTAATCCTCCTCGACCTCTCAGTGGCCTTCGACACCATATCCCACCACATCCTCATCACCAGACTCCACCACATCGGCATCAGAGGAAACGCCCTCAAGTGTATTACCTCCTTCCTCACAGGATGCACACACAATATCTGCCTACCGCCTTTCACCTCTGAACCCAAGAGCATCATCTGTGAAGTCCACCAATGATCCTCCCTCCGCCCCACCCTCTTCAACGCTTACATGACTATATTGGCCGACATTGCCCGCACCCAGGGACTCAACATCATCTCATATGATGACGACACCCAACTCATCTTTTCTCTCACGGAAGACACAGCCACCACCAGATTCAACTTCCAGAACACCATGACCAACATCACCGACTGGATGATATCCAACTGCCTGAAGCTGAACACGGACAAGACGGAAGCGCTCATCTTCGGAAAGAACACTTCCCCATGGGACGACACATGGTGTCCTACTGCACCTGGACCCTCGGTTACCCCCACCGACCACGCCCACCACCTCGGCATCATTCTGGACAGCGATCTCTCAATGAAGCACCAAGTCAACGCACTGGCCTCCTCCTGTTTCCACACCCTCCGCATGCTTCACAAGATTTTCAGGTGGATCCCCGCCAGCACTAGGAATATAGTGACTCAAGCCCTCATCACCAGCCGACTGGAATGCGGTAATGCACTCTACGCCAGAACCACCACCCACCTCCTTAAACAACTACAGACCATACAGAACGTCTCAGCCAGACTCATCCTCGACCTACCCAAACAGACCAGCATCACCCTCCACCTCAAAAGCCTCCACTGGCTCCCCATCCAGAAGAGATGTCAGTTCAAGCTGCTGTCTTACGCCTACAGGGCTCTGAACAACACCGGACACTCCGACATCAACCACTGCCTAACCTTCCACCAGCCAGCCAGAAAACTCGGATCCACAGTCCTTTCCCTCGCACATGTCCTCTGCATTCGGAGGAGGCGCACTGGAGGTTGTTCTTTCTCCTACCTCGCTGCCAAGTCTTGGAACACCCTTCCACTCCACTTCCAAACCTTCATTCGCCAACTTCAGGAAGGGACTCAAGACCTGGTTCTTCGGCTAAGGTTCCTCAGCCCCTGGGCACCTCCCCCCCAGGTGAAAAGATGTGCTTTATAAATACTGATTGATCGATTGCCAATTATTTTGCCCTACTGACGCTTTGTGCAGACGTCATGCATGGGTGGATTTTGTTCATGATCTACATTGGTGTAGGTGGCTGTTTTGTAAGATATAGGTTGTACCCCACTGAGATGTTCCATAAGAGGGGTTGGGTCTTGTGACCTTTCAACTTAACCCGTGGGAATGTAGACAATGTAGTGAGTTGCCTGTGCTTGGTGATTTGTAGTAGGGGGTTCGGACCGGTTCTCCACCTAACCTGTGTCAGACATTGCAGCGTTGTGCGGAAGGGGCAATTAATCTTGTGCCCTTCCATTTGTCCTTGTTTTTGTGTGTCAGGGTCTTTCTTGTGCACTGTTTGTGGACCTTCTGTTTATTATCTGGTGGGTATTGTTCCTGACGTAGGTTCAATATGCAGACAGTCTTGACAGCACATAGGGGTTGAGGAGTAAATACACAGGAACAATCTAAGAAATCAGTGAAAACTCATTCTATATGAACATTAATGAGTCTATAGTAATGTCAACATTATTCAACAACATGCACTCAATATCACCTTATTTTCAATATTCCTCAATGTACAGAAAGCACACCATTCAAAATGTTTTGAAAGGTCTCTATGTACTGATGCCACACGTTGTCTTCAGGCTCTTTTTCCATGTGTGCACATCTAAGAGTGCACAGGTGCTTGTCTCATTCATAGGGAGAAAGTCTGCAATGGACAATCTTCCTATTTTCAGCAACATACCATGAAGGTAGCAACTACTCTGCCAAGCCTGCCACTAATAACACACTCATTCTGCCTTTTGTAGATTTTTGCTGTGCTTGGAAATTGAGGCAAAGTAGAATAACTGCAGGAAATTACACTCATTTCCAAAAATCTGCAATAAATATCCCAAGATTTTTAAAATTTGATGGGGATATCCAAAATTTACAAACTCTGCAAAAAGTAAAGAAATAAGCCTTCTCCACAGGAAATGCCAGGGCACAGGTTTGGACACACCGAAACACTCCAAGAGGAACTAGGCAACATAGAAAAATCCACCACCAGCAGCTGCACAAAGGAATTGTTGCCACTTCCTCTATCTTCCTCTTCACGGTCTTTACTTTAACAGGAGACATCACTCCAGTGCTTAATTGGAGTTGGAGTTTGCACGTGGGGCCCACCAGCACTCACTTATGGGGACTGACACTTTTTTGGCCTTAACAGATTTTGATCCAGAGCAAGATAAAGAAATACACAAAAAGGGGTAAAGGAAGAAAGAAAAACAGTCACAAGAAAAAGCAGTGATTAAAAAGAACCTGTAAGATTGAGATAAAGATGCAGGGGGTGCCTAGTGGTGAATTAAAGATACATGAGGTGGAATCTAGAATACACAGCCTTGGTATTCGGTTCCTGACCTTCGAAAGTGCCAGCTGTGAGCTTTTGAGCAAAACTTTGGGCCCTGACACTTATTCTTTTACAAGGTAGGCCCTGAATCACTTTCAGGAAAAAGTCAACTTCTTTATGCTTTTAAAGGTAACACAAATTCCCAGTCGCTCCCTTTGACATGAAAACAGTTAGAGCAAAGTCACTCAGCTATGCACGATCAATAATCAGACGATCCGTTCAAACCCTTGCAACAGTGGATCTGAGCATTGGCATGAGAGTATTTCTAACCTCATCTAATATCCCATTACATAGAATGTTAATATAATGAGTGGGTGTGGTTAGCCTTGAGGTCTTTAGAGCTCCAATTAACCTACATATGTACATCTTAATCTACATTTGCACAGTAACTTTGCTGTTTCTGATATAATGTCAATCTCATAGCGAAGCTCTGCAGCTCTATAGTATATCTCGGCCATTGGAAAGGACTTGCACATATGTTTTTAAGAAAACATTTTAATAGTTAGACATGGTAAAGAGATGAGTTTGAAGGCTCAGTGGACTTCATTTTAATAGAACTGTTTGAGATGGTGGGGAAAGAATACCAAAATTGAATAGATTATTCAGGAATCAGCAAATAAATTGATATATTTCTTGAGTGAGTGCAAATATTTGATTGGGCAGTTAAAATGTTGACAATAAAGAAGCAACAAAAAGGACACCGATTTGCAGACATTTCTTTACGTCCCCAAGCATGTTCTCCTATAAATTTTATTTTCATGGGTGGTGGGAGAATGGGTACCTCCCTGTTAGACCAGGGCTTTGTTGGCGTGGTCTCCCCTGACCTTTTTGACTGCTGACCTCATGTTTTGACCTTGTTTTGCTAACCTTAGTACTTGGGGGGGGGGGCGCGTGGCCAAGCAACATGGCCGACAGGACGTGAGCTCCTTCGGCTCCCGGCCGGCCTGTCGCAAATATCCTGAATAATCCTTTGCCCGGACGCCCACGGCTGCCCTGTGACCGCGGCAGGGGTCCTGTATGCGGTGGGGGCCTCTTGAGAGGGGGAGAGCCCGGGAAAAATACTGCTATCCGGACGCTGCAGCCGAGTCGAGCTCCCGGTGGCTGCATAGTGGGAGCGGATCACGCGAGGCCGCGGCCTGCGGCCTACGCCCGGCTGAGTTGAGTCTGGCCCGGAGAGACGGCGGCCCTGCAATCGGGCGCACTGGGGATCCTACTGGAGGCAGAGGGGGCCTCCCTCAGCATCGGGGCCCCCCCCGGGGCGGGGTGAACCTCCCGCGGCATTGGACCTGCGCCTGCGAGAGACGGCGGGCCGGGGAGTAGGCTGCGAGTGTTCCCGGTGGAGGAGAGCTGGAGCGGGCTTGATCTGAGGCAGCCATCCCCGGGGGACGTACAGTCGCTGCTTAATCCCTGCTGCCGCGGGGGCCTGACGCAAGGGCGGATCGAGAGGGTCTAGCTCTGCGGCCCCTGCCGAGGACCGCGCGAGGCCGCGGCCTGCGTGCGGCCGAGATGTGACGGGCCTGAGCTGCCTGCGGTCCCTGCTTTTGGAGTTCCTGGGGAGACTGTTGCCAGTGGTGGGGGGCCCCCTGTGCGGTGAGAGCCCCCACTGTGGTGAGTCTGCCGCCGAGCTGGGGTCGAGCTGGTGAGACGCTGCTGGCCCGGGACCAGCCTCTTGCTAGAGGGATTGCACCGGCGGAGGCCGGCCCCTGGGGCGCCCGTTCCTAGGAAATCCGCAACGCCTGCTTCAACCTGCTGGATGCTCCGGAGGTACCGGGTCAGTGCGGCCTCTGCGGGGACTTTGGTTGCCGGTGGCGCCGCTGGTGCGGGGGACCCTGCTGAAAAGCCACGGCACAGTGGGTGCTGGGGTCTCCGCGCCCGAGGATCGCCTCCAGAACGGGGGGCACAACGGAGCAGACTGCAGGCATCCCCGCCGGAGAGGGGGGAGATCACGAAGAACAGGTCGCCACTCTGCGGACACCTGAGCAGTGGCAATACCAAGGTGAGCGGCTCCGGGGGACCTGTGAGGCCGGGGCCAGGCCTTTGCGTTCACCTATACTTTGGGGCGCACCTGAGCTGGAGTTCCAATCTGCTCCTGGCGAGTGCAGGTACCACGCAGTCGCAGACTAAGAGTGGGGCGCTGTCTGGGCGCCTGTGGGGGAGTCCTAATCCCGTTAATCCTGTAACACCGAAAGCCGTAGAGGGGGAATAGGCGGCGAGACACCAACCCTCTCGGTGCACCGGAGAGAGTGCTGGGACTTGCTTCCCGGGAAGCCCTGCCATCCTGAAACATGGGTAAAGATAAACTGGCCCGCGCCTCTAACCCCAACACAATCACACAATATACTACTCAGCGCCTCCCCACGCAACGGATCACACGACAAACAGGCCTGGAAGGGGATGGTGAGGCTGTTAATGAACCATCCCGAGCGGAGCTCCTGGAGGCCATTCAGGGGTCACGAACCACCCTAGAAAAGCAGATCGAAACTGTCTCCATCGACGTCAATTTGCTTAGGGCGGACCTGCGGAAGGTAGCTGACAAGGTCTCCACAGCGGAGGGAGACATTGTGCAACTTCGAGGAGAAGTGGCGTCTCTGAAGCAGCAGGTCTCCCAGCTGACTAGCACCACCGGGGCGCTGGATGCCGGGCGGAGGAAGCGGAAGAAAGGGCCCGCCGCAGCAATATCAGGGTCCTGGGCATTCCGGAACGCGCGGAGGAGGGCAATGCTGAGCACTTTCTGGAGCGCTGGATACGCACCAAGCTCTGCCCCACTGGCCTTTCGGAGGTCTTTGTGGGGGAAAGGGCCCATAGGGCGTTGGTCCCTCCGCCACCGCCGGGGGCGTCTCCCAGGGCCCTCATAGCCAAAATCCTGAACTACCGGGATAGGGACTGTATACTGAAAGCTGCGCGAGAAGCGCCGGATCTCACCTATGACAATGCAAAAGTTTCAATATACCCGGACTATACCCGTCAGGTGCAGGAACAGAGGAAATCATTTCTCGGCATCAAGCAAAAGCTTCGAGAGCTACACCTCCAGTACATGTTACTATACCCTGCGAAACTAAAGGTGATATCCCAGGGAAAAGCCCATTTCTTCCACTCCCCAGAAGACATTTGGGAGTGGCTAGAAATCAGAGGAGAGGCACTTCCTGAGCAGGAGCGGAGGGGCTCCCGGAGCACATGGGGGACCAGACCCCCGAGGAGTCGGAGGGGCAGGCGCAGGAACCGGTCTGTTGGCAGCGCCCAAGCGGAAAGACAGAGAATCACAGTAGGGGACGACAGAGCCCTGCAAGTGGAATCTTCGGACTCCGGCGACTCTCCGCCGCAAACCTTGACGGACACGCCAAAAATGGGACTAGTGCCTGAGACTCTGAGTCTGACCAACCATGTGGTCCCGGAGACTGTTATGGATCCTCCTACATCCACTCTAGATCTGGAATGACAGTAATGTTTTTTTGAGGTATGGGGTTTCCAGTTTGATAGCCTGGCGGCACCTGACTTTCTAGGACCTTGGTGCTGTGTTCTCAGATATGTACCTCTGGGAGGGAGCCTTTGCGGGAGGAACGGAGCGGGGATAGGCAATTTGTCTGATACCCTGTATACCCCGCTGGGTCTGAGAAGCGGGCTGGTCTTGCTATGTCAGGAACATAGACCAGGGTGATCCAGGGCCTTGATACCTGGTAAATGGCGACTGGGCTGGGTCGGGAGTCAGACCTAGTTTTTCTTTGAGGGAAGTTTTCAGCCTCTGTTGGGCTGATGGGGCAGCTGTGTACGTCCTGGCACCAGCATGGGAAGAGCATTTATGCATGTATAGTTGTAAGCACATTGCTCGTGGGTGGGGGGAGGGTGTTCTTGGGAGTTATTTTTATTGTTTATTTGTGTCTTGTTTATACAGCATACGGGGGACAGGTTGAATGTAGCTATGAAGGAGTGGAGGCACAAAGAGGCAGGTTGTTACACCACCTATGGGGATTAAACTACTGAGCTGGATTGTGAGAGGGCTGGGTACGTGTACCAAAAGATACAGGGTTCTGTCCTTCCTCCGGAGACACCAGGTGTCGATAGCATGCCTCCAGGAAACCCACCTCAATGAAGAGGGAGCTCAAAGATTGGCGAAAAATGGTGGGGGCAGGTCTTCCATTCCTCACTCTCTACTTACGCCAGGGGAGTTCTTGTGTGGGTGGCCCCGGGGACCCCATTTGCCCTACAGTTTATGGAAGCTGACGTCCACGGGAGATACATACTCCTCAGAGTTAAGTTAGATGGACGAGACATCGCTATATTGAATACCTATGCCCCGAACACGGACGACCCAGACTTTTTTCAAGCCCTCCAGGAGGTTCTGGTGTCGGAGCTAGAGGTCCCCCTGATCTGGGTGGGAGATTTTAATTGTGTACTGGACCCAGATCTCGACAGGTTCCCCCCGCGCAGGGGCACAAAACCTAAGATGACAGCGAAGCTCCGGGAGGTTATGAGGAATATAGGGGCCCAGGACATATGGCGTCAGAGACACCCCACCCAGAAATTGTACACTTGCTTCTCCCCCACTCACAACACTCACAGTAGGTTGGATAGAATTTTAGTGGCAAACCCGGACATTGCTATATCCCTAGAGGTGACACATCAGGCGCGTTTCCTATCTGATCACTCCCCTGTGGCCTGTATGGTCGGTTGGGGGGCCCCGGCTGGCCGCCCCCGGACCTGGAGGCTGCCGGCGGAGGTACTTGAGGACCCTGTAGGGAAGCAACACATAGAGACTGCAATAACTGATTATATCGACCTAAACTGGGAGGGACCAGATTTGTCGAGAGCTACGAAGTGGGAGGCCTTGAAAGTGGTGGTGAGGGGTGCCTGCCTAAGCCTAACATGTGGGGTTCGCAAGCAGCTCCAACGGGAACTGCAAACAGAGGAGCGAAACCTCCTGGAGACGCAGATTTGAGAAGGTCCAGACGCAGCAGACGGGACTAGGGAGCGCGCCATTCGAGCACGCATCCACGACGTTTGGGACAGGCTCGACAAATATACCCTCACACAATACAGACAACGCCTGCACAGGGAAGGGGACAAATCAGGTCGCTTGTTGGCCTGGATTCTCCGACGAGAACAAACTCCTGCCACAATAGTGGCACTAAGGGAACCTGCTGGTGGCCTGATTCACTCCGAGGTGGGGCTACTATGAGTCCTGAAGTCCCATTTGCAGACGGTATATACTGCGGACCCAGCGGTTAGTGCGACAGCTTATCTCCCCTACTTGCAAGCTCTGACCCTACGGTCTATCCCTGAATCGGTTCGGAAAGAGTTGAAAGTGCCATTAACACTAGATGAGGTGCACTCTGCTCTGCAGCAATTGCCGAGGGCTAAGTCCCCGGGGAGCGACGGGTACCCCCCTGAGTTTTATCAGGCTTTTGCGGGCACGCTGCCCCGTCGCCTCTTACAGGTATATCTGGAGGTCTTCGAACGTGGTGACCTTCCACCCAGCATGAAGCAGGGGGAGATCTGCATGATTCTGAAGCCGGGAGGGGATGCCCAGGAGCCTTCGTCCTGCCGGCCAATTACTATGATCAACACGGATGCTAAAATTCTGTGTAAGCTGTTGGCTTCCCGCCTAGGGCCTTATATGCAGCTTCTGGTGCATGAGGACCAATGTGGCTTCAGTCCGGGCCGGAGCACGGCCAGGAATTTACGACGGCTTAATCATATTATGCACGAAGTGCGTGGTCGGGAGGAACAGATGGTACTTGTTTCCATCGACCTAGCCAAGGCATTCGATACAGTGGACTGGGGATACCTTTTGGAGGTGCTCCGGGTCGTGGGGCTGGGACCCAGATTCCGTCGCTGGATCCGTATACTATATACAGAGCCTCGCGCGAGGGTCAAGCTCGGGGGCGCACGCTCAGAAGAGTGGCAGCTGGGTAGGGGCACTTGCCAGGGGTGCCAACTTTCGCCCCTACTGTTCGCCCTAGCCATAGAACCACTGACGGTCCGGGTGAGAGCGGAGCTGGATCAGTGGGGCATCAGAGTGGGTGAGACGAGTCATGTCATCTCCCTGTATTTGGCCTCCCCTCGGGAAGCAGTACCTGAACTGCTGCGTCAATTGGATAGGTTTGGAGAGGTATCTGGGTTGCGGCTTAACCGTAATAAATCGCTGATCTTTCCATTGGCGGGACTGGCTTCGGTGCCCCTAGAAGATCTCCCGGACCTGGGACTTAGATGGGAGCGGGCGGGTTCCCGATACCTGGGGATACAGGTTGCGCCGTCAGATACACAGACGCTGGTCATGAATATAGATCGGGTACTCGCGTCCCTACAGTGCTCGGTGACATTTTGGAAAACCCTTCCACTGTCATTGATGGGCAGGCTGGCCATCTCCAAGATGGTGATGCTCCCAAGGACCCTATATGCATTACAGAACTCACTTTGCCCGCTACCGGCGCGCGTCTTCAAAACACTGAATATGATTCTCACGTCACTGCTCTGGGCCGGCAGGAGGAGTAGAGTAGCCCTCAACACTATTATACGCAGCTATGAGGAGGGTGGTTTGGAGGCTCCACGCTTTGACTTTTATTACTACGCCGCTCAATTGCAACCTGGGGCCCACTGGCTGGCAGATGCAGACAATTGGGAAAAACGCCTATTGGCTGGAAGGGCGGATACCCTGACACTTCAGAATGCGCTAATGCAGGGCAGGGGAGCGGAGGCGACTCTCCCCTACGTGGTGAGACACACGGCTGACATGTGGCAGAGGTTCGTTGAGAGGGTCTTAGGGAAGGCGCCATTCCATAGGGAGTTACAGATCTGGATACTGGCCCCCTTTAAAGAAATGAGAATGCATATGTCGTTTCAGACCTGGAGGGATGGTGGCTGTGAGGTACTTGCTGACCTTTTCCCTAATGAGACATTTATAACCTATGAACAGGCAGAGGAGAGCTTTGGCCTAGGGCAGGGGCATTTCCTACACTACAGAGGTATCCAGGAGGTGGTGAAGGTCACCTGGCCCCAATACCCAGACATTCCCCAACCAACACAAACATTAGATATCCTACTCACGTGCGGAACTGGTCGTAAAATGATCTCCCTCCTATATAAAGCCATGAAACAGGACTCCACGCCCCCGATGCCACTGTCCAGGGCTGCCTGGGAAAAAGATCTCAGCACCCAGTTGGAAGAGAAACAGTGGGCATACATAGGCGCACTAACACGCACCGTCTCCTGCAATGTTAGGTTTAAATTAACGCACTTCAATTTCCTACATCACACTTACTTAACGCCGGTAACATTAAAACGCATTTCTTGTGACAGGGATGGTAGATGCCCGAGGTGCGCAGCAGAAAATGCGGTTGACGGGGGGGGATGCATCCGCTCACAACACTCCAGAGAGTGGGGAATGCGGGTCGGATGAGGAAGGCCAACTTGATAGTGGAGGCCGGGAGAATTAATGCTATAAGTGTACAGCCTATATGTATTTGGTTTATCCCATGCCTGTTCCTCACTGTGTTATATACAAGGATGATTATGTATCCCTATGGTGATTGTCTATCTCTAATGCTGCCACCTGTACTAAGTATCAACAACAACAAAAAAGGTATGACCCTATATGCTGTATCGTTGACGATATGTTTTTATTGTTGCAAAATGAAAAATAAAGTTTAAAAAAAAACCTTAGTACTTGGGCGCGTTTGGCACTGCGGTACAGTGTCAAAGTCCTGTGCTTATCATGTACATACTGTGGAGCGGTGTAAATATGACTGGCTGATTTGAGTTAATTGTAAATCCCTTGTCATGAGGGGATGTGGTGCAAGAATGTCTAGCGTTATTTCTAATGGGCAGAATAGATGTTTGGTATTGATGAGTTTGTAATGGCGAATCCTCTTCTATAGTGGAAGTGGGTTCGACATTGTGGAGATGGAAATGCCACTTTGGGAAAGTGGGAATTTCGATGTGCGTGGCCCTATGTGCCTGGTGGCCTGTCTCCTAATTCACAACTAGGTATTAGGGGGATAGCCACATCTGTGCATTCCTAATAGAGAGCCATAAACTAGGGGTTCACAGGAAACTGCGGAACTCTGACTCTGAGGGGCCTCTCTGGGATGGTTATGTGGGGGTGGAATTGGGACCTGCATTCAAAGGGGCAGGGTCTTGGCCCCACTAAAGGTTGTGATCAAACCTCCCAGAGTAGGATGGCAAACAGGACAAAAAGAGGGTCTGTGAATTTCAAAGGTGGCCTTTTGAACTGATCATATCTTCAATCCCATGTTGGGCATAACTACTGGGGTTTCAGCCTCCGAAAGTAGAGACACTTTTGTATTTGGAGCCATACTACGCTGGTTCGATACTGGGACACTGACATTAGGAATCAATAGAAACTTTATTTTTTTTAAACCATCAAAGCATACAAGATTGACATGAGGAATCATTCGGGCAGGAGGGACTTAACTGGACAGTCTGCAGACTTGTGGTGGCTTGAAACTTGTGGTGCTCCAAGAAGAGGACTATAACTTGGTGGATTTTGCCTGGACGTTGCTGGCCTGTCACTAGCACCAACTGTTGTGACCTGGGTCTCGAAGTACTCTCCGAGGGCCAGTGAGCTGGCCTCATGTCCACGAGATCCCAGGGACACAAAGGATCTCACTGTCTCCATGAGATCGTAAGGACCGCACTGGGTGCGACGGACATAGGTGGAAGTGATCGTGGTTGGGACAAGGACCGTCCTGACATACACCATCATCTCACCGTGCAAGAGGAGTGTGTGTGCAAAGATCAGCAGCCATCTAGAGTGCCAGAACGTGAGGAGTTCGAGGAGTGCGGGGGAAGCTTGCAGAGTCCAAGGGACCCATGCTTGCAATCAAGGGGACCTGTGCTCGCTTGTCTACCAGAGCGTGTGCTGTTCGAGGGGTGTTGGGGGAATCTGAGCCGAGAACTGAGACTGTCTTCGGCCTCCAGTTCATGAGGACGAAAGTGCCTCACATCACAGCCTCTTTCCAAGGTCGTTGGCTCCCTCTTCCTGGACCCACGCCACAGGGTGCTTTGTTTTGGAAAACATTGCGACAAGACTCTAGGGGTTTCGTGGGCACATGCAGCTGACTGCCAGGGTTCTACGGCAGGTTACACCTTCGCTTAAGGGGAAAACATTTCTCTAGATGGGGAGCACGCCAGCTTCCTGGGTCACAACGTTTCCTCTTTGGGGGATAATGATCCCGCCCTCGGGCAGGTGCCGTCGGGCGCCTGAAGGTCTAATCCAGATGGGTGAAAATTAGTAACAGTTTCTTTTCGTGCTAAGTGGTTCCGACTGTCTAGTCAACAGGGCGCCTGCAGGGGCAAGGTGTATTGTTGGCTGGTAGAGTTGAAAGACTGAGGGGCTGGGTCACGAGGCATAGTCAGAGACCAGTGAATGTTTGACCTTCCTGCAATGGGAAGTTCAACAATTGCATATAAATGTAAAGTGTATATAAAATGTGGGGCTTATTTACAAGCCCCTTGCGCCGCCGGTGCGTCACTTTTTGTGACACACCGGGGTCGCAACCTGCTGCCCCATATTTACAAGGACACGTAAAGCCACCCTGCATGGCTTTTCGTGTCCTTGTAAATATGGCTCCTTTACACGCAACACTTTGCGTGAAAGAGGCGTGCCATGGGTGTTACGGTGGGTGTTCCCACGCAACACCCATGGCTTCTGCCACATTTCCAGATTTACAAGAAATTGTAAACCTGGAAATGCATCAGAATGCTACGCCTCCCCAGGGGAGGTGTAGGGAGGATCAACGAAGAGAAATGTTTTCATTTCTCCTCGTTTGTTTCCTCTTTCTATGGGTGCTGCATTCTGCAGCACTCATAGAACGAGGAAATCACCTCTTCTGATTGTTTATGTGCAGGAAGGTTTCCCTTCCTGCACATAAACAATCATTAAAGAAAATTACGTTTTTTAACTTCTATGTGTGCTGCATTAAGCAGCACACATAGAAGTTTCAAAACGCCAAGGTGTCCCTTTCTGCACATAAACAATCATTCCCCTCTACGCAGGCACCCTTGCGCTATGGTGCAAGGGTGCCTGTGTCGGCGCATGGCAGCAAATTGTGCGCCAGCGCAGGGGAGAGCACAGGGATCCATCATATCGTTGTAAATATGACGCATCCCTGTGCTTTGGAATTAACGCAACGCGGCGCAGCCAAATGGCTTGCGGCACCGCGCTGCGTTAATTCCTTGTAAATTATACCCTGTGTAATTGAGGCCATGTGTATCTAATTTTGATTTCTTTCAGTGCATGTGTGTAATACAAAGACAAGTGTTCTTATACATACGGTGTGTGGTCTTTTGTGGTGACCGCAGTGTGTTGCGAGGGGGGTGGTTGTGCCAACGTTTTACACTTGAGCCCTGAGGATAAGCCTGACTGCTCGGTGCCAAGCTACCAGAGGGTGAGCACAGGCTATCGGACAAGTGTATCATCGTACTCATCCTATTTGGAAAGGTGGGTTCTGACTGGCTTCGATGCGTCTTAGCCAGCCCGAAACCGCTGGGTCTAACACTTTCTATGTCTTTTTTTTTAGCTTATATTTTTTTGCGGCTCTTCTATACGCATATGCTTGCGTTATTGATATTCTCCCCATATTGTTGCTGTGGTCGCCATATCCAGAATAACAAGTAACACGCCCTACATGTATTTGACTGGCGCAAGCTGTCCTTTGTTGGAAGGCCTGAACCCAACCCCAGTTCCCATCGCCTGGTATTCTTTCGAACACGTCGTATTTTGAGCTTCTCGTGCATAAACATGTTACTCATTCCTCTTCTCCCAAACGTGCATTTTTCAGCAGACGGCATTCTGCATTCCCACTGAACCAGGACCCCTTTGTTTACTCTGAACAGACCATTGCATTTGAATTCAAAGCACCGCCACGGATGCATTTTGTGGTGGCTCCAAAGGAAGTGAGTCATACCATAGACGGCTCAGCCGCCGGCCCCAGCGCCTCAGTGCCAAGGGAAGATGCTCGGCCTTCAAGTGTGAATGTCATTCAGCCATTTTGTACTTGGTCATCTGAATGCCGGCCCAGGCTGACTCTAACACATGATTAACCTTCTATATCCTAGGTACTCAATGGCTATAGCCTGAATTCTGCTCCAGTCTGCTTGCTAGTAGCAGGCAGTGTTTATGCAGCAACCTGTCCATTATGTGATTGTGTGTTTTCGTATAACATGGCTGTTGCTTACCACTCACAGGGGGTTTCTTACCAAAGGAGGTGATTTATGTGGCTGGAGTCGGTGTTAGTGGAAGCAAGGCGGCAGCTGAAAGACCCGAGCGATGTTTTCAGTAGTTTTTAAAGGGTTTCACTTTCTTTGGCGTTTGCACAGTTGTCCTAAGGCAACAAAAGGACAGCAGACAACGTTAAAAAGGGGAACATGCTGCAAAGAGGGCAGATATGTTTCTTAAGAATTATTTTTGTCAGGGATCAGATGCTACAACAAAGTATGTAGCTCACCCACATAACACTAGGTAAGTAGCATACATTGCAGATGCTTAGAGCGCACAGAGGCATGCTTGGCACTTATACGACACATACAGTGAACGCCATAAAGAAGGCCCCTTATTAGGAGGCGCTATTATTATAATAATATTGTACTCACTTTATCAACCTTGGAAATGTGAAAGTTGAGTCGTCGTGTCTGGAGTTAAATCCGCGACCTTAAGGCTGTAGCTACAGCTCCTACCTTTAGCAAATAAAGAATATACTAAAAAGGTTAATACTGCCATCTGTGCCTTTTTTGTTGTTTTTTTTACAAAAATGCAGATTTTTCATGCAACATTATCAGGAAAACGTAAATGTTATCACTAGACGGAGATTTCACTTTCTTGTCAGTTTTGAGCTTGATTATCCTAGAAAGAGAAGCTAGAGTATCTTCGTGTGAAGAAGCCATCCAGTAAAGAGGAAAAAAACTGTTCTCTTTAGTCAGTCCTGCACGACTAACAGTCACCACCGATAAGCATTATAGAATAACCCAATGATCTCTGCTTGGGTTTTGGGACATATTGTGGCATCATTCACTTGACTGTCCCATTAAAATATAATGTGGTCCTTACTGTAGATTCCCAGAACTAGGCAACTGTTTTTAGGATATCCGAGAGCCTGCCTCCAACTAGACAGAACTAGTTGTCATTGCAACTTCTCTAATGAACCCCATCTGCCACAACTTTGCACAATAGCTGAGGAGACTAAGGGGCATATTCACAAGAACGTGTGATAACCACCGCAAGTGTAGCTTAACGCAACTCCGCACATCGCAGTCCATCGCGGGAAAATAACGCCGTGTTAACGTGGTATTCCCAACACGGCGGTACCATGCGATAGACACACGAGAACGCGACAAATGAACGCGTTAAAAGCAAAGCGATGCCGCAAAGACGCGAAACCCCAACGCGAAAATAGTAGCGATGACGCCAATCGCGATACAAAAATCTGCGAAAACCAGCCACAGGCCTGCAATTCCCACGCGTCATGCGGGAAAATGCACTATAAAAACAGAAAAAAAAACACAAACAACAGCGAAGCACAATGGAGGCACCCGGAGCAAACACAGAGGACAACCAGAACCCCACAAGCCCCACGGAGGACCAGCCTGGGACCTCTGGGTCAGGGAAGGGCAAGGACAAGAAGAGTCGGAAGAAGCGGTTCAGTCCGCAGGAAAACAGGATCCTGATCACGGAGGTGATAGAACACCATCAACTACTGTTCGTCACCTCCACTGTGTCACTGGCAACTAAGAATGGAATATGGCAGACCATCGTGGACAAGGTGAATGCAGTCGGAGTGCTGAAGAGGACAATGGACGAGGTCAAGAGGCGCTGGAATGATGTGAAGCGCAAAACCAAGCTGAAACTCGCAAACAACCTGAAGGCAGCAATGCAGACTGGAGGTGGGAGCCCAGCGACACAGGAGGAGCTGGACGAGATGGAGGAAATGGTCTCCACAGTCATCAGTGGGGAGACGGTGACAGGAGTGGGGGGACCGGACACTGCTCAACATGACCTGACACAACAGCAACAGGGTGAGTAACCACCAGGGACTGGGGAACGGGGGGAGATGGGCACAATGGCACACATGCACAATTAAGCAAACCACATCTGCGGACAAACCATGCCCCAGACCCACAACTCCCACCAAGAGACCAATGCACACAGGTATGCAATACTTCAGCACTGCATAAGCACAGAACCCAGAGGCACACCGCATGTAAGGGATAAGGGCAGCGAAATCAGAGCTGCAGGGGCGAATCACCCAAAATGTGGCACACACACATTACATGCAGAGCACATCAACATTGACAACGACGTGGTACAAACCGCAACACGTCCACAACAGAACAGAGGACACAACTGGTGCCGCATGTGTGTACAAACTGGCCAATCACATTTGGCATTGCAGGGAAATGTGAGTTGACAATGTACAAGTACAAACACACATCCGTGATGTAGTCTAAATGGCCACTGTCCCCCATCAAATAGGCAGCACCCCCCAACAGTCACAATGTACACTGTCATGCAGTCTGTATGTGAACCTGTACAATGCCGCAACATACATGTGAACACGTTGTTAAACTGCGTCTCCCCTCCACATTGCAGGGGGAAATCCAACACCTCCTGCAGAGCAGTCTGAACCTCTCTTCTCTGATGACGAAGAGGACCACCAAACCTTCGACTCCGATGCCCTCCAACAGCTCGTGGACAGCCTCCGCAGCCCATTTCCAGGAGCAGGGCAGCTCCTGGAAGTGATGGAGGCACTGATGTGTCAGTGCCTCCCAGTGCGGCAGACATAACACCACCACCCACATGTGAGGGACAGGCAACAGCAGCGGACGAGGATGCGGATGAATCTGACTTCGTGGTCAGAAGGACGCAGTAGCATGCATCTCCGCCATGTGGCCTGTTTCTGCTTGGTGCTGCCCTCTGCATCATCACCTTCCACTGTCCCCCGATGCACTCTGCCACACTCACCTCGGACCTCGACATGGACTGCCATATTCTGTTTGGTCACCAATTACACAGCTATCAGACTGCGGACTGAACTCCTCCTCTCCTGCTGTCCAGGTCACTCCCTGAAGGACTCTGGCTGGCCCTTTACGGCCCGACAATGTGGAGTGGGGTTGGCATGGCCCTGTACTGCTCCAGCTGCAACACTCCCTTGAATGTGCAATAAACATTCATATTCACACTGGTGTGTCATGTCTATGATCTTTCAAGTGTGGAAGTATGGATGAATGTAGGGTCAGTGATTCCCCCTTACATCCCTGTTGCACATGTTGTGGGACTTCTGTCACAGGGTGGCACATTTCTGTTACGGGCCGGGGGTTGCCGACACTACAACAGAGACACATCCATTAGTCACTTCCTTGTCCAGCCCTGGACGGAACCGCGCCCAGAGCCCCGGGGTCATTGTTCACACCCTTACGCTGGACTGGCATACGCTAGGGTAGCCCACTCCGCTTACGCACACAGGGGGGGACGACAACGCTACATGTCCCAGGTCTTCACTGCAGGGATCTGCAGCTCACAGGTCTAGTTGTCAGCATGCCACAGCCACTCCCTCACGGCTGGTGTACACCCACACCACATCCATCCAGCACAGGCGTCACAGGACATGTGACACTGCCAATAAATAGGGCCTGGTGCACGCGCTGGACGCCATTTCAACTCTACAACTGGGTGTCTCCGTGTAGTTCCCATCTACGCATGAGGGCCTAGGGCCCTGCCACCTCACATTGCCCAGTGCCGGGGGTGACATGATGGCGTCCGCACCACGGGACTCAATCATTAAGGGTCCATGGCTGGCGGGGCACAGACTTGGTGGCACCGGATACAATGCGGCAGGCACAGGCACCCCGCCACGGGACGGTGTCTTGCGGTGCAGTGAGATAGGGGCACCTGAAATGCTGAGCGGGTGTGCAGCCTGCGATGATGCACCGTCCTGGCGGTCCGGACTGGCATGGGTTTGTGTGAGACCTGCTGGCCCGCAGTGTGGGCCTGGGCAAGGGCAGGTCGGGCCTCCCGCCACGTGGTGTTGCCTTGCGGTTCACACGGGTGTGCAGCCTGCGATGATGCCGTGTCCACAG
Organism: Calotriton arnoldi; assembly: GCA_963921515.1. Lineage (NCBI taxonomy): Eukaryota > Metazoa > Chordata > Amphibia > Caudata > Salamandridae > Calotriton > Calotriton arnoldi. The sequence continues at coordinate 538,001 of CAWUFW010000392.1, read as the reverse complement.
ATGTGGTCTCTGCCATTGCGAAATCAAGACCCAGCAACATGTGTGTGACCTGGTGGCCCGTGGCGCGGGCTGCATGATGTGGAGGGTGCCATGGTCGCGGGCCCCGGGCTTGGAGATCCCTCCGGAACGTGGTGGGCCCTCTTGGAGACACGACGATGGCGGAAGGTGAGCAGTGAGGCCTGGTTGCGCAGGGGCGGGCATTCAGCGCTGGATGTCAGGAGGGGCTGGGGTGCGCAGGGGCGGGCATGCGATGGTGGCGTGTGCAACTGTATGGACATCCTTGTCTCTGGGAACTGTTTCAGATGAGGTACCTGGGGGACTGCTGTGAATCCCGGCACATGTTTGGGTACACACCAGTGGCAGCAGGTGAGCAGTGGGGCATAGGTCCGCAGTGTCGGCACTCTCTCTCCCTCTCTCTCCCTCTCTCTCTCCCTCTCGCTCTCTCTCTCCCTCTCTCCCTCTCTCTCCCGCTCTCTCTCCCTCTCTCTTTCGCTCTCTCTCTATGATTTGATGGGCGCATGGCACTCCTTCTTATACAGATTTCTGTTTTGCAGGCTGTGACTTACTGGATGTCGTGGGACGACCCGCCATGCCTCTTCTGATTTTCAGTTTTTGTTATGTTCTGTAATAAATGTGTTATTTGGATATTATGATATGGATGTATGATTTCTCTATTTTCCGAACACACATGTATGTTGGGTGTTGTGCTTGTGCGACTTCAGGCGATTTGTTTGGTTCATGGTTTCGTGGAGTTGATGTGCGATATCTTTGTCCTGGGGGATTGTGGGAGGTGCCTGGGGTAGGGCCCGGGGGGGGGTTGTGGTGGTGGGGTCCTGGGGGTGGTGGCGGTGGGTGTTGTTGGCCTATTGGGGCTCCGGGCTGCATGATGGGTTGCTCCAGGGCATCTGTTGTTCTTCATGTGTGGCTATGGGCTGTGCTCCCTTGTCTGGTGCAGGTTGTCGTCCGACTTTACACCAGGTCAGAGCAGGTGTTAATTTCCTGCTGCTAACGCGCCTTATCCCATGTTTTGTGGTCTTATCGCAGATTGGGCTGGTCGTTGAGAATGTTGTGGAGTGGTGTTGTCGCGGCTTTTTGCACGGGAAAGCCTACTCTGCATCTCATTAGCGTTAGTTGCTGGGGTCATCTGTGGCGATGTTTTCTGCGACTGCTTTTGCAGGTAAACTGGTGTTATGGGCTGTTAGCACCAGCTTGGGAATGGGGCGATAGTTTTATCGCGGATTTGGCTGCGGTAAAGTGCCGATAACTCGGCGATGTGTCCTTGAGAATATGCCCCCAAGTGTCACAGGTTTACTGGTGATTTATCACTGTAATTAATTACCATAATGAATTTAGGCTTGTGTGAAAAGCCTGGTTAAAATTGGGGGAGTCGTGGTTGTGATATTTATCATTACTGGAGCATTTCAGTGCTTATTAGGGGACTTCCACTGTTTATTTTTTTTATAACAAATGTATTTTGTTCTCCTTAGCACAGACCCATAGCATACTCTTTACAAATAATTTTCATCTAATTTTTTAGGTCTTGCCTACGCAGCGCGCATGCGCTGCATAGGAGGAGACCTCTTGGAATCGATTAGCTTTTTCGCCCAAAAACGTGCACGCTTTGCATTGCTTTCAATGGCAACGCGTGCACGTTTGGCGTTTCCCTTGCGGGAGCGAGCTTTGGCGACATCTGTTTGTAATTATCTTGCAAACAGATGGTGCCCCTGCTCGCTCCCGCAAGGGAAATGCTGTGTGTGCTCTCGGCCGCACTCCCCCCACCCCTCCCCCATCAGCAGGCTTTTAAGTGCTTTACGTCGGGCACCATGCTGCAATACACACTTTTTGTGAACCTTTCGCGAAATTTCATGAAAGTGTGTTAAAAAAAACCTATACATCAGCCACTACTCTGGAGAAAATATTGAGCAAAATTGCTTAAAGTGAAATTACCACTTGCTTGTTCAAGTAAAAGATAGCAGTTGTGTTGTCTGTTAGAATCTGTACTTTCTCCTGTGCATGTGGCTCTGGAATGCATTTAGGGCTGGAAAAATGATTTTCAATACCAAGTAACTGATGTGCTGGAGCACCTCCTGGGCAGCGGTTTCGTGTGCTCAACAGCACATATGTGTTACGTCTGTTGCTTTGAGGATGTGGGGATAACGAAGGAGTTAAAGTCTTCCCACTTAACATATTCTCTATGAGTCACCATTTATTCTCCTTACTGATCTTGCTGCAACAAATACTTGATCCTCCCATTTTCCCGTTGCTTGCGACCGCTGGCTGTTTAGCCATTCCCGAATAGGACTCGTGTAATTTCGTGTTGGGAATCAGGAGACAGCGAGATGGCGTCATACCGAACAGTTTCATCTCTGGTCTCACCGTCAAAGATTGAGACATCTAGTAAAGGTGAGCTTGTCCTGCAGTGCCTACACTCTTGTTAAAGTAGGGTACATCTTTGTTTTCCCGGTATCCAGATCTGCCCCCAAGAAAGTGTTTCTCATTTCTGAAGTTAGGGAAGACTTTTCCCCCCAATTCACTGTGAATTGATGTTCCTCAATGGTTTTGACATTCTAATTGAGTTCTCTTGACAAACATTTAGTGACTTCCTCTGGAGCTCCTCGATACACATCTGAACCCAAACGTAAATAAAAACAGTGTACACTTGTGGTCACATAATGGGGCACTGTGAGATTACTTACAACGCCATACCCAGGCGATGCCTATGTTGATACCGACCAAGAGTAGAAACAGTTTTGTACCCCAACACTTCCGGACTCAACACTGGATGGAGGAATTATGAACAGCTAGTGAACCTAGAAGAGATTTGACAGTGCAGAAGTGCCAGTTTTGCCACTGTGCAGCACAGCATCATCCTCTAGAGGGTCGCTTACATATCCGTCATAACAAAATCAGATTTCTTTTGATTATTTTCCTCACTAACAAATAACTTTCTAAAACTAAACTAGTGAATCTCGAGCCCAACCAACAACACAAGCTGCAAGTCACAAGGCTCACTCCAATCACTTGTCCTGTTCTAGGGTTACAGTCAGCCCCCAATGTAAATTATTACATACCTCAGTATTCTTTAACACCTATCAGCAGAGGACAAGGAATTGTATCTGTTTATGTGCATCTGCAAATGCACACGTGCGCTATATATATATATATATAGCGCCTTCTTAAAGACCAGAGAGCTTACAGGCAACGCAGAACATAGCTTCAAGATTCTGAAGTCCTAGGAATCTGCCAGAGTAACACTTAGAAAACACCACTTATTCCCATTTCAACAAGCATTGGCATAGCCAATAGGTCTCGCCTTTGGGACCTTATAAGTGTTTAGCCATGCAACGGTTGATGTTGTTGCACCAAGGATATTGTGCTGCATAACTAAATACTTATAAGGTCCCAAAAGCGAGACCTATTGGCTATGCCAATGCTTGTTTTTTTAATGATGGCATATGCCCAGCACCGTGCCTGCTCTACTTGCCGCACATAGCCTTTGGCCATGTTGAGCCAAAGTATATTTAAAAAAACAAAACACAGCCTTTGGCCATACACATCAGTCTCGGGTATAGAGTTTGACCTCCAGCCATGCCCTGTGCCCAGCCATTATACCCCCAGAACCCACTGTGCACGGCCATTGCTGTGTGTAGTGTGATTTTGGTGCAGAGTGTGGTTGTGCCCATGCCATGCACCCAGCTCCGATGCCTCAAGACTAGCCGTGCTTCAAGCTCAAAATGCAAGGTGTGGCCTGTGGCCACATGGTATGACCAGCCCACATGCCCGCAAAAAACACTGGTCTAGCAGGACATAAACATATGCCAAAATCCATACTAAGTGGGCTTTGGGCATAGGGTGTGTCCCCTGCCACCCCTGCTAGTGGACCTTTGGTCCATACGTCTTGCCCCTAGATCCCAATGAGGATAGTCTCTGGGAGCAAATACCAGCTACACGACCTTTAACTGAAATGTCCTTTTGGGTAGTTATTCATTAGTGAGTTTCTCCAAAGTTTGAAAACAGCTTTTTGGATCTTGAACCATCTGAGTCAAATTAATTTGTTTCCCCTTTGGAATAAAAGGTATTTTCCCTCTAGGGACATGTCCTGAAACACCTCCCCCCACCCGCTCTATCCACCACCATCTTGCCTCTACAATGGCCCTCGAGATTTGTTTCCACAGCGGGAACTGTTCTTGATTTGCTCACATAGTGTAATGGAATTACATTTTAAATCAGAGATTCTCAAACTGTTCTTAAGGGGTTAATTTTAGAGACAGTTTAACCTATGTATGTGAACACGGTCCGTGAAACTAAATATCGATTGGATAGAACGGCTTGGAAATTTTATCTGGCCGCCATTCCTCCATGTGAATGGTTTGTGCATTATGAGCAGAGGTTGCAGGACAATGCATAGCAGAAAATGTCAACTCTAAAGACTCCTGGTGAACAGGGCCGGACTGAGAAACGAAACCGGCCCTGGCAAACTGCACGGCCAGCCCCCTGGGAAGGGTGAGGTGAGTGGGTGCTGCCGAGCTGTTTGTCAGGGCCGGTTTCGGCCGATTTTGTTACAGGGGGCCGATATTGCAGCTAAGCTGCAAAACCGGCTCCCTGTAACAAAAACGGCCCCCACCCTGGCGGCCCATCGGGGAAATGCGGGGTGCCCGCTACGGCCAGTCCGGCCCTGCTGGTGAAACTCCGAGGGAAAATGAGGGACTTCTAGGCAGGTGGACCCAGAATTACTGATTTCCCTGCTAATTTTTCATGGGAACGTTAAGGTACAATATGTAATCTCTGATAATTCCTCATCACCTGAGTTACCAGCGCCCCTAGCATCGGTTTCTCTTGGATGTGGAAAAACCACCACCAAATCCTGGGCATTCGTCGTCAGTCCTATGCTTCCTCCTGAAATAATAATAATAATAATAATAATATAATAATAATAGGTCATTTATAGAGCGCCTGGCTACCCCTGTAGGTGTGTCCCCACGCTAAAAGCACATCAGCTGGAGTGGGAAGAAGAAACCGGACTAGAGTTGATATTGCCAGGTTTTCAGGCCTCTACGAAAGGTGGGCTCAGATTTCTCTGCACGCAGTAGAGGTGGGAGTGTGTTCCAGTTTTTGGCCGCTAGATAGCTAAATGAGCGAGCTCCCATCCTTGCCTTTTTTATCCTAGGTATTTTGAGTAGATGCGCTCCTGTCGATCTTAGCTGTCGACTGGGATTGTGCGGGGTTAGGAAGTTGTGCAGGTAGCTGGGGCCTTTCCCCTGAATGCTCTGATGATAGAAGCACAGGGCTTTGAAAAGGATTCTCTTTCCAATTGGCAGCCAGTGAAGGGAATCAAGGGCTTTCATCATTGAGGCGCTTCTAGGTAAATTAAGGACAAGGCGTGCCGCCGCATTTTGGATTCGTTGGAGGCGTTTCAGGCAGCCTTTTGGCGCACCCAGATATAGGACATTCCCGTAGTCAAGTTGCGAGGTCACCAAAGTGTGAACTATGGTTTTCCTTGCTGATACTGGAAGGATGTATAAAGTTTTTTTTAGCATCTTAAGGGTGCTAAAGCATCTCCCTGCTACCTTTCTAGTTTGAGACTCGAAGGAGAGTTTTGGATCGAGCCACACTCCCAGATTCTTTACCTCTGTTTTGGGCGTAGGGACAGGCCCCAGTCTCTGGGGCCACCAGGCTGCACCCCAGATGGAGGGGGATTTCCCGACGATCATGACCTCCGTCTTGCTACCATTCAATTTAAGGCAGTTGTTTGACATCCATGAGGCCAGATCATTGAGACAGGAAGAAAACTGTAACGCTGACTCATCAGAGTCTTGCGCAAGGGTCACTACAAGCTGGGTGTCGTCAGCGTATGACACCATAGAGATCTTGTAATTGTCCATAATATCAGCCAGCGGACCGATGTACAGATTAAAGAGAGTGGGGCTCAGGATAGATCCTTGTGGAACCCCTAGACGTAGTGGCAGAATTTTGGATCGATGAGGGTGCTGTACAATTTGGAAGCTACGATCTTCCAAAAAGGACCTCATCCACTTTAGTGCTACCCCATCTAATTCGCACACCTGTAGACGTTGGAGAAGTAGTTTATGGGATACCATGTCGAAGGCGGCACTTAGGTCCAACAGGACCAAGGCCACCGTCTGACCAGCATCCACCCGTCTCCGTATAGACTCTGTTGCAAAAAGGAGTGCAGATTCAGTTGAAAAGGATGCTCTAAAACCTGATTGTGTAGGATGTAGAAGGTTGTGTGAGTTGATATGCATCACTAATTGTTTATTCACAACCTTCTCTGCGATTTTAGAGATGTAGGGGAGCAGAGAGATGGGGCGGAGATTATCCAGTAGCTCGGGGTTAGCTGAGGGTTTTTTTTTTTAGAGGTATGACAGTCGCGTGCTTCCATGACCTAGGGACCTCTCCACATTTAAAGAATGCGTCTATTAGTTGCTGTATAAGAGGTATTATCAATTCAATGCCCTCCCTTATTCTGTTGGGTGCCGCTGGATCGGCAGGGGAGCCAGATTTGATTTTTAAGGCCACTTCCTTGAGCTCTATCGCGGGGGGTGAGAAACTCCCTCAAGGGTGGGAGACCCAGCTCAGTAGATTCCTCTTCTAGTTCGATAGGGCAATTTCGGGCTTTCTCCGGGAAAGAGTTATATATGTCAGATATTTTTTGAAGGAAGAAATCTGCAATCAGATTGCACCGCTCCTCAGAGCTGACAGGTGTAGTGAGTGTTCTCTCAAGAGATTAAATCTCTTTCAGAGTGGCAAACAGTTCCTTGGATGAGTTTTCTGCCATATCAATGTTCTCCTTATAATACACAGAGCGCCTCTTTTTGAGTAGTGAGTGATACTTGTTTTGTGCTGTTTTCTAAGCTTCCTTGGATTCTTTAGAGAAGGCTACCCTCCATTTACGTTCTAGACGCTTACCGCCTGGTTTAGCACTTCTCAGCTCTTCATTGAACCAGGGCGCTGATTTAGACCCTCTCTTAGGGGTCTTAGTGGTCCAGGGGGCTGCCTCATCAAGTGCTTCCGTGATCCACTTCTCTACTGAGGCATTGGCCAGATTAATGTTGTTACTTAGTAGAGGTGGATTTTTCTGAAGTGCACTGGAAAAGCTCTCGCAGTTAAACCTGGACCAGTTCCTACGCGGGAGGGTAGGGTCTCTGTTTTCTATAGAGCGTGGTTTAGGTAAGGGTATGCGAAATTCTATGAGGTGGTGATCAGACCATGGGACAGGGGTCGGTTGCTCTACCACCAGGTCAGGATGGTTCGAAAAGATGGGGTCCAGCAAATGGCCCGCACAGTGTGTTGGTGCCATAGATTTTAGTTCTAGTTGTAGGCTGGCCAGTTCTTTGCGTAAGTTTGTACCTCAGGCTTGAGGTGATCCTCCATGTGAAGATTTAGATCACCCAGAACCATAAAGTTAGTATATTTAAGGGCGAATTGCGTGGCCAGATCCGCAAGATTAGTTGTAAAATCGGTAGGCAGCCCAGGTGGGTGATAGATTAGAAGACCACTCATAGTAGAGTCATTTGCCCTCTTCAGGGTAAAATGGGCCGCCTCGGCACTTTCTAATTGAACTTTATCTAGAGTGCAGTTGAGGGATAGGTGAAAAACTATGGCTATTCCACCTCCACGCCTTAGCGTGCGATCTTGTCTGAGTATGCCATAGTTATTTGGGAGTGCTTCTAGTATGTCAGGGGCGGAATCCTCACTGAGCCAGGTTTCAGTGAGGAACATGGCATCAGGCTACTTTGTGAACACTGTCTATGATGTAACCCAACACTTGTGTCAGTGGTTATAACATTTTCATGATAGAAAGGATGTTTTCTTTCTGTTCAGTAAATTGCATTTAAGTACTTCCAAAAGCACTTCCTTTAGACTATTATTTGGATGTTTGCACAATCTGAGCCAGATTGTCAATTTTGCAGCAGTGTACAGCTGAGGGGTGACTACTTAACTTTTGCTAATTGTAGGGTATGCGTTACCCATCTTGTCTGGGGGTTTGATTGTTTCATCCATTTTCATCTTGAAACAATAATATTTTGCTAAAATCTGCAATGCATACATCAGATAGTGGATTACATGGCATGTGCGGCAAATTCATTTTACTGTAGAAAAAGGTGCGGCCATGGAATCAATTTTTATAATGGCGATGTGTTGTGCCTTCTTGGTATCTTATGCATTTACCCCACAGTCTTGATGTTCCCTGCTGCTCAGCCAGTGAGTGAGGTCATTGGATGGTTAGATTAGATTAGATTAGAAGTTTATAAAGCGCCTGGTTACTCCAGATGGAGTGTCCCCGCGCTAAGAATTGTTCCTCATCGTCAGTAGACAAAGACGCCACCACCGCAACACGATTAAGTGGTCAAGGATTGCCTGAAAAAACACATTTTTAGCTTGCTACGGAACAGCACTTCTGAGGTCTGCATCCTAAGATTAAGCGGCAGCCGATTCCACATTTTTGCTGCAAGAAAACCAAAAGATCTTCCTCCCAAACGTGCTCTTTGAACTTTCGGTATGGTCAACCTTGCAGTTCCAGAAGAACTAGGTTCCTATTAGCCCTATAAGGTTTAATCAAAGGGAACAGGTATCTAGGGCCTTTCTCCTTTAAGACTCTATGGCAGAAACATAGAGTTTTAAAAGTCATTCTGTCCTGTACAGGGAGCCAGTGTAGTTCTACAAGAGCCGCCCCTAAAGGGGAACGTCTTGGAATTTTAAGTAACAGACTGGCCGCAGTATTCTGTACCCTCTGCAACATTCTCATTCTGCCTTTGGTAGCTCCAAGATACAGAACATTGCAGTAATCCAAGCGGGAAACAATCACAGCCTGGATGATGTTTTTTTTAGCTGCCTGTAGTAACAAATCTAGGATTTTACGCAGCATTTTCAAGATGCCGAAACAAGTGCCAGCCAGGGATGAAATTTGTTCATCAAAAGACAGTGTAGTATCAAACCACAACCCTAGGCTTTTTATCTTAGGTTTAGGGACCGGGATCAGACCTAATTCAGGAGGCCACCACGCATGGGACCAGATAGAAGGTTGCTTGCCTACCACCAAGATGTCGGTCTTTCCTGCATTTAGTTGCAAACAGCTACATTTCATCCTGTTAGCTAGATTCACCAAACATGCTCTGAGCTTAGGAGCGGCCTCAGCTTCATTCTGTTCCAGAGTGATAATCAGCTGAGTATCATCCACATATTATACCAACTTCAGGTTGGAATGTTGAGAGTGTTTGTGCTTGGATGAGTGGACAGTTGGATTGTGAAGGGCTGAGCTGCTCCTGGTGGGGCTTTACCTGCTTTACCTGTAACCTGATCTAAACCTAATAAACCTACATCTTTTATAACCTACAAGACTACACCCTTGAGTGTAACATCATGTCTTTCATGCTAACATTAATCCTAACCCCACCCCTGAGCCTTGCCCAGTTTCTGCATTGAAACCTGTATCCATTGCACTTAGAGCCATACCCTGCCTAATACTGAGTTGGGACTTGCACTCAAAACCAATGTATGCAGGTGTAGAGAAACAATGTGTTATGTGTGGTTTCTGTTGGAATCGAAATCCTGTTATTCACTGCCATGACTTAACAGTGAAAAACAAATGTTCCACTGCTGTGATGTCACTAGGAGAAGCACTTGCTTCCTGGGTGTTCCTTTGTCTCGCTCAGGTCGCCAGAGACCCGAGCGAGACAGCAAAATGGTGAGTGGTGGGTACCTGCCTTTCACCACCTCTCCTGCTTCTCCACAGATCGGAGGGTGGCAGGTGAATGCGAACAGCATGCTGTCCATGCCAAAGGCCATCATCTCCTGTCAGTGTGGGTCTCTGCAGACCTGTGCTGGCAGAAGGAAAGAAGCTGTGCTGTCCGGTGGCTTTCAGAGACCCGCAGGCAGCACAGTGCCGGTGTGAGAGCAGGGAGCATGGCTTTGCCTCCTAACCCAAATATAGGAAAATACCTAGTCTCCGTGGTAGTGGGGTGGGTGGCAGGAGGCCAAGTATTTGTTTTTTAGACTTTGGTGGGAGGAGGCTAAATGTTGAGGGTAGTGTGAGTGAGTAGCAGGAGGTCAGATATTTCTTTAATTTTGGGTGACGGAGATAAATGTAGACGGTGGTGGGGGTCTGTAGGCCAGGTATTTTTTTACTATTTGGCAGAGGCGGGTAATATCCAGGTTGGTAGTGCGGGTGGGAGATAGAAGGCCTGGCATTATTTTTCAATTTGGGTGGGGAAGGATTCAATGTAGAGGGAGGTATGAGTAGGGGGAGGGGGAGGGAAAACCATGATGCATGCGTCCCTCTGCCCGTGCGTAGATTTGGAAAGCAAGGAGCCGATGGTTTTGTTGGCATATATAATATAACATTATAGATGGGTAAGGATTGAATTATAGGGATGTTTCTCACCACAGGGTTCTGAGTGACATCATAGACAACTGTGGTTTCACTCTCATTGTCTTTTGATGTCACTCAGAACCCAGCGCTGAAAAGCTTCCCTGTTATCCACTGCTACCTATCTAATATTATTGGTCATTGTGAATGCAAAAAAAATTACCTGAGGGCCCTCCTCATTCAGAATTGGGGATGGAAGAATGCCTTGTGGCTAGTGGCCAGATGCTACTGGAGTGCGGAAACTGGATGTAGGGCAAGGAAGAACTGAAACACAACATTAATCTGTTTGATCAATTTGTATACAAATGATAGCTCATGTTGAATGCTACATTTCTAAGGTGGGCTCCAAAGGTGTTCACACAAACTGTGAGGCTACAACCAATCACATGGAAATTGTGTATTTTGCACTTCGGAAATGCAAGGCCACTAATGTGCTGGAACTGACAATTTCACTCTAAAACACACAGAAGCCCAAATCGCAATAACACAAGACGGTAAGCTAGGAATGTGCAAAAATTGACTCTTTTAGGCTGCGCTTCTCAAAACACTGGTACACTTTTTATACTGTGTCATGCACATGGCAAAAAAACGACAGACAGGGCTCACTCCCTGTAAAATAAAGAGTTCCTGATTCACTAACTTTGCTGTCATGTATGCTTTAAGGTGTAAGCCAGGAGTATTCCTCGCTTCCTCCTGAAATTCATGAGAAAGCTAGGAGTGCTACAAGAGTTAGTTGCACTTACTCATACCCTAATCTTTGAGAATTGGACCCTGAATCTTTTAGCCCTTCACATGATAAAATGTCTCAGCATAAAATTTTAGAACACCACGCATATCTTTAAAATGGTAACACAAATTCCAACTTACTAATAAACGGGTCTGTTAGGCGATACCTCGTAGTCCAGTTCACACAGGTGATCAGGGTTGAATGTTACTTACGCCAAGGCTCACCATCTCAACCTGCCACTACATCCACAATTAAAGTATGCAATTTATTTAACTATTACTTCAACACCACTATATGGATTGCATATGTTTATTGACTCTAATCCTAAAAATATCCCTTATTAATCATGATCCAAAACTTAAATCTAAATCTACCTCCTACCCTAAACCTTATCAAGCCAAATCCTAAAATTAACGCTACCCTTAACCTGAAACTTAATCCTAACTCTATGACTAACCCTAAAACGAAGCCTAAAACTCCAGATAACTCTTGCCTAAAATTAACCTTAAGGCTAACTCTACTGCTTACACTAACCTCTAAACGTACACTTCTACTTACTTTATTCATTGAAGTGGTGTTCTTGGGAAGGGGTATTTTCAATGAAGTGGTGGCCTGATGCAGATTAATCGAAGGAGTGAGCGTGTACCATAAACATATTCCCCTTATTAAGGTTCCTTGGCTCACGTTTGTTACCTAGGGCAAAACAGCAAATGTAAATGTGTGAGGTGTGTTATGTGTAACAGCACAACCAAAAATGCAATTAATAAATAAACTAAAGATCCAAACTAAGTTTAGCTAAAAAGATAATTCCTACGTATATAAAATGATTAAAATGTTACGAACAGGATCAAAGGATCAAACGTTAGTATGAAAATTAAATTAATTTAAAAAAGGGGAGAAAATCGGAAAAGAATAAAAACAGAAAATGAAAAAATAAGTCCTTCATTGAAAACGTCCACTAAGGGCAGCAGGCTCAGCTTTAGGCATGGGCGAGCTGGACCCATGCCCAGGGAGCCAAGTTTCAGAAGAGAGCACTGGGCTGGCCTCGAAAACTGCTTTAATCCATTTATTTTTATTACAGGCCGCTAGCACGTGTTCTTTCTCACCAAGCGCCGCACAAATGTTCTCTCTCCTTAATATTCCTCTGTTTTCTTCCCTCTCCACTTCACATTTGCCCCCTCTACCCCCACCTTTTGCCTCTCACGTCTAATTTAGCATCTGAATAGGTGATTCAGGTGAGGGGCGTGAGGCCTGAAGTGTGAACATAGAAGCCCTCTACCCCCTATCTCCTACTAGCATCACAAGCAGCAGGGAGGAGGCAGATTAGGATAGTGGCAGACTTTCCATAGCTCCCACCAACCAACTACATTACTCTTTAAACATCCCCTCATCCACTGTTAGACTATTAGACGGCAAGTTGAGAGTTGTATGTTCCTAATATGCTTATTTTCCTCATGCAGACACAGTGGGTACAACAGTGTCAAGGAGTAGACCACACTTCTCTCATGCATATGAAAAAGGTGTAGCACAGCAGAAGCACTATTAACACGTGTAATAGTAACTCATCTTCTATACATCACTTAGAAAAGGTTCTAAGGCTACAAGGCCCTCCATGACCTAGGACCAGAATACATCAACCATCGACTGAACTTCCACCAACCCTCCAGACAACTACGCTCCGCATCCCTCATCCTCACACACACTCCCCACATCCACCAAAGCTACAGTGGAAGACGATCCTTCTCCTACCACCAAGTCCTGGAATGACCTTCCCCTTCACCTCCCTACATCATCCTCCCTACCAGAATTCAGAAAGGGACTCAAGACCTGACTCATGAACTGATCCCAGCAAGAACCTAGCGCCTGGATACCCTCAAGGATGATTAGCCATGCTCTACAAATCTGAGTTGATTGATTGAAGTACAACAGACTGGGGAAATAGAGGACAACAGGGGCGGGGGTCCAGGTAGGGGACCACACAACCTTGTTGGGCCCCAGTGGCCTATCTTGCAAAATTTGGTGTGATTCGCAAAAGTTTATCAGTCAGCATTAAGTGCCAAAGACAAATACACATATAGTGATTGTGGATGACCCAGATTGGTGTCAACCTTGAATCCTAGCTTGAACCTAGGAAAGGTCTTAAAAAGGACCCGAGTTGGACCAAAGGCAGGTCAGGACAGCAGGTATCTCTTTTTCCTCTGCTCCCTCCTACCTTGTGCCTTTCTAGCATCTTGACTTGTCTTCAGCCTTTCCTCCCGGTCTATTCTATTTTCTTCCCCTTTAGTTCTTTATTTCGCCTGATTTTCACATATCTCTTACTTCATCTCCACCCTTTGACCTTTCCCACTTACCACCAAGACTATTCCTGACAGTTTCTAACGTCATTCTGATGAGGATGGTAACAATCAAGGTAATGCTTTAAATGGGCCAGTACTGAGTCCCAGCACTTTTTTTATTTTGTGAGGGAGAGTACCTGCACTTCTCAGGAGTGACGTAATACTTTTAATTGGAGAGTACAGGCACTTCTCACAAACAAGCAGGTACTCTGGTACAAGGTACCTCCACTTCTATTTTTCCATTTCAAGCACTGAATCAAGGGAAATTTATAAGGCACAGCTGTTGCTCAAAAAGGTGTCCTGACGCGATTATGGCCAGCAGATTTTCAAAGTTCAACTCCCTACAAAGTTAGAGCAACGTTTTTAGTTGCTTACAAAAATGAAGATAGGGCAGATAAGCTAGACTGAACACAAAGAGAAGGGGGCATAGTAGTTTTCCAGTGCTTAGAAGCCAGACTCATTTACACTTTATAGCAGTATAACAACAGACACATTTCAGCCTAAACAATAGAGCAGAGACAAAAATGTAGATTTATAATAATAATAATATTCAAAATTATATCTCTGAAATCAGATTAGTAGAATGAACAAAAGTGCGCTTGAAAAACAGTGAAACAGGTTTTTGTACCGCTGCTACAGACCTGAAATGAAAAAACCTTAGAGGTGAGCCTTTCTTTAGGTAAATGTTTACACTGGACAGGAATGTGAGCGCTGGGATTGAAATAAACATGGCGGCAGGAAGCAGTCTCGCTTTGGTTCCACACACAGAAGCGTCTGTTGTTTGGAAAGAGGGTTTCATGGAGATGTATTTAATAGCATTCCAGGTGCAGCCTCGCCCGGGTCCATGCGGCGGTGGTGGAGCCACAGACCCCACAACAAAATTCAGTTAAATGGTGCATTGAAGGTTATAGCAGACAGAGTTGTATGCGGGAAGTCATGAATATCAGACAGCAGAGGTCTGACTAAGAGCACAGATGCAACATGTGCACTCGGGAGTCAAGTTGCACTTCTAAATCACATGGCAACATGTATTACCTTCTAATATGACCACCTAACCCGAGCATCATGCTGTGTGTTTCTTAAAGATCTCAGCGTGTGTGCACAATATCCCTCCCCAGATTAAATAAAATTGAATGATAATGAAAAAAACGGTATTTAACACACTGCAAACAGGATATAAGCAGGCACAGCAGATAATGTTACAGTTTGGTAGACCTCTGCCCGTGGGGTAACACGCGGGGAGCACTGGAATAGCAAACAGGGCTCATGAGAGAATTGTGGACTCTGCTGAGTAAAGTATAGGGGGTCTAGCTCTGGAAAAGAGGAGGTTGTCCGGATTGGATGTGCCTTCACTGTTTTCAATGTTCATCATTTTCATTCGGCAAGAGGGTGGACATTCACTTGAAAATGACCTTAAAGTGAGAGCGCAGACTGACTTGTTATAAGGTGATAAGTTGGGCAGTGTCCACTGTGTTCACCTTGGTAGGGGTTGCTCTTCTCTTTTTACCCACGCTATCATTCCTTCTCGGGCCTTCTGCCTAGATCTGGCTCCTATTCATGGAACTCGGTGCCAAGAGGTAGGGATGGAATAGTGGGTTGATCAATCTTCCAAAACGTACTGTTTTGTTTTGCAGAACTTGTATAGCTCTTACTTACCACCCTATTTGGGGGCCTCAAAAGCAGGTAGATTGTTATCCGTTTGCAGGTCTTTTTATTCTGTGACCAGGTATCATCTCAAATTGGTGGATACCCACCTCAGCTCTCACCAATTCTATTTTTATATATTTGGAAAACTATGGGGCATATTATCAAGAACGGCGTTAAAATTATCGCCGGTTTAGCGGCAGAAAACTGCCGCTAAAGCGGCGATAATGGGCTTGATAATATGCCCTGGAGAATTCCAATAGAAGCCCATGTTCACACCAGAACATGGACTTCTATTGGAATTCTCAAGGGCATATTATCAAGCCCGTTATCGCCGCTTTAGCGGCAGTTTTCTGCCGCTAAAGCGGCGATAATTTTAACGCCGTTCTTGATAATATGCCCCTATGTCCTCTGCCTATAAGGCACTAAACATTGGGTAGCGAGGAGAAATCAGCACTCATTATTCGTCATGGTTTTTAACCACACAAGAATCCAGATGGTGTAAGGCCTTCGTTTACACCGGCAGCCTGACAGAAAACATATGACACCTTCAGAGATTGGGCCAAGCTCTCAATCCCTGGAAACCTTACTTTCTGTGAGTGGACAGGGTAAAAATAAATAGTTACACAGACTCAGCCCAACAGTCACAGGTCTTGTGTATCAAGGCGCAAGCAGGGCCGTGAGCTAAGTGCCCGCATTATACTGGGCTTGACTGTTGGAATACAATTACGAATTGTTTAGAACCCTGAACAGTGTTGTCAAAAATTCATATTTAATTTAGTTTTCCACCTGAATGAACATCCCCACCTATCGTAACATTTAGCAGCCTTCTTAGTTTTCAGCTTCACCCTAGCTATTGTGGGTGTGGGGGTACCCCGAAATTCTAAACACCCAAAATTCTATCTCAACCAAAATGCCCATATTCACTTTTTCGGCAACAGTGTTAACCCTCAATTTCATGAGGAAAAGTGGCCCCATGTTATGGCATCTACCAATGCATCAAAAATCATAAATACAATATATTACATAAATGGGCCCACTCAATAACTGGATTCTAGATCAACAGGAAAGTAAAAGGGTTTTATTGGAAAATTCATAAGTAGTACAGAGTCAAAGCCACGAAGGCTCTCAATGGCGGGGCAAAACACAGAAATGCAAAATCAGAAATTATTTTAATTCGCAAGCGGTCTGCAAAATCAGGAGATTAACAGATGAAGGGGTTTTATACATCATTTTCAAATATGAAATTACAAAAACTGCAGAATCACTGTGGTGTGAGCAAGTGTATCATTTGATTAGCAAAACAGAGCACATGAAAAATAAACATCATATTGCCTTATCACCTAAGCCCTATCCCATTACATGAGTAATTATTCAGACCCTCTATGTTAATGTTGCCCGGAGATACTAGAACAAACTAGATACATGAACAGTAATGTGTCATATGAATGAATAGGGCACAGTGAACCCGCAGAAGGACATTAAAACTATAGTTTCAGGTAGTGGCTGAGTCAGGGAAGGTTACTCGAGAGCAGAATAAACAATGACAGTGGAAATAAAGCAGTACCTCTCAGCTTGACTGTGCATTCAGAATTTGCGAGGAGAGACATAGGAAGAGGGGGAAGAGCATGAGAGACAGGGGTGACTTTCATCTCGGAAAAGATGGTATTTATAACTAATTTTGCCTTAGTTAACACATGGAGCAGCGTACTTTTACCTCCACCCTTACATGTCACACACGTGCAATATATATGTACACTTAGCACCATATATTCTGTGTGTTTAACTTTATTTTAATGACAAGAGAAGAATTAAAATGTATTACTGAATTGCATTCACTGCATTACATAATGTAAGCATGAATTCATTTACATTTATATTGCTGCATTTATTTTGAAGTTAAACATTCACATATAACCATGTAATCAAAGTGCACATTTTAGTGTTTAACAAAGCTAATTTAGCTACTTCTGAATTTGAAATGGATTTAGTTGCCTTGCATGATCTCTCCTCTGCAGATGTGGTTCCAAGGCTTTATTAGCTAGAGAAAGGAGTACTATGTATTAGTGATAGCGAGGCCTGAGAAGAAAATCTTGGCAGAGACATGAAGAGCTAATAAGCTAAAGAAGGTTTCTATTTGCCGCATATCAGTAACAGTTTACTACCCAAGGTCGTGTGAATGTCCAGTTTTCGTGGGATGAGAAAATCTGGAGATGCTGCCACTGCACACGTGAAGTGCAATTCTATTGGTTCCTGGAAGGGTGGTGTTAGTATTGAATGATGAGAATGTATCTGTGTGTTTTAATTAATCTATACACTGTTAGAGGTTAGAGCAGATCCCTTTAGACTTTGAGAGTTACAGACCTCTTTGCTTGCCCTATTCTTGAAAGTGTATAGCTATATGCGAAACACTTGTCCCCTTCTAAAGGTTTTCTACTGAAATCCTCACTATGCTGACACCTATCTGCTTCACCGTCCTATCTATTAACTTTCTTTGAGATTTTCCTTGAACCATCCCCAATCTAACTTGAGCCCTGTTTAGATGACTTTAAGTCTTTTGCCATTTGTACTTATGTGGCTGTGCGTGTCACATATTGATGCTATTGCACTGGATTTACTTTGTCGACTAACGCCTCCTTTTGAGTTCTGTATCTAAACGATGCTTCATTTGCATTGATTTGAATTGACTACTAATTTGTAATAAAACTACTTGACTTTAGTTACTGATTCTTGGTCCTTATTGTGTGGCCAAATGGGTTACACGAATTTGAATTGTTTTGTTGAATGCTATCTCTGTTTACTCCTCAGTCAACCACAAAGGTCTGCCAAATGAAATTTGTAACTGCGTGTCAATGCACCATCAAGGTGGTAGCAGAGGATGGTTGGTTACTGAGGTAAAGAGAGTTAGAATATCCCATTCTGAATTGGCCCAAACCCAGTCTGAGTTCCTGAAGCCCATGTCTTGCGTCAGACGATTCGTGGAGCTCCAGCAGTTCGGGGGACACGTGTAACCGCAGAGGAGTGAGTATTAATAGGGTTGCGCGTTGCTATTGCTTATCTCTAGCTTGCCGTGTTATGTGGAGATTGTGTGGCATGATACAGTAATGTTTTGAGTTGTCATGTGAGTGTAGCGCTTGGTGTAAAGAAGTTAAAGTTGTTATCAGGCTTGACGTAGCCTAAGATCCCGGAATGATATTAAAAAGTGCAGAATACACTATATTGTAATTGTCTGCTTAGTTTTGTGGTGCTTGTTTGTAGACGTCGGCAACAGCACAACTGAGATAGAGACATTTATCTTTGTGTGAGAGTACGGTGGGGTTGGATCCTAGTGCACAAGGAGAATCTGTATCAATCCGGGTGATTCTCACTGGTCGAGGTTTCACTCGAATGTGTATCTGAGCAAGTCGGAAAGTGTTGCTCCGAACCATTTCTTGTATGATTGAATACTATACATTTCTTTAGTGGAGCAGACAAAGTTGTTTGTTGAAGTTGCTTTGTGCTTTGCTTTGCATGCTAAGTGCTGAGAAAAGTGCCTTCGTGAAATTGTAAAGGAAGGTGAACTGCTGCAAGGAGTGAGGTTGACATCACAGTGTGTCGCGCTGGGATTGGTTGGTTAGCGTTGAGCCGCGCTGATATTGGTTGTCTATGTCATAGAGTGACGCGCTGTTATTGGTTGCTGACGCTGAGCGAGAACTGTGGGTAGAGAAATGTATTTCCTGGTTTGAGACTAAAATGTTGATTGCAATTGTTGATCCTATTGTTGAAAAATGAAATTTTTAAGGTCGTATGAGATCTGTTCAGAGGACATGCGAGAGTACCTATTAGAGAGGGAGAAGAAGCACCACCTGAAGGTACGCAGAATCATTATATGACTATAAATGTGGGCCTTCACACATGTATTTGGCTTAACCAATGGCATAAAATCACTGCGAAATAAGGTGCATTGATGTTTCCACAATGCGGCACATTTAATTTGCGAATCATTGAAAATATGAGAAGGATACTATATGAAATGAAGCCACCTCCTAGATCTGCACAGTACGAAGCACTTAATGCTTGGGAGCGAGCAGCTCATGATAGGCAGAAGGAAAAATATCAGGGAAGAGCCCGAAAGGCAGTGAGTACTTAAGCTGATGCTAGGTGGGATGCAGAACAAAAGAAGTGGAAAACTGATATGATAGAGGGAGTTAGACTGTACCCTGTATTGGCAAGCGAAGAAACAGAGAAAGGAAAGGAAGAAAAGAAGAAGAAAAACAGAGGGAAAAGACAGACAATGTGGAGAGTGAGGACGCAGCCTGAAATAGCGATTCTAGTGAAGATCTTTTGAGTGCATTGTTGTCAGAGCATCCACCTCCATACAATGAGGCCGAATTAGAGTGGTGCAGGTACCAGTGGAAACTCAGGAGTAGCTACCACAACAGTGAACACAAATCCTAATTAGATTGGCGAGAACACAGGTAGTAATACTCCCATTAACCCTAATGTTTTGAATGCCCCAGATGCATTTACTGTCCCAGTTACTATTGGGCCCATAGTTTCTCTGTATAAGCCTGGATCGACATGGAACACAACACATAATTTGGGAGTTCCTACTGAAATGGGTGCCACAGGCTCCTATGGACCCGGGAATGGGAGGATATACTCAAATTCCTTTTGTCCCAACACAAGTGAGTATCCCTTGTAGTGCAAGTGCAGATCCCATCATGAACCAGACAGGATGCACCCCTACTGGCGGATTTGCTCAAAGGTCACTAAATTCTGACATATCTATTTGGACTTCACCTACGAGTGTTAACCACAGTACTCCCAGAGAAGGGATAACGTTGAATGCCCCTGTAGCGCAGAGGGTGGTAGAGAGAGCTCAATAATTTGATAATTGGCTTATGCGTTTAGTTGAAACCGCAAGAGAAAATGCAAGTTCAGGACCAAGCAAAGAGGTAATTCAATCCCCAGTGAGGGAAAGTGCAGTGGATGTGGTGAAGTTAAAGCTAGAACTAGTCAAAATGATCATTGGAAACCTTGATTTGTCCCAATTAGATTAGTAGAATGAACAAAAGTGCGCTTGAAAAACAGTGAAACAGGTTTTTGTACCGCTGCTACAGACCTGAAATGAAAAAACCTTAGAGGCGAGTCTTTCTTTAGGTAAATGTTTACACTGGACAGGAATGTGAGCGCTGGGATTGAAATAAACATGGCGGCAGGAAGCAGTCTCGCTTTGGTTCCACACACAGAAGCGTCTGTTGTTTGGAAAGAGGGTTTCATGGAGATGTATTTAATAGCACTCCAGGTGTAGCCTCGCCCGGGTCCATGCGGCGGTGGTGGAGCCACAGACCCCACAACAAAATTCAGTTAAATGGTGCATTGAAGGTTATAGCAGACAGAGTTGTATGTAGTACATGTGTAAAGATGTTACCAGAAATGCAGGACATGCTCATGAAAGGTTATCAGAATTAGCTCAGAAGTATGAGTTCAATTTGACTAGGATTTTTTTCAGAAGAGTTACAGTGTATGCTTTGATGAAGATGACATAACTAGCACGAGAACTTCAGCAATTAGACTGCAGATTAAGCAACTAATTAGTAGCATGTGAAAATAGAGTGAGCTAGATAAATGGGAAGGTAGATGGGTGAAAAGGAAGAAATACAAGAAACCTAGAGGAGAGCCACCTCTGTCCACAGTGGAGGGACTGCATTTCCGTTAAGGGACGTGCCTGGTGGAAGTGATGTCCATGTACTTTGGAGTATAAGTGATCTTGTGCCTTTTTGAAATAATTGTCCCAAATTTACAGAGAAGCCAGTGGAAGGGTATACACAAGTTGAACGATTTGTGAAGATTTCAAAGGTCTTGTGGGTGGATATGAATACCTTCTTTGATACTGTGGTACCGAGTGATTTGTGGACAGAATATGAGGTGGCTACAGAATGGCCAGAGAAAGGAACTCCAGGAAATGAAGAGACAGGTGCTCCGTCACCGTCGGTGATGAAAAAGTACCAATAAAGGATGAATATTTTGAAAGCGAAAATACCAGCTAAAGAGAATGCTGGAAAATGCTCGTTATTGTCTGCAATCCATAGTGTATGTCTCAAAATGCTATTTCCCGCAGCCCTCATCCTGCGGCGGACGTTAATCCTTGTGAGTATAATATGTTTGCCTAACCAGATGTATTCATGAAAATGTTAATAAAAAAAAAAAGAAGAAAATACCAGCTAACGAGAGTGATTGGGTCAAAATTGACAGGATGACCTAAGAGCCCAAGGAATCAGTGCATGCCTATTATGAAAGATTGTTGCAGGTGTTTAAACAGTACAGTAGGATGGAAACTCAAGAGCCGAAGGATATGGGAAGCTTTGTGTTTCTGTTTCTGACAGAATTGAGACATAAGGTTGGCTCAATGATTCAACAGCATTTGATTTGTTGGCAGAATAAATCAGTAGATTAAATTTTGAGGTACGCAAAATGCTGTAGTGATGAAAAAGAGAGGAAGCAGTTGAAATAGAAATTGATGGTGGCACAGATGAGAGCCGCACAGAGGGGAAACCCAAGTCAACCTTTTGTGGGAAAGGTTGGTTCTATGCAAGGAGTGTATCAGAAGGGAGATCTTATGATGCAAGCTGGAAATGGGTTCCCTCAACAGGGTAGAGGTCGTCGTGTTCCAATTGACCCGAGTACTGGGATTGATTTTTTTTTCAACCAGATTTTATTGTGTTTTTCCATAATTGCTTTTGAACATCAACAAAGCAGTGCATAATGTTAGTGACTGTATTTGTACATGTCCGGTTCTATAATCCCAAAGCGTATAACTATTACAACTCTCCCTCCTTTGAATCACAGCCGCTTCTTAGATCAAGTCTAAATGGTGTATGTTTATGTAATGGAGCACTTCCATGGTCGTCCTCTCTATTGCTTAGTCGTCTATGCTGGGAGGGTGTTCGGAGGCACTATTGGTCTTAACGATGTCAGGGCCGGCTCGCCTCTTCCTCGTCCCGTCGAGGGGGCCCACGAGGAGTTTCCCCCTTCCGTTTCTCGGTCGTCCACTCGTAGCACATCAACCAGTCGCCCCCATGCCCTTGACTTGTCTAGTGTGCCTATACCTCGTCTTGCTTCTAGTAGGAGTGTTCTCCCTTCTGAGCTGGTCCATTTTTCAAATTCCTTTTTCCACGCCCCTATCCTCGGCCCTCTAGGTGACTTCCAATTTCTAGTGATCTCTCGCTTAGCCAGAACATAAACAAGATCCTGAAATGTCCCGTCACTTTTGTCTTGGCCGTGTGCTGGAACCAAACCAGCAAGCAGTGTCCTGGGTTTTGTGGTATCTCCTTCTCTGTGATGGTTGCCACTATATGTATGACCTCCATCCAGAATGCATACAGGATGGGGCAGTCCCAAAACATGTGCATTATATGTGTTTCTCTTTCCCCACATCTGGGGCAGGCTGCCGCTTCATTCTGAAAATATCTTTTAATTCACACCCGGGTAAGGTATGCCCTATGCAGAACATAGTAATTTATTAGTTTAAACCGTGCATTTCTGGAGACCTTCGGGGTCCTCTCCAATATGATCCCCAGTCTACTTCAGGGATTGATTTTCCCAGGTCCTCCTCCCATTGTAGGTGCAGTTGCTCCAGAGGTTTTTGAACATCGCGTCGTATCGCCCCGTAGAGGCAAGAGACCATTTTAAGCCTGCCTGCTGACAGCGCTACGTAACAACAACAGTCCAATACTCGTGGTTTTGCACGCCCCGCGCCCCAGTGCTTTCTCACTGCAAGGGTGAGTGCAGTAGGAAATGCCCGCGGGGAAGGTCAAATTCTGTCTGGAGATCGTCAAAAGGAAGCATTTTGGCATCTCGGAAGAGGTCGACCATCTCTCTCACTCCTGCCTCCTCCCAATCCTCTAGGCCCTTCCAGTTCCCCCCATATGGCAGTTGCTGGAGCAGAGCCATAGGCATGTCGGGATAATATGGGGCTTTGCAGTTAACTCGTTGCAAGTATCTGGCCCAGCATCTAATCACTACCTTGGTTTCTGTTGTGTCTCCCTCTGAATTCCTCCTCCGTATGCGCAGCAGTATTTTTGCAAGATCCGAGTACCTCGGTCGAATGGGGGTAGCGTTCTATTGGGGTTACTCCTGGCAGCCAGCCATTGGATCAGCCAGTTAAGCTGCGCCGCTATGTAATGTGTTTCAAAGTCCGGGACTGCTGTGGAGCGCTGCATCGTGGCCAATGCCACTCGCCTGCGGCCTGTTCCCCATACAAACGAGATAATCAGCGAGTCCAAGTCCCTCAACATCGCACGGGGATCCATAACGGGAGTGTCCCGAAAAAATATAGCAGGCGTGGCAGTGCAACCAACTTCAGAAGGGCCACACTGCTGGCAACTGAGATTGATAGAGTCTTGCAAAACTCCGCAGCGGAGCGAAAGGAGCGTATTGCTCTACCTACATTGCCCTCCAGGAGCTGGGCAGACACATGGTTTATTTTCACCCCTAAGTATGCCCGAGTACTGGGATTGATGTGGCCACTTTGAAGAGAACAAATCCTTGTCATTATTGCAATAAGTTAGGGCATTGGAAGCTGGAATGTCCTCTTAATCCCAATTACATAGCATCAGGTTCAGAATTCAGGATTTATCCAGCCCCAGAATAATAACCCCGTACAGTCGCAGAATGTGCAGAGGCCAAGAATGCAAAATTTTAATGTGCCACAAGTTCCAATAATGCAGGTTCCACAAGCCCGATGATGCAGCAGAATGTGAATGGTCCACGATTTAACTCAAATACAGTCTCAAATTTGAATTAAAATTCTTTCCAGAATCAAGGCGCACTCCAACAATTTCTTTTTTTTTAAGCATTAGCGAATTACGACTCTGACTTGTCGGAATGACGGTGCCTGAGGGGGAGCAGGATTGCGTGCTTGGCACAGTCTTAGAGGTACACCAGAGTGGTCCATTCATAGAAGGTGAAGTGAATGGCCACCCGTATCATTCCTGGTTGTTACTGGTGCTACCCACTCTACTGTTAGAACAGAGGTAGTTTCAAACCTACCCCTCTCGGAAAAAATAATTCAAGTTGTAGGAGTTGCAAACCAGCAAATGACAAGCCCAGTGACAAAGGAAATACCTGTTAAAATAGGGTCCTTTGAGGAGAATCACCAGTTTGTGGTGTGTGATTCGGGTTCAATAAGACTACTAGGTCGAGACCTGTTGTGACAAACTGAATTTCACCATTTATTGCACCCCAAAGGGTGTAGAGTTTCAAACCCATGATGTGGATGTTACCTTTAAATTGGCAAAGCATGGTCCAGATATTGGTTTGTTCCCCTTGATGACAAATGACGATTTGCCCCCAGATTTCAAAGACCCTATGAAGCTAGAGGTCTGGGACTTTCCAGGAAAGAACATAGATCTGATCAAAGGAGTTGAACCTGTGCACATTAATGTAAAGCCAAACGTTGAGTACCCAAGACCCACAGTATAATTTGACCCCTGAAACAATTGCTGGCATTCCTCCAGTCATTGACTCAATGATACAGCAAGGCATTTTTAAGGAGATAATGGCAAGTCTATGTAACTCACCCATTATGGGCTTGCAGAAGTCTAGCGATAAGTAGTGCATTGTCCAAGACCTGAGAAAGATTTATACCATCGTTGTTCCAATGTTGTCCCATGGTACTGCATCCAGCTGTGATTTTATTCCAAATTCCATGTGAGGCTGAGTGGTTTACTGTCATCGATTTGTGCCAAGCTTTCTTTTCCATATTGTTGCATGAGAACAGCCAGTTCCTCTTCGCCTTTCAGTTTCAGAAACGTGTTTTAGCATGGTGCTGAGTACCACACCGGTATACATAGAGTCCATCTATCTGTAATCAGATCCTCAAGAAGAATCTTGAGTCCCCGATTATGCCCTGTAACTCAGTTTTAGTCCAGTATATCGATGACCTATTGGACGCATCGAATACACAGGAGGCTTGTAAACAAGACACTATTGCCCTGTTGAACCACTTAGCTGAGAATGGACATAAAGGGTCTCCAAGTAAGTTACGGTATTGTCTTAAGGAAGTCTTGTATATAGGACATCATATTGAGAAGGGAATGAGGAAGGTGTCACAAGAAAGAATCTTGGCGATTCTGAAAATGAATCTGCCAACTACTCAGAAAGAAGCCATGATGTCACCAGTGGATCCCCAATTTTTCCCTAGTGGACAAACCTTTACAGACACTGACACACAAGGATGTGTCTTATCCGGTACCTTGGGATAACAACTGTTTTATTACCTTCCAAGAGATAATCTCTGTCGTGCCCCGGCACTGGGAATGCCTGATTACAATGAAGCGTTTTCGCTTTTTTGCAGTGAAAGGGAGGGCTACGCTCTATCAGTGCTTACCCAGCTACATGGCAGTAGTCAAAGACCCATTGCCTACTTTTCTGCTACCCTTGATCTCTTAGCTGCAGCACTGCCTGGATGCCTTAAAGCTGTGGCAGCCACCAGTGTCAGCATTGAACGGTATAAAAGTATTGTAATGGGTTATCCCTTGACTGTCTTAGTGCCCCACTCTTCAGAAATATTGTTGACCCATACCTGCTCCCAATACCTTACCAATAGCCACTTGATAATGTGACATTAAAGTGTTGTGCCATTTTAAATCCTGCAACCTTGCTGCCCTTGCCTGAGAATGAAAATGATGATAGCGAAGTAGAGCATGACTGTCTCGATGTTACTGAACTGTGCACCAAGCCGAGACCAGACATCCAAGATGAGCTACTGCCTGATTCCTATTTTGTGCTCTTTGTTGATGGGTCTTGCCTACAAGAGAATGCAGGAAATTTGAGAGCTGCATATGCAGTTTGCGCAGTTTCATGCATAATTGAAGCTTACTGGCTTCAAGGAGTAACATCCACACAAGTGGCTGAACTGATCGCTCTTACTAGGGTGTGCTGTGTTTCTGTGCAGTTGAAAGTGACGATTTTCACAGATAGTCAGTTCGGCTTTGGTGTTGTTCACAATTTCAGACAGTTATGGTCACAGAGGGTTTCATGACCTCTTCAGGTTGCCCCATCCGAAATACCGAAGATGTAAAGAGGCTACTTGAAGCACTACAGCTGCCTGCCCAGATTGCAGTTGTGAAATGCTCTGCACACCGTAGTGGAGATGATTATGTGACAGTCGGTAACAGATACGCTGATGAAGTTGCATGTTACTGCGCCCATGGTGCTTGGATAGTTAACGCTGAGTACTGCAATGAATCAGCAGATGAGACCAATTACAACATTTTGTTACTCACAGCTGATACATGGGAGGAGGTTAAGAGATTAAAGGAAGAAGTGGCAGAGGCAGAACAGCAAAGTTGGTTCAGAGCAGGTTGGGTTAAAAGAGATGATGATATTTGGGTTTGTGCAAATGGAAGACCTACGTTGCCAGATAGTCTGTTGCCCCCAATGACTAGACATTACCATGGTCCTGCTCATATAGGGGGAGTTGCCATGACAGCTTGTTTCAGCAAACATGGTTTAACGCCAGATTCAGGTTGATGGCTGAAGGATTGTGTCATAGATGTGTTGTGTGTCAACAGATGAACGTAGGGAAGAGAACTGCAGTAACACTGAGTAACATAGGGAGAACAGGAGGTCCATTCAACAGGATGCAGTTGGACTTTATCGAGGGGCCTGTGTGCAATGGGCTGAGATACTTCCTGGTGATTGTGTGCATCTTTTCACATTGGGTTGAGGCTTACCCGACCAGAAGAAATGACAGTCTCACAGTAACAAAGTAGTTGATGGAGTTAATACCTATGTTCAGGTTCCAGACTTCTCTGGAGTCAGACCGAGGAACTCATTTTAATAATGAGGTCTTGAGAATGTTGTGCACAGCATTTCAAGTGGAGCAGAGACTACATTGCAGTTACCGTCCTGAGGCATCAGGAATTGTTGAACAAGTGAATGGCACTCTGAAATTCCGACTAGCCAAAGTTTGTGCTTCAACATCTTTGAAATGGCCTGATGCTTTGCCCTGTGTGTTGATGAGACTTCACAGTATTCCTGTTCGGAGGACATGATTGTCTCCTCATGAGATAATCATGGGCAGAGCAATGAGATTGCCAGCTGTACCTGCAAATGAGCTAGAGAACATGATTCTTGATTACTGCAAAGGACTGGCTGACGTGGTGTGTTCTGTGTCCCATCAGGTTGGAGTCGCCACAGCCCGCCACATCAGGAGCAGTGCCTGAGACTGGGTTCTGGTGAAGAAATACGTTAGGAAAACATGCTTGGAACCCCGTTGGATGGTCCCTACCAAGTCATTTTGGTGACACCGACTACTGTCAAGTGAGGAGGTCTCCCAAACTGGGTGCATGCCGCCCCCACACTCGCAGAGTTGAGTACCCCCTTAATGATGTGACAACACCTCTCTCATAAGTACCTGTTGTAACTGAGAGAAATCAGGTCAGAGGCAGCTCCTCCATTGGGGCATGGTGGCGTCGCCCCACTGCTTTCTCGCAGTACGAGAAGCAGAAACATAAAATGGTAAAACTACCATTTTATGTTTCTGCTTCTCGTACTGCGAGAAAGCAGAAGTGCCTGGTTGGGGGCAGGCAGGTGGGCGGTCCTGCTCGAGGGCAGGGGGGAGTGGCTTGCCCACTATTGTAAATTAAATTAAATGAAAAAAGACCATTTATTAAGCGCGGTAGCTACCCTCAGGCGTCCTAGCGCTACGGACAACGCATACAAAAAGACAATTGAAAGTTATTCAGTTTTATTAAAGAGCAGGGTTTTTAGGTGTTTACGGAGCAGAAGTAAATTGGGCTCTGATCGCATATGAAAGGGGAGGGAGTTCCAGAGTTTGGCTGAGTTATAGGAAAAGACCGACCCCCACATCTGACTCTCTTGATCCTAGGTACTGTCGTGAGGAGAGAGGATGCTGATCTGAGCTGTCTGTTTGGATGGTAGGGGGTGATCAGTGAATGATTAATGACAGCACCTGTTTTCCAGAAAGCTCGGTGAACAATGCACAGGGTCTTAAATTCGATTCTTTCCCTGACTGGGAGCCAATGAAGGCTCTTTAGTCCGGGTTTGACTGAAAGTCGACGGGGAATCTGAAGCAGTGTTCGAGCAGCGCAATTTTGTATGATCTGGAGCTTGCGCAAGGTGGCTTGGGGGGCCCCTAAGTAGAGGGCGTTCCCGAAATCCAGACGAGACAGAATAAGTCCCTGGACCATAATCTGTCTCGCTTGGAAAGGCAGTAAGGGGAGAATCTTCCGCAGAAGCCTGAGTAGACCAAAGCAGGTGGCTGATAATTTAGCTGCTTGACAATTAAAGTTAAGGGACTTATCCAACCAGATGCCCAGGCTCTTGATTGTATCCTTTGGCGTGGGAGCAGGGCCAAGGCAGGAGGGCCACAATGAGTTGATCGTAAGTTTGGGGGGTTGCCTAAAAGCATCAGCTCAGTTTTGTCTCCATTCAGTTTAAGACATGACAATGTCATCCATTTGGTCACTTCTTCTAAGCAATCCCTCAGGCTATTATTCGCGGTGTGTATCTGATTGAGAGCCACCACTAGCTGAGTGTCGTCAGCATAGGTAATAATTTTTATCCCGAACGGACGGACTATCTCAGCCAGTGGGCTCATGTATATATTAAATAGCGTAGGGCTCAAGGAAGAGCCCTGTGGTACACCGCAGCCAAGAGGTTTGCTGGGGGAAGTGATGTCACCCTCAAAGACCTGGAAGGAGCGGTCTGAAAGGAAAGATTCAAACCAAGCAATTGCTTTTCCTGAGACTCCTAAACCGGTGAGTCGATGAAGTAAGATGTTGTGGTTAACAGTGTCGAAGGCTGCGCTTAGGTCAAGGAGGATGATTGCTGCAGATCCTCCCTGATCCAGAATCTTCCTGGCCTCCTCCGTCACTGCAACCAGAGCGGTTTCGATCCCATGCATGGGACGGAATCCCGTCTGGGAAGGGTCGAGCAGATGATTAGTCTCGAGGAACTCTGCCAACACCATGTTGGCATGTTTCTCCAAGATCTTGCTCAACCAGGGCAACAAAGAGATCGGTCGATAGTTGCTAGGGTCATCTTGGTCTAAATTAGGTTTTTTAAGAAGGGCTTTAACCATAGCCTGCTTCCAGGGAAGCGGGACGGTGCCTGCGGACAGGGAGGCATTAAGCAGGTCAAGTATAGTGGGAAGGACGTTGTCAATGGCTGACAGCAGAGTGCGCGGGGGTGCCGGGTCGTTGGGGGAGCCGGATTTGACCTGATGCATAATGGTTTCTAACATAATGGAATTAAGTGGGGGAAAGAATTCGAGTGTGGCCAGTGGCTGGGTCCCTGATTCAAGTGATTTAGTGAGCGGAAGGTCAGTCTGAACAGGGGAAAAGGAGGTATAAATGGTTTGTATTTTTTGGAAGAAGAACTCAGCCAAGTTATTGCAGCGAGTTTGCGCATTGATGGGATTTGGGGATTTTTCTGGGAGCTTAAGGAGGGTTTTCGCAATGCGATATATTTCTTTAGGCCTAGAGGCGGCTGCATTAATTTTTTCTTCGAAGAAGATCGATTGTGCAGTTTTAATTTCATTTTTATAGATCTTTATCGCTTCTCTTTATGCAGTTTTGCTGGGAGGGGAATAGTCCAGTCGCCATTTCCTTTCTAATTTTTTACATTGGCGTTTCATTTCCCGTAATCCAGGGGAATACCAGGGGGCAGTCTTTGTACTGCGCTTAGGTTCGGTGCGTTTCATGGGAAGTGCAGAGTCTAGTGATTTAGAGATCCATCCTAGGGTCAAGTAGATGACCTTTGGTATGGGTCGGTGTAAGCACTAGTTGTTTTAATTGTAGTGCTAAGAGACTAGTGGTCATTTCTAGGGCGGTATGGTCAACGGTGTTGTCAAAATGGATGTTAAAATCCCCTAGTAGTGTAAAATTGGATGGACTGCATGCTAGGTTAGCTATGATGGGAGGAAGAATATTGTGGAATTGTCCCAAAGTTCCAGGTGGGCGATATATAAGTATCCCAGATACTGTGGGCCCTGACTGCTTTGGTCGGCCCTGGGGCCGACCAAAGCAGTCATGCGCACTCTCCCTTTTCTCTATGTAGGCTGCATGCAGCCTACATAAAGAAAAGGGCATCCCATTAGGCGCCCGGCTGGGGCGCTGTGCGCCTGCACCGCACCAATCCCAACGCTGCCATTGCAGTGTTGTGATTGGTGGAGGGGAGGGAGGCTGCCTGTGGGTGGCTTTCCTGATGAGAACTGCAGGAAAACGCGGGACGGCGGCAGTCGGGACCCGGCCAGGAGCTGAGGCGGCATGGGACGGTGAGTTTTATTTTATTTTAAATAAACCCCCCCCCCTACCCCCCACCCCGCGATGACCTCATTTCCACCCGCCCGTCATGCCGGCCGCGACTGGTCAAAGGCTGCTGGCGCCACCGTGACAGCGCAGACAGCGGCTGACACTCAATTATCACCAGCCCCACTTCTCCCCTCGCCCAGCTCGGCCCGGCCTGATCCATATCAGCCCCCGGGCGATTCTCTTACTGATATGCTAATACTGGCGTTAGAGCACCGCTCCGGCCCATCAAAGGGCGCCGGGCTCCAGGCCGCAGCCCAGCGCTTTTCAAAGCACTCCGCTCCAATCGAATGAGTGTCAGACATTATGCATCAACCTGGAAACGCTCAGGTGGGCCACCCGTCTCAGTCCTGCTCAATGCCACGTACGCGTTTTCCAAAGAAAATTGCCCCAGACTGGCCTCACAGACTGCTGAAAAGGGCACAAGGTCACAAGAATGCAGCTTCTTCCAGCCTTTTTGTCACAGGAGCATTGAGGCCCCCAAACTGCGCTGCAACAATTTGTGCAGTCCTACTAGGAATAAAACAGCTGCTAAGTCGCCTCATGACATGATTGAGCTCCATCAGCGTTTTGCATGTTGGGATTCTGAGCTCATCCTTGCATTTAAAAAAAACTACAAGTCCCAGAATGCCTTGTCTTGAGTGCTTAACAGTCAGGGCTGACTGAAGGTGTCACTTGACAAGGGACAAATTGGCAGCTACATATTTATTGTGTTTGGATACCATGGCGGAACTTCCACCTTTTAGCGATTGTCAATGCGTTTTTTATCATTAATAATTAACGAAGGTTTCATTGAAATTATTTTATTGCATAACACATAATTGGTTCTGATTCGTATTTTGGTCAAAAACCCCTACACACTTATCTTAAATGAGCAGATTCTATGGGAGAGCAAAGCCCGCCTTAATTTAGAAGATAAACCATTCAAAATTGTGCGATACAGAGTATTTGAATTACGTCATTGCTGTATTGTCCAGTCACCATTAACTGACCACTGGTTTTATAGTCCTGTAAGGATGTCTGTGAGAGAAGGAGCTGGGGACTGGGCCAAATATGTTATGTATAAGATAACCCTGATTCAAATTCCAGTCGACCAGATGCAACTGGTCTATAGCACAAGCAGCCGGTGATCAGAATCAAACTAGTGGAGGGTTAAGTACCTGACTCGTATTTTCTTGAGTATAAGTCAGGGGTCCACCAGCCACACCCTTCGCCCACAACGTCCCAGAAAGGGGTGGGGGTCCCATCCAGTACAATGTACATTGTGCAACACAATTTCCCAAAGACATCTGTTGAAAAGCCATATGTTTTGCAGACCGCTTATAATTGGAACTCATAAAAATTCAGTAACTGTGAGTATGAACCACCTCGTCACGGAAATTTGTGAGACATTAGACACATTTTTAAGACCTTTTTTAAGTTGATGAATTATTAAATGAATGTTTAGAAAACTGTGTATGATTTTTAAAAACATATTTCACAATATATTTTAAGAACTTAGTTTAAGATTCTAATAATCAACTGCAGATTGCGTGACAAAAATTTAATAATTTTTAATAATAATTTTTCTTGATATGTCCGCTTTTGCTGGACGTGTATCATACTTAAAGAAAGAAAGTGTCCTTTCCCCAAGAAAGTCTGGAAACAATTGGGCCGTAGGATAATTTTGTAGGGCACTTAAAAGAAGTAGGCTTTTAAAGCCTACTTCTTTTAAGTGCCCTACAAAATGATCACGGTCCGTGGTGCATTTCTGGCAGGCCTTTGTCACTGAGCACTTGAAATGTTGTTCTTATGGGGCAGTAAAACCACGGAAGACAGGATGCCTGGTCTGACGGCGTCATTGTGCAGGTCAGGCGCAGCACTTTGTTCAGCCACTCATTGGTATTAACATTGGCTAGGTGAAAGTGGACATTTGCAAATTAGTCGAGAGGGGTTTCTGTGACCTCAAAGAGGATTGTTTTCACTTAATAGCCAAATCCCATGAGAATGTTTTTTAGTGTAGTTGAGTTAAAGTAAAACAACCTGCGCTACTTTTAACAAGTAAATTATTGTCAATTGTTGAGTCTTATCTACGACAAGCCATTTAGTTCACTTTTTTTGTTGTTGTTTATAATGCTTTTATTAAGATAATACAACAAAGTAAAACATCAATACAAGGTCATGTTATGGGTACAGAGAAGGAAAAATTAACATTAGAAGTATGCATGACAAAATAAAATCCTTAACCCCGAAAGGGAATATATATACCTAAAAGAAAAATGCATTTTTCGTATTTTGAGAAAGAAAGAGGGGAAGAAGGAGAAGAAAGAGAGAAGGGGGAAAAGTAAGATGTAGGAAAATGCAGAGTAAAAAACATTAATTAGAGAAAAGTCTAAAGAACAACTGACTCTGTTTAAGATGACAGTAACAACTGTGGTACTATAAATCTGAATACAATCAGGAGTTAATTTTAGAGAGAAAAGAGGTTAATGGTGACCACAACAAGTCTTTTTTGATTAACAGAGGTACTGAATTTGCAAAAGCACGGTCCAACCTGTGGTGATGACATAGCAAGTTCCACCAGGCCTGATAGGAAATTTGTGAGGTATCTTTCCAGTTGGTGGTAATGATCTGAAAGGAAATAGCTAAGTACAAGTCTATAAATTTACCAACATTGCTTTGCACTTCCCAAAGGGGTGAAAAACTGCCCAAAAACACATGAACAATATCAAAAGGAAAATTTGTAGATAAAATTTCATTAAGCTTTAACCAGATACGGGACCAAAAGGATTTAACTAAAGGACATTGGAAAAACATATGGATAAAATCACTATTCTCACACGGGCAGGACCAACATTTCTTGGAGTCTAACAGATTAAATTTGTACATATCAGAGGGAGTGAAAAAAAGTCTGTTATAGAAGAAAAATAGAGTTTGTGTAGTACTGGCCGAGCGAGAAGAATTGTGTATTTTTGACCAAATAGAATCCCAAGTTTGAAAGGAAAATTCCTGAGCCAAATCTTTCTCCCATATAAGTTCCAGTTCAGATTTTGTTCTAACATCCATAGAGCGGGATAATAGTTTGTATATAGTCGCTGCTTTGGACGGGACCAAAAAATCAGGTGGGGAGGAGGAAACTTGTTCAGGTATCCCAGGGGACGTGATCTGAGAGAGGAAGTGAGTCAGTGAAGCCTTCAGTAGGGGATACTGAGAGGCATGCGTGAAAGTGATATCAAAAGATGTGCAGATATCAGTAAAATCCCTAGGGGATCCGTCCTTCAACAACTGATCTAAAGTGGTAATACCTTTATCAATCCATTCCTTCCAGAATAACGCTCTGTTATTGATCTTCAAAAATTTATTATACCAAATAGGAGTATGAGAAATTTGATCCTCGAGGGGTAAGTGATTTCGAAACAGAGAAGATGCAAGGGCTTTAGAGTGGGAAAAAATAGGAGAGGAAAAGCGCTTCGGAGGTTGAGATAAGCAAAAGCCGAACAGAGTGTAAAAGGCTTGATTTGAGCTTGTTCTAATGAGCTCCAAGCCGTTATAGGAGTGAGAGGCGAATCCTTTAAAAAGTCCAGATTTGCTTCAAGGTAAATGAGGAGTGATAGCATCTGAGGTTAGGGAAGTTAACTCCGCCACAGGCCTTGGGTTGTTGAAGGCGAGAAAGTGAAATTCTGGCTTTACGATTGTTCCAAAGAAATTTGGTTAAGGAGCGATTGATCTTGGTAAAAAGGAGAGCGGAAGAGAAACCGGGAGCATTGAGAGATAGAAATTTATAATGGGTAGGAGCATCATTTTAATTGAAGCCAATCTGCCCCACCAGGATATGAAAAGAGGAGACCAGCTTTCAATAAGGTTGGAAAGTTTTTTGAGTATTTCCTCAAGGTTAATTTTAATAGTCTCTTTGATGTTGTTAGCATATAAAATACCCAAGCATTTGATGCTCTTGGGATTCCATTCAAAACCAGATCCATGGAACATATGAGAAAAGCAGAACTTGTTTAAGGGCAAAACTTCAGACTTTTCGATGTTCAATCTATACCCGGACACTATTGAATATTCCTGTAATAAAGAAAAAGAGCAGGCAAAGAGGTAGACGGATTGGAAATATATAATAAAATGTCATCCGCATAGGCGGTAAATTTAATATCAATATTTTTAAATTGAAAGCCAGTGTACTGTGAAGATCGTCTAATCTTCTCCAAAAAGGGTTCCAGTGCAAGGATAAATAGAAGTGGGGAAAGGGGACATCCTTGTCTAGTGCCCCTTAGAAGTGGAAAATATTTAGACTGACAACCATTAATCCATATAGAAGTAGAGGGAGCAGAATATAACAGTTGGATATACTTAATAATAGAGGGGCTAAAGCCATGCCATCTCAACGCACCAAAAATAAAGTCCCAGTTGACCCTATCAAATGCTTTCTCAGCATCTAATGTGATGGCAGCGACTGGAGAGTCCATCTTGGAAGCAAGGTGAATAATATTGAGGAAGGTTCTGGAGTTGTCCGTAATAGATCTGCCTTTAACAAACCCAGATTGATGAACGTTAATGAGATCAGGGATTACCTTATTAAGACGAATGGCTAGTAATTTAGCAAATATTTTACAGTCTGTGTTGATGAGGGAAATGGGCCTGTAGTTCTTACAAAGGGAGGGATCTTTATCCTTTTTAGGAATCAGACACAACATAGCTTGAGTAAATGATCCTGTCGACTCTCCAATAGTTAGGAAGTGATTAATCAATCAGAGTAAATGGGGGACTAGAAACTGTTTGAAGTGTAGAAAAAATCTAACGGTGAAACCATCCGGGCCAGGCGTTTTGTCCTTGGGTAGTAGATTCATGGCACTAGAAATTTCACTATCCAAGATAGGTGAGTCTAAGGACGAAAAATCTATGGAGTTATCAAGGGATTTAGGGATCGTTTGAAAGAAGAGGTCAATTTGTTCAGGCGAAGGGACGGATTCTGGAGTGTATAAAGTAACATAATATTGAGTAAAACACTCAAGAATCTCCGCATCTGTAGTACGACGTGTTCCGGCACTATCTGTGATAGCGACGATTTTAGATTTCTGCTTTTTGATTTTAAGATAGTTAGCCAGTGATTTGCCTGCTTTATTCCGTCCACCATACATTTTTGCATTAAATTTAAGAAGATTATTGCAGGCGGAATCCCAAGAATGTTTGTTGTATTGCAGTTTGGCTTTAATAAGAGAGGACAAAACATCAGGGCAATTAGAGGTGAAATATTGATGTTCAAGAGCTTTTATATGTTTTAAAACAAGAGAGGACTCCGTAAGGGCCTTTTTTTCCTCCGAGAAACAAATTCAATAATAAAGCCTCTAGCAGTAGCTTTAAAGGCGTCCCAAATATAGTGAACTTCAGAATCAGAGGAGAGATTATTCTGGTAAAATTCCTGAATGAAAAGTGTGAATTGTTCAACAAATTGGGGATCCAGGAGTAGAGAATTGTTAAAACGCCAGCGACGAGAAGGAGAGGAAGGAGTGGGATAGTCCATGTCTAGAATGATGGGGGCGTGATCTGAAATAAGAATGGAGCCAATTTCTGAATTACTCATGAATTGAAGAGCGTGTGTAGTAAGGAAAATGTAATCTATACGAGAGTGAGATTTATGTACAGGGGAAAAGAAAGAAAATTCCAACGTGTCAGGGTGAGAAATTCTCCATGAGTCGACCAAACCTCTCGAGGTGATGGTTTTGTGGAAGGTTTTCTGCATCTTATTAGGGATGTATTTAGTTTGGGATCGTCGATCAAGGAAGGGATCCATAAGTTGATTACAGTCACCCCCACAATCAAATTGTCTGCAGCCTGGGAGGATAGTAGAGTGGAAAATTCCTTCCAAAAAGTTAAATCAATGCCATTTGGGCCATAAACATTGCAAAAGGAAAATTGAATATTATTAACTTTAACAATTGAAAGCAACCATCTACCATTAGCATCGTGAATTTCGTTTTGTAACTGAACATTTAAAGCTTTGTGAAACAGAATGATCACACCATTCTTATTGTTCACAGCAGGGGAGCAGGAAATTGCTCCTACCCACTGTTTACGCAGTGAAGATATATCTTGTAGTTTGAGGTGCGTTTCTTGTAACAGTGCAATATGACATTTCAATCTTGCGAGATGAGATAGCACACGCTGTTTTTTAACAGGGTTTCGAATACCTTTAACATTCCATGAAATTACACGGAACCCCGTCATCAACAAAAACTAGAAAGTGACATGCATATGGGTGAAAGAAAGTTAAGGACACAGAAAAAAGGAAAATATATACTTGCGGAAGGCATTAAAATTAAGAGAAGGCGTAGAAGAGGTGGAATATCATTAATCATGTGAGTTGGGCTTATAAGAAAGAGAGTACACGAGCAATTAAGTACCATAGAAGAGGAATAACAATATGGAAATATGAAATACAATTGAACCAAGAGACAAAGTATAAAAGGAGGGAGAGAAGGAGGAAGAGTGAAAAAGGAGGAAAGAGAGAAAAGGGAGCATAGCACCCCAAACAAGATTAGCACATTGGAGATGACAAAAAGCCAGCGGGCTTTAGTCATGGTAAACAAGACAAGACAAGAGGAACAATAATGTGGGAGAGGGGCGGAAACAGACGACCACCACACGAAACGAGGGAAGGGCACCGAGATAGGAAAAGATTACCATAGGAACAACCAGGAAACAGTAAAGAGATAAGACAAAATTGGCAAACATATGAAACAGAGTGGAGGGAGACTTATGTAGTATTTCAAACACGACATGGACGCGGAGAGAGTGAGGGAAAGGAAAAACTTGCATCAGGAACAGCGCAAGGAAGACCTAAAATATAAGAAATAAACCAACCAACAGAGGAGTTCACCAAGGAGAATAACTAACGGAGAGAAACTTATATGACACCAGATGAATACACCTGCATCTGAAGCATCAAGGGAGAAACCAGAGAGTAACCAGAGAAATCTTTCTCTCCCTTTTAAGGTTTGCTTAGTTCCATATCTTCTCCCTTGTGGGCATGAATAAACTTCCGCAGGTCAGCTGGATCGTCAAAAGAGCAAGTTCTGTCCTTGTAAGTCACCTTAAAGAAGCAGGGATGTATTAGACCGTATCTGGCATTCATGGACCTCAAAGAAGGTCTGAGGTCGAGAAATTCCTTGCGTCGACTTGCAGTTGGCTTAGAGACATCCTGGGAAAAAAGACTTTGTGACCGGACCAGAGCATCTGCTTGTGTCGCCTGGCAGCATTAAGAATGGCAATGAGATCAGAATAAAGGAGGAAGTAAGCGATAATGCCTCTAGGTCTAGATGAGGAAGAAGCATTCTGAGAACCCAATCTGTGTGCCCTTTGAATATTGAAGTCCATGGACTTCGGAAGGCCAACTATCTGCAGAACTTGGGACTTCAAAAAGGAGATCATGTCTGAGCCTTCAGATCCTTCCGGAATACCATAAATACGAAGGTTGTTGCGCCTATTGCGATTTTCTAAATCCTCTGTAGTCTTCTTTAATTGAGTAACTTCTTTATTAAGGGACTCGACTCTAGCAACAACATCCTGAGCATCGCTTATTTTTTGTTCCACATCCGAAAGTCTCGAATCAAGTCCAGACCACTTCTCCTCTATTCTCTGAAGGGTAGCAGTAGTGTCTGACATGAAAGGTCTGATATGGCGCAGCTCCTCCATAATATCCTCCAGTGTCAGAGGTAGAGGCGATTTCGAAGGAGAAGACGGGTCCTTCTTGACGCGCTTGTTCGTGGAAGCAGCGGGCTCCTTACGACCTCCAACACCAGACCCAGAGGCACCAGTCAACTTATTCGAGTGTGGAGTATCCATGGTAGAGTATATTGCGCATATAGAAAAATTTCAATGAAAGTTAAGTAGCCGCCGTTTTCCAGGAGGAAAGATGAAGAGGTGCCCCACACCAGACCATTGGTTAGGAGAAATGAGCCCACCAGAATGCGTAGGGTAGCCACGTAGCAGATTGATGTTAAATAAGACTGTCATAAACCGTGATCTGTAGTGCTCTTTGTTTGCTTAAAATCTCCAAAGTCACTCAAAATGGCTGCAGCCAAAGGTATAGCCTCTGAGGAGAAATACCTGAACCTAGATACCAGACCAGTCTTGGAAGGAACATAGCTGCAAAATGATATACTCAGCAACCAAAGTGGAGTTAAAGTTCTTCTAATGACATCCACACAAGCAGTAACAGAAGACAAGCAGTAACAGAAGAAGGCACCATGTAAAGAGGCCCGGAGGGAGCTCACAACACGCCTTTGCTGAAATGGGCCACAGAAGAAGAGAAGAAAAAATCTCTTTCACCAATTGACGGCCATGTATTCACAAAATGGCGGCCATAAAGACAAGCACTGTGAGAGGGGCAGCCAGAGTATAGAGAAATCGCCAAAAAGACTCCAAAACAACTGGCCTCGTCATACCCTATAGCCTGCGACCCAAGAAGCAGGTGCCCGAAGACCAAAGCTGCGATGAAGTTAGGGGCTGTACATCACCTCAGGAGTCCACCATCACAGTGCATCACAGCCAAGCGCCCGACGTTCCAATCCGCCAACCTCCTCGTGTAGAAGGATATGGTGTCCAGCAGCGTACTGTTCCCCTCCGTAGCGTCACCGCTGAGGTGCGATGGACTGACACACAATCAGTCACCACCGTCTGTCAGGCTCCGCGCTGAAAGGCGACTCAAAATGGCGGCCGCTCGAAACGGGCGCTGTGAGGGAAATCAAATTGGGCTAGAGAAGAGCATCGTAGAGACCTTACTTCGGTCTGTTATTTGGCCTCGACATGCCCGATAGCTTCCGACGCCTGGAACAGTGCCTTAATTTCAGCACCGCATCCTGCATTCGTCACCCCCTGTGCCGATAAGAGCTCGGTGCCGCCGAGCGTCTCACGGAGCGGCCATCTTGCTCCGCCGCAGCCGCGCGCCTCTGTTTTTAGTTCACTTTTAACAGCCACGTCATTGTGAGGAGGTAATCGAACAGCTTATTAACACAAAAAGGTTTGGTGTTTTTTTGATTTCCTATATATATCTCGGCTATTCCCTACAGCCAGTCATATAATGCCATTTTTTCAAAGGGGCTTTGCACGACCAACTTTAGTGTGCTGCTGTGAACATATTTAATGCAGGGAAGGCTAGTTACAGTTGTTGCTTGGCTGAATTCGTTTTGTAATAAAAGCAAAAACTTTCAATTGGCCAGTAATTTAATTTTCCAGCAGATAGCGATGCGAGCGCCGCTTCACGTTTTTATACAGGCTGAGTTAGGCTTGCTTGAGGCTAACAGTCCCACAGGTGTGTTGCCTGACACTGATTAGGCTGGCCAAGCCATGGGACGGAGAGCGGGCCCCACTCTCATATTAGAAAATGTTAATTGAGCTTTTCTCTGCCTCGGCACTGCACATTTCTTTGTTTAATGCCTCTTTGACAGAAATTCACACAGTGAAATAAAAATATATATTTATTTTAATTGGCAGGTCTGCATCTTACTCGTTTAGAACGGAGTACAGGACTGACGTCACACACCTTTTGACTGGCCAGTTTCTCACACTTTTATTGATTGAAGATGAGCGGATTTAAGCTATTATTACACAGCTTGTGTGTACAGGGCCTGTTGTCTGATCACTTAAATATGTGCGGCGCTCTGATGCCAAGACTGGCTTAGTTAGCAGCAATTGAAGCCTTGAAATACATTTTACGAAGTCTGTTTCTATTTGAGGTTGGGAAAGATCAGATTTAACATGCCAGTGGTGATTTTGTGGAATATGGGTTAGTTTTGTCTTGGCATCTTTGCATCTCTCTGACACGCGGTTCCATGGGTCCAGGTTGAGTCTGGCCGCAGTCTCCTGTGATTCTGGACAAGTCACTTAATCTCAAAATGAATGTGTCCGTCTGTAATGCAATTGGTGATCATGTAAAGCGCCCTGATACCTTCTGGTCGAGTTCGCGCTATATAAAACTGCAAAAACAAACAAACAAACAAAAAGTTCCTGTAGAAACCTGCTGCCAGCTCTCCCACATGCTGGGGTTGCCCACTACAAATGCTGCCTATTCTTGAGTGCACCTAATGTCTCTCCCTTCCACCACCCAGTACTTCCTGTCTGTTTAACTCACTCATGGGTTCTTTTGCATGCCTGCTTTATCCTCATGTCTCTGTTTTCTTACCTTGCTTTACTTCCGTCTTTCTCCCTTTTCTGACTTTATCACCCTTGCTCTGGGCCAAGCCTGTTGATGATAAATCAGTTGCAGTCCCCACAAATAAAGCCAGCGCCCACCACCTGCAACCACTGGCACAAATTAAGCACAGCAGGCACTAATCCCATAGTATGGACTCCACATGATACCCCTGGTCTCCAACCAATAAAGCCAGAACATTTTGAAGGCAGGTGGTAGGGTTCAATATTTTAGTAACTCTTTAAACCCAAAATCAGACTTCATTGGGAATTAATTTATCTTTGGGGCTCGCTGAAGTCACATATTGCATGAGGTGACACACTGTGACCTACCAATTCAAAAAAGAAAACTCTTTAGAGGGATGGTGGTAATAGTAGCAGAGGTGGAAAAGATACAACGCCAAGTTGGAAGAGCTAGCCAGTGATTTTGGAAGAGACATGCAATGCCGAAGAAGCAAAGAAGTGGTGGTGGAAGAGACAGCTAGTATTTGAGGAATAAACATGCAATGATCGTGGAGGAGAGAGGAAGTGATGGTGGAAGAGTCAAGTAGAGCCAAAAAAGATAGTGGTGTTGGAAAAGATAGGGAAAATGAGACAAATAGTGAAGACAGAAAAAGACCAGAAGTGGTAATGGAACAGACAGGTATTGATGTTGGAAAAGAGAGTGGAGATGGAGGAGACTGATTATGTGATGATGAGACAGGTAGTGAGATGGTAGAGAAAGGTATTGGAATGATGAGACAGACAGTGACAGTGGAAGAGACAGATAGAAACAATGGAGGGTACATCTCATGATGATTGAGGACCTTCAAGTAAATAATTTTGAACATGTTCGCTAAGTCGTCCCTCCCATTCATCATACTGCATGGTGTATCAAGGATAGGCAGCGAGAGCACTTGTAACTTTAATCTTGCAAATCAATATTAATGAGAAATGTCTCCTCTTTTCAAAAAAATCATCCGGTTAAACTTTGCTCTGTCACTTTGCGATGCACTGTCAGTAACTGAGGCCATAGGCGCTGAGCTGCTGCTATGAGCCCGGCTTCATCACTGAATCTCTGAAGAGAAGCGAGGAGCAGGGCCATCGTGGTGAGACGACACAGGCTCTTCTCTGGGATTTACCTCTGACAGGAGCGGATGAAAAAATGTCAACTAATGAATTATTCCTTGTGAATGATTCCCCGGCGGGAATACCGTAGAAGTCTGACATGAGTGAACTCTGTGTTAGCTCATGTAGCATCTCTGACATGCTAGAAAATGCAAAAATAATGAGCCCTTCGGCACGGGGAAAAATTATAGAATTAAACTATGCCTCCTCATCTCAAAGTATGTGTGCCATGCACTTATTTAAATAAGAGATCAACTCTTTTGGGAATCTATTCTCCAGTACATTTACTTGAGAAAGTCATTATATTACACCTTACATTTCACTAAAACCCATGCTGTAATTCATTTAACATGTTTTAAGGTCTACTTCTCATTGCTACTTCTAATTACTTTATTCCAACTTGACTTCATGTGTTAGGTCATTTAAATGTATTATTATTATTTTAATTTCTCAAATTTGCTTGAAAATGCACCATTTGTCCACTCTTTTTTCAAAATTTTCTCGGCGGGAGAACCCCCCCCGAGCCCCCCGTAGGTTGTTCGGGCTCGCTCTCAACGCTTGCTCGCCACAGTGCAGTACGACAATTATTTTACGCCTCACCACTTTCAAATGTGGTTAGACAAGCTGTGAGGGACCAACACGCGCTTGAAACAGCACATGTTTGGGCTGAGGGGGGTCTTGATGAGTCAACAGTCGAAGCTGAGGCAGGAGAGTGTCGT
Source organism: Calotriton arnoldi (assembly GCA_963921515.1). NCBI lineage: Eukaryota > Metazoa > Chordata > Amphibia > Caudata > Salamandridae > Calotriton > Calotriton arnoldi. The sequence continues at coordinate 495,591 of CAWUFW010000392.1, read as the reverse complement.
CTTGTGGTGCTGACTGAGCTAGATTCACACCCTGCCGAAGGACCTAGTGCTGAGGTAACGTGAGTGAGAACTAAAGAACGTTGGCCAAGCAGGCAAGAGAGAGAAAGAGTGAGTTTGCCTGAGGAACGTATGCCGCCAACTATTCCAGAGGCAGTGGCGTAGCAAGGGGGGGCGGAGGGGGCGGTGCGCCCCGGGCGGCACGAGTTTTGGGGGCGGCGGCGGTCGCTAAAATCATCGCCAGCACCCTCCCCCCCTCTTCAGCGCGGCGGCAAAAGGCAGGGACCGCCACAGGCGGCAGAGTGCCTAGCTACGCCCCTGTCCAGAGGATAATGAGGACTCTGACCTGAGTGACTTTGAAGGCGAATGGCTTGCACTCAGGAGATCAAAGAGAGCTATAGTACCCGGTTGAAGAAACTCTTCACCTGAATGGACATACCTTGCAACAGGTGACTGAGAGAAAGAGTTTTGGGACCTGGGGGATCAAAATGGGAATCCAGCTGAACCTTCGTGAATATATGCTTGTGGCTGAACTATGTTTTGACTTTACCTTGCCACGGAACAGACTGATCTGAATTATAATTAGCTTGATTTCTAGACTGAATTTTGAAATGCGCTTTTGAATAGAAATAATTTAAATAGACTTTGTTAAAAGAACTTAGAAAAGTACAGAGGCTCGAGTCTGCTGAAGGAACGTAAGGTTGTCACTTAGAAGAACACGGAGTAGGACTAAGCAAGACTCACGAAGACTTGGTAAATAATTAATTACCCAAAATTTTAATTTTGTTTGCCATTTGAACAGGTAGAAACCGACAGAGAAGACTCTGCTGCTGCTATTTTTCACCCAACTGTCTGATTTTAGAAAAGTTATGGAACCTAATAATAACAATAATAGGTGTAGGTACATAATAGCAGGTGTGTTAATAGCTGTAGTTTTACTACTGATTATGTTGCTTGTAGGGTTATACTTACCCATGTGCCTGAGTTTAACCGAGATTAGAGTTACAGTCACCCCTAATACCCGAGATCGACTGATGGTAGTTTGCATTCACTGAATGAGAGGGATTTTCATGCAGATTTATATACAGCAGATCTTTCTTCAAATGTGTATTATAAGTTGTTTTATTAGTACATTGATACTATGGATGCTAGGGATTGCTATGTGTGCACGTAATTACCTGCATCATGTGAAGAGGGTATCATGTACCATCATATTCCTTCGACTTATGGTGTTACTTGTAGCCTGTTAATGAGTCTTTTGTATGGACAGGGTCATTTTTAGTATTACTTTTCGAATTATGATTTAATCTTTTCAGAAGCATTTGAATGAAATGAAATATAGATTTGCAGAGCGCTCTCTACCCAAAGGTGGCTAGGCGCTGTGATTCAGAAGGTATAACACAGAAGGAGGAGCAACACAGAAGACCCAAGAGAAAAACGCATGAACAGATTTGGCAGAGCCTATCTGTTAAATAGGCAGGTTTTTAAAGCTTTACGAAAAGCAAGTAAGTTGGATTTTTTCCTCAGCTCCAGCGGCATGGAGTTCCACAGTCTGGCAGTTCCAACAGCGAAACTTCTGCCACCCCAGGTTGCTTTTTTGACCTTTGGAATAGCAAGTTTGGTGGAGGAAGCTGACATTAAAGATCTTTTCAGCACATACCATTGGAAGTACTGCCTAAGGGATTCAGAGCTGTTGTAGTGCAATGATTTAAAAGCAATGCATAAAGATGTGAACTCCACCCGTTTTTTTACCCGGAGCTAGTGGAGTGCAGGAAGAACATGAGAAACCAATTGGTGCTTGGGGATCTCCAGGAGCAACTGCGCCACCGCATTTTGAATAATCTGTAGTTTATTTAAAGATTTTTTTCTGAAGATTGACCAATAGCGCACTGCAGTAATCAATTTTAGAGAAGATGATTGCAGTGATCACTGATTTACGCAGATCCGAAAGGGATAAATGGAAAGATTTTTCTGAGAGTCTTGAACATCAGGAAGCAGGTGGAGTAAATGGAATTTTCATGCCCTTCGAAGGAGAGCTTGTTGTCAAATTGGACTCCCAAATTTTTAACTTTGGTGACCAGGGTCGGGAATACCCCTAGTTCCTGTTGCCACCACTTGGGGGACCAGAAAGATGTTTGCCTACCAAATAACAAGCCCTTGGTTTTATCTGAGATAAGTTTTAAACACTTGCTTGTTATCCACCATCCTACCTGTTGTATGCAGTCATGGAAGCATGAGGCAGTCTTATCAGGATTCTCTGTCACTGACACCACAATTTGGGTGTCGTCAGCATATGAAACCACTGCAAATCCGAAGGTTCTGATCAATTTAGTCAGGGGTGTAACATACAAATTAAAGAGTGTAGGACTCAGGGTCGAGCCCTGAGGGACCCCACATGGCAAGGAGAAAGAGGAGGATTTGTTCGCTATCAGAAAGAAAAGACTGGAGGAGCTTAAGGGCCTTGCCCCTAATGCCTAATGAAAAAATGCGATCGATAAGAAGGTTGTGATTTACCTTGTCGAACGCTGCCGAGAGGTCTAATAAAATCAAGGCAGCGTTTCCTCCATGGTCAAGAGTTTTTCTGATTTGTTCTGAGGCAGACATCAAGGCTAGCTCTGTGCTATGTTGGCTTCTGAATGTAAATTGAGTGTAATCCAACAGCTCATTCTTCTGAATAAAAAGCGAGAGCTCCGCGTTCATGGCCTTTTCAACCATTTTTGCGGGAAAGGGAAGGCGAGAGATGGGCCTGTAGTTTTCCGGATTGTTCTATCTATATTGGGCTTTTTTTTAAAGAGGCAGAATTGAGGCCATCTTCCACTTTTTTGGAAAATAGCCAGAGGAGAATATTCTGTTAAAAATGGCAATGAGATGTTCTGGAACAACGTCAGAGGCTAAGAGGAGAACTCTGGGGGACAGGGGTCCAGGGGAGAGCCAGATTTAATTTGGCTAAATAGTGTAAGAGCCTGCTCCTCTGAAAGAGGGGTAAAAGACAGAAGTAGATGAGCTCACGCTGGAGAGTTCTCCTGGGATGCAGCTGCACTATTTGTCCATTCCTGGCATCAGTAAGGGTCAAGGTGATCCCAACCACGTCCACTCAAGTAGCTGTGAGCTTGGATATAGCACCAGAAGAGTGATTATTTAGAAATGTACTATAGATGGCTTCAACTTTATTTTGAAAAAAAGTAGCTAGCCTATCCCAAAAAGATTGGTCGGCCATAATATTTTTTGCTTCCAGAAGCTTGCTGAGTTTCACCACTGTGTTAAGGAGCTCTTTATGAATGTTTAGGGAGGATTTTATTTTATTAATAAAGTAGCTAGACTTAGCTTTGCACAACATATCCTTGTATGTCTGAATGGCCATCTTGTAGGACATTTTGTCACCCAGGTTGTATTTAGAGCACCATTTTCTTTTGAGCCTTCTACATAATTGTTTGTGAGTTCTCAGGTTCTCATCAAACCATGGTTCAGAAGGAGATAATGTGTTATAGTTATGATTTTTTAGAGGGGCGAGCACCTTAATTCTAGAGACGATCCATTGATGGTAGGATTCAGTTTCAGCATCTAGGTCAGCATTTATCTCAGGCAAAGAGTGAGCAAGATGTGTGGAACAGTGGTGGCCGCTATTTACCAGGGTGGCAGTGCTAGGGGATGGGGAGGGTTCTAAATGGAAAAAAAACACACACAAAAAAAACACTTATCTTTAGGCCGACCGCCCTCGGTCTGCTCGCCGCCTCCTGCTCCTGGAAGCAGGAACAGGAAGCACCCAGGCTCCTGACTCCCCTAGCCAATCACCGTGCTGCAATGCAGTGCTGTGATTGGTCTGAGCGCTGTGGATCGGCGCTCAGGCAGGGAATGGGAGTCTGGGGCATGTTCTGCACCCAGGCTGTAATGCAGCCTGGGTGCAGAACATGCAAAATGCGTATGACGGTTTGGCCGGCTCAAGAAGGCCGGTCAAAGCGCTATTGCGCACCCTGGGGTGGGCAAACCACTCCTCCCCTGCTCTGGCAGCCAGCCCCGCCCCACCCCGCACCAGGAAAGGAAAACTGAAATGATAATAACACTAGTTATTATCATTTTAGTTTTCCTTAACTACTGCTCACAGAGCAGTGGGGCGATGCTCCTCCGCCTTAGCGGAGGAGCCGCCACTGGTGCGGAGAATAGGTCTGGGGTGATTTTGTTCCAGGGTCAGCCCTTGGTATTGGCAATCAAGGGTGGATCTCTTGGGAGGTTGTATTCCAAGTTTAATTGGAACATCACTGCACTATGGTCTGACCAAGTGAATGGGGGAACAGTGGTAACCTGAATATAACGGTTATCTGAGAAGACCTCGTCTAGTGTGTGGCCACCCGAATGCGTGGGAGCCTTCACTAGCTGGGTAAGTCTCAAGTGTGTCAAGGAGTCCAAAAAGTCATTGGTATCATTGTCTGCTATGTTCTCAAGATGGAAATTAAAGTCCCAGAGGATGGTGAAGTTGGGGAATTAACTTTGATATCCCAGAGCGTGGTGTTATTTTTTAAGAAGGCAGTCCTAGGGCCTAGGGGTTGATAAGTAAGGGCCCCATTAAACGAGTAATGATTAGAGAGGGCAAATCTGCAGGCTAGTGCTTCATATTCAGTTGTATTCGGTAGAGGGCCTCATGAGACTTTAAAATGTTCTTTATATATGATAGCTGGCCCCCGCCCCCTTTTCCCTGTCTGGTCTCATCTAAATTTAGCAAATCCAGGGGCGGTAGCTGCAATGAGGTCTGGGCCAGGTGAGGCATCTGCACAAGTCTTGGTGACGAAGGCCAAGTCTAGCGCTTGGGCATCTAGAAAGTCTGCCATGACTAATACGCTCTTGACTAGTGACTGAGCATTGATAAGCGCGCATTTAATTATTTAATGACCATTGTTGGAGTAGACCTCAAGCGTTTATGTTTAATCGCACCAAGTGTGCCAATCTTGGGGTTGGTCAGTGACAGCTTGCACACTGGGCAGACATTCTCTAATATCTTAACTGAAGGCAGCAGCGTGGGGCCTGTACAGATTTTACCTGATGGCATCAGAGCGAGTAGTTTCTCCCTAGAGTACTTTCGGTGGACCAACCTGCTGGGAAACAAAACCAGCAGAGGGTCAGGCACTGAGCGTGTCCAGGTGCAGACGGGCACAGGTGGGTTTGCCTTTGGTGCGCCTTTGGCGCACCAGCGGCATGCCTGGTGTGTACGTCTACTGCGCGAATGCGCTGTCGATCCTGTTTTAATCCCCGGCATCTGAGGGCATGATGGGGGCATGCCGGAAGCACTGTTCAGTGCGTTCGGAAGAGTTTTGTAGTTTAAAGTGAGGGCAAAATAAAATTTCAACAAGTGTGCCACAATCCCTGCACAAGCTCCCTTGTGCAGAGTCAGCTACTGGTAACGTAAATTAATACGAACTCAAATATGTTGAAATATAAACCCATAAAATCAATGAAAAACCAAGTGTAGCCACCATTCCAATATGGCACTGCGAGAGCCAGGCACCTCCCAAAAGGCAAAAAAATTAAAGAGAACTAAAGCATTCTTTAACCCTACCATGACACTAAACACTGTTTATGCTCATCGAAACAATTTGACTTGTATCTGAACAGATGTAGATAAGAATTTTATAAATTCAGTTGAGGACAGAAGGAGAGGGATGGAATCTAAATCAAAGAAAGTTAAAATTGGATATCAGTGGGCTAGAGAATAAATTGAGCATCAAGTAGCAGAAAATCAAGCAGCATTGAGTTTAGATTGGAAACACAAAGGGAAATTATTGATATTTAGAGAAAGGTCTACAACTGACAACATTTGTGGAAAAGAATGAATGTAAACATATCTTTGAGCTAAAGAACATTGGGAGTCATTATTGGCAGGTAAAGATCCTGTTATTCCTGAAGTTTATTATGTTTGTGAGCACATGAATATTTTAGGTTGCTCAAAGGATGGTATGTTACTTTTTATTTAGGTATAGTTTTCCCGAAATTTATCATGTGGAACAATTTGATGATCCTGTGTGGGGACAGAAGCCTAGACCCAAAAGAGGAGCTAGTGCTGGAGAAATAGTAGGAGATATTTTTGGTGCAATGATTCCATCTGTAGGTGTGATTTTTAATGACATCAAGATTAGAATGTTGTCCACCATAGTGGAAAAACTGTCCACCAGTACAGCAGGAGCTTTATTAGTTGTGGATATCGAAGTGGTTGCTGTTAGGTCCATGGTTTTGCAGAACTGTTTGCTTTAGACATCTTCTTGCGAAAGAGGGGGGAGTCTGTCGGATGCTAAAAGTCCAACAATGTTGTACTTACATCCCTGACGAGAGTAAAGATTTGAAGACATTTATTGAAAACACTGATCTGAAGGGAGATTTGAAGGAGTTAGAAGCACAGGTGCTTGGGAAGCAATTGGAAATGGATTTGCCTCAAAAGGTAGAAGGTTTGGAAATCTGTGGAAGTGGATTAGTGGGATCCATCTTGAAGCCCCTTGTGATAATTGCTCTTTATGCAATATTGCTGGTTGATCTTTAAGGGATACAAGAGAATACAAGCAAAGAAAGGAGTGAAAAGAAAGGGAGCAGATGTAGAGTTAGAGGAGAGTCAGTGTAGATACAATGATGGCATGAAACATCTGGAGCAGTTCAGATGAAAATTTATGAAACACATGAGGTTTTGATTGGTCCATCAGATGGGATCTGTATCTTGATTGTGATAGCTAGATTTGCCATGAGAGGAGGGATTGGAGAAGCGTAATTTTAGCTCCACCCTTTCATGTCACAGAAGTGCAATATATATGTCCACTTAGCACCATATATTCTGTGTGCTTAACTTTATTAATGAGTGAAGTATTCAAATGTATTACTGACTTGATTTCACTGTAGAAACTAGAGATTCATAAATGTGTGCACATCTATGTTTATCCTAACCATGAAGAAATGTGGTTCTTATACATGCTCATTAATCAATCAATCAAGCGGTATTTATATAGCATGTCTTATCACCTGAGAGAATATCCAGGTGCTGTGCTGCGGGTATCAGCCAAAGAGCCAGGTCTTGAGTCCCTTCCTGAAGTGGGCCAGCGAGGGTGAAATGCGGAGGTGGAGGGCATTCCAGTACTTGGCAGCAAGGTGGGAGAAGGAGTGTTCTCCGGAGCAGCAGTGGCAGATGCTTGGTATCTGTGCAAGGGCGAAATGCGCGGAACGGAGGTTCCTAGGAGGACGGTGGAAATTCAAGCAGTGGTTCATATAAGCGGGTCCTTGGTCGTGAAGGGTCTTGTAGGTGTGGGTCAGAAGCTTGAATTGGCATCTCTTGTGGATAGAGAGCCAGTGGAGGTACTTCAGGTGCTGGGTGATGTTGGTCCTCTTGGGTAGGTTGAGGGTCAGGCTGGCTGCTGCTTTCTGGAGTCTTTTCATGAGTTCGGTGGTGGTGCCTACGTAGAGTGTGTTGCTGTAGCCGTAGCCCAGGCAGCTGGTGATGAGGGCCTGCATCACCGTTTTCCTGGAGCTGATGGGGAGCCACTTGAAAACTTTGCAGAGCATGCAGGGAGTGTGGAAGCAGGCTTAAGAGACATCGAACTGACATTTCATGGAGAGTTCGCTGTCCAGGATGATGCCGAGGTTGCAGGCGTGATTTACACCTATGTTTCAAGTTATGTTGCATTTATTTGGAAGTGTATCACATAATGTAAGCATTAACTCACTTAAATTTATATTTCTGCAATTATTTTAAAGTAATACATGCACATATATTCATGTAATCGAAGTGCTCATTTTAGTGTTTAACAAAGCTAATTAAACTAGGCTTGAATTTGAAATGCATTTGATTGCCTTGCATGTTCTCTCCTCTGCAGATGTAGTGCCAAGGCTTCATTAGCTAGAGAAAGGAGTACTATGTATCAGCTATTGCAAGTCCTGAGAAGAAAATCTTGGCAGAGACATGAAGAGCTAATAAGCTGAAGAAGATTTCTATTATGGTGCATTACCCAAGGTTGTGTGAATGTCCAGGTTTCATGGGATGAGAAAATCTGGGGATGTTCTCACTGTGCATGTGAAGCGCAATTCTGTTAGTTCCTGGAAGGGTGGTGTTAGGATCGAATGACGAGAATGTATCTGTGTGTCTTAATTAGTATATACACTGTTAGAGTTGAGAGCACATCCCTTTAGACTTTGAGAGGTACAGACCTCTCTGCTTTCCCGATTCTTGAAAGTGCAAAGCTATATGCTAAACACTTGTCTCCTTTTAGAGGTTTTCTACTGAAATCCTCACTATGCTGACACCTTCCTACTTCACCGTCCTATTTCTTACATTTGTTAGAGGTTTTATGGCACGACACGGAGGCCAACATTATGCAATAAATCCTTTATTGCCACCACTCAGCAGCATGTTAAAAGCTTCTTAGAATAGAGAATAAAGAACTTTGAACAACATTCCAAGACAATAAAACCTTCCAGCCACCTGTCCTCTTCCTTCTTTTATTGCTGGTGCTCATACAGATAAGTACAACTCAATGTCTCTCATATTATTTGTTAATTAAAGGTTGAGTGTTGTTAATGAGTGCTTAAACTTAAATCACTTGGTGTATGCGACACCCTTTGAGTGTTTTTATTTATCCTTTAAAAATTATAGTTGCTAAACATAACCTCTCATTAGTTCAAATGTCTTAATGGTTAAAAAAGCATTGTTACGTTGGAGAGATTTGATTGTTAAATACAGGTGAGCTTCGCAATGAAAATGTGTGTTTATTTGGTTGAAAATGCGTAGTGGAATTGAAGCCGTATCAGCCCTTTCAGTGTTTTAAAGGTCGGATTTGTCGTAAGTGATTGTCGGCACGTTTTTTTATGGGGATTGCATTTGAGCGATTCTAGTTTTGGTACGAAAAACGGAGTTAAACGAAATGTAAAAAAAAAATTCGGCCGTAATGCGCTCGCGAGGCTGTTGCCATGGATGCAGTAGAGCGAGCGCATAAACCTTACCACAAGCGTTTAGCTTCAGTGGATTGTGACGGTCGCAAGTTCCGTCCTCCATTTCGGTTTCGTGAGCGTGCGTACACGTGCGTGTGTACGCTCAAGACTCCTCTTCTTGAGAGTTCTTGTGTTGTTGCCGTAGGGAGTCTAGATTCAGCGTTGGTTGCTATAGCAGCGGCGCTTTCCTGACAGGAATGCTGCTTGTGAGGAGATCGTTTTTTCATTTACGAGTTACGCTTGGCTTTTGAAGAGAAATTTAGTTAGAAGTAGAAATCGTATGATTGTAGGAATATTTTAATATTATTAAATATAATTAGGGGGTAGATTGTTATTTTAACGCCAGTTTCCCCATTTTTTAAAAGTATTTTCGGTTTTGCTAGTGTTTTGTAGAGCTAAGTTTTTTACTGAGTAGTTTTCAACTTTTGGGATAAGTTAATTAAAATATTATAGATTTTTTTTTTTTATTTGTTGTGTTCATTATGGAACAAGGAGAGGGTGGGGTGCGTGGTTTGCAGCCCAAGATGGTGGTCGCTTAAGCGACGAGCTCCGGGCCGGGGCACCTTGTCCGTACATTATCCGACACTCCCTACCTTATCTGGAAGCTGGGTGACATGCAGGAAGCTCGCTGCATCTGAGCGGATTACACTGCCGGACGCTCCGATACTTCGAGACAACCGGAGAGCTGCATTCCTGACGGCGAAGACCTCTGGTGCATCACTGGGCCTGGTCTGAGGGAGAGGCCTTGACAGCATCGAGCTTGCCTGCGGTGGGGCCGGGCCGCAGGACCCTGAGGCCGGCTGGTGTATCTACTCGAGTCCCCGGGCTGGGGGCCCTGACATCCGGAGCCTGCACTCCTTGCCAACGGAGCCCTCATTAGCCGGATGCTGCTCGGAATTGCCCACACTGCCCTGAAACATCCCTGCTGTCGAGGTATGTTGCGGAGGCGTCCGCACCTTCGGTACGAACGGCCCGTCCGCCACTTGTGAGGCCATTTCTCCTTCTGGGGCCGCATCGCTACATCTGTCAGCAGCGGGACCTCTGCTGCGGCCGAGGGAACTCACCCACACCAGCGGGAGCTGCATATGCTATGGGAGACGCGGTCGCCTTCTTCCCCCTCTTCCTCCCCCCCCGGTGAATTGCGGAAATAGGGAGCATCGAGGTCAGGACGCAGAGGCTGTGTTCTCCTTTCCTGATGGCGCTACAGGTTTGGTCTGCATCTGTGGGTCTGTGGAGGCGGCGGGGGTCCCCCCCCATCGGAACCCACTGTGGGGGTGCGGACTGCTGCAATTGGGAGCCCCCCAGGGGAGATATTGCAGACGGCGTTGGATTTCCCCTCTTCTTGGCTTACGATACGTTTGAGACCTGCTAATGGGGACCAATATGGGTCGTGGCAGCTGAGTACTGGCTATTCCATTTTCCTTGCAGCGTACATGGCTAGTGCTCCAACCTTTAGGAGGTGATAGCTCCCCACCTTGAGACCGCTGGATTGCTCCTCTCTGTCCAGCTCTATAGCAAGTGGCATAACATTGTCACATCCTCACTCAGCTCTTTAACATATAAGTGCCATCATTTGTTGTTGAAAGAGTCCGTTTGAAAGTGCTGAGCTGAGTGGGACCAGCAGCTTGGATTCGACTTGTGTCTGGGTCGCAGTCAGGTCTTGAGGCGCACCATCGGATCTGTGTGCCACATATGCAGAACGTGACTCCACTACTGAACAAAGCAGCTACGTAGTACACATTTCAACTAAATTACCTGTTCCTGTTCATGGTTGCTGCTGGGGGAGCGACGCTGCGGTGGTGTCCTGTGTTGGGGGCAGCACTGTTCCATACAGCAACAATCACATTGCAACAGGCTTCAATGACGGCCCAAGACCGCCTGCGCCCAATAGCTGCCTAGCCACCTGACCTGTGACATTGAATTACCATTGTAGTCATTGGCTGCAGGTGCTTGCCTCCTTTGAATTTCACCTGCACGTATACATGCTGCCGGGTCTTAATCACGAGGGGCTAGAGGGAATGCGCCCGATATCCAGCACGCAGGGTGAGAATTTGCTCCGTGGGCACAGGCTGTTGCTGCTGTTATCTGGTGGGCCGGGTGTGTGCCTGTGACAGTACGGCTCCCTCTGCCTGACTGGACTGGTTGTGCCGGGAGGTGGCTGACAGGGGCCCGGGACTACACCTGGTCCTGTGAGGGGTCAATCAATCAATCAATCATGTCACTTATAAAGCGCACTACATACCCGCGAGGGTCTCAAGGCGCTGGGGGAAGAGGGGGGTGGTGCTGCTACTGATCGAAGAGCCAGGTCTTGAGGAGTCTTCTGAAGGCCAGTAGGTCTTGGGTCTGTCGGAGGTTGGTGGGGAGGGTGTTCCAGGTCTTGGCGGCGAGGTGGGAGAAGGATCTGCCGCCGGCGGTCGCTTTCCGGATGCGGGGGACTGTGGCGAGGGCGAGGCTGGTCGAGCGGAGCTGGCGGGTGGGGGTGTAGAAGCTGAGTCGTCTGTTGAGGTAGGCTGGTCCGGAGTTGTGGAGTGCTTTGTGTGCGTGGGTGAGGAGCTTGAAGGTTATCCTCTTGTTGACAGGGAGCCAGTGCAGGTCTCTCAGGTGGGGTGTGATGTGGCTGCGTCGGGGGATGTCGAGGATAAGACGTGCAGAGGCGTTCTGGATGCGTTGCAGCCATCTCAGGAGCTTAGCCGTCTGTTCCTGCGTAGAGGGCGTTTCCGTAGTCCAGCCTGCTGGTGACGAGGGCCTGGGTGACTGTTTTTCTTGTTTCGGTGGGGATCCACTTGAAGATCCTGCGGAGCATTCGGAGGATGTTGAAGCAGGATGAGGAAACGGCGTTGACCTGCTTAGTCATGGAGAGGGTGGGGTCGAGGATGACCCCTAGGTTGCGTACGTGGTCGGTGGGTGGCGGGGCTGTTCCCAGTGATGTTGGCCACCAGGAGTCGTCCCAGGCTGAAGGGTTGGAACCAAGGATGAGGACCTCCGTCTTGTCCGAGTTCAGCTTCAGGCGGCTGGTCCTCATCCATTCGGCGACGGCCTTCATTCCTTCGTGGAGGTGGGCTTTGGCGGTGTGAGGGTCTTTGGTGAGGGAGAGGATCAGCTGGGTGTCGTCGGCGTAGGAGATGATGTTGAGGTTGTGCTGTCGGGCGACGTGGGCGAGGGTGCCATGTAGATGTTGAACAGCGTTGGGCTGAGGGAGGAGCCTTGGGGTACGCCGCGAGATGATCTTGGTGGCCTTGGATCGGAAGGGGCGAGGCGGACGCTTTGTGTTCTGCCGGAAAGGAAGGATGTGGTCCAGTCCAGGGCCTTCTCTTGGATCCCGGCGTCGTGAAGGCGTGTTCGTAGTGTGTGGTGGCAGACCGTGTCGAAGGCGGCTGATAGGTCCAGGAGGATGAGGGCTGCTGTTTCTCCATTGTCTAGCAGGGTCCTGATGTCGTCGGTGGCGGCGATGAGGGCGGTTTCGGTGCTGTGGTTGCTGCGGAAGCCGGACTGGGAAGGGTCCAGGATGTTGTTCTCCTCGAGGTAGCGGGTCAGTTGTTTGTTGACGATTTTCTCGGTGACCTTCGCGGGGAACGGGAGCAGAGAGATGGGTCGGAAGTTCTTGAGGTCCTTGGGGTCTGCCTTGGGTTTCTTGAGTAAGGCGGTGATCTCGGCGTGCTTCCAGCTTTCCGGGAAGGTTGCTGTCTCGAAGGAGATGTTGATTATTTTCCGGAGATGGGGCGCGATGGCTGTACTGGCTTTGTTGAAGGGGTGAGCTACTCTCATAGTAAGGACGCTCCAGGAGGAGTGTTACCCCCCCCCATAGCTGCCTGCTGGCTCTGGATCATTAAGCGCAAGGCACACCGTCCTGCTGGGTACCGCCTGGGCTGCAGTGGACCATGGGCAGGGGGACGACGAGGACCGCCTCGAAGTCGAGCAGAAGGGGTTCTCGCTCGCCGCCCTCGGAGTCCTCATCCGGCAGATCTCCGCAGATGGAGGCGGAGCAGGCACCCACCCCAGTGGGGGATAAACTAGACGTGATCCTGAGGGAAATTTTTGAATCACGCTCTGCACTGGAGAGTCAGCTGGGCACACTCTTGGTGGACTTGAACGTACTCAAAGATGACCACTGAAAGTTATCCGATAAGGTTAAGAATACTGAACACCGGCTGGACACAATGGGGCCTCAAATCATTGACCACGATGGCCAATTGAAGGACATGCGACAGCAGATAGAGGCCTTGCACGCCCGTGCTGATGATGCGGAAGGGCGGGCGAGGCAGAATAATCTCAGAATAGTGGGTCTGCCTGAAGGTACGGAGGGGCCCAATCCGACAGACTACATCGAGGAATGGCTGAAAACTGTGGTGGCACCCACGGGCCTCTCTCCGCATTTTACTGTGGAGCGAGCTCACCGAGTACCTACGAGACGCCCCATACCCGGCGCGAACCCACGACCAATATTGAAGAGAATATTGAACTATAGGGACCGAGACCGGGTGTTGCGGGCGGCGAGGGAGCAAGCCCTGCTACTAGTGGAGAATGTGAGGGTGTCCATATTCCCGGACTATACGTTGGCTGTTCAACGACAACGCTTCTCGTTTCTGGAAGTCAAAGCTAGAGTCCGTGCGGCGGGCTTGACATTTGCATTGCTTTTCCCAGCCAAACTCAAGATCAACCATAACCAACGGTCTTTGTTCTTCGATACCCCCGAAAGTGCGTGGGAATGGCTGGACAGAAATTTCCCGGATGTACTACCAGAGCGGAGGATGGATTCTACGCAGCCGAAATCTCAACGAGCCCCCCGTCGGCGTAGGAAGGGCATGGTCACACAGAGCGCGGGGGCTTCCTCCCCACCCCAGCAGCAGGTGATGGAGGGGAGGCGAGAGGCCCTCCGGACGGCCGAGACACTCAGACTCCCAAGACCGGCAATCAGTACTAGCCCTTCTGAGGCGGCCAACTCAGACTCCGACTCCGGGGATAGCATGGTCTTGTTCCCGTCCGCATCTACTCAGCTCAGCCGGGACCCATTGGGCTTAGCTTGGAGAGTCTTTTGAAAAGGGGACTGATGCTGACCTGCTGGAACCATGCCCACCCGCTCCGGCAAATTACTACTTGTTATGCTTAACTCCGTTTCTCACTGATCTTTATTGTACACTGTATAAGTGGTGCCCCTGCTCACACATGGGGGGTTACAGGGGGATCGTGTGCTGACGTGTTGCCCCGGCCCGACTTGGGCATGTATTTCTACTATTGTCTGGGTACTTTGAGTGTTACACACACGTAGCCTACCCCCGCAAGCGACAGCAAGAGTTCTAAGTGTGGGATGTTAACACTTTTTTTTTGCACAGTTTGGTCGGACGAGGTTCTGTCGTTGGACCCAGTATTGGGGATTGTTTATGTTAGTTTAATGGTTGCCGCATATTCTGATTGGGGGTTCTGGGGTTGGAGGTGGTGGGGTGATGGTGGGTCGGGGGGGCTTTGAGTTTTTACACCTACTAATGTCGGTTGAGAAACCGTATACAGTTATATCCTGGAACGTTAGGGGGTGGGGTCGGCCATGAAAAGGCATAGAATCGTAGCTCAACTACATCGTTGCAAGGCTCAGATAGTATGTCTCCAGGAGATGCACCTCGTGCAAACAGAATCCAGTAAACTGCAGAGGAGGTGGCGGGGCCAATTTTATGCTACTGCGTACTCCGCCTTTTCTAGAGGGGCTGCAATATGGTTACGGGCGGGAATCCCCTTTGCTCATTGCGAGTCCCGAATAGACGACCAAGGCAGGTATGTCCTGATTCGCGGGACCCTGGATGGTAGGCAGGTGGTGCTGGGCTCCATTTATGCTCCAAATGTGAATCAGGATGCTTTTCTCTCCAGGTTAACACAGGCACTCTCGGATTGGGTACAATACCCATGGTTGTTAGGTGGGGACTTCAATGCTGTGTTCGATACACACTGGGACCGCTCTCACCCCCCCTTACCAAATACCAGTGCTGTGACTCAAGCTGCTGCGTTGACTAGATGGGCACGGGGTGGAACCTTTTAGACGTCTGGAGGTCCCAACACACGAATATGCGGGAATATTCCTTTTTACTCCCACCCACAAAACCTGCATATCCGATTGGATCATTTTCTTTGCACTACAGATCTGTCCTCTGCCATACATCAGAGTACATTCCTTGGTAAAACCATCTCTGACCATAACCCTATAGAATTGACATTGCATTGGGGTAGGGTCCCTACGCCTATACCAACATGGCGGCTGCAACCCGTGACCTTGGAAGATCAAGTATTTCGTGCTAAACTAGCTGACACTATCACTACATATTTTACTGACAACGAAGGCACTGCTTCGACTAGATCGGTTGAGTGGGAGGCATTTAAGGTCACAGTACAGGGGGCTGCTTTGGGAAGCTTGGTTGGGGTCCGAAGAGAGGTGACCAGGGACTTGGAGGACAGACTGCAGGCGCTGGAGGTGGCAGCTCAGGGACAAATAGTGGGAGCGGAGCAATTACAGGAGGCAAGGATTCGACACACCGAGCTATTAGAACGGCTCCGGACAGTCGACTTACATGCGTACACATTGCGTACTCACGCCGAAACGGATAGGGCGGGAACGTTTCTGGCACGACTGATTGCTCCCCTGTTAAGTCCCACTCCCATTTTGGCGCTCTGTGACTCCCACCACTCGTTGCTGACTTCCCAGAGTGACATTAATAAAACTTTTCAAGAACATTATGCTGATCTGTATAGTGCACAACCTTTAGAGAGGTCGGAAGGGATGATACAATTCCTAGCGGGTGTAGACCTTCCCAAGATAACGGACGCATCGGCTGAGCTATTGGCGGCGCCAATCACCATAGCGGAAATTAGAGTTGCAATAAAAGCACTGGCACGTAATAAGACCCCTGGGTCCGACAGCCTGCCTGTGGAATTCTACTCCACCTATGTGGACGTGATGGCCCCGAAGCTGCTACAATTATATGTCTCCTCCCTTGAGGAAGGTATGCTGCCCTCCACTACTAAGGAGGCCATAGTTACGTCCTTACTAAAACCAGAGAAGACCCCCACTAACTTGGCGCCGTACCGTCCGTTATCAATCCTTAATACGGAATATAAAATCCTAAGTAAACTTTTGGCGTCTAGATTACTTCCTCTGTTGCCTAAATTAATACACACAGACCAGTGCGGTTTTATCCCCAAGCGTAGTACTTCTCTTAATATTTGTCGGTTACACGCCCTGATGCATGCAGTGAAGGGGTCCTTACTGTTGGCCAGATGCTTATCCCTAGATATAAGGCAAGCGTTTGATACATTAAGCTGGTCATACATGCTTGCAGTGTTGGTAAAGTTTGGTGTGCCCCCCGAATATTGCAAATGGATTCAATTACTCTATACTGATCCCACAGCCCGCGCCAACGGGAATGGTTATATCGCCTGCATATCGTATTTATAGGGGGACACGTCAGGGTTGCCCCCTGTCCCCCCTTTTATTTGTGTTGGTGTTAGAACCAATGGCCCAGCGATTGTGTTGCGAGATGGCCCCATATGGCATACCGTTACCACCAGTAATACACTCAGTTTCGCTTTACGCGGACGATATGCTGTTATTTTTTAAAGATCTTGGCATGAACCTGCAGCCCCTTGCCGCAGTGTTCTCGCAGTTTGGGGATGTTTCAGGTCTGCGACTGAATGCCACTAAGTCAATAGCATACTCCTTTTCCGACACATACGGGGGTACCCACTTGCAGTTTGGTCCAGCACAGTTCGCACTGGAACCTACAACATTCAACTGTCTAGGGATACAAATTTATAGGTCCCCCGCTGACACTATTGACGGGAATGTGGTGCGAACCATAAACTTGCTCCGTTCACAAGTGTCATTTTGGAACACCCTGCCGTTGTCACTGGCGGGCCGTCTAGCAGTGTCCAAAATGGTCATGTTACCAAGACTCTTATACCATTTTGTGAATATCCCTGTGGCCCTGCCGGCCTGGATCTTCCGGACACTGAATACATTACTAACGTCATTGTTGTGGGGAAAGGGGAGACATAGACTAGCACTATCCAAGATGCAGCTGCCGAGCACTGCAGGTGGTATGGGAGCACCCGATTTTAAAACGTACTGTATTGTTGGGCAGCTGCAATGGTTGGCATATTGGTTGGCGGGACATAACTTGTTCGAAATAGGATATACCCCGGCACACTTGCAGCGGGGGAGGTTGCAGGCACTGCTGTGTCCCGGGGCCCTCCTTTTCTATTGTCCGTTGCCCTACACTACTGGAAGCAAGCCCTGAAATCCGCAAAGGTCTTGAGTCCGTACGCTCCCAACATCCCCCTCTGTGGTCTACCTACCCGCTGTGGTGTTTTGTCTACTGCTAGGGTACGAGACTGGATACAGGTGGGCACGTCCACTATTGGGGATTTCTTCCTTGATGGTACGTTAATGCCGCATGCAACATTTGTCCGCACTAATGCGGTGCCGGAGACTCTGTTTCTCACGCATGCAGCGGTGGCGCACTATGTCCGGAGGCACTGGTTGGTGGCACAAAATGAACCCCCTACATTTCAATTACTGCGGTCTCTCCACATTATGG
Organism: Calotriton arnoldi; assembly: GCA_963921515.1. NCBI lineage: Eukaryota > Metazoa > Chordata > Amphibia > Caudata > Salamandridae > Calotriton > Calotriton arnoldi. Next base: position 478,066 of record CAWUFW010000392.1, on the reverse strand, counting down.
GCCACGGACGCCACCTTGTACGCTGGTTGTACCGCGGACTGCGGGAACATCTACAAGTATCACTGTTGCCTCTCCGTCAGAAGTGGCAACTAGCACTGGCAAGGGAGTTAGATGATAGGGAGTGGGACGCAGCCCTGGAACATCCCCGTCGAGTGTCTCGTAATTTTCGACTGAAGACAATACAGTTACTAATATTCCACAGGGCTTACCTTACACCGCAGGCTATCCACGAAATGTATCCCTCGTCCTCTGCACAATGTCCCAGATGTGTCCATAGCCCGGCCGACTTCACTCATATGCTGTGGTCATGCCCTACCTTGGGGAGGTTTTGGTTGGAGGTTACCCAAGGGCTCTCTAGACTTGCGGGACACACCCGTTGGGATACCATGGAGGTGTGCCTGTTGGGTCTCTTTCCACTCCCGAAGAAGGCGAAACTCCTACGTCGCTTCGCAGGGTTAGCTTTGATGCTTGCAAAACGATTAATAACGCAGCGTTGGAAGTCTCGCACGGCACCACGTGAGAGCAAATGGAGAGAGGAGGCCATTAGATGGGCGGTGGCAGAGGGGGAGGTGCTCAGTCGCGAGGAATATCAGGGATTAAGGAAAAGACCGATTTCCCTAGAATGAGCCCAAGTACTAGAGCAGTTCAAAGCAGTAACTGACGAAGATGCCACTGACGCCCCGGACCCACTGTTAACCTAGAAACAGCTTCTGGATCCCTGCATGGTAGACGGGCGGGACGGGGAGAGTCCAGGGTGGCCCCCCCACTCCCTCTCTTTTCCCCTTCCCCCCCAACCCCACCCTGGGTCACACTAGCAGAGCATTACCTGGATTGACCCTCAGGAGCCGGTCCCGGTGGGACTGATTGGAGTACAGCGGCTAAGTTTATGTTTATGGTTATGGGTTAGTGGGGAGGGAAGAGTTGCGGGTGGGATACAGAGGGCGGGTGTGGGGGCCGGGATTGTGGGTATATGGAGTACTGAGACAGAATGTGTAAGCCAGATTATTGTGTACTCATAATAGTGTCATTGACCACGGGTTCATGTACCACATAGCTGATATCCACACTGCAACGTCACAAAGAACTGTGACAGATCCTACTGTTGATCTACATGTCTGCATGTACTCCAAAAACGGAAATTTACAATGTAAGACTATATGTATCTCCAAACCCTAATAAAATTGTGTTACATTTTTTTTTTTTAAATGGAACAAGGAGAGGGTTCACTTGAGGAAAAGTTAAACAAAGCAATTGAAAAGATTACCACAGAGGTATCATTAGGAATGGAAAAGAAGTTGGAATTGCTAGCAGCATCTAAATCAGCTAGACAAGATGAGGAGAGATTTTGGTCTGCTCCAGAAAATGAGGGTGCTCATACCTCTAGTAAAAAGGCATTGCGTAAAAGGAAGCATGTGTCTTCTAGTGTGCAACAAGGAAAAAAGAAGAGATCTACTATGGTAGAACATGTCTGCTGTGTCGACAGGCAAGAGGATGATGCCTCGGGCATTAAAGATGGGCAAGTAAGAGGCCTGCGAGATGATGCGGCTAAGAGAGCGCGCAAACATAAATCAGTGAATTGTGATGAGTCCTCCGGTATTGCGGAGGTTGAACTGAGTTGCTCTTCCGATTTCGACTCAGAAGATGATTTGATACGCTTTAAGAGCCTGAGAAAGGAAGACACCTCAAACAGGGAGGGCAAATCTCTTTTGGACCCACTGGATCAGAGCATGTTTGATCCTTTACTAATTAAGCACCCCCTATCTCCGGAGTGGAGTCCTTCTGACCATGTGGTAGAGTACATTCAATACTGGATCAGAAGGGAAATACCTAAAGAGGTGCGAGTAAGACTCAGATCTGAGTGCCCTCGCCCGACTTGAAAATAAGGTGCTGGTAACACCAGAGCTTGATACAAAAATCATAGCCTACATTGCTAAAGGGGGTCGTGTCCCTAGAAAGGGAATTGATCGAGGTTTGAAGTCCTGTCAGGACAGATTGTTGGATGTTGTCGGGCCATTGTCAAACATTTTCGACATGGCGGAAGAGGCTTATGTCTGTAAGACCAGTATTGATGTGGAGTTACGTGAATGGATACAGAGAGTTTTTTGCTTACTAGGTAATGCTAACACAGCATTATCCATTGAAAGGAGGAAAAGTATTTTGCTAAAAATAGACCCTAAGCTAGCTGACCTTGTATCGAAGGAGGAAGGACCTTCGGCAAAGGGACTTCTTTTTGGGGAACCATTTATTAAGGAGCTTTCTAGGTATGTTGGAGCTTTTAGCTCTCTTCAAAAATCTCAAAGAGAGATAAAAAAGGTTTTCAACGATCGTGTTTTTGGATCGGCCGGGAGAACGCGGTGTCGGTTCCCCGGCCGAGGCCAGGGCATCACTAGAGGCTCCTTTTCTTGAGGATTCAGAGGCTTCCAAGGTCAACAATATTTCCACGGAGGCGGATTTTACCCTCAAAGACAAAGAGCGAGGGGAAGATATAACTGAGGTGATAGACGAGGCAGAGGATCAACTGGTAAGTCAAGACCCTTCTGTTATCCCCTTAAAATTGGGCGGCAGACTTGCCCAATTTTGTCATACATGGCTATCGATAACAAGGGACACTTGGGTTTTAGAAACCGTTCAGGGTTTTCGGATAGAGTTTATTGCTCATCCAATTCAGAGGGTTTTACCAAAAAGACTAACGTTCCAAAAGAGTCAAATGAATTTGATAGACTTGGAGGTCCAAGATTTATTAAAGAAAGGAGCAATAGAAAGAGAGAGAGATTATGTAGAAGGTTTTATCAGCAACATAGTTTTGGTAGAGAAAAAGGACAAGGGTGGTATGCGTCCAGTGATAAACCTACGAGAGTTGAACGATTGGGTGGTTTATCATCACTTCAAAATGGAAGGGATTCATTTGCTGAAGGATGTGTTGTTAAAGGGGATTGGATGACCCGGTTGGATTTGAAGGATGCATACCTTACGATCCCAATTTTCAAAGAACACCAGAGATTTCTAAGGTTTGTGTGGAAAGACCAAACGTGGAAGTTTGTTTGTTTGCCATTCGGCCTGTCTTCAGCACCCTGGTGCTTCACGAAAGTGTTGCGTCCAGTGGTGGCTTTTCTGAGAGAGAGGGGTGTACGTCTAATAATATATTTGGACGACATTTTGATAATGGATCAGGACAAAAAGACACTTCTTTCTCATACAAAGTTAGCCGTAGACTTGCTAGAATCTCTGGGTTTTGTGGTAAACAGGAAAAAATCACAATGTATACCAAATCAACAAACACAATTTTTGGGTTTTGTAGTAGATACAGTGGAGGCTGTTCTGAAACTTCCCAAAGAGAAGCTAAAGAGAATTCGAAAGGAGTTAAAAAATACTCTCAAATTGAACTGTATCTCTTTAAGAATGTTGGCACGCATTGTTGGTCTTCTATCGTCTACAATTCAGGCTATTTTCCCAGGTCCATTACATTACAGGGCCTTACAGAGATTAAAGGCTTTGCATTTGAGAAATGGTCTAAAATATTCAGAGAATGTATGTCTTTCACAGGAGGCAAGACAGGAATTGACTTGGTGGTTGAAAAATATGGAAGCTTGGAATGGGCGAGCAATTTTTGGAGAGAATGCGGATCTGATTGTGGAGGCAGATGCAAGTTTGGAAGGTTGGGGTGCAAGATGCGGATCGCAAAGTACTAGCGGTCGATGGACATTTCAGGTAAGGAAGCTTCATATAAATTGTTTAGAATTGTTAGCTGGTTCTTTTGCTATAAAATGTTTTGGGGAGCAGACTGCCAGATGTTCGGTCATCTTGAGGATGGACAATATCTCTGCTGTAAGGTATGTGAACAGATTGGGAGGTCCACTTTCAAGGGGATTAGCAGATTTAGCGAGGGTATTTTGGGACTATTGTTTGGAAAGGAACATTTTTGTCCAAGCAGAGCATATCCCGGGCAACACAAATTTAGTGGCAGATTGGTTCTCTAGGAAGTTTTACGATTCCAGCGACTGGACCTTAGACAGGACAGTTTTTTCGAGATTGAACTTTCTTTGGGGCCCTTTTCATGTAGATCTTTTTGCAAACAGGATAAATGCCCAACTAGAAAAGTTTTTCAGCTGGTATCCAGACCCAGAGGCTTTAGGGATAGATGCTTTTCTTCAGGACTGGAGAGGTCTCCGTCCATATGCTTTCCCTCCTTTTTCAATGATCAGCAGAGTAACAGGGATGATTCGGAAATGGAGGGAAACGGTGGTGGTGATCACCCCGTTTTGGAGTTCTCAAGCTTGGTACCCTATAATGTTGGAGATGAGTGTGGACTACCCAATACTTCTTCCGATGTTTCAGGGAATCTTACGAGGCCCTCTGGGAGAGATACACGGTCTGGTAGAATCAGGTCAACTTCAACTTGTGGCATGGAGACTTTCAGGAGAGTCTGGAGAAAGCCAGGACTTTCATCTGAGGCTTCAAAACTCATTGAGGAATCCTGGGCACATGGAACTAGGAAGGCATATAAATCAGCCTGGAATAAGTGGAATGGTTGGTGTGTGGAAAGGGACCTGGATCCCGATTCAGCAGATGTAGTTCAGGTGTTGAATTTCTTAACTGATTTGTTTTCAAGGGGATTAGCTTATAGGTCAGTGAATCTTCATAGGTCTGCTATTTCTGCAGGTCACATTCTTGTGAATGGTATTACTGTCGGACAGGATATTATGGTGAAAAGGTTGCTAAGAAGCATTAGACTGGCAAAACCTCCTGGTCCTAGATATACAGCTCTTTGGGATGTTTCTCATGTTCTGCTTTTTCTTGAATCTTGGAATGACAATATGGAATTAAGTCTTAAGGATTTATCCTACAAACTAACGATGTTGTTGTGCCTTCTTTCATTTAGAAGAGTATCTGATGTTCGTGCTTTAGAGATCACAAGTAGGTGTTTTACTCCTGAGGGTATTTGTTTTTACGTAAAACAAAGAACAAAAATACATTCTTCCACTATATTTTATCCTTTCTTGGATGAAAAGGAAAAACTTTGTGTGGTGCGTTGTGTGAAGGAGTATGAACGTAGAACGAACACTCTAAGACCTGACGGGGTGGATCAATTACTCATTTCTTTCAGGTATCCTTATAAAGCTGTTTCTTCACCCACTCTGGCGAGGTGGGTGAAAGATCTGATGAAAAGAGCAGGTATTGATATAAGTATGTTTGGTGCGCTTTCAGTGAGGGTTGCAGCTGCTTCTAAAGCTCGTGTCATGGGTGATAGCCTGCAAGACATTCTAAGATGTGCTGATTGGTCAACAGACTCTATTTTTAGACGTTTTTACTTCAAACCTATTGAAAGTGCAGCAAGATGTTTGGTTAACATGCTTTGAACTTGCATAATGTTGGCCTCCGTGTCGTGCCATAAAATGTAGATTTTCCACAGCCTAGGTGGGCTGAAAATCTGGATTTTATTAAGGACACGGAGGCTAATATTATCCCTCCCATTTTTACCCATCCCTGATATTCTTCTGTTTTATTCTCAATGCAGGTCAAATTTAAGCTATCTGGAGCTTGTTGGATTCGTTCTTATCTCATCGTTACGAGACTTGAAACATGAAGATTTCCCCTTTGTTTGGATTTTTAAGAGACTGAAAGTTCGCTTTAAGATTGTATGTTCTTCTCTTTTTCGCAGGCAATGTAAAGAAGGAAGAGGACAGGTGGCTGGAGGGTTTTATTGTCTTGGAATGTTGTTCAAAGTTCTTTATTCTCTATTCTAAGAAGCTTTTAACATGCTGCTGAGTGGTGGCAATAAAGGATTTATTGCATAATATTAGCCTCCGTGTCCTTAATAAAATCCAGATTTTCAGCCCACCTAGGCTGTGGAAAATCTACATTTTCCAATTGAACCATCCCCAATCCAACTTAGAGCCCTGTTCAGATGAGTTTAAGACTTTTGCCATTTGTACTTATGCGGCTGCGCTTGTCACACATTGATGCTATTGAACTGGATTTACTTTGTCAACTAACGCCTCCTTTTAAAAAAAAAAATGTATAAATCTTTTTATTAACATTTCTCAAACAAAAAAGACCATACTTTACATCAATAACATACAATCTTACATGGTACAGCTTTGACATCACAGCTATTGCATGAGGGATAGGCAGGGAGACATATACCTCTGGTAGCTTTAAAGACACAGGTTGACCACAGTCGACATCCACAGGCAGAAGGTGAAATACCCAGTCCATCAGTACCCCTCCACTCTTATATCAAGACATAGCCTACCCATATTACTCCTCACCCATATTTTCTCCCAATTTTTGACACAACCCCTACTTTTGTACACTGTATCTTCGGCTCGTTGGCACCAGTCCAGATCCATCTCCCACTCTCTCAGCGACTGTAGTGAAGGCGCTCCCCACCTCCTTGCAATGTTCCTTTTAGCAATCCCCGCTGCTAAGGCTAACCATATTCCCACGAGTCTGGGCCAGTCAAGGTCTCCCTTAATCATTAGGAGGAGACATTTGGCGTCAATTGGGACCATCACTCCCGATACCCTAGACATTACTTCTGTGACCTTCTGCCAAAATCGGGCAATCTCCTGGCATTCCCATAGGATATGGAAGAAAGTCCCCTCCCGTTGACAGCCCCTGACGCAAAGCGCTGTGTGTGCTTTACCCCACTTATATAGGTGTGTACGTGGATAATAGGTACGGTGCAGAATCTTAAGTTGCACCAGTCTAAATCTTGTCCGGATTGCAATCTCTCTTGGGCTTTGTATTGACTCTAGCCAATCTGCATCGTCTATGCTCCCAAGGTCATCAGTCCTAATGCCTCCTTTTGAGTTCTGTATCTAAACGATGCTTAATTTGCATTGATTTGACTTGACTACGAATTTGTAATAAACCTACTTAACTTTAGTTACTGATTCTTGGTACTTATTATGTGGCCAAATGGGTAAACACGAATTTGAATTGTTTTGTTGAATGCTAACTCCCTTTACTCCTCAGTCAACCACAAAGGTCTGTCGAATGAAAATTGTAACCGCATGTCAATGCGCCATGCCACATATCAGGAAAACACTCTTCTATACATCGAAGAGAATTTGTTTTGATAGCAACAGTACTACATCAGTGTATACATGTGTTATGAAGTATAAAAAATACATTTGCATGTTGTTAATAATACAAAAATATAACACATAAAAATCACTAACACCAACCTCTAGTGACTCTTACTGCACTCTGTTATTTGTTAATTATCTGCCTTTCCTGTACATCATATAAAAATGTTTTGCACTTTCATTCTTACATATTAATATTTTTCCATCATGTGTTTTCAAAGGTCAGCAAATGGCTCTTTAAGTTGAACTATGCCTTTGTTTTGTTGCAATATTGCCCTTTTGCCAGGACAGGCTCTTATAAATTTTACTCTGGTTTTGGGACTCGTCATTAGGGTTCTCATCGTTCAAATAACTCCTATCTGTCAGCCTCCCTGCATGTATTGATTTTCATACTTTATGATTCCGCTTTAAATGGTGGTGGTGTGATAAGCAAAAATGTTGCATTCTGTAAATGTGCCATGTGTAGTAAGAAGTTGGCAGGATTTTCAGGTGGTTGGCACAGGTAGGTGCCTTGGGAGATATCAGGAGCATTGTGTAACTGGCCTTCCCTAGGTACGGTCAGTCTAAGGAGGGATGTGTGTCCTCCGGTTTACTGATGGAGCTGCATGAGTTTGACAAGGTGCCTCCAAGGCAGGGCCAATGGAAAACCACAGTTATGCAGCTGCGGCCTTATCCATGCATATAAGAAATTGCCACACCTGCAGCGAATTTTAACAAAAAATATTTCTAGCTCAAACGAATGAAAAGTTATTAAAATTCCTCAACATGGTGGCATTAATGCACCTGACACTTTGTGAAAGTTAGCTGGTCGCCTTCAACTGATGAGTGCTGTAACAACAATGTTGCCCAGACAGTGGATTCATCTCTATTTTACAGGAGTTTTGTTTAAACTAGATTACAATAAAACCTTATCTACTTAAATGTTACTCAAAACGGGTGAAAAGTATGGTTTGGTCTTTGGCATCATTGTTTCTATCACATATTCAGGTTAACATGACGGACACGTTCCTCATCATAGCTGTAGCTGTTTCAACAGGGCATTATGGCTTTGAAAGAATCACAACTATGTTGCTTCTCTTTTCAGGGTTTCGGAAGTACTTCTTCGAGAGACACATAAACATTTTGAAATGTACTGTACTGGTATGAATAGCTGTTTTTAATGGAAACAAGTCTTGGAGAATGCCCATGTAATGTGCCTTTCCTTGAGTCAACCCTGCCGCGTCATTTGGTCCGCCAGTTCCGCCTAATAAATGTAATGGCCTGGTCCAGTGGAGTTTGGGTAACTAAGGATCTCCACCCCACGCAGATACAGGAGTAGTGAGTGGGCAGCAGCTTAGGGCGGTGACATGCAAACAGGAATAATCATGCCTTGCCCTAGAACAGTGGTTCTCAACCTGTGGTCGGCAACTACTTCGAACATTGAATAATATTAACAGATTAATAAAGGGTATATAAATAAAGTAGCTAAATGTACAGTTGAACATTTTAAAACTTTACTGTAAATGTGAAGAAATGTTAAATTGGAGGCTAAAAATTAAATTAGTATCCTCACATTGATTTGTGGGCTCCGTGCAGGTGCGAAGTAAACAAGGGGAGAGCGAGGAATTGGGCATGGGTTGCGTCCTGTTCCCCAAATAAATATTAATCTTAAACAATGTGGACGAACCCACTATGTGTAAAATGAGTAGTCACTGTATGTAGTATAGACCCATTAGGTGCTTTTAAAAGGCCCTTCACACACCAACCTGGTTGGTGTCATGCTTCATCATTCGGGTCCCAACCGGGCGGCCGAGTGCCCCCCGGTTGTGCTACGACGCCTGACTACAGCGGAGCGGGTGTGGTGCTTAAATGTGATGTGTGGTGATATTTTACAATTAAAAATTATCTCTGAGAATCCTTGCCATTAAATTTTAATGTTGGCGGCTCAGGATATATAAGAAGCTAAAATAAGTGATGCAACTAATCTGTAGTTATTTATCGTTTAGTTGTCTTTGTGTGGCGGTCTACATGTTTCAGCCCGTGAAAATTGTTAGAGGGCTTTCTTCAGGACCAGGTGAGTGCAAGGTGAGTTGCAATAAGTGAAAGATGCCACGTGAATAAATGTGCTGTACCTACACACGCGCTAAGGTGTGTGGACAAAAAAGTGTCAGTGTACTTACTGGCACTTGGAAAAATTCCTGTAGGGAAGAAAAAGACAAGACAAGACATATAATATCGCAACATAAAATGCAATCTTAGTGGCTAAATGTTGTAGTCATTGCCAGTGTGACTACTACAGTGATCTGTGGCCCACGCTAGTGGCTACATGCAAGAAATATTGTGCATGCAGTAGCAAACTGTGGTGGGCAATTAGGTAAACCGTGCGCGTTGGGTATCGCTGAGCAGTAAATGCCACGTTGGCTGTGCGTGACCCACGGAGCCCCGTGGGTGATTGCGCTGGCATCCTGTGCAATAAATAAATATAGCGGTGCCTGAAATAAGCGCTGTGTCGCTTAGCGTGTTGTTATTGTTGTTGCTATGGCTAATATGCGAGAGATAAAAGTAAAAACGAAAAGTAAAATAAAACATGCACAAGAGTGGTAAATAGTTACAATCTTTTAGAGAATTCTTGGGTATCGAGGCTCTGGGGGCTAAGGAGCTCTATCTTAAGTCCAATCTGTGGAGAAAAGGTTAGCCATGATGAGCCTGAAGGACTCGGATAGGCTTGGCTCAATCGCAACATTGGAGCACGTCTAGTCTTACTTGGAATGAGAGAGGAATCCGCTGCCAAACCTGTTTTGGTCCCCCGTGGCCCCGGCTGGTGCTCTGTCTCTGTGGGGAACCTGGTTAAATAGTGAGGCGTTGAGACCCGGTACGTGCGGACGTGCATGTCCGGGTTGGAACATGACTCGGCATGGGTTGTTCATTGCACATCGCGCGCGTGCTGATGGGCGAAATTAGGCGTCCAAATCGGCGGCCATCTTGGAGTGTTGTACAGAGGTCTTGCTGTGTAGTATATTTATATGGCCCGATAGTGTAGAGTAACATGATTTTTAGTGTTTTGGCAATAACAGAGAAGTAAAGTTATTGTCTTCCCAGAGGAGTAAAGTTATTGTCTTCCTAGGCTGTTCCATGGGATATTGTCATTGAGGCCTGTCTTGTGAGTAGAAAGGTGATAGACCCATCTCTGTTCTTTCTGTAATAGTTGTTGCTGGATGTTGGGCATGTTGGAATCCAGTGCCTCTATGATCACCCAGCGCATGTCATTGGTTGTGTGTCCTGCCTCAAGGAAATGGTTGGTCAATTTAGTGGTGTTCCTTTTGCATCTTATGGTGCTCCGGTGTTCGCAAATTCTGGTTTTGACTTTCCTGCTTGTCATCCCAATCTAGATCAAATTGCAAGGGCACATAATGCGGTATATTGCAATTGCCGTATTGCAATTGGTATGCAATTGGTATGGACCTGGAACACCCTTCCACTAAGCCTACGAAAGACCCAAGACCTGCTGACCTTCAGGAGGCTACTCAAGACCTGGCTGTTCGACCAGTAGCAGCATCCCCCCCCCTTCCCTCTCCCCAGCGCCTTGAGACCCTCGCGGGTAAGTAGTGCGCTCTACAAATTCTGTGATTGATTGATTGATTGATTGATTGATTGATTGGTGTCGCAATTCCCATGTCTTGCCTGGTTCCAGTTGGAGGTTTTTTGTGGTTGTAGTAAGGTGACACACACTACAGTTGCCACATGGGAAATGGCCGGTGACCTTAGGGCAGAGGTCTTCAATCTGTGGGGCGCGACCCCCAGGGGGGCCCCGGAGTCCTGGGAAGGGGGTCCCGCCTTTCCAGGCCTAACTTCTGCCTGGAAAACAAAACGTGCTCTTCCTTTTGGACAAAGTCAAATGTAATCCTTAAAATGCTTCAGCTGAAGTTAATTGAGTGTCATGTGCTGTAAAAGGAAGAGGCCCAGCAGACAGGTGAAACAATCCTTCAAACAAGTTTTCATGCCAGGGTGCCTGCCTGAATGACATGCAAATGTGTGCTAGGAGTTAATCTGCAAATGTGAAGGATGCTTGGGAGTGGTTCTGGCTTTAATTGCTCGAATCACTTCAAGCATTGTGATGGCAAAGATGTGGTTTTTTTGTGTGGCGGTTAGCAACTGGGCTCTGAAGAGTGTGCTTTTAATGATAACTGTATTTACACAGTGCTTAGTACCCCTGAGGAGGTGTTGAAGGGACAGTTATGCAAAAAAAAAAATGCATTACTTATGGTCTTATATTACACAAATCTACATTTTGGAAGCTCCATTTTATCCTAAAACTCTTTGCACATTTTGTAGCAGTCTTTCTTATAAGGTGTGTAATGCAAGTATAAAATAATGACTTACACATTCACAGTGCTTTCTGTCACAGGCTGTGACCTCATAGCACTAAAAATACACAAGTCACTATTTTCCACTGCACCAACCAAATTTAATTCTGTGGCTCTCTGGTTACACACAGACCTATGCAGTGCATTAAATAATAGAGGTTTTATAATGTACAACTTTTTACATTTATTTTTCATTTAAGCTACCCATTATTTTATATGTAGCTACCTGATGGTGAAAGACCTAAAAACGAACACAATATTTTGGGGCTGATTTATGAGAGGCTTGCGCCGCCAGAGCGTCATATTTTTGAAGCTTCGGCGGCACAAGCATCTCAATCATATCTATTAGGCGAGGCAAAATCACCCTGCGTGGCTTTGCATGGCCTCATAGATATGGAGTAAGACAAAACAGCGCAAGTCGCTGCTTTTCCTTACAACGCCCAAGAATTTTGACGCTGCCCCAGATTTACAAAACCATGTAAACCTGGGGCAGTGCCAAAACCTTACACCTCCCACACCAGGCGGAACGAGGAGAAATCTTTTCATTTCTCCTCGTTTTTCCTCTTTCCATGTGTGCTGCATTCTGCAGCACACATGGAAAGAGAGAAACCCCTCTCAGGATTGTTTTTGTGCAGGAAGGTGCCCCTTCCGGCACAAAACCATCCTGCCTATGTTGGCACTAGGCAGCAATTTGTATGCCAACAAATGAGGAAAAGGAAAAGAAGGCACCATATTTCAGAAATAAGGTGCATTCCTGCCCTTTCACATTAGCGTAGGGCAGCGCAGCAATAAGACTTGCGGCGCTGCCCTACGCCAATGCCTCATAAATGAGGCCCTTTATTTTTAACCACACCTTTGACAACGCCCCCAACCACTGACCTTTGGCTTGCTAAAAACTGTTTAATTTATTTCCCAATGTATAAATGATTTGCTGTGGGAATTGGGGCGTTTATGGTTGTCGATAGTTGGCAATGATGAGGAGGCCCAAGTTCTAGAAATTTTTGTCAGGAAGGGGTCTTTACGCCTAAATGTTTTTGACAGGGGGGTCTCGGCATCAAAAAGTTTGAAGACCTCTGCCTTAGGGAGACCCCATGCATTCAGGACGGTGTTATCTTGCTTGCGTTCTAGAGTTGGTCTAGTAGAAACCAGCGCGTCCTTTATTGATTTTGCTTTTTGTGTAATATTAGTGGGGGTCCCAATTGAGGTTACCAGTCTTCAGGATTTTCCAGTGTTTTATGATGTCAGAGACCTTGTTGGAGGCCTGGTTGAACGTGGTGACGCATGTTAGCGGTATCTGTCCGGCTTCACGGGGGGGAGCCTCAATGAGCCCTTCCCGGTTTTGGTTTCTTGCTCTTTTCTTGGCCTTTTCAGTGATGTGTTTGGGGTAACCACGAAGTTGGAGTTTGTTACTCAGGTCCTTGGCTTGGTCTTTGAAGTCTGTCACATTGCTGCAATTTCTCCGTAGCCGTAGGAATTGGCCATACGGGAGATTTTCTTTAAGGCTCCTGGGATGAAAACTGGAAAAGTGCAAGAGTGAGTTACGTGCAGTGGGTTTAAAATGTGTTTTGCTCTTTAGAAAACCTGCTTCAGCTTCGATGTCAAGGTCTAGAAATGTGGTTTTGTAGTGGTCATAGCTGTGGGTGAATTTGAGGTTCTGGTCGCATGTGTTGAGCCATTGGCAGAAGGTGTTGAGAGATTCCGCTGTTCCTACCCAGATGAGTAAGATAGCATCTATGTATCGTTTGTAAAAGGTGATTTGAGGAATGCGAGGCACATTGTTGGTGAAGATGTATGTGGTCTCAAAGTGATGTACATAGAGGCCCGCTATGCTGTGGGCAAATACGCTCCCCATCGAAGTGCCGTATTTTTGTAGGTATAATTGACCTTCAAATTCGAAGAAATTGTCTTTTAGCGCAAGTTTGGCGTAGTCCCAGATGATTTTTTGGGATGTTTGGTATTGCCAGTCTGTAGTGTCCAGTGCTATTTCTAGGACTCTGAGGGTATCATCTTGTGGGAGACTTGTGTAGAGGCTCTCCACATCGAGGCTTACTAGAAATGACGTCTCTGGGTCGTAGGCCATGTTGTTCAGTAGTCTGAGAAGGTCCTTTGTGTCTTTTAGGTAGGTGTTGGTGGCTTTGACGATGGGTTGGCGAAAAAAGTCACACTATCTAGATAGGGGCTCTAGTAGGGAGCCGATGCCGGAGACAATAGGTCGCCCCGGCGGGGGTTGCTTGTTTTTGTGTATTTTAGGCACTATGTAAAAGTACGGTATTTTGCCTGTTGTACTGGTGAGTATCCTCAGATTGATTTGTGGGCTCCGTGCAGGTGCGTCAAACAGAATATAGTATGGACGATGAGTGGCCTCGATTGAATTTAGAAAAGCTCTAAACTTCCTATTAAAATAAAAGAATTGTTTTATTTTGTTTATATGTGTTTGCGAATTAAATAAAATGTGTCATCATTTGGGTATTTGTTTGAGGAATGCTTTTTTTCTGTAATTTTTGTGTATTGTTTTGCAGTTCAAATCACTTAAGCCGGGTTCCCCGGCTTCCAGTAATAACTCAGTGGAGAGGTCCTTGGATTCCAATAATGATTCAGAGGGGGTCCCTGGGTTCCAGTAATGATTATGTGGGGTCCCCAGTAGTCAAAAGGTTGAGAACCACTGCCCTAGCACAATACGTAACATGGATGCCAGTAGTTAAAATACTGCACCCAATATTACCTTCAATGTAACACAATTCAATGTACGCTATAAACAACTAAAAGCAATTCAGTATAAGAAATGAAGAAACATGCTATGTAACCTATAGACACAGAAGGCTTTATACATTATGGACTATATTTAAATTGTACATATGCTAAATTATAAACATGCACATGCACCAGTAAAATGGAGCCAGACATTGTTATGGTGCAGGTCCTGTGAATTGTTCCCAAACTCCCACCATCCTTCCTCCCCTATGTGCACTCTGGAAATATACCCTAATGGAAGGAGCCCATTGGTGCTCTTGATGATGGGTGGTGGAGTGCATTAACGCACTCACAGCCTGTTACAGACGCAGCGCAAACAAAGCAGCTGGATGCAGAATAAGGTGCTAAGGTGATGGAAAGCTGCTTCACTCAGGACTGAGGCTCACTGGTGTTGGGATGAGCAGCCTGGTGATGCCATGTTACACCTGGATATGGTTGACACTGTAGTGGTATTAAACCAGGGTCCCTAGAACATCAGTCCCAAAAAAATAACTCTTTTCTGAAACGGATGTTTCTCAGGCAATTCCCATGAAACAAAGGGTAAAGCCATGTAAAACAGTCAAAGTCTTCCCCCTCAGCCCCTACCACTGGATGGATGGCCATGCCTCTCAGTGGTCCTTGCCCCTGGGCCTGACCAGACACCTCATAGGGCTATCTTTGCAGTCAGGTCATTAGCTGCAGATAGGCAACAAAATACAACAAACATCCACCTAAGAAACAGGTTGAGCCTGAGAAGGGGACCAAGTTAGTGACCTCCTGCCTTGAGTGGCGGCGAAGACGTAGGTGCCCATCTGTCTGCAGCCCACTTTTATGGCAGAGGCATCAAGCTGAGAAAAACCTCAGCACTGAGGGGCGGCAGCCCGGTAGCAAGCCCGCCATGTTCCATCAAAAGAATCTTCAGGATGTCTAAAATGTCCACCCAGCAAATCCACGAGATCGTAAACCTCTAACCAGTTGACATTATTGTTATGTCAGATGATGCCTTCACCTTTACTCAGCTGTGATTTGATGTCACTTCACACCACCTGACTATGGAAATCAACAGGTGAGTAGTTCCTCCTTTTCTCCGGAAACCTGACTAACTCCCTGTTACCTAATATGGCATCTCTTATCCCCAAGCTAGGTTTATAATTGGGAGGAATATAATTGGCTCAGAATACCGAGGAACCTTGTTATATCTTGTATTCATATTTATGCATCTCTCCTGTTGCTTTTGCCCTTGCTGCTCAGCCAGTGTGAATGTGCTGTGTGGAATGTTTGAGCGGTAAAGATGTAACGGAATGCTTTGGTGCCTGTGAGGTGAGGAGTGTCAGTTAGAGTATGGGCTGAGTAGCAGGCAGGATGCTCCTGGTGGGCTGCTCTATGGATGTACTCATCTGCAACTAAGACTGAATAAATCATCTAAAATGACACCTTGGTTACCTGACTTTCATTACAATATTTTGGTGACGATTTGGAGACAGACCATGCGTGTAAACTGGAACAACTACTGAAGATTTCAACAAGAAACTGAAGATTCAGCTGCTAATGAACTTAAGTAAGCAAAGAAATGCATTTCAAGACAGCAACAGAACACCCTGTAGCCCCGCAAGTGTCCTTCACATCAGACGGTCCCAGCCAGGGCATGCTTCATTGGTGTACATGATTACTTATGTGTAGGAAACTGGCAGCGTCTCAGTTACAGATTATGGAAAGGCTGGCAAGAAAGTCACCATCACAGCTGTTTGTTTCAGCACATCGACTGGTGTGCTGTCAACCTTGTGCATGTTTTGCGGTAGGAGACTTGCACCGTACTGTGCTAGTTACGGAACCGGCGCCTGGAGGGGGCATCATTCAGAAAAAAGTAACTGTGGTGAGTGTTGTTCTTTTTTTTTCTCACTGCAATTCTGTTCGTTATTGCGCAAGGACTTGGAGGCATTTTAATTGATCCGCGAGGAGGCCGACAGTTGCTGAGGAGCCATGACGCGTGCATCCCCTAACTGTTACCATGGGGGCGCGAGATGGTGTAGCGGGACAAGCAGTGACGTCTCTTCGTTTCAGTTCAGGAACCCGTGCTGTGCAACAACGTTTGGTGTACGCACGTGCCTGGAGCCACCCGGCACTGGATGTACCTATGTGCCCCCATCTTTCTTTGTTATCACTTGGGAGGGAGGGGGGCAAGCCAAACCGAGACCAATTTTGTGTGTGTAAAAGGCCGCTTTATTGAAACAGGTGCATATCACAATGAAGACACTGGCAACTGCCTTACAAAACTAAAACCTCACTATACATGAAATAACTGATCCCCTGTTTCCCCCCACCCGCCCCTATGATCCCCACATCAAATCTCCCACCCTGCCGATAACATAATAACATTAATAACAACCACATTACACAGTATTGCAGTTACAAATCCTGTCCTCTAATAAAACCCAAACCCCTACCTGCCTTTCTGCAACTGTAACTACCAAACATCTACTCTAAACTTAGCCTACCTGCCTACCCTTTCCCTGCTCACAAACTTCCAACACTTAACTAAAAACTTCAGCCAATCCTGGCCAACCTTTTAACAACCCCGCCTGCACCTGTTCCAAGCGACAGGTATGCAATTAGCAAAAACGACTATGCACCTGTCTCAACCACCTAGCCCCAAAATTAATTCGTTAACCCCCATTGAAAAAACCCCATAGCGCCAAAATTTTAGAGTGGGAGGGAGGGACAAAAAACGCTAACTACCCACAGCGCTCCCAGCCACCAGGTCACCAAACCTAAAATGGTGGCTGGGAACGCGCCGAAACCGTAATTATAGCCCAATTTGCAAAATGGCCGCTAATCGGCCTGCCCCTTTCCCCTCCCAATCTGCCCGGGGGGCAGACCTCACAGGGTTCGGCCGCCCCCCAAACCCCACAGTATTGCAGTTACAAATCCTGTCCTCCAATAAAACCCAAACTCCTACCTGCCTTTCTGCAACTGTAACTACCAAACATCTACTCTAAACTTAGCCTACCTGCCTACCCTTTCCCTGCCCCTGCTCACAAACTTCCAACACTTAACTAAAAACTTCTGCCAATCCTGGCCAACTTTTTAACAACCCCGCCACCCAGGAAAAAGCGGAAGTGAAGCGCCTCCCCTTTTTTCTGCCCCCCCTTCCTAGTAGGAATGTATTCCTTAGTGTCTCTGTACATTCAACTCCCTGGCTAGCACCTCTCTGATTTCCAACAAATATAAATCCATGCCCATACGTGACAAGTGAACACCATCACCCCTGAAGAATTCTACTGCGTCAAATCTGATTTCCCTATGAGCAATCCTCCCAAATTCAATCTCCCTACAAAAACGCACCATTTCTGTATTGAGTTTCCTCCTGGCCCTGTCCACTGCCCCGGGGTTAACTGCACCTCTCCATACTCTGCGGGGAACAAACTCTGTCCAAATGACCGAACACCCGGACCACTGCCGCTTTATCAGGGCCAAATCACTCTTCATGTTCCTCATTAAAACTATCCCCTTTTCCTTGACCATGTCATTCTCACCTAAATGAAGCAACAAAATGTCGGGGCACCTACCAGCCGCCAACACACCATTCAAAGACTTTACAAGCTCTTTCCAGAGCATGCCCCCTCTACCCCTCCAAGACACTTTAAACAGATCTTTATTAAAACCTAAATTCTCTCCAAAGTAAGTGGTGCGGGCCTGGGCCTGGACCTGGGCCCACTTCACAAATGAATGCCCCACTATCCAAATAGACATCTCCCTGGCGACTGGGCCAGCCACAGAACCTGAAACAAGAAAAACTGTGTGAACATGATAAAGCAACACTACTGCGCTAAACCCCCCCAGCTGCGCTGCGAACGTATCGCCTGTAACAATCCGGGGACCATCTCCCCAGCCTCATAATGTCCCCCCGCCCCCACCCTCTGTTATTCGCTTCCGATGCTGCCCCAATCCTGAAAGAATGAGTCCCAAAATCCCTGCCGTCGATACCCAACTCTATGAGTGCTTTCCGCAGAACTGCCAATAGTTGAAACGCCGTAACCCTGCTTCCATCCGCATGCAAAAAGACCAACCCAACCTGCGTTCTAAATAGAGCCCTCCATTTCGTTTCCCACCTGCAAGGGCAAGTCAACTGCAGGTCCGAAGCCTGAAGCGACACCCATTTCCCCGTGCCCCTCTGATCCGTTTTTGACTTACGTAGCCATATGCGCTCTCTGTCCTGACGCGGTACCACATCCCCCCATTCAATACCTCCCCCCGACCAACAACTCTGATACCCGAAAGGCCCCAAAAAACATCCAGACTATCACCGTGGAAAAAAGGATCGTCTCATATCCGTCCAAGCATACTCTAGGCAATATCCGTATAACCCTGCCCAGCAAGTCCCATGACAGAGGTTTTCTAGCCCGTCCTACCTGACCTTGCTCTCTAGCCCACCCCTCCAGCATCCGTGTGCCGAGCTCCCCGGCGGATGGAGCATAACCCCATAATAGTTTACCTACAAATGCAATTCCTGCCAACTTACCCGCGATTGTCACCCTAGATAGCCCCTTATCAATCAAATCCAGAATAAATTGAATCACATCTTCCCTTCTATGCTCTAATGTGGAACGCCGCCGGGCTCCAGAGAGCAGAAACTCATCCCAAGCTAAACTATATGCTATCCTCGTGGAATGCGCCAGGGACCCTACCACCAGTTGTAGCATTCTGTGTTGCCTACGTACCACAACTGCTGCGGCATGGGGGTCGGAGTCCTGTCTACATCCTTGGCTAGCCCACGGAATCTCCCCCACTGTGAACGAGACAAAGCATCAGCTATGTCATTGTCCACCCCTGGCACATGCAACGCTCTGAAAGCTATATCATGTCGCAAACAGCCCAAAACAAACACTCTCAACAACTTCAACACCTGTTCGTCCCTGGCGGACTGACGGTTTACGATCTCTACAACTGCCATGTTGTCAATCCTGAAAGTCACCTTCTTAAGCCTACGACAGACCCAAGACCTGCTGACCTTCAGGAGGCTACTCAAGACCTGGCTGTTCAACCAGTAGCAGCACCCCCCCCCCCTTCCCTCTCCCCAGCGCCTTGAGACCCTCGCGGGTAAGTAGTGCGCTCTACAAATTCTGTGATTGATTGATTGATTATGCGCCAATTGTTCCCCCCACAATGTCACCGCCACTACTAGGGGAAAGAACTCCAAAAATGCGATACTCCTACCCCCCCCCCTTCACCACTTTGCTGGCCACTGCTCTGCGCACTACTTTCCGTGCCAATAGAGGCCAAAGCCTTTGCTGCCTGCTGCATCCGAAAAAATGTGTACGTCCCAAACCATGTCACCCTCCCTTGCCAAAGGAATGTCATTGAAATCCTGTAAGAAAAACTTCCACGTCCTCAAGTCTTCTTTCACACCCGCCGACAAGCGTACATGATGGTGTGGTGGTCTCTGTCCTGTGAGTGCCCTGCCAAGTCTTCTACAAAATGTCCTCCCTACTCTCACTACACGGCAAGCAAAATTGAGATGTCCCAGCAACACCTGAATCTCCCTCACTGTGACCTTGTCCCGTGCTAGCATTGCTGCCAGCAGCCCCAGCATTTGTTGCCTTTTGTCTTCCGGCAGGCGCGCCTCCATCAATTGAGAATCTAGCTCAATTCCCAAAAAGGAAAGAGCTGTGCTGGGCCCCATCGTCTTTTCCGGCGCCAAGGGCACCCCTAGCTCCCTCATGATCTCTTTGAAGCTGTCCAGAGCTGCCTGGCACTCCGTGGGGCCTGAGGTTCCTACAAAAAAGAAATTATCCAGGTAATGCGTCACCAACTGGTGACCCGTGCGCCTGGAAAACAGCCACTGGAGAAACGTGCTAAAACACTCAAATAATGCGCATGACATAGAGCAGCCCATCGGTAATGCTTTGTCCACGTACCATTTCCCGTTGAAATGGATGCCCAGGAGATCCCAATCATCCGGGTGGACTGGCAGCAAACGGAAAGCTGATTTTATGTCGCATTTTTCCATTTCTCCCGTTGCGCCCGCGGTCACCACCAGTGACATGGCCACGTCAACTGACGAATATGAAACAGTAGCCTCCCTTTCATCAATGAAATCGTTCACAGAGCACCCTTCCGGCCATGACAAATGTTGAATTAGGCGGAACTGACCCTGTTCCTTCTTTGGTACCACTCCTATGGGAGAAACAATCAAATTCTCCAAGGGCCAATCCTCAAATGGGCCCTCCATGCGACCCTCACGCACTTCTTTATCCAATTTGTCCTGTACTATTTCGGGGTGTTCCTTTGTCGATTGCAAGTTGTCCGCCCACCTCCTGCCCCTAGGTCCCCCGTAACCCAGTCGAAAACCTTCTTGAAACCCTGCCTGCAAAATCTTTGCAGCCTTCTGGTTGCCATAACCCTATAAGGCTGCTTCTAGCTTATCTACCCTAACCGGTGTATGAGCCCTTTGGCCCAGTCCCCTTAGCCCCCCTTCCTCCCGTGAAAGGCAACTGCTGCTGCCCTCCCGCATTAAACCCCCCGTGCTGCCACTGCTGGCCCTCTTGCTGCTGCCCTGGCCCTCCCCAGAAGCAATTGACCAAGGCGTGCCTGCCTCCACATTTCGAGCAGTCATGCCTAAACTTACAAAACTCTCGGGTGCACATGCCTTTGTAGAAATCCCAGCATGCCCCTCCCAATCCTGTCTGCCCTCTGCCCGTTCCACCCACCCCTTCCCGGGTGGGTTTGCCCTGAAAGGGCCGATAAACTATTGGTAGCCCGCTGGCCGTGAAAATTGTTTTCCCTGCCCTGGACGCCCCCATTGTATGCTGCCACAGGTCTGTGTCTAACTCCCCCCATTTTGCCTCGGTATCCCACGCCATGTGTGCCCGAAATTCCTCATCGTATTGTGCCCACGCATATCCCCCCCAGTGATCTGTGCCTTCCGGATCACATCCATGTATTTAAACAGAGCCACACAGCGCTCTGGGTACTTCTCGCAGTAAACGCTTGCGTATATTAAAAAGGCCGCTGTCCAATTTTCAATGGTGAGAGGCACCCTTGGCCTCTTGGCCAATTCGTATTCTTCTTCTTTCGAACCCTCCTTCGCGCGCACTTCCCTGTTCAGGAGTTTGAGCATCTCAACATACTCACCCTTCCATATCCTTTCTTTAGTTGCCAACATTAAGTGTGCGCCCAGCGGTTTGGTCACCCCCATATAAGGCAATTTTTTAATTTTCAACTCCTTGCTTTCTCATTTGTCTTTTGTCTCTGCCGCACTCTTTTCCCCCGTGTCGCCTGTCCCTTTAGTCTTAGTGTCTTCTAACGCATTTGCAGACGTCTTACCTGCTTCGTCTGTGCCCACACCAACATCCAACACATACTTGCCCCTCCGCAACCTCCCCCCCATCTCCCCTATCCCCTCACCCCCCCAATCCCACTGACACCATTGTTGGTTTTTCCCCTCTTTTCCGCATTTTACCTGGCTCTAAGGAGGGTGCCCGTTGTGCTGCAGTCCGCCTTGCCATGGGAACCGTAGTCTGTGCCAATCTCAATGTCTGACCCATAGGCACTGCCGGCCGTCGAGACACCTGTAACACACTAGACGACACATTACTCGGCCCCCCCCTCACCCCCTTCTTCTCCCTCTCTTAACTCGCCCTCTTCCAGGCTGTCCTCATCATAATCTAATTCCTCTTGCCCTTCCCGATACTCGCTCTGTTGCTCAAAATGCCCCCATTTTCGCTCAACCGGAGGTGCCGCCTGCACCCTCCTATGATCATTAGCACCTTTGCCGGACGTAGTCCCGTGTCCTCGTTGCCCTGCGGATCGCTGAGGTCCGTCGGGTGTTGGGGCCAGTGAGATCGCTCGGGCCTACTTCCGCCAGCCACGTCGAGATCCCGTGCCGGTACTGGGCACGCCGCGCAAGGCTCCACCCTCCCTTCTCCTCGGCGCCTCTGAGCCACTCCCAGCTCTGCCAAGTCTTTCCCCTGCCGTGGGTCCTCTACCTGAAATTAAAAGGACTGGTCTGGTGTGCTGGGCCTACCATCCCTTTCCCTGACCGCCCAACTCCTCTTCCTACCTACCCCTAAGGTGCACCCCGCCCACGCACGCCCTATTTTACTTATATCTAGTGCTTCCTCTCCACCCACCCTCTCCTCTTCAACCTCTCTCCATTCCAGTCCCGCATAAACCCCAGCCTGGGCCCGGCTGGGGCCCACACCCAGACCCAGGAAGCCACTACCCTGACCCCAACCTTCCCTCTCGCCGCCCTCTTTACCCCTCTACCTCAGCCCCTTAGCCTCCACACCCAAAGACCCTCCCTGTGCCATGTATGCATCTACCTGCCCCACCCTATCCAAACCGCTCATCACCTCATGCCAGGACGTGAAAATGTCGAGGCCCTCCCAGTCCTGGCTTCCCCCTGCTGGGTCCAGCCCCTCTGGTGGGCTCTCCCCCTCCCCTCCAAACACCCAAGAACTGAGGCCTTCTTCCTCCCCCTCCCCCTCTCTACCTGCGGACCAAAGGTACCCCTCCTTGCCCCCCCTGTGGCCACCCCTTCCCATCTGGCTTCCCCCCCGCCCACCTCTTCCCCAAACAACCCTTGAAATTTTCCCCGGCTCCCCTGCCCAAGAAATCCCTTTGCCTCCTCACTTTCTGCCCTCCGGCCTTGTAGGCCACTCCCTGCTGAGCCATCACCCATGGAAAAGCCCATCCCTAACTCTCCCACACAGGGGATTTCCCCCCGGGCTGCCGGCTCTCCCTCCTTCCTCTTCCCTCCCTCCCCTTAATCTTGATCTCCGCGCCCGAGGCATCAGGCGCACTCCTCCCGCTCCTCCCCTTCAGTCTGGAGTCAGCTAAGGCTCCAGCCGGAGAGAGGCGCAACACGCTCCTCCGGCGGGCCCCGCACCTTCGCTGGAGCCTCCACAAGAACGCGAGGCTCCGGCTCAGCGCCGATCAACGGGCCGCTCTCCTGGCATAAGAGCGGCCCCGTTCACTCACCTCCTGTTTTTTGGCCCTCTTCGGGGATCTGCAGGCTGCGACGGTGGCCGCCACCCCCACGGACACGCGCCACGGGGGCGCGCATTCCCAGCGGCCTCCGGCAGCAGGAGGTCAAGCCGCCCAGCCTCGCTCAGAAGCCGGACCGCTTCCAGCACTCGATAATCCTCACCTGCCATTGAAAAGCTACACCTGCTAACTAACGCCTGACAAACTGCTAAACGAAGTAAGTAACCCTCACTATCGCCTGACCAAACTGCCTGACACAAAAAACGCTAACTACCCACAACGCTCCCAGCCACCAGGTCACCAAACCTAAAATGGTGGCTGGAAGCGCGCCAAAACCGTAATTATAGCCCTTGGGCTATATTTGGGCTATTTACAAAAATCGCCCAATTTGCAAAATGGCCGCTAATCGGCCTGCCCCTTCCCCTCACAGGGTTCGGCCGCCCCTCAAACCCCCCATCTACAGTGGGCTTTCACATATACAGTTGGTCGTTTAGCTATTCTTGTGGCCATCGGTCTGGCATCTCATGCTCACCCAGTTACTGTTTCACCATCTGGTAGGAGCGTTAGTGACAAGAGTTGTGTCGTGTGTGCCTTTTTCTAGACTCATACTGTCCCGTTTCTGGAACTTCATTTTTTTCTGCAAGTTACATAATTTTACATGATCCTCAAGGTCTACGGAGCTGCAGCCACTTCATACTGGGTTCTCGATGTGTTCGTGTCAAGTGCATATTTCGCTCATAATACGACATGTGGGCCATAGATCAGGCTCACTGTGTGCTGTGTTTCTTTCGTGATCTGGCAAGTAACTATATTTGTTTTTGTCAAAGTCTACTATGGAACAGCATCCTGAAAACTCCATATGCTACAGTTGGTGCTACATGGGGCAGCCTGTTCATTGTGTGACTTTACTTGCAGTTTAGGGTGTTATGTCTGTCACCTGTATCTTTATCCTGTGTTCCTGGTTTTCTGCCATGATGCTGTGCACCATTTCGATTGTATGCTTTCTTTTCAAGTTTATGTTATTTTTCCAGGATGCTTTCCACAATATGTTCTTTTCACGTTTGATGCTTTCATGTTTTAAGTTTCTCATTTGTTATGTTGTTTCTTACATTGCTGTTTTGCGGAATTGTTGGGTTTCAGTACATTCTGTTGTATTTCATGTATGATGTTTTTTGTTTTCTGGTTGTTATTTTCAAACCCATGTAGCTGCCCAACGCTTTGCTCACTACATGTAATGAGTGTAGGAAGCTGGCTCTGTATATACTATACCAAAATGAGGTATAGTGTGCACAGAGTCCAGTGGAGCCCCAAAGGTAGGCAGAGGTAAAAGTAGATTTCACCTTACTCTCTAATTGTGGTAGTGTGGGCGTGCAGTAAGGCTTTATCAGAGGGTAGTGTTAAACATTTGTTGTACACACTCAATCAGCAAATGATGTCACACACTCAAAGACTGAACTCAGACAAATTTGATTTGTAAAAAATATTGTTATTTTATTTCTAGAACCAAGCCAAGCCTGGTGCAGTAAGTGAAATAAATGCTTTGCAAAATCTTATGCAATATTGTACAATTGAATTCAGGTTCAAATGCAGTTGAATGACTTACAGATAAGTTACTGTTTCGAAATTACTTTTCAGTTACTTGGTAAATTACTTTGTGCGTTACTTATTGGATGACTTTTCAGATTATTTTTGCTAATCAGTGTGATATGCCTAGATATCACACTGAGACACCTCCTAGACAAAAGGTAAGTAAATCACTTTTAGTACATTTGCAGTTTTGTCAATGTTTTATACACACCAACTCCACACTTTTTCAAGGAAAACAGTCAATGCAGTCCTATAGAGGAAAATAGAGTTATCTGTTTACAGGTAAGTAAATATTTGTGGGAGTTGGTATTCTATGGGTTAGAACCAGGGTTTCCCCAGGGTCAAGGATGCACCCTTGAAACACCCTCAGTGGCACTAGGGCGGCCGGGTGCTGTCGTGTAGTTCCTATAAGACCTATATAGGATCTGCGCATTTAGACAACATACACTGCGGGACTGGTGTCCAGACTGATTCCAGACACCCCCACCGGGTATGTTGGCCTGTGTACCAGCTAGCTCGCAATGCCACTATAACCTCCTCTTACCAAGGAGAGAATAGTTCTTGGCAACTATCGAACATGACAACCCTGATCCCTCAGGACCGTGGAAACAGTAACTTACTTTTCGCTCAGTCACTCGTGCTCACTTGTTCTCAGAGAGATACACAGAATAAACGGTTGGGACGTTTTCAATAAGTATTTATTGAACAGTCGTTATTCTAGCGTAAAATGAGTGTACTGAAATCACCAGTAGACAGTAGCATATATAAATGAGTAGCAGCACTAAGAAAGTAAACAGATGGTAGGTTTCTACCATTTTGCTGAAATCTTAAATATAGGCGAGTATATAAAATACATGGCAATAAAATGCGTACTCCTACGATGCACCCTAACTAGATGTACCTAAGTGTACCTAGCATGTGGGTACGTGTAAAGCCAAGAATCCCTCTAGGATAAAGCCAACCCCAATACCTGATGTGAGACTGCGGGACCCCGTTCTGGTCTCGAGCTGAACACCCCGCAAGGGATGTCAGACCACTGAGGGCTGGAGTATCTGCATTCAAGAACCTCAGCGTCTTGCGTCAGTGTGTCGGCATGGAAGTCGTGATCTCCTCTCCCTATCTCAGCAAGATGTGGTGTTTATATACCCTAAGGAATCCCCAGGGGGTTCTACCTTGCTGTGCCAGTGTCGGACTGAGGATGACGTCGGGAATGAACTTTGTACACAGTTATTATGCAGGAGATGATGGTCCTGCTGTGATTCCAAGAAACTAAGAATCCTCATGCATAATTTATGAGGCCGGTGTCCAGGGAAAAACCCTACGTACTGGTGTGTAGTATTGTAACTGAGTAAAAGGTCAGTCCTTCAAATCCGTTATGTATGTAGTATAGGAGAGAATGTAGGTGAAAGGTTATGATGTTACCTAGACCTATATCGGGGGTACCTATATGAAATATAACAGTGCAGAGTGCTGAGGCCCAATGTTATCCAACGAGGGGTAGGGGGCCTCCGGTTCGTGGCTGCTCACGACCAGTCCACAGGGTTGTAGGAGCAAAGCTCCTGGTGTTAGGCTCAGGGCAAAGGGGGATCCGAGTTAGCACACAACGTACACTCGCAGTGGCGCAGGGGAGGCTGGGTGCAGCGTGCACTGTTGCTTTCAATGGGGATTCTCCGGTTGCAACAAAGACTGCAGGCTCCGGGACTAAGATCTTCTGGAGGTGACCACCGGTTGGAGAGGTAAGTTGGGATGGATGGGGATGCTGGGACTCCGTCAGTTGGGCCTCCCAAGGCTGTGGGACTTCGGGTGCAGGGGTGTCTTTAGGCATCGGGTTTTCCTTATCAGCTCCGGTCACGGTCAGGGGGATCCTCCAGAAAGAGGCTGCAAGCTTCGCCTGGAGATTCGAGGCAGGTCAGAGATCACCAGATCTCAGGTCAGGATCGCCGGGGAGAACTCCTCGTGGTGTCGGCTCCAACTCGGGCCGTAGGCGTCGGGTGCAGAGTGGTGCAGACTTGCGGATTTGGCTGGAGCCAGAGTCTGTGGGTGAGCAAATCCAGTGCTCACGGGAGACAAAGTCTTTGGTGTGGAAGGCAGGGAAGGTCCATCGGGGTCTTGAGCCTGCTGGCTGCATGACACAGCGGGATTTCGCTTTTGCAGGTTCGAGGTGGGGGCAAGCCGGTAGGGCTGGGGCCAAGTCAGTGTGCGTCCTCCTCTTCTTAGCTTTAGCACGGCTTCTTCAGTCCTTCTTCTTCTTTTCTAATTGGTCGGTTCTTGTCTGAGGAGGCAAGGTTCAGGGGTGCCCCTAAATACTAACTTTAGGGGCATTTACAGGTAAGTAAAAGGTTGGGACCAATGGGTCCCTTCCTTGGGGTGGGTACACCACCTATTGTGCCATCCTCCAGTGGGAGGGGGGCATATGCCTCACTCTGGTTGCCTGGGTCCCCCCCATCTGCAAGATGGCAGGGACTGAGAGTTGTGCTTCACCTCGCCTCCCCCACCTGAGGAGTGGTGTTGGCAAAGGTGGGCAAACCTCCCTTCCTCACGTGGTTTTCCCTCCGATTCTCCTGCCCAAAGTGGCGGTCAGAACCAGTGGGAGCCCGTTGCTGGAAGCAGAAAAGGCCTGGGTAAGATAAAAAGGAGGCAAGCCTTTGTAGCTTCCCCTTCGTGGACCCTGCCCATCCCGGGGGAGGAGGCTTGGCACCTCGTCCCAGGATGTGCATTGTTTCAGACCCCCGAGAGCAGCAGGCTCTCGACCCAGGGTTCCAGAAACATGTCTGGTGGTGGCAGCTGGCGTGCAGCCACTCAGCCTGGACACTGGTGTTAGGTCGTTTTTCAGGGGGCATCTCTAAGATGCCCTCTGTGTGCATTTTTCATTAAATCCAACACTGGCATCAGTGTGGGTTTAATGTGCTGAGAAGTTTGATACCAAACTTCCCAGTTTTCAATAAAGCCATTATGGTACTGTGGAGTTCGTAATGACAAACTCCCAGCACCATATACTCTTAATGGCATTACTGCACTTACAATGTCTAAGAATTGGCTTAGACACTGTAGGGGTACAGTGCTCATGCACCTGTACCCTCACCACTGGTATAGTGCACCGAGCTAGAGGGGTGGCTGACCTATGCCAGGGCAGTGGGTTGTAGGCATGGCACACAGGGATGTGTGCCATGTTGACTCTTCACTTTGTTCTGCACCAAAACACGCAGCCTGCAAAGTCTGTGTGTGTGTGTGTGTAAAGATACAGGGCCTCTAAGGGTGGTACAATAAGTGCTGCAGCCCTTAGAGGCCTTCCCTGGCCACAGTCCCCTTGGAACCTGTGGTACTATTTACAAGGGACTGACCTGTGGCTAAAGAGTGCCAATTGGGTTTTGTCTTCAATGCAGTTTAGGGAAAGAACATAGACCCTGGGTACCTGTTTGGCAGGAACCCAGGGCACACTCGGTCAATGTACATCAGCAGTTTAGCAAAAAGTGGAGGCAACCATGCAAAAAAAGGGCACTTTCTTACAATGAGCACGTTACATGCTATTCCCATGTGCTGCCTTATTCTTATTTTATTGTCTTCTTCAATAGTATGCTTATCAGGCCATCTTTTCTTGAATGATTTTTTCCTGTGTGTGTGTTTTTGTTATGGTTCATTTATGCCCTGGTACTTTAATTCCATATGTTTGTGGGAATATTAGGCTGTCAAAGATAGGCTTGTGAGTGGGTATTTCACTGTGTTCAGTCAAGACGTCTTATTTAAGGTGCATGTATCATTCTACGCTGGGATTACTCTATGGGTGGAAGTCACCCATTTCTACATTACACGCTACAGGCCCTTACATGAGGGATGGTTGTATGGGTGGAAGTCACCTATTTCTACATTGTTTGCTACATGCCCTTACAAGAGGGATGTCTGGATGGGTTGGAAGTCACTAATTTCTACACTTTACGCTTGATGCCCTTACATGATGAATGGTGATTCGGGATGGATTTCACCCGTTGCTACATTTTATAATGTTTGCCCTTGCTTGGGGATATTTGCTCAGTGTATTTCACCCATTTCTTCTGTGTGATGACGTGTTTTCATTGATTTTGTATTTTACTTGCAGTTTTGTTTGTGAGTGAGTGTTTGCCACGGTTAGTTGGTGCAGTGTTGTGTTATGCCACCTGTCATGCTTATCTGGCCAGTAGGTGTGAGTTGGTGGTGGTAATAAGTGCGCCATTCATTTATGCTATGGTGCTGTAGGACTTGTACGGGTTTTCCTCCGTTTTTTTCAGTAACATGTGACTTTATGGTTACTGCTTTGTGACTAGTTTTCTTCTGTTATATTTTATGTGTTTTATAAAGGGGGAGGATGTATGATATCTTGAGTATTTATCTATCCATCTTCCCTATTTTCTCTATGTATGGTTCCCCGTGTAATGCTTTATTCCATCTTGCATTCGTATATTTTAATGTAATTTCTCTTTACATGTTTCTTCATGTAAATGCATTATTCCACCTTGCATTCTTATATTTTTTTGTGTTTTATAAAGGGGAAGGATATGTTATATCTTGTAAACGTATTTATGCATCTCTCCTGTTGCTTTGGCCCTTGCTGCTCATCCAGTGTGGATGTGCTGTGTGGAATGTTTGAGTCTTAATGATTTAATGGAATGCTTGGGTGCCTGTGTGGTGAGGAGTTTCAGTTGGAGTATGGGCTGAGCAGTAGGCAGGCTGCTCCTGGTGGGGCTTTTCTATGGATGTACTCACCTGAACTAAGACTGAATAAATTCTCTAAAATTACACTTCGGCTACCCGACTTTCATTACAACAAACCTACTCTGAGGTGCTTCAGCAAGGATGGTGAACTAAGGGTCAAGGAGCTCCCTGGAGCCCACTCACTACTCCTTGTCAGTCGTTGGTTTCTTGTTGTCACAAAGGGGGCCATCCAGATAGAGACATCTCTTCCTACGGAGTGAGTCAACAGGACGAAAGAGGGGAAACCCACACAGGGTGAGGCTAGGATAGGGACATCATGTTGGAAGAAAGGGCAATGAAGACGAAATACAGAAGCCTATTTGCTTATCATTGCAGTCACAGTGGCTAACTGCGGTCTGAAGAGTTCCAGTGGAAGGACTCCACAGTGAGATTCTCCTCATCCTTATCCAGTATGTTTTTGTGAACAAATGCTGCAGTACTGATATGCGTACAGAGGAGTCAGGCAGGGCCAGCTCTAGAGCAGTGCGACCGGTGTGACCGCACCGGGTGCTGACTTCAGGTGGGGATGTTGCGTTTGCAAGTATATTAAGGTTTGAAAGCACCTGCTGCCGCATTCCTGGCCTCCAGCAATTTTCAGGCAACAATAAAAATGTCAAGATAACTCCAGTGATTAATGTTCTTCCTAGAGAGAGATTATTAACTGTCATCAAAGAGCTGCATGCAAACTACAAAGTATAGATTAGAGCATTATGATTTTTTCCCCACTCTTTCATTATCCTAATGTTGGAAAAAGGGTTCATTTGGATAGAAATCAATTCTGATTACTAAAGAGAACCCCCAACCATTGTGTTACATTTTAAATTCTGAGTTTGTGCTTCTTCAAACCAAGCACTATTAAACTATACTGCCTACCAGCATGGATGACATGTGACTCCTACACCTTGTAGTCCTCTGTCTTATGTAACATTTCCTATACACTGATTTACACATGTATGATTGATTGTCTCTGTGTAGTGTGTGTGAGATGCAAAATGCTCTGACTCCTAAAACTGGTATGAGTGGCACTATAAAACTAATTAAATGCATCTGAGAGAGAGTGGTTATGGAGACTTGGGGGTCACTGTTAAAGGGTAGTAGTGAGAGAATCCGTGGCGGAGGTGGTCATTGGGGGTGCCAACAAACATTGTCGCACTGGGGGCCATCAGCGCTGAAGCCGGCCCTCGTGTCAGGTACGTCATAAATGAGCACAAGGCGGGGTGTGGGTTCTCCTTCTGAATTCTACAGAGGTGGGGGTTCTGCTACTGGAGGGTCTGGTGGCTTTAGTGCAGGATCCGCAACAAGTGGCTCAATTGACACTGTCCTGGCAGTCTCTGATATATCCTTTGTTCATGACTTTGCTCCGCTTTTTGGAGTGGCTGTGGTGCTGCTGGTACTAATGCATGTTCCTGAAACTTTGCCCTGCCGCCTGAATCTAAGTCTCCTTCATCTACTCTTGGATAAGGCTTATAGCCCCTGTTAAGGATGGTTGATGAGCTGATGCTGTGAGGCTGGCTTTGGAAACTCAAGGAGTTGTGACATAAGCAAGAGATGATTTCTATCAACCATCTTGACAACCCACGGGCAAATCTCCTTGCAGATCACGTGGTGCATTAAACAAAGGGACCAAGGAGCTCCCCCGGGGCACTTTAGTATTACAGAAAGTGTTGCAGACACTTGTGCTGCCCCTACTGTAAATGGATCATGTTTAATATGCAACAGTACGCTAACAATGGGGCGTTTCCTCATTTGCATGGGTGTGTGGCCTCATGAAAAGGAGAGCTCCTTTGCCATTGTGCCTGCGCCGTATTACAGATGTGGGTGCAAGGGCAAAGGTTTCATATAATAAACACTAGGTTGCTGTGAGATGTATTTTTGCATTATGTATTATGTCTTTTAGTTATTAAAACAATTATTTTTTTCTCATAGTGATGTCTATATAATGTGCAATACTTGTCCTGAAGAAGGTGACGAATCATTTACTTTTCACCGAAACGCCTCGTCGACAGTTGTTTTACAGTTTTTATGAATTTTTAATATTCTGCAAGTACATTGTTTTTAATTATATGAATGATACATACAATGATTGTGGTACTTATGTATATGTGATAATGTTTACATGATTTGTTAATCTATGCATTTGCACTTTATCATATGTTTGAAATACTGTGGATGGTTTTTATTAAAGCACAATACATTTCAATATATTGTTTATATTTAGTTTTGTTTTAATATTGTTTTGGAATTTATTATTATTACTATCTTATAATTAAGCAACCATGATGTTTTCTCTCTTTTTTGTATATTTAACAATATATATTTAGTGAAGTTTTGTATATATCATATCACAAAGGTTTTCTATTGGGTTTGCCGAGTTATTATATGCACTAGTGTTGTTTTCTGTCTATGGAAAGGGAATTTCTGTCTTTGTTCTGCAAGGGCAAAGCAGCCATCGGGAGGCAAACTGACTGTTCACCACATAGAGGTGGTACACAGTTTGTGCACCCCTGAAGGCATCACTTGGGATGAGTGTATGGGGTTCCAAGGACATCCCTAGCATCCTCCTGCAGTCTGGTGCAGTCACTCACTACAGCCCCCTGCGGGGGGGAATCCCTGCTACCCCTTTAAAGCGAAGCTCAGTGCTGCCCGCAGTGAAAAGAAGACCATCAGCTTCAAACAAGCGGTCCACCTTTCACTGTTCGCAGTGCAGGCCAGAGTCCATGCCTGCTCTGGAAAAAGCACATTTAATGTAAGATGGCGCAGCGTCCTGGTCTGCACCAGGTGCACCCAGTTAAGATTGCACTGTGGCGCATGCATGGAAAAAGCATCCGACTTGCAATACGAGCCCTGGTACACATATATATCATGAAAATTATTCACAATTATGTAGAGGTCTGAGTTCCAGTAGTCCCTTATTTTATTTTTTCCTTTGTATTTCAAGCTGATGAATCAGTCTCCTAGCAAACGTTCCAGTTCCCTACTCACGGGTCCTAGCAAGCCTTATTCCATAAGGAATTCTCAGCTGCTGGTTGAAAGGGAAGTTCACATGCCACCTCTAGATGCTCCTTCAGGTCTCTTACAATGTGCAAATATATCTTTCGACCATTGCCATGGCTGGTTACTCGAAGGTTGATGTCCACTGTTAGTCTGGCATTCCTCCAGAACATTAAGTATTATGAAACGATCCCCGTCGCATTATTTCGAGTACAGCTTTAAGTACACCCTGGGACGGCTGCACAGTGGCTCCACTTTGATTGCTGGTGAAGCTTCAGGTTACCCAATAAGGTTCCGTTGAAACACTCTATCTGTGTATCATCCTAAGGATGGTAAGACGGTGCTCCTATTTTCTTTACTCTCTAATATCTAGTAATTTCTTGACCAGTTTACTTTCAATATCTGTACTGACCCCAATTCAGCCTTGCTGGCAAAAATTGAAGGCCTTTGCAGGGTTCATGTTTGTTCCACACTTGGAGACAATGTGCCTACTATATTTTATATTGGAGAAGTAGAACCGCGATAGTCCATCTAATGCTTCATCGAGTAGTTGAGAGCTATCAGTAACCACTCCTAATGGTCTTCAAGTGTTTTTCTGGAGAATATGAGGATATCACTGAGATACATCAACAGTTCAAGAATTTTTGAATAGTCCACTTTGTTCTCCATGTGTATCTGAAATGTTGCCAGTACTCCGGATATGCTTAGGGGAACACAATAGGCCAACTGGCAGCTGAAAGCTTTTTCTACTGAGTCTCTTTGTCCATGAGGATCTGGTACCAGCTGCTCAGCAGACCCGGTATTGAAAGCTAGCTGCTTCCAGGCAGCCTGCCATGTAAGGATTCCACACGAGGCATGGTTTACTGGTCAAGATTGTCCTGCCGCTCAAGATGCAATAGTGAGTTCACATTCTGGCCTCCTTGTTTTTCTTTTGGGCTACTATAATCAGAGAAGCGTATTGGGACTCTGGAATGATCCGCACTGTATTTAAACCTTCCAGGTGCTCTTTCCGATCCTCCAGGTCTGCTGTGACCAAGAGTCTCCGCAGATGTGGATCAAACTTTGTTCATAAATCAGATGTTATGCTGGTGCTGGGACCTCTCTGAAGTCCCAAACACTAGTTGATAAGTCTGGCTTCTGCACCATCTTGCAACACAGGCTTTCCTTTGCAGAGTCTAGCAATAGGAAATTATCTAATTTAATTTGCTCCTGAGAGATAGCTGTTACTGAGCCACCGTGGATGGCAGGTACTGGTGCATTAGGCAGCATTATAAGGTACCTGGTGAGGTTGAGGTTGGTTCTAGCACAGGGATGGACTGCTGCCTACTGTCTCCGGTGAACAGGGGTCTCTGTACCAGGACGCCTCCCGGCAGTGTATCCAACTCTAGGGCTTCCATCAAAAAGGCCCACTTGCAAGCCCCTTTCATCACGAACCTTGTCCCTTGATCATCTTGCACACCCCAGCAGGAATGGTGGCAGGCTGTCTGTTAGGTGGGATGATTTCATTTGGCCATTTGCAGTACTTCTTCGCCGACTTCAAGTGAAAGTGAATTATAAAAGTGAGCTCTGGAAAGTACAGACCTTGACAAAAAATTGCCATGCTTCCCATTAAGACCTACTATTTTTAACTGTCATGACCTGATAGCACTACGATCGCTCGGAAAACGGATATACTAACTTGATATCTACATGCTAGGATTCTGTGTACCCAGTGGTCACCAGGAAACGTTGTCGACAGAATCTGCTCCTTTTAAATCTCAGCTCATAGTCTGGTCTCGCTCAGTCCATCGTACATCACATTGTACGTGTTAAAGGATGTAACTGCTGTGTCTGTCCTTCCACTCAGCCTAGAATGTTGGCAGACAGTGGGCACTGCAGGACTAAAAAGGTGCACATGAGAAATACCCCTTTTCTGCTATGACCAAGCCATGTGCTAGGGCCCTTGTGTCCACAAAAATATGTTAACAGCTGCGCGGTGTATGTCATTGGTGCTGTTAGCTCTAGTGGGCTGTAATGGCTGTCAGGCAGTTGGTAATTTTCCCTGACACCAGGAAATGACTGGAATGGATTGTATTAAACCTTAAACATAACACGGAATTGCAATAACTGCTTGCAGAAGCAGAATGGGCTACAGACTCTTGCCCAATTTGTGTGTAACACAGAGAAAAAAAATAAGAAATGACAACTCAAGGTCACAATCATATTTTTAAAATAGGTAAACATGCATATGAGCTCCACACGTAAGTACTTAATTTATACATTAGTTTAAAAAAAAATCTTTTTATTGTTTACAAAACTCAACAGTACAGATTTCACAGCTATTATAAACAGCATCACAGCGATCATTGACGTGGAACACATAGGTTAATTTCAATAAATAACACCTCTCTTGGTTAGAATTCTACTGCATATCAAGGTTCTGATTCATCTGGGGAGAGCTGCGACGGCAGTCTGGGCGGTACACAGATATCCCCCCTGTATTCGTTCTATTTACCCCATATTTGTATCCACTTCCTCGGGCACCCTCTTGATACATATACTGTTTTCTCCCTGAACATGCACCAGTCCATATCGTTTTCCCATTCCAACAATGTCGTGACAGCTTGTGTCCCCCATTTTCTTGCTATGTTTCTCTTAGCGACCATCAGACCCAGCGTCACCCATGTTCTCTCTTTGCTACCCAAGTCTGTTGGTTCCCATATGTTTAATAGACATCGTTTGGCCTCAGATGTTATTCTCTCTCCCATTACCTCCCCCATGCACAAGACGACTTCACTCCAGTATCTACTAATGTATGGGCATTCCCATATTATATGGAAGAACGTGCCCTCCCGGCCACATAGTCTTCTACAGCTAGGGTCGTCTCTATATCCCATCTTGACCAGAGCTGGCCCTGTGACGTATATTCTGTGCAATATTTTCAACTGCGCCAATTTTAGTTTAGAGGATATTGCCACCTCCTTTGGGGATGCCAGTGCTTCCTGCCAGCCCTCCTCCTCTAGCCCCGCCAAGTCTCTCTCCCATTTTTCACGGAGCTGTGGAAGAGGATCTGGTGAATTATTAATCAGTTTTGAGCAAGTCAGGGAAATTGCTTTTCTCGGCATGTATCCGTACAGAAGCCTATCCTCGAGAGGAGAGGCCTCAGGAGGGGCCTCCCCCCTCGGGATCACTGTCTGCAAAGCATGTCGTACTTGCAGATACCGGAATCTCTCAGTCTTCGCCAGTTTGTGACTCTGTTGGAGAGTTGCAAAGGGTACTACCTCCCCCCTTACTCAAAGGTCTCCCACCCAAGAGATCCCAATGGTATCCCATTTATCGAAACCCTTCGTTCTCCAAAGGGAGCCCAATTGTTCCGTATCCCACAGCGAGGTGGTCTGTGTTATGGTCTTTGCCCATCCCATACTCTTGTGAACCGAATGCCACACCTGAACAGAATGTTTTGTGGGGCCTGTTAGGTGGAATTTCGTGGGCCTGGAATACAACGCCCGTGTGTGATTGCTACCGGGCAAGAGCCATCTATCCATAGCATATCCCGGATCATTCTGGGGTCGGTATATGCAATGATTAATGGCAGCTAGTTGTGCCGCCCAGTAGTACTTTTTAATATTTGGCAGCCCAATTCCCCCATCATACCAGCCTTTTACTAGCTTTTGGAATGAAATTTGTGGTGGACTATTTCCCCAAAGCAACGTTCTCTGTGCACTTTCCACCATTCTAAAGTATGATGTGGGGACGGGGTCAGGTGAATTCTGAAGGACATACAAGAAGCGAGGCAACGACATCATTTTAAAAAGCGCCGCTCTGCCTAGTAGTGACAATGGAAGAGACTTCCAGTGCTCCACGTCGTGTCTCAGCCGCTGTAGTGGCGGCAACAAGTTAGACGTGTAATACAATTTAGGATCGTTAGTAATAAACAATCCTAGATATTTAAATCCTTCTGTGGCTATCGTGACCTTGCAATCCTTAGGCAGGGCAGGCGGGCTTCCCTTCAACACAAAAAGGAGCGATTTTGACCAATTAATAGTGTATCCGGAGTAGGTACCAAAGTTAGTAAAGATGTTAAGAACCCTATGTAGGGATCTCTCTGGAGAGGCCAGGTACAACAAGATGTCATCTGCATAGAGTGAGATACGATCCTCCCACTCCTCTGTCCAGCATAATCCCCGAATTATGGGGTCTTTCCGGATCCAATAAGATAGGGGCTCTAGGGTGAGTGCAAATAAAAGCGGGGACAAGGGGCAACCCTGTCGCATCCCCCTATGAAGATGGAAAATGGCTGATTTTTTATTGTTAACTACGACTTGCGCGAGGGGGTCAGCACATAAGAGAAGGACCCAGCTAATAAATTTAGGACCGAACCCAAGTTTCTCCAGGACGGCAAAGAGATATGCCCATTCCATGGTGTCAAACGCCATGGTAGCATCCAAGGAGACCACCATCGCATCTTCTATTATAGTATGCACCCTTCCCATTACTCCATGCAATCTTCGCCAGTTTAAAGATGTATTTCTTGACGGCATGAATCCCGACTGGTCAGGATGGACCAATCCGGAAATAACCCGGACCATCCTGGTGGCCAGCAATTTGGCCAGTATTTTGGCATCTGCATTCAGCAGCGATATAGGTCGATATGATGCGCATCTGTCCTTGGGTTTTCCGTCCTTCTGTATCACTACCAGAGTGGCTATTCTTTGGTCTTGCGGAAGGAGTCCCATCTCAAGACTCTCCTCATACATTGTCTTAAGGTGGCTATTCTATCTGGCCGCAGCTTGTAGCGCTCGATCGGGAGGCCATTTGGGCCCAACGCCTTCCCAGTCTGGAGAGTACGTATGGCCTGAGCTATTTTGTCCTGTGCGAGGTCACTCTCCAGCAGAGTTCTATCGTCCTCCGCTAGCACCGGTAGGCGCATTTCGGACAGCAATTCCCTCACCTCATTTTCTTGCCTGGTGATCCTGGATGAATAAAGTTGTTCGTAATACTTAGCGAATTCATCCGCAATTTCTTGTGTATCCGTAAGACATCCCCCAGAGTCCACTAGTAGCTCTGTGACAAGCCGGCTCGCCTGTTCTCTCCTGTCTAGCCAGGCCAACAGTTTCCCTGCTTTGTCCCCTAGCTCATATATAGGCCCCAACTTGTATCTATTCAATGTTCTAGCCATGTCTCTCGCCTCACTCCTATATTCTTCTTTCTTCAGATTGAGAATGTGTGTCTCATCCCGCTCATCTGATGTAATGAGCTCACTCTCTAATTTCAGTATGTCTTCTTCTAGCCGGAGTAGTCCAGTATTTTGTTCCTTTTTTGCTCCTGCTATTTGTGACAACGCATGACCCCGTATCACTGTTTTGAAGGCTTCCCAGAGGATCTGGGCTGATTCGACAGATCCTTCATTCTCACTAAAATAATGATCTATTTCCTGAGTAATCTTCAGTTTAATCTTAGGGTTTCGGAGATGCCAGGGACGAATTAGAGCCACTCTAGTACAGTGACCTTTCCCAATCTCCATTTGCGCCCATATTGGGGAATGGTCTGATATGCCCCTCGCTAGATGTCGGATCTCCTTAACATATCGTACTTGATCCGTCGGGGTAAGGATATAATCGATTCGAGAGAGACTATTGTGGGCCCCAGATTGAAATGTATAATGTGTCTCCGTGGGATGGTGTACTCTCCATGCATCCACCAATCCCATGGCGTCTAGGAAGTGTGGGAGCTGCAGCCGCAATGGAGCTATATCCCTAGGTGGATAACGATCTAGTCTCCCCGACATCACAGAGTTAAAGTCTCCCCCTATTACCAATTTCCCACTGGGGAACGTTAGCATTACTTTCCCCAGGTCTCTAAATGCGGCCTGTTGCAGTCCTTATGGTCAGCACTTCACCCTCCCAATTTCCAGATACCACCGCATATCGCCCCAAGTTATCGGTGCAGACATGATCTATTGTCATGGGGAAAGACTGTCTCTTCATTATACCCACTCCCCGCGAACCCGTGGTGAACCCAGAGTGTGCTACCAATTGATAGCCCCATCTAGCTAGGGTCTTGCACATATTTCC
The DNA here is from genome assembly GCA_963921515.1 of Calotriton arnoldi. NCBI lineage: Eukaryota > Metazoa > Chordata > Amphibia > Caudata > Salamandridae > Calotriton > Calotriton arnoldi. The sequence goes on along the minus strand of CAWUFW010000392.1, from coordinate 439,561 downwards.
TATTAGGTGTGTTTCCTGGAGTAGCACAACCTCCGGGGCGTGTCGTTTAATGAACTGCAATATGATCCCTCTTTTGAGTTTATCCCGCAGCTCGTTTACATTCCAGGACAGGAGCCTGAATCTTTTCTCACCTGTGGTGCCCATGGTACTGTTCCTTATGCACCACCAAATGTGGCTTCCCACCTTCTCCCCATATCGAATGTGCTTAGCCAGGGGTGCTGACCATAATCACTTAGTCCCACTGAACCTGCTCTCCACCCATTGTCCCTCTTGTGTCCCTGTCCACTGTATTCGAATCTGTAGCAAACAAACAATATAACAATAACAAAACCCACTTTACCCCTCTCCCTGCTCCCCTGCACTCTGAGCTTGGAACTGCCCATGTCGCCAACTATGCAGAGTGCCTGTCGCCCTATGTGTGACTAACTAAAGGTAATGTTAGGGGGAGGCCCCCAGGCCGTGCCCCCCGCCTCCCACCCCACCAATCAATGTACCCTCATGTATCAATCACTCATCCGTTTTAGTTCGATAGAGTCACTTATCGTTCTTGTGCAATTCAGTCCAGTTGCGGCGTCGAATTCACTCGTCCCTCAGCCATGTGCGCCAGTCCCCTCGTTCTCCCTTGATGAGGGATCGTGGCGCCCGCCTTGTTGTGAAGGTTTAGTATTCGAGAAGTGTTCTTTTCCTTTTCTAGGATTGTGATCTCTTGCCGGTCTCCATCCCTCCAGCCAGTCCGCCGCTGATTCCGGCGTTTCAAAGAACCAGGACCTTCCCTCCGCCTCAACTCTAAGCCTCGCTGGAAATAACATTAAGTATCGGATACCTTTATCACGTAGTTGCCTCTTAACTTCCAAAAAGGTCCTCCTTTTTTTCTGTACTGCGATCGTAAAGTCAGGGTAGAAGGTGACCTCACTGTTTTCATACTTGATCGGCGGGGCCATGCGGGCAGTTTGTAATATGATGTCTCGATCTCTAAAATTAAAAAGTCACGCCAATAGGGGCCTAGGGGCGGGCACCTGGCCTGGGCCTACCTCCGGGGACCCGGTGCGCTCTTTCTACTGTAAAAATTGTGGATAGGGTCTTTTGGTTTCAGATAGTCACAAATTAGGTTTTCGACAAAGAGGTCAGCCGCTGGCCCCTCCTCCTTCTCGGGGACCCCAAGTATCCTGATATTATTTCTTCGCGAGCTGCCTTCATAATCGTCCAGTAATCGCTCCATTTTCTTGCTGCCCACTTGAAATTCTTTGATTTCTCGATGCATCTGATTTGTCTCTCTACTTAACTCTGTAGTGACCACTTCCATGTTTTTAACTTTTTCACTTATATTATGCATGTCTGCCCTCATCAGTGTTACCTCAGTCGTGATAGAGTCCATTCTCGTTTCTAGGGATGTCCGTATTCCCACTATGGCCTCCATTATATCTTTCAATGACGGTTCGCCACTTTCCTGCCCCTGCCCATTTCTTCTCCCCCCTTACCGAGGGCATCTGGTTCAGACCGCTTCTGCAGTGCAAACTTATCCAGTTTGGTTTGGAGGGTCCCTTTTACTCCCTTATTCCCGGACATTATGGCCAGTTGACTGATGGTCTTCTGGGGCCCAATCAGGTGTTATATACTCCCAAGCCCGCTCTGTGAAGTTGTGCTTGCGTCTTAGATTCTGCCCCCAGGAGCCTCTGTTATCTTAGGTGGCCTGCACTTTTGACCGTGACCTTGGTTTAGTAACTGGGGCCCTGGTTCTGACCAGTGGGGCTGAACTTCTCTCGGCGGTTTCCTGGTCCCTTTTGCGTGATACGCAGGTATGGGTTACCGGGCTCCACAGGAGGGACTTACTCCTCCATTGTCTGGGCTCTGCCAGTACCCAAGTAGTGGCTCGCTTGGCCCGTTTCAGTACTCAGGCAAGCAACGACATTACTTCCTCTCCTTCGCAGCTTCGGGTTGCAGGCAGGCTCTCCTTCACTGCCCTCCTCCTGCCAGCTGCACTTCCTGGCCTCCGTGCAGGCAGCTGCTGGGTCTGGTAGCTCCCACAGCCACGCAATATCTCTGCTTAGCAGAGCGACAGATTTTTCACTGGGGGTTCCTGCTCACCTACTCTCCCACGCCGAGGCCCGGTTCTGTGCTTTGCGGCCGCCGCCCCCTGCTCATCAATTTTCCCCCCGCACCGTCTTACAATCCACTGTCCGCCCTTCCTTAGTTACTTTTCTTCGGTGCCGTCCCTTGCGCTATGCTTGCGCCTTGGCCGATGCTTTGTCTGGCGGTTTTGAAACCACCGCGCACACTCACCAGGAGTTACACGCTGGGTTGCACAGCTCCCACGTCTCTGACTCCAATGGTGGCTGAAGTTATTGGGCGTCTACCTGCCCGCAGTTCCGATTCGGCCCTCCTGCGTCACTCTCACGATCTCGACTTTCCGGACCGAGTACGAGGTCCCGTGCCGAGTAACCCACAGTCCTGCAGGTCCCTCGGTCACCGGTCACCGGACTCACGCTTTCTGGGTCTCTATGACCCTCACCGGTGTCTTCGGCGTTGCCGGCCGGGCTCTTGCACAAATTTAGGCCGAGGTTTCACCTCCTACCGAGGCCACACCTTCCGACACAGGCAGACTTCACCCTCACTGTTCGCCACTTTCTCAGGATCGCCTTCTTCGGGGTCTCTAATGTTTATGGATCTTATTCCGACATGAGTTTCGGATCTTGTGGCGGATTAATTGCGGGCAGGAGCCCGGAGAGTCACGGAGCCTTACTGGAGTGCGGTCATCGCGATTGGCTCCGAAGCCACGCCCCCAATTTACCCATTAGTTAAAAAAATTGAGTTTTGTTGCATTTGATAACGTCTGCATTTATAGATCATGAATACAGACAGCTTTTTGCTGGCTATTGTCTTAAGAGCTACTGTGGGCAATAGCAATACAAGGAACTTCTTCTTCCTTTCTTTTTTAGCACTTCACTGGAGCGCATATGTTTTGTTGCTCTCTGTGTGCTGCGCCCTCCTTCAGACTCACACTTCTAGGCTATCTGTGCTGTTTGACTGTTGCTTTCCTATCCATTTCAATGTTTATTTTTATTTTGTTGCTCCCCCTCACCTGTTTGCTCACTGCTGACACCCATCTGTCTTAGTGTGTCTCCCATTCCCTGCTCCTCCATTGCTCGTCTGCCCCTCCTTGTCCTGCTCGGTTTTGACTTAATATGTCCCCTTACTTGTTCACTGCTCCTCACCCCTCCATGCTTGGCGTCCCCTTGCTATTCTTCCCTACACTGTCTTGCTCCATGGTGACTGCTGCAAATGACCTCACCGATGCCGGCACGGGCATGGCCAGCATTGGCATAGCACTACATGGCAGTCACCTTTAGAGCGTAGAACTATAAAAAAAAAAAACAGCTGCTTCTATATTTTATACATGGCTGCTGAATGGTACCATCACATTGCACCATTGCAACGTGGTGGCCCTCTTGGAACTACAGAAAACAATGTTTTCTCATTTTATTCTCTACCTTTAGCATCGCCGGCCACTGCTATTGGCTTTGCCCATGCTGGAGCACTATACAACAATCCAGCCTCGGCAAAGCCAAAAGCAGAGGCCATAATTCATTGGCACAGGGAGGGCTATAGACTTTGCCAACGCTTGTGAATTCAGTCGCCAAAACGTGTGCTGGTGTTTGTAATAGTCGTCAAAGAAACTCGACATCCTATGGAAGAGCTTAGAGCTACCTAACCCTTTCTGTTGAGATTTCTTCACTGATGCTTCTCTCCTTTCTGGGGTCATTTGCAATTCTGATTAGCCAAGAAGGGAAACTATTTTGAAAGATGCCCTCCTTCGGAAATACCATAGAACTCCTGCGACATAGAACTCCTGCGACACCGGCAATTTGATGGTATTTGGACAAATTTTTCAGAAACACGAATATTGTGGGACGGAATATCGTGCCAAAAATACCGAGGACAAGAATATCCTGTAGGTCATTTTCTATGGGTAAGTAAAGTTTTACTATGTATAACTCCACATATATGTTCAAGGTATGTAGATCTGGAGTCAAGAATAGCAAACGTGTACTTATCTATTTGCACTTACCTTCTCGATATTCTTGTCCTCAATATTTTTGACTCAATATTCTGTCCACACGATATTTGTGTTTCCGGTATTCTGTCACTGATCCCAAGTTGATCATAGGAACAACTCTTGTCCAGAAGGATCAAAGCAGACATTCTTGCTGAGCTGACAACTCATCAGTTTGATTGTAAGAGTCGCACAGTAACTCTCCAGATTTTAAGTCATGTCACTTGCCTCAGACACGTTAGTCAGAATAAGTTCCCTAAGGGTGAGAATACTGCAGCAATCAAGTAGCCAGTTTTACCAATCATTTTAAAGCATGTGTGTCATTCACTTTGTAACAATGAGGAGCTCTCTTGCACCACAGCATTAAAATGTGCACAGGTTGCTTGCTAAAAGAAGACTATTGATAGTTACGCCCCTGTAGGCTGTGTACTCAGGTTCAGGAGGAGAGCTTCCACGGGCCGTATTACACATTATCACTGTTTGCGCCTGTTTCAAAAGGTGCGCTCGGCGCAAACAGTGATAATGCGCCCCATTATGGTGTATGCGCTGCCCTGGGGGGTCCATGGAACTCCCTTTACCCCCTGCAGAGGGCTGCTGTCAGTGGGCGCACTGACAGTTTGCCACCTTTTAAATGGCGCACTGTCAGTGCGCCTCCTGAGTGCTTCTTTGACTCTGTGCCCGCGTCTGTAATATGGTGCGGGCGCAGAGTCAAGGAATTCCCTCATTTACACCCTCTGTTGATAGCGCGGGCGCTTTAAGTGCGTTAGCGCTATTGGTATTATAGAAGGGGATGCACAAGCGTCTACGTCCCCTTCTAGAATACCAAAGTGCCCCGGGGGCGCGCAAAGCGGGCGCAAACGCCTGTTGCGCCCCCGGGGCACCATCTGTAATACGGCTCCAGAAGTCTTATGGGCAGTGCTTTAAATGGGCCGGTACTATCTGGTACTGAGTACCAGCACTTTTTTATTTTGAAAGGGAGAGTATCGGCACTTCTCAAGAAAAATGTAATACTTTTAATTGGAGAGTACTGGCACTTCTCAGAGTACCTGCACTTTTATTTTTCCATTTCAAGCACTGCTTATGGGCAGCTTGTAAACAATGCTGCTGTTGGGAGACTTGTGTCCTACCCTGTGCCCTAGCATCTAGGGGACTTGTGTACAGCGTTTAAGAGCTGATAGCCGCAGAGGGCAGATGCCAAGCGAAGTGCTGAGTGAAAAAGCCTAACTGCACCTTGAAGCTTAGTTTCCAGGCACAGTCATTGATGTGTACATGAGGAGCTAATCTAGTGTGTGATGTGGGACTTGGTCCTCGGTCTACGAGTCTGAAGATTTTATTCTAAGTAAATTGATTTACAAGAATGAAACACCGCGTTACCCAACCTTTGGTGAGAAAACACCACCAAAAACGATGCCACCGTTAGGTGCAGACAGAAGAATGGAGGCAGGCAGGTCCTTTAAGTATGTTTATGTAGGCTCAAGTAGACAGGCAGGCCAAGTCCATAAAGCACACCCCACCAGCATCAAGATGTGGCTGTTTGGTTCCTTGTTAACCCTGAGCTTGCTTCAACGGACGCAGGGCTAAAGCACAGAACACTGACAACGTCACAGTATCGACAGGACCACGAGGCCTAGACCAGCACTAGAGCTAACACAGGAAACTACACACCCTCCCTCTTTTCAACAGACTTTGGGCCTTTTGTACGACGTGATTTTGTTAAAGGACTAATATCCTATTCTGTTGTAACATTGAAAGTTTTGAAAACCCTGTAAAGAGTCCCCAGAAAAGGGAGTATTCCCCAATGGTAGAATTCGTTCAAGCAGGTAAATTTCCTAGCAGAGATACATACTCTATATAGTAATGTGCTAGTATCCCACTTTTAATATGATGAAAAATAGAAAAGGAGGCGCAGTTGCGTTCATCTAATAGTCTCGCATTCAATAAAATAGAAGGCTGTGATAAGCCTCTATGGAAACGGCGCGCGGACCGTATTTCGGCGTCGTATCCCCAAATATGGGGAATACTCCCTTTTCTGGGGACTCTTTACAGGGTTTTCAAAACTTTCAATGTTACAACAGAATAGGATATTAGTCCTTTAACAAAAATTCAAAGCTACTTGGATCTACAATCTTTCATACGCTAAGCCTTGAAGAAGTTACTATGTAACGAAACACGTGTCGGCTGTTATCCATCATTTCCAACAGAGAGGCCATATGATCTTGACCTCCGTGGATTTATTAAATGATAATAGAATTTTTGTTAACAAATATATGTTTGTGTATTGGACTACACCCTGGTTATTGGTTGTGTAAATTTGTATGTAATGTCATCTTTTGATATTAAATGTTTTTGTGCAGCGGATTAATTTTATGGATTGGTTTCCTGTGAGTAATCACATTATTTGCTGAATTATAATTGTGTCATATTATATGACAACTGTGAAATATTTGAAGAGTGCCGAGGTAAAGTGGTTTGTTTAAAGCTTTGCACGGGAGTTCTTAGTAACTCCTGTAGGGTGACATCTGTGGTAGTGGGGTGTCTTTATACGGTTACCTTGAGGGGCACCAACACTTTTGGCATTTGTTGAGAAATCTAATTAATTTATTGTTCTTGACTGATGTGCAATCCTGTTAAACCATCACTACCTTCTACGTTTTATGGCAGTTTAAGTATACTCACCATCCACAAATAGAATCGGAAACACAAACCCTGAAAATGGACCAATGTGACACCGTCTGCAACAAAACACAATGTTGTCGCTGAGTAGCCGCTTTCTGTCCAATGGTATTCCATTCCATCCTTAGGAAGCTGACCATATTCCACTAAACAGCCTGATGGAAGACACACAACTTCCCTAAAGGGGCCATGTCTCACGTCACAGCTAATGAATCACCATCCTGAGATTGTAAACCAGCCACCTTTCCCACCACTCAGGCCTCATGGTAGACGCCGCACTTTGCCGTTGCACACCACGACCCCTACGCAGCATAGAACATATAGAATTGTGCACTGTGGTGACAACACATCGCACTACCTGAGAACAGTGGAAGCCCAGCATTACCAGGTGGCACACAAACTCGGGCAAGGATCTCACGCTTTAAAATCAACAGGCATACACTATTAAAAACACCTGTCCCTCAAAGTGCCACCATACACACACTGACATAACATCACATCACAGAGTGACACAACATTTCGTGCACTACCAAAGCCTGAACTGCAGACAATCTCCCGCACTCCACGATTGAATAGACCAGCATGTATGAGGCACAACACAAGAGAATACATGTTACATATAATAGGAACCAAGTCACAAAATATAGAGCTACACGACTGGCGCTGCTGAAATAGACTCTGTAAGCATAAGGTGAATTATTTTCCAAACTCAAGTTCTCATACTGCCACGCACAAATCTCAGTAATGGACTTAGAAGCACAGATACCTTAAAGTAGAAAAAAATATGTAACACAATGTGAATAGAACACAGCTAGTTCCCTTCTGACGCGCTCTTCCAAGAACACAGGTGGGTCTATTCAATAATGTATACCAAGAAAGCTTGCAACATCTTTATTTTGTTCTTTGAACAACACGAACAGAATACGTCAGCAGAATAAACAATTTACTTTTTATATCCCTGCACTGGAAGAGTGCGTGTAATCCGCGTAAAAGGCACGTCTATTTTCTTACAGGTCTGCCCACGCAGAGCAAGGTGAGCCACCTTGAACTCAGCCATGAAGATCTCTCCGTTGTCAGGCACCAATGGAGTCCCACAACATCTGGGCTAAAAATAGAACAAGGCACTGCGAATCAAAATGCATCCAGCCGGTTCATCTCCCTCTTCTTCCTGCCACCCAGCAGAACTGCGGGAGTCCAGACCTGTAAACCAAATCGAGGTTTGGAACACAGGTTCAGGGCGGAAATAGCAGTCCTGTTTCAAAGCCTGTAGACAAACGTAATTGGGGCGAATCTTGGTCCCTCTTGGGGTCGTCAGCACGATCAACTAAAGAGGACCAGGAAAAGAAGGTCAGAGAGATCACACTAGAAGGTGTATTGAGCCACCCGGCTGTATCCCTACAATGTATCCACAGGCAACCCTCTGGTAAAGGTGACGTCAGCGCTCGTGCAGACGGCACTAAGAAACTATAAATGTGTTGTGATTCCTTTATGACATATAGTTAGGCCTCTAACGGTACATCCCCCACCCCGAGGCAACCCGGCCACCACCCCCGGGCGTCCCCCGCTACACTGGCGACGAGGGTGAGCGCATCCATTGCGTGTGGAGTGAAGGAAAGTTTACCAGTGGCAGCCGTAGTGTGAACCGGAGAGGCAGTCTGGAGGTGTGTTGGGCCTGGCAGTCGAGGTGCAGAGCAGCGGAGTCGGCGTGCTGCTGAGCCAGAGGCGTCCAAAGGTCGAGCTGCGAGTCGGAGCGTGTGTGGCTGCACGCGAGGGCGGAACAAGGCAGACGGGCGCTGGAGCGCAAAGCGGGCCCGAAGAGTACAGTAAGGAGGGCCGGGCGTGGCAGAAGCGAGACAGCATGAAGGCTTGTTGGACGGCCGCGTGCTCGCGCAGCAAGACACGAAGCAGCTACATGTGAGTGAACGGCGCGCCACGAGGCCAGGGGGAGGAGGCCCAGTGCGCGTCGTATAAGCAAAAGCAGTGGCAAGGAAGGCTCAAGGCAGAGGCCAGGAGCATGCTGGGGGATTTCTTAGAGGAAAAGGCGGAAAGAGTGTGACATAAAAATAATAAAGAATAAATATACAACAATAAAAGTGAAAAACAAACAGGAAAGAACAGAAGAGACAGAGAGGGGAAAAGACTACATAAGTGGCAGCACGAACGCTGATACGAGCACAGAACAGCCGGGGTGACCCCAGCAGGGGGTGCTAAAAAAAAGGGCAAAAAAAAGAAGTAAGCAGGAGGGTGAAAGCCAGTCGGAGGCACAGAGTGCTGTGCACAGGAGAGTAGCCACATAACAGGAACAGAGCACACACCATGTCAAGGCAGGCAGAAGGCGGTGGTGAAGGGACCACAGAGCAGGGGGCTTGCATGACACTGGCGGCACTGCCACCATTTAGCCAGTTCGTGGACCAAGATGGCGCAAATGGATAGGACAACTAGAAAACTACTTTGTAGCCGCACGTGAAATGAATGGAGCGGTCAAGCGATCCACCATGCTACACATGGGAGGTAATGAGCTCTATGGGCTATTCCAAGACTTGCCTGACACAGGGGATAGAAATGATTATGAGAGGGCGGTGAGAGCACTGGACCGCTATTTCGACCCGCAGGTGAACCCTGATTTTGAACACTTCAAGCTGCGACAGACTAAGCAAAGGGAGGAGGAGTCAGTCGACATGTTTTTCGCTAGGCTGAGGAAGCTAGCGAGCTCCTGCACTGGAATCGACAAGCAGATAGAAATCAGGGCGCTGCTAATTCAGGGGTGCAAGTCATACAAACTCAGAAAACTGATTCTGCGCCAGCCAGGAATCTCGCTGGATGACATTTTGGTGCTAGGGAGATCTCATGAACTAGCGGATGCAAGAGCAGGGGAAATGGAGTCTGCGCTGGCCCACCAAGTCATGGTCAAGGAAGAGAGAGTGGAGGCCATTAGGAAGGGGTCCGGAAGAGGTAGAGGAACACGTTGGGAGCGCACAAGCGGGAGAGGGTGCGGAAGCTGTGGACTAGATAGTCACCCACCGGGAGGATGTCCGGCCCAAGGAAAATCGTGCCTGAGGTGCGGCAAAATAGGACATTTTGCCAAAGTATGCAAGAACCACCCTGTCAGGAGGGGCATTAAGAAAGTTTGGATCACACAAGCAAGTGGTTAAAGCGGCAGAGGATGTGGACAGTCTGTGTCAGAGGATGAGAGTGACAGATGATGATGAGGAGGATGAGGTGTTTGTCATATCGTACACCGGAAGAGCAAATCAAAAAAGGCGCCCGCCTTGGAGTGAACAAGGTGACAGGGCTAATTGACACCGGAGCTTCGGTGAACATTCTGGACGCACAGCACTACAGGCAACTCAAGCCCCGGCCGCCACTGTTGCCAACGAAAGCAAAGATATTCAGATATGGAGGTGACACCCCTATCCCACTACTGAGGGTAATTGATGTGGAAGTAACTCATGGGAAGATCTCAGCAACAACGAAATTCCATATGACACAGGACAGTGCTGGAACCCTGTTGGACTGTCATTCGGCCAAAGAACTAGGGCCAGTGATGTTCGCACAGCAAATTCACCAGTCACATGCTGCTGACATAATGGCTTAGTTTCCTACGCTGTTCGAGGGCTTGAGCTGCTTAAAGGGGGTCAAAGTCAAGTTACACATCGATAAGACAATCAAGCCGGTGGCTCTTCGCCACAGGAGAGTACCGTTTCATCTGCGGCCGCTGGTCGAGGCTGAGCTGGAAAAGCTGGAAAAGGCGGGGGTAATCCAGAAAGTGTCGGGGCCCACCCCGTGGGTGTCTCCATTGGTTATCGCCCCTAAGCCCAAACAGCCCGGGGCCATACGCTTGTGTGTGGACATGCGTTTGCCTAACAAGGCAATAAAGAGAGAGAGGCACATAACACCAACGATAGATGAGATAGTGGCGGACATTAATGGGGCAAAATGGTTCTCGAAAGTGGACCTCAACTCGGTATACCACCAGCTCTTGCTGGATGAGGCTAGCCGGTACATCACTACATTCTCCACGCATGTGGGACTGAGGAGATTCAAAAGGCTTAGTGAAGTAATTGAGGACCCCAGAAGGTAAGTAAAACTTCTTTATTCAGGCTCATAGATAAACACCTCCAATAGCCAGTCCTGCAGGTCACAGTCTAACAGGACACCAACATTCTAAATTGCCTCTCTCTGAGAATTCCATGGGAGAGGCTAACCAGAGGAAAGGGAGAGGGGTGAAGAGAGGTGGGAGAGACCAAGTAAGCAGACAACATATCTCCCTCCCTTAAAGGAGAACAGAGGGAAGGAAGAGGCAGGGAGAGGGAAGAGAAATAAGCGGAGAGAGAGAGAGAGAGAAAGAAGTCGCAAGGGAGCAGAAAGCATGAAAGAAATATATGCAAAACCTAGCAATACATACACAAATGCAGCTAGGTCATTACGAAATCTTTCTGCCACCTGGGAGGACACGCAGTTCTGCAGACCCTTTTCTCAAGAGCTGTTTCCCACTTAGTACCACCCTGTTCCTCCTCCCCCCTAACAGAGGGAATCAGATTTGGGGGGCATTCAGTAATTCTATCCATGCTCCACATTTTAACATTTTCCAGAACCACTACATTGTTTTTGACATGCTTTATCTTCTCTGGTTCATAGAATTTTGCTGCTTGCCACCTGTGGCTTCCTTATCAGGACCCACTGCCCTGTTCTCCAGGCCTTGCTTCTGGTGCCCCACTTCCTGTCGTAAGTGTCTTTGTATACCTTTTGTTGTCTCACCACCCTTTCTCCTACTTCCTCGGGGTCAAAGGTAATCATCTTGTTCTTGAACAACCAACTGGGAGAAAGCTTGGACCCCGCCTTCCTCCCCCTCAACATTTCAAATGGAGACATGTTGTGGCATTAGGGGTAGTGTGGTAAGACCCTAACATGTCTCTCACAGTGCTCTCTATGGGTTTCCCTGAGGCCAACGCCAACTGAATGGACTCTTTCAGCATTCTATTAGCCCTTTCAACTTTGCTGTTGGCCTTGGGGCAATACAAAGGCGTACGCACATGCGAGATTGAAACATCTTTAAGAAAGTCTCTCATTTCTTCGGACACAAATTGGACCCCATTGTCCATGATGAGAGTATCAGGGAGACCCTCCCTGGAGAATACCTTCGATAAGAAATCAGTGAGGGTCTTAGTATTGACAATACTGACAAATTTGTCTCACCGGTACTTAAGGAACTACACTGGCTGCCGGTGAGGAGGCGGATTGAGTTTAAGGTTCTTTGTATCGCTTTTAAGGCTACGCATGGTACAGGGCCGGGTTTCTTTAAACTTAATCTACTGTCTTATATACCTGCCCGCAATCTTCGTTCATCCCACTCCCATAACCTGATAATTCCAAGGTTTAAAAAATGTGCCTGGGGTGGAAGAAGTTTTCTGGTCGGCACGACCAGACTTTGGAATTCCCTTCCTCTAAGGTTGAAACAAGAAACGCACCTGTTGGCCTTCAGGAAGGCCTTGAAGACCTGGCTGTTTAACCTCTGACGTGGCCTTGATCCGTCCAGTTAATTCTGCTTGATGAGCTAGCGCCTTGACACCCTCGGGTGAATGTTCGCGCTCAATAAATTTCCTTTTCATTTCATTTCATTTCATATCCAATGTGAGAAATAGTCAATAAGTACAATAAGGTACTTGCCCTGGGGGCCCATGGCCTGTAGAGGTCCCGCAATGTCCAGCCCCAATTTGTTCCATGGAACAGTAGGTACTTCTACGGGGATGAGGGGGGAACGCCTGATGCATTTAGTTTTGTCACTAATACTACATGCCAGACAGTCTCTGACCTTTTCTTCTATGCGGTGATCCATGAGGGGAAACCAGTAATCAGATCGGAGTTTAGCCTTACAGAGACTCCTCCCCAGATGCCCCTCATGAGCCAAATCCAATATCTGGTCCCTCAGGCCTTCCGGTGGGACAATTTTGCCTGACTTCAATACACAATCCCTTCTATGGACAATTCATCCCTTACATTCCAGAAGCACTGTAGTTCCTCAGGCAGATCCCTGCATCTGTGGGGCCATCCCTTGACAATAAACCCCTTAACGGCCTTGAGCTCACCATCTTGTTCTGTACTGGACTCCCACTGACTCTGTATCACTGCGGGTACTCTAACCTCCAAAATGGCATCCTCCATGAGCTCACAACCCTCCTCCTTGGCCACGGGAACCTAGACAAGTAATCTGCAGCACTGTTCTTACAGCCGGGCACATATGTTATTCTGAAATTGAAGGTTTGGAGCCCCAGGACCCACTTGGCTATGCGGGGCGTGGTGTTCTACATTTCTTTTTTTGCAAAGAGAGACAGTAAGGGTTTGTGATCAGTCCTTAGCTCAAACGGTAGACCCCACAAGTAAAATTTAAAGTGGGTGATGGCCCAGTAACATGCCAGTGCCTCCTTCTCTACTGTTGAGTAATTGACTTCAGCGCCAGTGAGTGTCCTGGAGGCAAACGCTACAATCCTCTCTTGGTTGGCTATTCTTTGCGACAGGGTGGCTCCTATACCCTTGTTGCTGGCATCTGTTGTAAGAAATGTTTCCCTTTCTACACTGAAATTACCAATGTGGGGAGCATTAGCAATAGAATTCTTAATCCCCTCAAACGCAGCATCATGCTCCCTCTCCCATTCAAACACTGACCCTTTCTTAAGTAAGTTCCTGAGTGGTTGGGTGAGGACAGAGAAGTTCTTTATGTACTTGGCCATATATTCAGCCAGTCCCAAGAAGGACTTTATCTCATCTTTGGATGTGGGTTTGGGGGCTCTGCGTACCGCTTCAACCAAATCAGCTTTAGGTTTTATTCCCTCCTCTGAAACAGTGTGACCTAAGTAGTCCACTGAAGTTACCCCCAGCTTACATTTGCTTTCCTTGGTGGTACAACCTGTTTCCTTTAATTTGCTCAAAACATTTCTAAGATTGTAATTGTGCTCTCTTTCACTGGACCCATATATCAGTATGTCATCTTGAAAGCACAAAGTCTTAACACACTCTCTCAATATGTGCTACATTATTCTTTGGAATGCAGCGTCAGCTGATGCAAGTCCAAATGGCATTCTCAAAAATTTAAAGTTGCCAAACAGAGTGGTGAATGCCGTCAACATTTGGGAGTCTGGGTGCAAAGTGACCTGGTGGTACGCCGATGATAAGTCCAAAACACTGAAGTACTTGGCGCCCTGTATGGTGCTCAGCATCTCATGTGTCCTTGGTAAGGGATGCCTGTCCACCCAGATGTTGGCGTTGAGGTCCCTTAAGTCTACACATAGACGAATGTTCTTTCCATTGTCCTTGGTGGTAAGAACAATGGGTGCCAACCACTCTGAGCTCTCAATTTCTTTAATCACCCCTTGTTGTACCAGTTTGTGCAACTCAGCCTTTAAAGGTTCTCTCATAAGGAGGGGAACCGATCTGGTTTTGTAAACCGCAGGTACAGCTCCCTCTTTGAGGGTGATCTTTTGCACGTATTTTTTTAATCTTCCCAATTCCTCAGTAAACACCTCCGGGAATTCCTTGGTGATGTTGCTGCCTACCTCTGGTGGTTCAACTAGTAGCACTTGATCAATGTTGTTGGGATCGAGAGTAATGCCAAGTTCTTTTTGGTGTTTCCACCCCAATAAACTAGAACCTTTCTTTGTGATGTATACCTTTCCTACCGTGTGTCTTCCCTTGAAGCATATCCTCATTCTTACCATGCCCACTAAAGGAATAGGTTCCCTGTTGTACCCACCAGGATGGATGTCTGCAGCCTCCACTACAAGATTATGTGTGCCAAACATTTTCTCAAACAGTTTTTCTTCTATGACTGTATACGGTGAGCATGAGTCGGCGAACACCTGGATACTGACCCCGTCAAGAGTTATAGCGCAAGTGGGGTATTGTACAGGTTCTTCCACTTCCACTTGCTTAATTTGAAACACATAGTCTTTGCTCTCGTCCCCTTTGGGGTCAGGACCATTTATCAAGTGTACCTTTTCACTTGCTGTTTTGCACACCGTGGCGAAGTGTCCCCTCATTACATTTCCTGCATTTTTTTTTTTTAAACATATTTTTATCGATTTTTACAGTAATACAAGTGGTATATCCGACAGTTTTTCATCAGAAAAAATTGCATCTTCGCATGAACCAAAGAATTCTAAAGGAACTCCCACCCACCCACCACCCCCCCCCAGGGCTCAAACCAGCATTTTCATACATGTCTTGTGTTCATCCCTCATGGTGAAACTGTGGTACATATCGTCACATATAAAGTCCATGACATGAGCAATAACACGGAGAGGTATCCTGTCCCATACCCTATTCCGCCTTCACCACCTGACAAAACTTGCATCCTCGGGCTATACACTCCATTTCTATGTTGGTAATTCTGTTGCCACAAATTTCTCCATCATTGCATTCCAGTCTAGTGAGATAGGTATCTTTCGCATTCCTTTCTGTTCCTCTCTTTGAAGTTCGGCTCCCTCCGCCCTTCCCCATCGAGCCATCTCATTGTACCAATCTAACAATTGGGGCGCTCTGGTAGCTTTCCACCTCATGGTTATGTTTCTTTTTGCCAATATCAGTGCGAGGTTCGCAAACTTGCGGGCAGGGCTACCCCTCGTCCCCCTGGGACCTATGCCTAATATGCAACATTCCAATGACCAAATGTTTCTCGTCGGCGCTACACTATTTACCAGTTCCTGTACTGATGACCAATAGTGAATGAGTCTCGGGCAGTCCCTCAACATGTGCAGTAAACCGGCATTTGGGGAGTGGCAACGGGGGCAATCACCCGATACCTCTGGGAACATTAGGCTGAGCTTGCGAGGGGTCAAGTATGCGCGATGCACAATTATCAGCTGTATAAACTTAAACTTCGGGTTCCTAGAGACCTTACGCGGGTGTTCCAACAGCATCCCCCATTCCTTATCCGTGAGTGTGCGGCCAACATCCGTGTCCCACCTATCTCGGGTCAATTGTAGTGACGCTAACGTATGTGTGCGGATACCCCTGTATAGCCATTTTGTCAGGTGACTGCCGGCTCCCATCAAGTACTGCATGTGTGTTAGTGCATGCGTCAGCGGCTCTTCTCCTCCCGGGGTCCAAACCGTTTTGATATAGCGAGAAATGTGTGCATGCAGCAGAAACAAACTATTTGTTACTCCCGTCTCCCGTACAAATGTATCGTGATTCATCAATGTGCCGTGGGTGAAAAGAGCGCCTATCGTGGACACACCCGTCTCCACCCATGCCTCCATATGTCGAAGAGTCACCCAATCCCGATGGTAGTGGAAGGCCCATTAGGGGTATGTTTGGGGCATATGGTGTTGTTATTTTAGTGTAGCGCGTGGCCTTTTTCCAATATAGCAGAGCCGTCCGCAAAAGTGGTGACGCCGTCAATGGAATTTTGCTGCCTGGTAGCAGCAGTGCATGTAGTTCCCCACGTTCCCACGACTGGGGAGTCATGGATATTTCTCTTAAATTGCGGCCCGCTATCCAGAACGCCAACCATTGCAGCTGGCCTGCATAACAATAAGCTCTCATGTCAGGGATTCCCATACCCCCTTGCTTTGTGTCTAACTGTAATTTAGAAAGCCCTATACGTCTACGTCCCGAACCCCATATCAGTTCAATGAGCAGGGTGTCTAGTAGTTTAAATGTCTGAAGCGGAATCATAATGGGTAGATTAACAAAATAATACAACAGTCTTGGTAGCATCACCATTTTAGCTATAGCTACACGTCCAGCTACCGATAGCGGTAAGGAAGTCCAGAACCGAATTTGCTTTCGGAGCGATGTTATAGAGCGAGTCAAATTGCCATCCAATATATCCTCTACATCCCGGTATATATGGATACCCAGATATTTAAAAGTAACCATCGCTGTTTGAAACGTCCAACAACCAAATTGAATTGGTTTGGTCCTGGCCACGTCATTAAAAAAAAAGACATATGACTTGTTCTCATTGATTGATTACATTTCCTGCATACCACATTTCTCGCTGGGCACCTCAAATTATTCGCCAAATGATTATGGTTACCACACCTGTAGCAGCGAGCAATTTCCTGCTTGTTGCGGTGAACTTCTTTTTTACTTTCACTGATCTTACACACAGCATCTTCACTAACAAGGATTTTAACCTCCTCTCTCTCTTTGTCCAACACTGACACCTTTTTCATCTCCCTGATGCATAATGCTGTATGTTCTATACCTTTGGCGATACTGATGGCTTCAGTTAAATCAGGGTTTCTGGTAAGCAGTTCCTCCTGTATTTTTTGATCATTAGTGCATCTGACAATCTGTTCCCTTATAAGGGAATCCGTAAGGGTGCCAAATTCACAGGTAGCTGACATTCCCCTTAAAACAGCTACATAAGCCGATACTCTCTCATCTTTCCCTTGGGCCCTTTTGAAAAACTTATGCCTCTCCAAAACTACATTGATTTTTTCCCTGAAGTGTGTCTCCAATTTTCTTAATGTGTAATCATATACATCTACCACTGCTTCCTCCCCCTCTAACTCTTCGTCAACATCTCTTCCTGTTATGTCCTCATACACCTTCCTACCTTGAATGCCCAAAGTATGCAGTAAGATGTGCTGCTTCCTTACTGATGAGAAATTCACTCCCCCTATGGCTATGAGATAAGACTTGAAAATGCTAAGCCACCTACGCCACAGTATGTCTGGCTCACCTGAGTCGTTAAGAAAAGGCGGTGATTGGCTCATGCTTGCTGCTGCCATAGTGAGTAAATAAAATCGTACCGAGGAGGAGCAAAAGAAATAAAAAAAAAAAATTTAAAAATCAGAAAACACCAAGTCTGCACCGATGGAATGTTTGCCCAAAAAATCCTGAACCTGTGGAAAAAACAGGGTTAATAAGAACCAGCGCTTCAGTACAACAATGAGGCTGCAAAAGACAAAGTTACTAAGAACCTGCTGTCCAATTCAGTATACAACGTTGTAAAACTTCAAGATGAGCAGTGTAATAAAATTCAGTCCTCTTTCTATCACCACTATTTTGAGTCAGTCACTCCCCTGAAGGAAGTTCCTGTCAGGGACATCCGGAGGCACCATCCAGTAGAGCCGAGGCGATAAGAAATCCTTAAGCGAAGCGCTGTTTCAATGCAGAGCACCTCATGGATCCTGACGGTGTTGCCGCTCTGAGTGTGGAAGCCGCGAAGCAGGCGGACGCGTGTCGAGCAGAGCTCGAACTTTTCCACCGAAAAACAATGGGAGAGGAAACCAACGACAGTGGCGAAGGGAGGCTGAGGAAAGCAACTCCGCAATGGAGACACCCTGCTAGCAGGCTGACGCAGCAGTGTCCCTCAGAATTCCCTCGATGCAGAACATGAACAGGCTTGAGGCAGAGTGCCGGCTGACACACATGAGTGCCGGAAGGGCAGACACCACAGAACAGACCGGAGACAGATAGCCCTCATCCAGTAGCAGGAGGGCAATCGTGAGGACAGCACTCTCTCCATACGGTGCTAGAGTCTCTCAGAGAAGAAGCCCACTTAAATAGGCTCAGATGGAGCGACGATGGAGTGTGAGCGCAACCTGACACGGAAACAGCGCCAGGGAAAACACTACTGAAAATGCGCAGGAGGTGCCGAAAGGGTGAAAAGGGACCCAGATGTGCGTCCGAGCGAACCGGAGAGGACAGCAGGAGAACTAGAAGATAATTACCGTTCACCAATGGACGAAAGGCGAAGTACAGTGCAGCAGCAGTGAGCAAGCTGCTCTGCCAGATAGATAGACCTGCTTATCCTGGTAAAGCTGAACTCCTGAACAGGTGAGACTAGCAAAGACTCACCGCCACATCTGGGAAACACCACATCAGGCTGCTATCGAGAGCGATGAAAGGAGCAACTTCGCACTTAGTTCCGCAGAATGAACTTCAAAGTCTGGCAAGATGTACTTCAACAGGGTGGAGGTGTCACGCTGTCCCTGCCACAGCATCCCTTGATCGTCGCCAAAATGAAGTAATTGAGGACGCCAGAAGGTAAGTAAAACTTCTTTATTCAGGCTCGTAGATAAACACCTCCAATAGCCAGCCCTGCAGGTCACAGTCTGACAGGACACCAACATTCTAAATTGCCTCTCTCTGAGAATTCCATAGGAGAGGCCAACCAGAGGAAAGGGAGAGGGGTGAAGGGAGGTGGGAGGTGGGAGAGACCAAGTAAGCATACAACACTTAGTTTTGGCCTATCTTCGACAACGGAGGTATTTCAGGATGAGATCCGAGAGGCCTTGTCGGGGCTAGTAGGAGTCATTAATGTCAGCGACGAGGTGCTCATATTTTCAAAGTCCCTAGAAGAACGCCACCAACAGCTTAGAGCAACGTTGAAAATGCTGGTTGACCAAGGATTGACAATGCACAAGGAAAAGTGTGCCTTCTATACGAATGAGGTCGAATTGTTTGGTTACAAATTCTCCAAGGAAGGTCTGCAGGTTGACTCAGCGAAGGTGGAGGCCATTCGAGCTGCAACTGTACAGCAGAACCAGACGGAGATGAGGAGTTTTCTGGGCATGGCTAACTATTGCGGCCATTTCATTCCTCATCTGGCAACAATCTCAGAGCCCCTAAGAGCACTCACTAAGAAAGACGTTAAATGGCAGTGGACGAGTGAAGAAGCGAGAGCGTTTCAAGAGGTGAAAGGGGCACTGTTACAAGGGGCAACGGTGTCTTATTTCAAGCCTGGACACTCAACGGAACTGGTGGTGGATGCCAGCCCATTGGGGCTAGGAGCGGTGCTGCTGCAGCAAAATGAGAGTGAGGAGTGGGTGCCCATAGCGTATGCCAGCAGGGCGCTAACAGCAGTGGAAACGAGATACGCCCAGATCGAAAGGGAAGCACTGGCCATCAGATGGGCAGGCCAGCATTTTGACATCTACCTTTGCGGGGCACAAGTTCAGAGTGGTCACGGATCACAAGCCTCTGGGACCTCTGTATGGAGTGACTTCTAGAAGTGGGCCACCCCGCATTGAGAGTTGGGCGGTACAGCTCCAGCACTACAATTTTGACATAGTATACCGCCCCGGAATCAACAATCCCACAGACTATCTATCTCGTCATCCTCTGGCCGTGGACCCGAGACAGCATCGTGAGGTGGACACTAGAACAGAAACATTTGTCAAGCATATCAAGGAGGCAGCGTGTCCTCGAGCATTGTCGATAGCAGATATCGTGGCAGCCACAGTGGAAGATGCATGCATAACAGCAGTCAAAGAGGCCCTGCGTAGCTATAGGTGGAAAAACTTCCTGGACGGAGTGAGCAGCCTAACGGAAGAGGAGAAGGATGGGTGTCTGGAGGTGTCGACATGAGCTAAGTGAGAGCAGCAAAGGACTCGTACTCAGAGGTTCGAAAATAGTGATGCCGGGGTGGCTATGGAAGAGAACGGTGGACTTAGCTCACCAAGGGATTGAGAAGACGAAAGCACGCCTGAGAGCCAAAGATTGGTTTCCGGGAGTAGACAAAATGATCGAAGAAAAAGTGAGGAGGTGTCATGCGTGCATATTCACGAGTGGGGATGCGCCAACACCCCCCGTGGTCACAGATCTGCAGAGTAAAAAGCCATGGGAAGCCATAAGCATGGACTTCGGAAGCTTCCCGGATGGGAGGTTTACATTGGTCATGATGGACAGCCACTCGAAATTTCTGGTGGTAGAAGTTGTAAAGTCTACATCGTTTGAGTCCATTAGATCAGTGATGGAGAAAACGTTTTGCTCTGATTGGAACTCCTGAAGAAATACGCACTGACAATGGCCCGCCATTCCACAGCCAAGAGTTCAAAGAGTATCTTCAACACTACAACATCCGTCACCGGAAGGTGACTCCCCAATGGCCGCAGGCCAACGGGGAAGTAGATAGGTTTATGCACACCATCAATAAAGCGCTAAGAATTGGAGTGGATCAAAAAGAAGAGTTGGAAGGGTGCCTACATCGATTTCTGAGGGCCTACAGGCAAACGCCCCACAGCACAACGGGATGCTCACCCAGTGATCTCATAATGAAGAAAGCAGTAAGAGATGTGGTGCCAGTAAGTGAACACTGGGTCCCCAGCGAACTGGATGGTGAAGCAGCACAGGCTAAAAGAAAAAAAAACAATGAACAGGCTAGTCAGAAGAGACTGGCAAAGGAGGTGGAACTACGCCCAGGAGACAGTGTGGTGGTGAAAGATCGACACCCAGGGTGGAAGTTCAGAACCCCTTTTGAGAAAGAACCATGGGAGGTGGTCAATGTACAATGTACCATGATCACGGTAAAGCGAGGCAACAGGAGTCTGGCAAAAAACATATCCTGGTTCAAGAGGCTGGAGGGTCCAGGAGAGGATCGCCATACAGCAGAGGAGCTAAGGAACACACCAACTGAAGTGAGTGAAGAGCGGCAGAGTGAATCCTCGAATGGAAATTGGTATGGGAGACGCAGACATAGAGAGAGAAGAGGAAGTAGAAGGAGAACAGTCAGTGGTGAATGATCCAAGCAGGACGGAAGCAAGGACATCGCAGAGGGGATACCCCTATAGACTGAGAGATAATCCCCAACCGAGTCAAAAGTTGAAAAACTTTATGTGCTAAGAAGACTAGCAGTGATATATCACATTCCGAGAGAACTACACTTGTTACTTTTGTTTTGTTTATTGTGTTAGTTTATTATTTTAGTTTATTTCGTTATTTATGATTGGTTGAGAGGGATGTAGTGAGCCACCCGGCTGTATCCCTACAATGTATCCACAGGCAACCCTCTGGGCCGGGTGCGGACCAGTGGGTATAAATAAAGGTGACGTCAGCGCTCGTGCAGACGGCACTAAGAAACTGTAAGAGTGTGTCGTGATTCCTTTATGCCATATAGTTAGTACTCTAATGGTACAGCCCCCACCCCGAGGTAACCCGGCAAACCCCCGCTTTAATTCACACACTTCCAATAAATGAAACCATGCAGCCGAAGCTTGCACATCACTGGTCACTTGCACGTTGGAAAGGACACAGATCACTCAGATGAACAAGGAAGAGGCCACGGGACATCTCCTCGCCTAGCACACATGACCGCCCAAAGCACATGAACCCAGCCAAACACTGTGTAATTCTCACGAAATTGCGAAACACAATGCCACAGTATCCCTGTGTGCTCTCACTGTCCCCCTCACCAGACTACCTCACAGCACCTCACTGCACAGCTGTACCAGATGAGGGATTTGGGGCAGCGGCTGATCTAATGTCCGCAAGTTCAGCTGCTGTTAGGATGCACCCGGGTCAGAACTAGCCACTACCTTGTTTGCTAGCCTTTTCTTCCCGTGCTGGTATTTGTACCTTGTATTCCCTCTTTACCTTCTTCAGCTACATCTCTGTTAGGCTGACCCATTTTCAGTTCACTTATGTACCAAACCATGGCGAAGCCAACAGGACTCGCCTTTGGGACCTATTGGCTTTGCAAATGCTTTAGCCACACTGCACCAAGGCTAATAGAAAGGAAACAAATGCCTACATAGCCGGCTGCGTCATTTTGCAGGCCTGCTCACCAAGCCTGTGCGTGCCTACAAAATGACAGTTTTTTTCTTTTTGTTTACTAAAGTGATGGGTGGGAGAAGCAATACGTAGGGAAAAGGTGGTGGGAAGCAAAGGAGACAAAGCAACGCGGAGAGGGGTGGAACAAAAACAAAGAGCACAATGTGGAGTTAAAGCACACAGGCAAGCATCTCGAATGTATAAAAGTGAAAGCATGCAAAAGAGCAGCTCGAAGGTCAAAGTTGTGGAAAATAAAATATTTATAATATTATGAAAAGAAATATGGTGAGAGAAGCAAGAAAACACAGAGAATGGAGGGAAAGCATGCACTCTTATAGAGTGCTTTTAGAAAATAAAACAAAAGTTCCCAAAAAGCAGAGCGTTGTGGAAGGATAAAAGGAGCCAATCAGAGAGATGGTAAGCAGGCATATCTACACAGGAGGGACACAGGCAAGATGGACAGGCTTAAACAAATAAAACTAGTGAAAAGAAAGCAAGAAAATAAGAGTGACAAAACAAAACGCCAATGGAAAGTGAATTGCTTTCCAGGTCAGCTATTGGCATGTTCCAAATAAGTCTTTCGCAAACATCCAACACCTGACAGACTTCAACCTACAAGTGAATCCAGATACACGTAGGCAGAAGACTGGAGGAAGCCAGTACATGTAAGTCTTTACAAAAACTCTCAAACTTTTCAAGCTCAATCTGAGGAGTGGGACAAATCCAGACCAACAAGCCTGGGAAGAAGCAACTTCCCAACATTTCTAGATGCTTCTGGCACTCCAAGTGTTGTCACCTGGTTCATGAACTAAAACAAATGTTCCCACAAATCAGTCAGCCTTGTGGAGCCCTTGCTTAGTTGACTTCTTGGACAAACACTGATGTCAGCGCAATGAGGGTAAAATCTGAGGGGTAGATTTAATAAAACGTAGTGCAGCACTCAAAGTTCTGCGCAACACTGGCTAGGGAGAGAGGGCAGCCCAGAGCAAATCTACTAAGATAAGGTGCTCTTGCTATCTCTCCCTGTGCTGGCGAACAAACAGACAAACGTTTGCACCACAGTACGAAAGTGTCTGTGTGATGTCTAGCATAGCTTTTAACTGGAAGAGTAATAACCTTCCAGTACAAAATACCATGCTTTCATATACATTAAAACTGGTTACACACAAAAAGTGTGCTGTATATTACAGCACACATGCAATGTGTGGAAAGTTAGCAGAAACAAAAGCATTTCTCCTTGTTAGTGCCTGCGTCGAGGTGGTGATATTTTTGGGTGCAAAGCCCTGTCTACCATTATTGGTAGATAAAGCTTTGAGTCAAAAATCTTCAGTGGCAGAGTGAGAACTCCCATGTACCATCCAAGGAACACCCACTTGACACAAAGTAGCGCAAAACCCTATCTGTATTACTTTTAAGTCTACTTTCCAGTGCAAAAACGTTTCAAGCTAGAAACTAAGTTCTTTGTCAACACTTTGCACCAGTTTGCATCACTTTTTGTCACTTTGCACCACTAGAGAGCTAATAAATCTGCCCCCGAGTCTTAAATCGTGCTTTGACTATACATCTAGCAGTCACATTTTAAATTACATGCAGCCTTTGGGCTAGACATTTTATAATGCTGGAGAAAAGGGCATTCTTGTAGTCTAGTTCACTTCCATGATTTGTTGCACGGAAGTAGCCAGATGTTTTTGACATATGAAGGGAGTCATTTGTTCCAACAACTTAAGATAGAAGTGTGATGCCAGAGAAAAGGATATTTAGGTAGTGAACTCAGGAATGCAGGAGAAATATAGGTGAATATATTCTACACCCTCCAACAGAGAGCTCAAGCTCTCATAATTAACTTGTGTGTCACCGGTACAGCTGTGAAATTTCGAATCAAACTGACACACATTTTCAAACGTAGTTTGGACAAACACATTAAACATGTCTTGCCATGTTTTCGGGTAACTTTTGATCCGTTTGAGATAGAAAAGCTTTTTTTTTTTTAAATCAGCAAATGATGGACTATGTGCCCCATGCAGTACATCCAGAAAAATGCAGAAAACACATTGGCTGCAGACTCACATACTTTCAGTGGGCTTGACTAGAACTGACCTCTTCACCACAATCCAATCACAGTAAGAGATTGCTAAAACAGATTTTTCAGAGGATACTCCATTGAAATTTAAGTACGGCTGCCACACATACTCAAACACACAAAAGGTGATAGCAGGGATGCTTGCAATAAGTCTAACCTCTGCCATCACTCTGGGAAGCATTCCAACCCACTGTTCTTTTGCCCACCATGCCATCTCAGTTTGGACTGAGCCATATGCAAATCAGTCTTGAGCCTCCTCCAATATTTCCATCTGGCACTGGTTACTGATTAGGAAACTTACAAAATAGCACACATTCCTTTAGTTTTAGTATATGTAGATGACAAGGTTTTTGGTAAAGGCTATTGTCAGTTAGACACCCAGGCACCTAGGAATTCACCCAGGAGTTCAGACCTGTAAGTACCCCTTGATGCAGCTACTGCCCATGACTAGGGCAAACACTGAGACACGTTCTCCAGGCAGGTTCCACAGGAAATGGGCATACTGCGCACGTGTATAGAGGCCTCTTTATGAGCAGCTGGGGAATGCAGGTAGCAAAGCACAGGAGCTGTGCTGCTCAGCCCTGGTCCAAGAAACTACATGGTCAGAGAGCTTGTAATGCCTCTGGGGTCTGCTCTCTTACCTAGTGTGTCCCCTGCAATGTCTCCAAACCCTGGGTTTCGGCAGCTTGCACTCTGCCTGTCAGCCTCAGCGGTGTAACGCAAAATGATGAGGCCCCCCTGCATAATGTGAAGATATGCCCCTGAGACTCTCTTATCTCACAGATGTTTATTGGCCTTGGGCTGGAGGCCCCCAAAAGGTGGGTGCTGAATGGTTGGAGGTCCCCCAGCACTGCAGGGGCTTGCGTTACACCTCTGCCTCAGTGCATACAGATATGATAGTGTCTGTTAAGTTCAACACTGGAGAAGAGCAGGGGAAAGAGAGAGTGGGTTAGCGGTATGGGATGCTATTTATAAACTTGCTGACTATTGTTTCATACAGCAATTCTTATCACTATTGTTACAGCAAAACAATCCAATAATGCCTTGCATACTGAGCCAGGTTACCACATTCTCCACCAATATGTAAAACACTGTTGCTAAGCCAGTTACCACATTTCCCCTAATACATCAGTGCCATACAGTGGTTAAGTCAGTCTAATGGGGCCATCCAGTGTAAAGTAAACAACCATTGGCAAAGCCAATACTATTAGCTTTGGAAATGTGTTTTAGCCATGTTGTACACCAGTGTGGATGCTATTCAGCAAGGCTAAAAGTTAGTGCCATGGAATGGAGTGGGTTGGAGTGGAGTAGGGTGGGGTGGAGGTGGGTAGATTGGAGTGGGGTAAATTGGGTAGATTGGAATGGAGTAGATTGGGGTAGAGTGGACTTTGGTTAATTGTACTAGAGTGGAGTAGATTGGGGTAGAGTGGGGTAGATTGGGGTAGAGTGTAGTGGAGTGGAGAGGGCAAGATTGGAGCAGGGTAGAGAGAGGCAGATTGGAGTGGATTGGGGCAGATTAGTGAAGACGGGAAGATTGGAGTGGAGTGGGGTGGAGCGGAAAGCGGTAAATTGGAGTGGGGAAGATTGTAGTGGAGGAGTGGGGTAGATTGGGGTAGAGTGGAGTGGGGGTAGATTGGAATGGAGTGGGGTAGACTGAAGTGGAGTGGGGTAGACTGGAGTGGAGGGGGGTAGACTGGAGGGGAGTGGGGTGGAGCGGAGTGGGATATGTTGGAGTGGCGGGGGTAGACTGGGGTGGAGTGGAGTAGGGTAGATTGGAGAGGGATAGAGTGGGATAAAGTGGGTTGAAGTGGGGTAGATTGGGTTGGAATGGTGTGGAATGGGGTAGAATGGGGTAAAGTGGGGTAGATTGGGGTGGAGTGGAGTGGAGTGGAGTGGGGTATATTGAGGAGGACTGGAGTGGAGTGTGGTGGGGTAGATTGGAGTAAAGTGGAGTGGGCTAGATTGGAGTGGAGTGGGGTAGATTGTAGATGATTGGGGTAGACTGTACTGGAGTAGGGTAGATTGGAGAGGATTGGTGTAGACTGTAGTGGAGTGGAGTAGACTGGAGTGGGGTAGATTGGAGTGGAGTGGGGTAGACTGGGTAGATCGGGGTAGATTGGGGTAGATTGGAGTGGAGTTGGGTAGATTGGCGTGGAGTGGGGTAGAGTGTGGTAGATTGGAGTGCGGTAGATTGGAGTGGGGTAGAGTGGAGTGGGGCAGAATGGAGTGGAGTGGGGTATATTGGGGTAGAGCGGAGTGAGGTAGGTTGTAGTTGTGTGGGGTAGATTGGTGTGGAGTGAGGTAGATTGGGGTAGATTGGAGTGGGATAGTTTGGAGTGGGGTAGATTGAACTGGAGTGGAGAGATTGGGGTGGAGTGGGGTAGATTGGTTGGATTGGAGTAGAGTGGGTGAGGTAGACTGGAGTGGAGAGGGGTAGACTGGAGTGGAGTGGGGTAGATTGGAGTAGGGTGGGGTAGATTGGAGTAGAGTGTTGTAGATTGGAGTGGAGTGGGGTAGAGTGGAGTGCAGTAGATTTGAGTGGGGTAGAGTGGAGTGGGGCAGAATGGAGTGGAGTGGGATAGATTGGGATAGAGCAGAGTGGGGTAGGTTGTAGTTGTGTGGGGTAGATTGGGGTGGAGCGGGGTAGATTGGGTGGATTGGAGTCGAGTGGGTGAGGTAGATTGGAGTGGAGAGGGGTAGACTGGAGTGGAGTGGGGTAGTTTGGAGTAGATTGGGTTAGATGGGAGTGGGATAGACTGGGGTAGATTGGGGTAAAGTGGGTACATTGGAATAGAGTGGGGTATATTGGAGTGGAGTGGGCTAGAGTGTGGTAGATTGGAGTGGAGTCTGGTAGATTGGAGTGGGGTGGGGTGGAATGGAGTGCAGTGGGGTAGACTGGAATGGAGTGGAGGTGGGTAGAGTGGAGTGGGGTAGACTGTAATGGAGTGGAGGTGGGTAGAGTGGAGTAGGTAAGACGGGTAGATTGAAGTGTAGTAGGGTAGACTGGAGTGGAGTGGGGTAGATTGGAGTGGAGTAGAGTTTAGCTGTGGCCGTTAGGCTACATCTCCTGTACCTAAGTGCATATATATATAGGGGGCTTGAAAGTGCTTTTGGTGGAATACATATGAGGATGAGGATTTAGGCATAGGTTTTAAGAAAAAATGCAGTATTTGCTGTGCTGCAGAAAACTGAAACACTTTAAACAGGCATATGCTTTGTATGTGCAGAGAAGAGGTGAAATACATATGAGACTGAAGACACTGGATTTAAGGAGAAATGGATTAACTGCAGCGCTGACCAAAACTGAGGCACTTTAAAAAGCCACATACTTTGTGTTTGAAAAGGCACAGGTGTGTCCGAAATGTTTATGTTGCTTAGTGGTAGCCTGGCCTGAAGCATGTGATTTGACTACTTGTCTGGTAAAACTATGGGAGTCCGGTTTCAGATTAGAGTATGCTTCAAACAGACACATACTATGGATGTGCAGAGAAAAGGGGGGAACTTACAAACGCATTCCGTCACACGGACTGTTTTAATATTCCGTGCCATTTGTTTGCTGCTATAAAAGGAAGTGCCAAACTGTAAAACAAAGTCACATACTGCTTTAATAGCCCTTTGCCATTTGTTTAGTGCTGTAAAAGTAAGTGCTGAATTCCAAAACAATTTAACAAGTAACAAAACTGTAGGACAGAAGTTAAAAGCAACCCAAAGGTGTAGCATGGAAGTAGAAATGATGGACAGAGAAAGGGAAAAAAAGTACCCTGTATCACAGCGTGAGCAGAGGAAGAACAGCAGAAGGACACTGATCAAATTAAATCAATTATTACATGGTCCATGCTCCGGAAAAATTAAAGGTGGTGATGTGAGGCATATGGTGGCCAATTAAGAGGCAGCTAAAAAGCATCGCAATTAAGCCAGCAAATGGTAAGTAGTGGGCACGCTCCAAGCCCTTCGATGTATACAATGCCCCTTGCAGCAACAGGGCATGTGTGCTGTTAGGCAAGACCTAAAAATGAAATCAGTTCTCTTTGCTGAGTCCTGCACCTCTAAAAATCAGCAACAATATGCATTCTAGAATGTTACTTTATTTGATTATTGCAGCTGGGGTTTTAAGGTCTTTTGTGACATAATTCACCACATGAAGCCTTTAACTGACCTGGCGCTGGGCCTTTACTTATTAAGGAAAAAAACTGAAAATTGTTTCTGCAATGTTGGAGTATTAGGGGAAGACAATAAAACTGGCTTAGCAGTGGCATATTCCAAAATTGGGAAAATGGAGAGCCTGGTTTAGCAAAACTGATGTACGTACTGTCGAAAATCTGGACACTACCACATTTTAAACCAATATATAACACACCATTAATAGACTATTTTACACATTTCCATCCATTGTGGAAATCACCATTGCTAAAACAGCTTAACTGACCTGACATTTGTGCTTCACATTTTGCGGCAACGTGTAGACAATGACTTTGCAAGGTGGGCTATTCATACTGGGGTGATGTGGTCACCTGTATCGTGGCTGTATCTGTAAATTAATAGATATTTGCACATTGTGAGGTCTGTTAGAGCAGTGGTTCTTAACCTGTGGTTTAGGGACCCCTAGGTGCCCGTGAAGGCTACTCAGGGGGCCCACGACTGCTTAGAAAATTAAATACTATCACAGATTAATAAAGCGCATACAAATAAAAATGTGAAATTGAAGGCTCAAATCAAGATAGTATCCTGAGGTTTGTTCGTGGAAGCAGAGCAAGTGCCTCAAACAGGTATAGTATGGATGATGAGTGGCCTCAATTGAATTTAGAGAAGCTCTAACCTTCTCATTAAATTTTGGATATTTTTTAATATTTCTCATTCCCAGCTGTGGTAATATTTTACTCAGAACCGCATCGTATCGTTTACTGATATTTCGAAACATTGTTTCATAATCAAGAAGAATACATCTGTTAAGAACTTTTAAAACAAGATAAAAACACACATAAAAACAATAATACATATCATTAAAAATCCATAAAATCAATCAAGAGGCTGGAATCACAAGGGGGCATTCGCAACCTGAATTTGTGTGGATTTTAACACGTTGCTTCTAATTATTCATGCTGCATACAAGAATTTGGAGACAGCCACCACCACAATCGAGGCTGTATCACTTTTGCATAGTCTGTATGCCTCTCCTCTCGTACTTTACCCAGTAATTGCCATGCTCGTGGGATTGGTAATCCCGGGTGTGGTACTACCTAGTATTCAGTTATTATCACCAGGTCCAGTAGCCGGAAGAGAGTGGGCTCCCTCGCAAAACGTGGTGGGCCTTGTAAACAAACATTTTTGGCCAGTGCTGTTTTTGGTTCCCAGTCGGTCCGGCCCTCGGCGGGGGTGGATGAGGGGCGGGCGAGCACACAGAGCTCATTTGTATTAATGTGAATTTTCCGACAGACACAACGGGCATTGTTTGAGCATTGAATTAAAGGCGACTTTCTTCCCAGTTATTGTTGTGCACCAGCCAGCATTTTTGCTGTGGACTTTATGTATCTGGTTTCGTGTGGCTCAAAATAACATGCTTCACTAAAGCAGCCCGTAAAGCCGGTGTTTTTCTGCCCTGTCGCTCATTACAAGGCTGTGCTTGTAAGAGCACGCACGCTGCAGCACACCAACGCGTTATCACTTTGGAAATATGTGAAAGGACGCCTCGGGCAAGCCTTCGTGATGTCTCTCGTCTCATCAAACTCGTGTTTATTTTCCTTGCTCAGTGGTGGGAGAGTGGATGTTCTTTCTGAGCAGGGGCATGTCTGGATCGGACGGCGTGCCTCCCGTTCTTCTGTCTCTAGACATAAAGCAAACGCGCGTCTTTCCTAATAATACATATTTTCGTTTACTATTACTTTGAAAGAGTTTATTTAAACAGAAGAGGGAAAAAATTCCATTTCAATTGCTACCAGCTCAATCAATGAATCAATCACGGCATTTATAGAGCGCGCTACTCACCCGGGAGGGTCTCAAGGCGCTGGGGGAGGGGGTAAGTTACTGCTCGAACAGCCAGGTCTTGAGCTGCTTCCTGAAGGAGAGATGGTCCTGGGTTCGCCGAAGGTGAGTGGGGAGGGAGTTCCAGGTCTTGGCTGCCAGGTAGGAGAAGGATCTTCCTCCGGCGGTGGTTCTGCGGATGCGTGGTACGGTTGCGAGGGCGTGGCTGGTTGATCGTAGCTGGCGGGTGGGCGTGTAGAAGGTCATGCGGTCGTTGAGGTACTTTGGGCCCAGGTCGTGGAGGGCCTTGTGTGCGTGGGTGAGGAGTCTGAACGTGATTCTCTTGCTGACGGGGAGCCAGTGCAGGTCTTTCAGGTGTCCGGTGATGTGGCTGTGTCGGGGGATGTCCAGGATGAGTCGTGCGGAGGCGTTCTGGATGCGCTGGAGTCTTTTTTGAAGTTTGGCTGTGGTTCCGGCGTAGAGGGTGTTCCCATAGTCCAGTCGGCTGGTGACGAGTGCCTGGGTGACGGTCTTCCTGGTTTCAGTGGGGATCCATCTGAAAATCTTGCGGAGCATGCGCAGGGTGTTGAAGCACGAGGATGAGACGGCGTTGACTTGTCTGGTCATCGACAGGGAGGAGTCCAGGATGTAGCCCAGGTTGCGTGCGTGGTCCGTTGGCTTGGGCGCGGTGCCCAGGGCCGGGGGCCACCAGGAGTCGTCCCAGGCGGAGGGTGATGAGCCCAGGATGAGGACTTCCGTCTTGTCTGAGTTTAGTTTAAGGCGGCTGTTCCTCATCCAGTCGGCGACGTCTCTCATCCCGTCGTGTAGGTTGGCTCTGGCGGTGGTGGGGTCGTTGGTGAGGGAGAGGATCAGCTGGGTGTCGTCGGCGTAGGAGATGATGTTGAGGTTGTGTTGGCGTGCGATGGCTGCGAGGGGGCTCATGTAGACGTTGAAGAGGGTTGGACTGAGTGAAGATCCTTGTGGAACGCCGCAGATGACTTCGGTGGCCTCGGATCTGAACGGGGGAGGCGGACTCTCTGGGTTCTTCCGGCGAGGAACGAGATGATCCATTCCAGTGCTTTCTCTCGGATTCCGATGTTGCTGAGGCGCTTCACTAGGGTGCGGTGGCAGACGGTGTCGAACGCCGCGGAGAGGTCCAAGAGGATGAGGGCTGCTGTTTCCCGTTGTCGGTTAGGGTTCTGATGTCGTCGGTGGCTGCGATAAGGGCGGTCTCGGTGCTGTGGTTGGCCCGAAACCCGGACTGCGAGGGGTCGAGGGATCCATTCGTCTCGAGGAAGGCGGCAAGCTGTCCGTTGACGGTCTTCTCGATGACTTTGGCCGGAAACGGAAGGAGCGAGATGGGACGGTAGTTCTTGAGGTCGGTGGGGTCCACCGTTGGTTTCTTCAGGAGGGCGGTAAGCTCGGCGTGCTTCCAGCTCTCCGGGAAGGTGGCAGTGTGGAAGGAGGAGTTGATGATGTCCCGGAGATGGGGTGCGATGGTGGCGTCGGCTTTGTTCAAGACGTGGTGTGGGCAGGGGTCGGTTGGTGATCCGGAGTGGATGGAGTTCATCGTGCGGGTGGTGTCTTCGGTGCTGATCGGGGTCCAGTTGCAAAGGGTGGTGGTGGCAGGCGTTGGTTCGGCGGTAGGGTGCGTGGTTTGTGCGTCAAAGCTGTTATGTATGTCGGTGATCTTGCGGTGGAAGAACGTGGCGAGTGAGTTGCAGAGGTCTTGCGAGGGGGTGATGTCGTTGTTTCCGGCGCTGGGGTTGGAGAACTCTTTGACGATGCTGAAAAGTTCCTTGCTGTCGTGGGCGTTGTTGTCCAGTCGTTCTTTGAGTGCCGACTTCTTGGTGGCACGGATCAGCTGGTGGTGTTTGCGGGTGGCGTGCTTGAGGGCGGTCCTGTTGTCTGTGGTCTGGTCGAGTCGCCAGGTTCTCTCGAGAGTGCGGCAGTTCTTCTTGGATTCCTTGAGTTCGTTGGTGAACCAAGGGGTTTTCTTGCTTCCGGGTCTGCTGGGAGGGTTTTTAGTGGTGCGAGGTCGTCGGCGCAGGCGGTCAGCCACTTGGCGAGGTTGCTGGCTGCTTCGTTTGGGTCCGTTGTGTTGGTGGTTGTGTTCTGGCTGAGGGAGGCGGTGAGCTGCTCGGCGGTGATCTTGCTCCAGCTCCGGCGGGGAGCCTGTTGCGGGTGGTGGTGGGTCGCAGTCTTTCTGAAGCTGAAGTGGACGCAGCTGTGGTCGGTCCAGTGTAGTCCGGTGGCGTGGCTGAAGGAGATGTGCTTGCTGGAAGAGAAGACGGGGTCAAGCGTGTGGCCGGCGTAGTGGGTGGGCGTGTTCACCAGTTGCTTGAGTCCGAGGTTGGCGAGGTTGTCCAGCAGGGCGGTGGTGTTTCTGTCGTTGTTGTTCTCCAGGTGGAAGTTGAGGTCCCCTAGGAGGATGTAGTCGGCTGAGGGCATGGCGTGCGGGCTGATGAAGTCTGCGATGTCTTCGCTGAATAGTGTGCGTGGTCCCGGGGGTCTGTAGATGAGGGTGCCTCGGAGGGTGGTCTTGGGGTCAGTGTATATCTGGAAGTGTAGGTGTTCGGCGGCGGTGAAGGTCTCGTCGGAGTTAGTCGAGATGCGGATGGTGTTCTTGTGTATGATGGCGATGCCTCCTCCCGTCTGGTTGACGCGGTCCCTCCGGGTGATCTTGTATCCGTCCGGGATGGCTATGGCGATGTCGGGCGCTGAGGAGGCGTTCATCCAGGTTTCGGTGAGGAAGGCGATGTCCGGTGCTGTTGCGTCGAGCAGGTCCCAGAGTTCCACGGCGTGCCTGTGGACGGAGCGGGTGTTCAACAGGATGCATTTCAGGTGGTTGCTGCTGGTGCTCGACTTGGCGGAGGTGGTGCACGTCCGGGGGCAGGTGAATCGGCAGGTTTGGCAGGTGAAGGGTCCGTGGGTGCGTCTCGGTGAGGCTCGGTAGCAGGCAGGGTTCCGGCCGGCATTGAGTGCGGTGAGGGTGGCGGCGTCGTAGGTCCGTCGAGTAGTGTTGCATCGGTGGGATCCAGGGGTTCTGGCGCTGGGCGCGGTCCAGTCGCGGACGGGCGCAGACGGGCTTGCCTTAGGCGGCCCGCTGCGCACGTCCGATGCGCGGCCGCGCAGCGGCTGCCATTTATGGGGAGGTGGGAGGGAGGAGCAGCTGGGAGGCGGGAGGCAGGGGCAGCGAATGGGCAGTCAGGGGGGCGGGCCGCAGGGGACGCAGCGGCGGGAAAGGCGAGAGGCAGCGGGGGCACAAAAGTACAAGGGGAGAGAAAACAGACAAAATCACAGTCACAACGCAAATGGGGCAGCGAGGGGCACAGAAAGGAAATGGGGGGGAAAACAGACAAAATCACAGTCACAACGCAAATGGGGCAGCGAGGGGCACAGAAAGGAAATGGGGGAAAACAGACAAAATCGCAGTCACAACGCAAATGGGGCAGCGAGGGGCACAGAAAGGAAATGGGGGGAAAACAGACAAAATCACAGTCACAACGCAAATGGGGCAGCGAGGGGCACAGAAAGGAAATGGGGGAAAACAGACAAAATCACAGTCACAACGCAAATGGGGCAGCGAGGGGCACAGAAAGGAAATGGGGGGAAAACAGACAAAATCACAGTCACAACGCAAATGGGGCAGCGAGGGGCACAGAAAGGAAATGGGGGGAAAACAGACAAAATCACAGTCACAACGCAAATGGGGCAGCGAGGGGCACAGAAAGGAAATGGGGGGAAAACAGACAAAATCACAGTCACAACGCAAAATGGGGCAGCGAGGGGCACAGAAAGGAAATGGGGGAAAACAGACAAAATCACAGTCACAACGCAAATGGGGCAGCGAGGGGCACAGAAAGGAAATGGGGGGAAAACAGACAAAATCACAGTCACAACGCAAATGGGGCAGCGAGGGGCACAGAAAGGAAATGGGGGGAAAACAGACAAAATCACAGTCACAACGCAAATGGGGCAGCGAGGGGCACAGAAAGGAAATGGGGGGAAAACAGACAAAATCACAGTCACAACGCAAATGGGGCAGCGAGGGGCACAGAAAGGAAATGGGGGGAAAACAGACAAAATCACAGTCACAACGCAAAATGGGGCAGCGAGGGCACAGAAAGGAAATGGGGGAAAACAGACAAAATCACAGTCACAACGCAAATGGGGCAGCGAGGGGCACAGAAGGAAAAAGGGGAGATAGCAAGAAATGCGGGCACCGGGGCCGCAGCTGAGGGGCGATCTTACCTGCAGAAGCAGCGGGCAGACAACACAGGCGGAGCTGTGTGGTGGGGGAGCGACCTACCTGGCAGCTAAAATGTGCAAGAAATCCTGAAACAGTGACTTGGTACCATCACAACACATTAACATAATGATTGCATGTGTTTGGCTCAGTTGATAACCCAATGTGACCTTCAACAGGAAAACATATTTTTGGCAATTCCTATCTTTAAAGAGATATTTGCCCCACCATTTTGATAAGTCAATCTACTGCATAATCAAATGTGCTTTCATTTGTATTTATTCTTACAGTGTCGACACAATCACAGAGGTAGCCAAAAGCTTCACATAGTAGATAGACTAACTAAAATATTTTTGAAAAATTAGCTTTAATAGGAGGGTTTATACATTTTATCGTAAAGTCTGTAAAGAGCAACCCCTACAGATATGCGAGAGGCAGAAGCTCTACATTCTTATGCAAAGGACGGCTTGCTCCTCAGTTAGTTCTTTCTTGGCTTTCCAATATCCATTCTTCTTAGGCCTTTTACTACCTTGTGTTCATGAACCATTTGCCAATATGAGGTTCTCTGATAACCTATAGAGAAACCGTTTCAAGGCTCCCCCTTCTTTGAGATTCGGGATATGGAGTTGTGGAGGTAGGCCATATGTTGTAAAGGCAGATAGCACATTTGAAATAATGTGCATTTGAAAGGTGTCAGTGCAGAGAACGGGAGGCTGAAAAGGAATGTGCTACCTTCATCCATGTGAGGAAACATTATGGCTTGTACCAGCGGTAGAAGTGCATTAAAAAAAGTATGGGAACAGTGATGCTGCATGCAATGGGGGGCGGTCAGTGAGCGTGGGGGGGCGTGGACAAAGATGTGGCTAAAAAACAAAATATTCTGTATTTTTTTTGGGCCTTTCATCGTCCGTTAGCTACATATAAAATAAAGCGCAGCTTAAATGAAAAATAAATTTAAAAAGATGTTACTCAGTGGGTAATGCACTACAGTACATTAAGAAACCTCTATTAGTTAATGCTCTGAAGAGGTCTGTGTGTAACCAGAGAGCCCCAGAATTAAATCTTGGTTGGTGCAGTGGAGAAGAGTGACTTGTGTATTTTCAGTGCTACGAGGTCACAGCCTGTGACAGAAAGCACTGTGAATATGTAAGTCATTATTTTAAACATGAATTACACATGGCATCAGATAGACTGCTACAAATTGCGCAAAAAGGTTTAAGATAAAATGGTGTTTCCAAAATATAGATTTTAGTAATACCCACACTGTACGTAAAGCAATTTTTTTTTACATAACTGTCCCTTTAACACATCATGAGGGGTAGTAAGCGCTAGATAAATACCATTACAATTAAAAGCATGCACTTCAAAGCTCAGTTGTTAACTCTTTGCACTACCACTCAAAAAGTGATTCAATAAATTAATCCAATACCGGCTCCCAAGCATCCTTTACACCTGCATATAACCCTCTACATTTGCAGAATTTACTCGTTGCACACATTTGCATTTCTTTCAAGCAAGCAGACCCCTGGCAAGAATGCTTGTTTCTTGTTTAGCTGTCTCCCTGGCTTCGGATTCACAGCACAGGAGGCTCACTGAATGACACTTCATCTGAAGCATTTAAACTATCAGAAATAACCATCTCGGGACGGTTCTCTTTTTACAAAAAGTAGGGAAACGGTTTGTCATAAATGCGCGCCCCTCCAATTCCGCCCACTTCGACCTCTGGCTTGTACAATTCTTTGAAAATTATTGGTCGATATGACGCGTCCAATTTTACATGAGTGAAAAGTAGCAGTTTCACACATCTGGGTTATGTGGTGTTGCGGCATGAGGTGCATTTGGTAGTCCCTAGTGGAACAGGCTGGGTGAACAATTTGTCTGTATAAAGTGGTGGGTCCCATTAGTGGAGAATTTCAAATGTGTTCATGAGTTTAAGATTCAGGAAGGGTGAGAACAGCTGCTGTTCACTCTTGGGGAGACAAGACTTCAGAAGGTCGATGTAATTATACTTGAGAATACTTTCAGGTGAAGTTAGACTCATTCGCATATTAATAATCTACAGCATCTGTCTCGGATTCTAGGAGTACTAGTGGTTCCTTGAACAGGTTTAAGAGGATGAAGACAGTGTTGTACCTTGGGGATATCACAAGCCAGGGAGTTTGTTATGGAGTTACAACACCTCGTAAGTACAAGCTAGATCATTTGTTGCACAAAGGCAAATGACGCACAAGTGCTCATGTGCAGGGGTGGGGTTGAATTTCCACCACAATGCGAGAACAGTTATATTTCTCTTATGAGGTCCACGAAACAAATCACATGGGGTGCTATTTTTCAACCCACTCCTAATCAACGGGTCTTTACAAGTGAGTTAATTTTTTTCTAAGTTTGTGTCAAACAATTTAAAAAAAGAACTCCAGTTTGAAACAATGAACATCCTGCGAGTACAAAGGGAGGATACATGCAATAAAAAACATCTGGTATGGTATCAAAAATGCAAATCCAGAAAGTTGGACATGTAGACCACCTATGCACGAAGAGATTAGAAGAAATGGGCAGAAAAGATGGGTCAAGCAATTCTTACCTGACATCAAATTCTATGGGGGATATTCTCAAGAACGTGCGATAATCATCGCCAAAAAAGGCTAACGCACGTTTTCATATCGCCGTCTATCGCGGGAAAATAACTCTGTGTCAACGTCGTATTCTCAACACGGCGGTAATATGCGATAGTCTCCCGATAACGCGTCAAATGTCCGCGATACAACTACCGCGACGGCGATAAAAAAGGAAACCCGAACGTGAAAAAAGTTGCGATGAGCCCAACCGCAATAGAAAAATCGGCGACAAGCAGAGCCAGGCTTGCAATTCTCACGTCAGGCGGGAAAAATCACTACAAAAGCAGAAAAAAAACACAAACAAAAACAAAACAACTGCGAAGCACAATGGAGGTAGCCGGAGCAGGAACAGAGGACGAGCAGAACCCCACAAGCCCCCCGGAGGACCAGGCCGGGACCTCGGGGTCAGGGAAGGGCAAGGACAGGAAGAAAAGGAAGACGCGGTTCAGTCCGCAGGAAAACAGGATCCTGATAACGGAGGTGATGAAATACCATCAACAACTGTTTGTCACCTCCAATGTGTCATTGGCGACAAAAAATGGAATATGGCAGTCCATCGTGGACAAGGTGAATGCAATCGGAGTGCTGAGGAGGACAATGGAAGAGGTCAAGAGGCGCTGGAATGATGTGAAGCGCAAAACCAAGCAGAAACTCGCCAACAACCAGAAGGCAGCAATGCAGACTGGAGGTGGGAGTCCAGCGCCACAGGAGGAGCTGGACGAGATGGAGGAAATGGTCTCCACAGTCATCAGTGTGGAGACGGTGGCAGGAATTGGGGGACCGGACACTGCTCGACAGGAGCCGACACAACAGCAACAGGGTGAGTAACGACCAGGGACTGGGGGGACAGGGGGAGATGGGCACAATGGCACACATGCACAATTAAGCATAGCACAGTGCACACCCACGATTACTCTGGAGCATGTCCCTGATCCCCTTGATACACTGCAGCACACCTAGAAACTGTAAGTAGGCCCCCGTCGACTATGTGCCCAGAGGGGGCCCTCCCCACACATCACTAATCTCACAACAAACCCATGCACAAGTACAAACACACATCCGTGATGTTATCAAAATGTCCACTGTCCCGCATCAAATAGGCAGCTCCTCACAAACAGTCACAATGTACATTGTCATGCAGTTTGTATGTAAACCTGTACAATGCGTCAACATACATGAGAAAACAATGTTAAACTGCATCTCCCCTTTACATTGCAGAGTGTGAATCAACACCTCCTGCCGAGCAGACGGTACACCTCTTCACTGATGATGAAGAGGACCTCCCCTCCATCGACACCGACGCCCTCCAACGGCTCATGGACAGCTTCGGCACCCCACCTCCAGGAGCAGGGCAGCCCAGCTGCATCGAGGAAACCCCACCCCCTGCACAGACCACACAGCAGGAAGCACCAACCACCACGGCTGTCTCCCAGGACCCCCACGAACAACACATGGCCTTCCAACGCCATGTGTTAGAGGGCCAGGAGAAGATGGCTGATCAGGTGCGGGTGGGGTTCGACCTCATGGCAGCCAAACTAGATACCATACGTGGATGTCTAAGTCCCATCAGGGACCACTTACAGTCCCTAACGGACACCCACAGTCTGCTCCATGCTCTCCAACGATACATGGCTGCCATCGCTGGAGTCCTGACTCTGAGACAAGGACAACTGTCTAGTCAGAGTGGCTCCAACGATGTGAGCCGGGAGTTGGGACACATGCGGAGGATCATGGAGAACAGGGAGCGGATGCAAGCGGAAAGAATGGCTGCCACGGCTGCACACCAGCGTGATGTAGCTGGGATCTACCATGCCCTGCAGATCCTCGTCATGGCATTGCTGCCACAAGGCCTGGCGCAGATGAATGCTGTTGCTGCTTCGACATCCACATCTCCGCCCCCTGATGTGTCAGTGCCTCACAGTGCGGCAGACAATCCACCTCCGGCACCTGATGTGTCACTGCCACACAGTGCGGCAGCCAATCCACCTCCGGCCCCTGATGTGTCAGTGCCACACAGTGCTGCAGAAAAAACACCACCACCCACATGTGAGGCACATGAGACATCAGAGGACGAAGATGCGGATGAATCTGCCTTACTGGTAGTAAGGAAGCGGTAGCATTCTTCTCCGCCATATGGCCTGTTTCTGCTTGGTTCTGCCCTCTGCATCATCACCTTCCACTGTCCCCCGATGCACTCTGCGACACTCACCTTGGACCTCGACATGGACTGCCATATTCTGTTTGGTCACCAATGACACAGCTATCAGACTGCGGACTGAACTCTTCCTCTTCCGATGTACTTGTCATTCCCTGAGGGACTCTGGCTGGCCCTCCACGGGCCAACAATGTAAAGTGGGGTTTGCATGGCCCTGTACTGCTCCAGCCACAACACTCCACTGAATGTGCATTAAACAATCAAATTCACACGGATGTGTCATGTCTATGATCATTCAAGTATGGAAGTATGGATGAATGTACGGTCAGTGATTCCCTCTTACGTCCATGTTACACATGTTGTGGGACTTGAGTCACAGGGTGCAACATTACCGATTGTGGATCGGGTTGCGTCGACACCACATCCGAGACACACGCATTAGTTACCTTCTTCTCCAGCCCAGAACGGAACCACGCCCAGAGCGCCGGGGGTCATCATTCACACCCCTACGCTGGACTGGCATACGCCAGGCCAGGCCAGCCCACTCCGCTTACGCTTACAGGGGGGGGGGGACAATGCTACATGTCCCAGGTCTTCCCTGTAGTGATTTGTTGATCACAGGTCTAGTTGTCAGCATGCCACAGCCACTCCCTGAGGGCTGGTTCACACCCACACCACACCCATCCAGCACATGGGTCACAGGACACGTGACCCTGCCAATAAAAGGGGCTGGGCGCACGTGCCCGAGGCCATTTCCACTATCTAGCTGAGTGTGTCCGTGTGGTCATTATTTATGCATGAGGGCCTAGGGCCCTACCACATCACATTCCCCACTGCCGGAGGTGACATGATGGCGTCCGCACGACGGGACCCAATCATAAAAGGCCCATGACTTGAGGTGCACAGAGTTGGTGGCATCCGAGGCACTTAGGCCGGCACGGGCCTACCGCCACGGGACGGTGACTTGAGGTGCACAGAGGTGGTGGCATCCGAGGCACTGAGGCCGGCACGGGCCTACCGCCACGTGGCGATGACTTGAGGTGCACTGAGTTAGTGGCACCAGAGCTGAGCGGGTGTGCAGCCTGCGATGATGCGTAGGCCTCGATACGCCATCCTGCCAATCAAGATTCGATTTGAATTGTGATCCCAGCTGGACCGCAGTGTACGCCGAAGGCAGCAGGCTGCACAGACATGACTCCGCGGCGCGGTGCTGCAGGGTGCGCTGGGGGCCTGTGGCGCGGAATCTATCGATCGGCTGAGGAGGTTGCACCGGCACGTGGTGGGCCCTCTTGGAGACACGCCGGTGGCGGCAGGTGAGCATTGAGGCCTGGGTGCGCAGGGGCGGGCACTCATCGCTGGTTGACGGACTGGTCTGGGGACCAGGGCTGGGGTGCAGCAGGCGCACAGGATCGCGTAGGCACCACCGGTCACGGCGGTGCCCTCATGGCTGGGTGGGGGGAGTGAAGGTGCAGGGGTATCAAGCTGATACAAACCGTGATGCTTGCAGGTATGAGTAATCCTGCATCATGAGACCGTAACAGAAGTTAGTGTGACCGTAACCTTCCTTTTCTATCCTACGAAGGTTACGACCACACGTACTTCTGTTACGGTCTTTTTGTGCAGGATTTGTCTTTCCTGTGAGCATTCCGGTTTGTCCAAGTGCTATACACTGTACCAGATTAGGTTTATGACTATACGGATGCTTGACCATTGTCACCATTTGTCCAACAGGTTTCTGGATACTGACTTCCGGAGTATGGAATGGTATTGGGGAGTTCCCGCAGCATATGCAGTTACTTGAATCCACACGTTGCCCTGATGAAGTTCCCAGTTGGGCGTTGGCTGTGCTTTTCGTATTGTTTATTGTTGTATTTGTAATAAAGGACTGTTTTTACACTACTGTTGACTACTGGACTTCATGACTGTGCGCACCCCCATTTCAGTTACTACAGTTTTGGATCTGAGGCACAGTGGCGTCTGGCAACGGCTGGCGTTGGGGTTGGTTGCGCAGGAACACTACGAATTGGAACTGTCGTGTGGTGCGGTGACAGGGGCCCGCCGTTGCTATTGTGGACATGCATCCATGACATGCGTGAGGACGTATGATAGGGCTGGCCATGAGACTCCTCCGACTCTGGCAGTTGTTGTTTGGGAGGTACCAGGGGCCAACAGGTGCAGCACAGCCAGCAGCTTCGTCTGCGGAGGGATGGTGGTTGTCCGCCGTGTTGGTACCGTCAGCCTGTGGGCAATGTGGGCCGGATGCGGAGGATGGTTGTCCTTTTGTGCCTGTAGTGGGCAATGACTTCCTCTGGCATTGAGTCTCTGAGGCTGGTGAGTTTTGGGAACGTCCGCTGTCCTGTTCTGTGCTGCCTCTGTGGTAGGCAAGGGGGGGCAGGGGGCTGGGGGGGGGGCCTGGGGGTGGTTGCGGTGGGTGTTGTGGCCCTCTTGGGTCTCCAGGCTGCACGATCATTGTCTCCATGGCATCTGTTGGTCTTCAGATATGGCTCTGGGCTGGGCTCCCTTTCTACTGCAGTTTGTCGTCCTGCTTAACACCAGTAAAAGGCAGGTGTTAAATCCGTGCTGCTAACGCGTCTTATCGCCTGTTTTTGGATCGC
This sequence comes from Calotriton arnoldi, assembly GCA_963921515.1. NCBI lineage: Eukaryota > Metazoa > Chordata > Amphibia > Caudata > Salamandridae > Calotriton > Calotriton arnoldi. Next base: position 397,664 of record CAWUFW010000392.1, on the reverse strand, counting down.
ATCGCAGATCTGGCTGGTCGTTGTGAATGTCGCGAAGTGGTGTTTTCGTGTGTTTTTGCACGGGAACGCCTACTCTGCATATCATTAGCGTTAGTTGTCTCTCTCATCCGTGGCGATGTTTTTTGCGGCAGGTATCGCTGGAAAACTGGCGATGTGGTCAGTTTGCACCAGCTTGGGAATGGGGCGATAATTCTTTCACCACTTTTGCTGCGCTAAAGTGCTGATAACTCGGCGATAAGTCCTTGAGAATATGCCCCTATGTTTCTACAATTTTTTTATGAGCATCTGCAGCTTAGTAGAGTAGCTTCTGGGCACTGAAACCAGATGGACCAAAATGAGACCTTACGAGTCAACTGACAAGCATTCCTGTAACAAAACATCTTGGAAGTGTATGTAATGGCAAGCAAAGAAATACAGAAGAATAAAAGTTAGATACCAGAGTCACGAGAACTTGAACATAAGATAGTGCAATTGTAGGATTGTATCTGAAAAAGGAAACTTTACAGGAGTATACAGATGCATTAAACTTCAGAAAAATTTATATTAAAGATGGATGAGGACTGTCGGACCAATCAAGTCTGCTGATAGCCACCTCAGGTATAAACAATTACATTACATTTTTCCACTTTTACTCTTGCTTTACCCAATTATTTTTGAAGTGGTGAAGGTGTCTAGAAACATGCCGATCTGGCATCATGTTGGAGCACAATTTATACACTGGTTTCTCTCGTTATGGACTGACTCTTCTGTAAAGTATTGTAAATTAAAAATAAATCTATGCATTTCTGGCAGCTTTCATTCCCATCTACTCAACTCTAAACAACGATTCACGTGGACTTACTTCTAATTTTATGTATTTATTAATATGGCACACGCAACAAACCTAGAGCAGAGGAATTATCACGGGAGCTATCAACAAACGACTGAGCACAGCAAGGAGAGTTCATCAGATAAACAAAAATATTGTCTGGACTTTTTGGTCTTCAACTAGCATTAGGAATGTGCGGATTTCCATGAGAGATCATTCCTGAAACGTGGATTATTAATTACCATTCACCGCTCTCTCAACCCTTACATCAAGTTTTGAGAACCATATGCAGGCAGTGGCCAGCTGACCAATGCCTATGTGTAGGTACATGCATGACCCTCTTTTCAAGTAGACCAAAGCTATATTCTTCAGTTATTTATAGATTAGGCAAAGAGGTTGAACTCTACATGTTGTGCAGTGGAGTTTGCCTCACAGAGGTTTTGGGGAAGGGCTTGGATGTGGACCAGGCTCTGTGGCCAGCCTTGGAGCAGGACGTGGCCGCACAGAGGGTTGGACACAGGGCTTGGCTGCAGGGAGTGTTGAGAATACTGGAATATGAACGCATGAGAGCTAGATGTAAAATATCAAAAAAAGTTTATTGAAAAACTTTGTTAGATGTATCTTTATGGTTTATTTTGCTCTTAAATTCTACCGTTCTCTGTTCTATAATGATCCTGTTGGACTGACATTATTGAATTCAATAGATTCATTGATAATCATAATGTGAAACTGAGTTTAAGCTTATTTAGGACAATTGCTATAAAAAGACTTTACAATCATTGCACTTTGATGATGTACTGTAGTGTGACTGTGTGGATAATTGATTGTGTTTTTACATTTTACGTATTGTTGTGATTCATCAACCATATTTTGCATATTAGGGTTTCTAAAGAGATAACGATTTAATAACAAAAATATTCAAGCTTTAAATCTCAGTCTGTTGGCCCTTGTAAAGAGTAATTATGTACTGTGTATGTATTCTTAGTTGCTATGGGGTGTTGTTTCTACATTATTAATTTGCTCTTAAAGCATTAACATGGTTCATGAATCTTAGAAATTCCATGAAAAAGAACTGTTAAAATGAAAATATGAATATGATTTTCAGTCGAATAAAACATCCAAAATTCACTAATTATGGCTAGCTAGCAACCATAACTCATGCTGAATGTACTGCTCATTACCTCACACCTGAAGTCACAGATTACATCATTGATGACAACACTGGTGATATTACATATTACCTTATTATTGACACCATCAATTATGTCACTATGGTGTCCGCTAGCTTAAATCTGTGGGCATTCCCCGCTGAGGTCAGAGCTCAATTCAGGTATGCCGAGCAGGCCCTATGTGCAGCTTCTGGACTTAACCCTGCACAGAGGGAGTAGGGATACTGAGGCCAAAGCCAACTGCCTGCATCAAAGGGAAAAACCTTACACTCAGGCTCTGCTGTTCATTCTGCATGCCTACTCCCAGGGCCCAATGAACACAGGTGCAGGACTTGGCATTCAGCCTTGCAAACACCACCCTTCCTCCCAGTGGTTAGTTGACATGTCCTTTGGAAGTGCCCAATGGGCTGTGGATACATCCCATAAAACAAATATTTTGCCCACTGCTAAAGGTTCTAGACCTGACTTTCAACAGAATCTTACTCTTTGTAGCCCTAACTCTAAAGCCCACATGGTTTGCTATGTCCTGCTGGCTCTGGGTTTAGGCTTCCTGCTCCCCGCAGGGACACCAGAGCAGCTAAAGTGATGTCATCCATAATGTCAATAATGATTTGATATCGTATTGTATTAGTATTTGTGATGTGACCAATCATGTCATTGATGATGTTTTATGCAATGTCATCTAAGATATCATAAGTGAGGTCATCAGCAGTACATTGGTCAGTGCCGTAACGCAACCTGAGGGAGTGCCCCTGCAAGGTACATGGAGCCCCCCCCCTCGGGACTGAATCAGGAGCTCTCAGGCCAGGGTACTGTGCTGAGGAGATCCCAGGCAGCTCAGGGGCCACCGCACCGCCGGGTCTGCAGGGGTCTAAGTTACGCCACTGACATTGGTTGGTATGACTTAAGAGTGGAATAAGTGATTTTTAAGTTTTGGGTCCTACACCGTGTTTTTGATTGGTTATGTCAAGCAATCACTTTCAACACAATTTTAACTTAATCTTAATTTACTTCCAGTCAGACTATTCCTAGAGCAGAACAGCGTCCACAGTGCATGGTATTTGGTTGTGAGTAGTGAGCACATTGACTATCTATTGGCCCATGACCAATGGCCAGTTCCTGTGCCTCCAAAATCACAATGGATGCCCCACTTCTGTTCACAGGAGAAAAGGGGGCTCACTATAGGGATCATTTCAGCAACACATAAATATGGTTAAAAAATAACGGTGTTGCTCTTTATTGGAAAAATCTGTTACTTAAAAACAGCTTAATTTGTGCATATTTTGTTACAGGAATAACAGCTTTACATATATCGTAAGATGAATATGAGGATACAAAGAAACCCAGCATATACATTAATGAGATGTTTATTTCATATAAAGTGGTAGGCCTTCATTCCACCTTGCATTATATCTCATTCTTTCTCAGTCTTTGTAACAGATTTCACAATTGGAGTTCTCCCTGCCAGCTTCAAAGTGCGAAATACACCCTGAGGTAGTTCCTTGATTCCAAAAGATTTGCCAAAAAAGGGAGGAGACTATTCTGTCACTTCAAAGTCCCAAATATTCAAATATAATTAATCTAAAGGTTCCATTAGTCAAGTGAATAGGCAACTCCTCACTGCATATTGGTTGATGCGTTTTGGCTCTTTCGGTGTGGCCTCGTCAGCACATATCACAAGGACTTATTATGGACACAGGGAAATTACTTTAAAGCAAACATATATGCATACAATTACACATAATGAATCCACATATAGGCATTAAAAATATATTTCATACATTTGTGTTTTTCACTCAGTCGGAAAAGCAAAGCCATTACATAAATCTACATATCCACTAAGTACTGTATACACACTATCTTATATGCCTTTAGGCTGTTGGTACACAGGGTCAAGGAAACAAATTTTACTTAAGGAACTTTTGCCCCATTGTAAAAGCCACTCTGCTGGTCAATCTTGGAGCCTTAATCCCAATATATTGAATATGTCTTAAAGCCATTTGTCCAAAAAACGAAAGCTTACATTAGAGACTCAATGGGCTGTATAGCTAAATTCTAAAGTATGAAGTTTGAGGCCGCAATAACATCCATGTGAGTTTCGACACTGAGGGCCCGATTCACAAAAGTAATCTGAGACAAAATCCTAACTTTACAACTTTCGGTATTCACAAAAGGCATTTAGGAGTAGTAAAGTTAGGATTCCTAACTTTACTACTCCTAAATGCCTTTTGTGAATACCGAAAGTCGTAAAGTTAGGATTTTGTTTTCAGTTTAGGACTAGTAAAGTTAGAAATCCTAACTTTACTACTCCTAAAGGCCTTTTGTGAATACCGAAAGTCGTAAAGTTAGAATTTTGTCTCAGATTACTTTTGTGAATCGGGCCCTGAATCTCTTTAGACACATATCCCCCAAGAATAAGCCTTAGCAGTAGTGGAAGACATTTTAAATAGAAGAGAGGCCCCAGATGAGGTTCCCACTGATTTCAACATTCTGTTAAGACACCCTGTGCTTAAAGAAAAAAAACTTTTTGTTCAAGTCTGATATCTATTTTCAAATGAAAGGGGTGACAATGGGATGTAATTTTGTCTCAGAAATAGTGAACATCTTTATGTTCTATTTTGAGGATAGGTGGATTGATAACCAAGACAACCCATACAAGAATAACATCAAACATCGGTATAGATATATCAATGATGTGATAGCCATTTGGAAAGGCCATATGAATCCCTGAGTAAGTTCCACGTATGGTTAAACCATCACCCCCCTGATAAGCACAAAATCAATGTTTTGGACCGATAAATCAAAAACAACAAAGGCTACTCGTAGGTAGGTCTGTATACAAAACTGACTGACAAAAACACTTTGTTACACTTTTCAAGTGCTCACCCTCGTTCCCTGAAGGAGAATTTGCCATATGGCCAATTCCTTCGTATATGAAGAACTTGAACTCAAAAGGAGGAATTCTTAGAGAATGCAGAGACTTAGTGTGACAAACTTATGCAAAGAGGGTACCCAACAAAAGTGTTGAAAGCTACACTAAAATGGGCATGGTACACTTCCAGTGAGACCTTACTGGAACCAAAGTAAAAAGACAATATCACCCCACTAACGTGTAATGACTTACTGTCCGTGTGCCAATGAAACAAAACAAAAAAACATCAAAAACAAATGGAAATGACTGCACAAACTCAACCTACCTGAACCCCTCTTTGCTTTCAGAAAAGGAAAAAACATTCACCAATTTTTGGTAAAAGAAGCCAGGTGCCCCAACACAAAAAAATCTTCTTTGCAATCTATGTTAGCTCTACCCCCTGTACAAGGACACTTTAAATGTGGTATTTGTAGTGTCCGTAAACGGACAAATAACATGAAAGAAATGTCAGTTAATGGGAATGTGATAAAACCAGTGTTTAATTTGAGCCGGAGGTTGACATGGGGGCAGGGCACTTTTTTTTTGAGGACCAGCATTTATTTTTCCCTCATCAGATATTTACCGAATGCGAGAGAGGGAGAAACATATAAATAGGAAAGACGGAGGAAAAATAAGACGGCAAAATTGTCACAAACACAAAGAAAGAACCTGCAAGTCTGAGAGAAAGGCAGTGGCGGCTCCTTCATTGGGGCGTGGCCCCACTGCTTTCTCGCAGTGCGAGAAGGCAGAAACATAAAATGGTAAAACTACCATTTTATGTTTCTGCGTCTCGCACTGCGAGAAAGCAGAAGTGCCTGGAGTGCTTGATTGGAGGTGGGCGGGTTGGCGGTCCTGCTCGAGGGCAGGGGGAGAGTGGCTTTGCCCACTGTTGTGGGTACTGACTGTTTGGTCGGCCCCAGGGCCGACCAACTCAGTCATGCGCACTCTCCCTTTTTCTCTATGTAGGCTGCTGCATGCAGCCTACATAGAGAAAATGGCACGGCTGGGGCGCTCTTCGCTGCGCCTCACCAATCACAACGCTGCCATTGCAGCGTTGTGATTGGCTTAGGGGAGTAGGAGGAGGGAGGCTGCCTGCAACGCGCCAGGAGCAGCAGGAGCTGAGGCGGCGGCGGCTCGTGATGCAATCGCGGAACTGGAGGAAGGTAAGTTTTTTATTTTATATAATTATTACCGTCCGTCCCACTTCCCTCCCCCCCCGCGCTAACCCCCCCGCCCGTTTTGCCGGCTGCGACAGTTAGCAGAAATATAGACACGCAGATAGAAGAATAGAAAGACGGTGGATAAAGGTACTTCTAGGGAAGAGTTTTGGGATAGGTACATATAGTGTCAGAGTCCAGTGGTTGGGAGGAGGGGATCCTCGCTCTCAGCATCCATGCCTGCCCCGTGCTCCACCTGGCAGAGGTGCCGTCGTGGCAGTGTCTGCGTGGGAAAGCTCCCATACCAGGATCGAACCCAGAAAATAAACACACAGAATAAAAAGTGCTTTGAATTTGCCCAGGTGTGCGTATTGTTGTCCGTGACTCTGCGAAGGAAGCACTGTTAGCAAACACACAGGAGGCTGGCGCAGGCAAGGCCAAGCGCACACACGAGGGGTGTCACATTTACTCAGGTGCGGCATGACGCGGCCTCTCGGCCTGGCGCCATATGTGTGTTCACTGCAGCTGAAACGGACTCCTCGAGTTCTGGCCTCTGAAACTCTGGCAGACTATTACTCCTTCCACGTCACTGACCGCGTGCACTCCAGTGGCCTCTTATTTATTCTCCATGGTCGACCTCGTGCACTGAAACGGCGCCTCAGTTTAGTTACCCTCATCTACTTTTACGAAGTCTCACCATGTCTCTTTCACCCATTACTGGCTGCTTACATTAATATAACTAACTGGTGCTCGGGTAAAGCGCTCCGATACCTTCGGGTCGAGTTCGCGCTATATAAAACTGCAAAGGACAAGTAAAAACACACATAAAAAAAACACTCGGCTATTCACATACGCACTCATGTCTAGCAAATTCTGGAAAAGAGGAAAATCTGGCTGCAGCCTTTTATTGATCCAAGTAAATAGGAACACTGCAGCGAACATACAGGGCCGTACAAAACTGCCCAAATGAATTGGTACTGCCAGTGTTACCGCATGTGTAAAACCTAAGTATACACTCCAACAATACAACCCCGTACACTCCAACGCTTAATGGGGCGGTAACACTGGTGAGAACTAATCTGAAAAAGCTTCGAAGCCACGTTACAGAGAAACGTACGGAAGGTTTGTGTAAGTTTGAATGCACATTTGGCCAAGAGCGTTGCTCAGAACTAAGACGGTTTAAACATTACTGTCCCTCCTTCATAAGCTCCTCTCGTGTCATCCAACTCTTCTTTTCCTTCTCCAATTACACCTTGCTCCTCCTTGAAGTCACATTTCCTTTAATAGAGATTTTCTTCTATCCAGTATGATTAAGAATAGTTGTGCTACTGCGGTACCAGTAAATTGTTGTTCATTTTAGTTCCATATTCCCAGAGCATTCTCATTATGTGTCAAACTTCTATAAGGTTTCTTAACTCCCACAACTCTAAACAGTAGTATTGACTGAGCTGTTCTTCACACCTTCTGGTTTGCTTGAAAATGCACCATTTGCCCACTCTTTTTTCAAAATTTTCTCGGGTTGGAGAACCCCCCAGAACCCCCTGTAGGTGGTTCAGGCTCGCTCGCTACGCTCGCTCGCCGCAGTGAAGTACGACAATTGTTTTATGCCTCACCACTTTCAAATGTCACCAGCCGCCACTGGAGAAAGGGGCTTGGAGAGTCTGGTAGTGGATTAGAGACTACCAGCCTTGGTATTCCATGCACCGACGTTTATTTGCACCTGCTACCTGCTTCAGCGCAGAGCTTCAGACACCGGCACTCGATCTTTCACAAATTAAGCACTGGATGAAACACACAACATTTACAAACAGTAACATGAGAAATGATGTCTTCTGTATTACCTCTCCATATAGTTTACATTATATAGGCCTCATGACACAAGAAGTGAAAAAGAGGATTGAATAACATAGATCTGGAATACGCTGCAGAACAGATGGGACAACACTTGTAGCAAACGACACAGAAAAACAAGAAGACAGTATGGATGATATCTTTTGAACTGTTATTGCTGCAATCACTCTAGATACTAGAGAGTCTGGGTTGAATCTTGTCTTTCACGATGTGAAGCTAAATTCATTGAAAGATTTGGTACTGTGAGACATGGCCTTAAAGATCATGATGAACTATTCATACTAATGAATAGATGACCTAAGAGCAAGTACCCCCTTACAGCCCTGCTAGACTTATGTTAATAGAACGTTTAAGGCCAAACTTGGATGACTGACAAATTAGATGAGGGGTAGCAATACTTCAGTTTGAGGTAGCAGTTCTGAGGGGATATATTGTCTCTGCTTTAACAAAGTTTTGAAAGCTATTTTCAAACAATGGGCGGTAAAAGACTTTGTAATAAATGCACTGAAGAAATCTGGGCTTATAAATATATACTCTTAGACCACATGCAGCTAGGTCCAATTGAATACTTGTGTTCTTAAAAGGTTTCAAGTTTGATGACCAAACATTACTGGCCATGCTGTTCGTAAATTTCAAGGATATGTTCTGTATGCAATATATGTTTAGATGTGTTAATATGTTAAGTATTCGACTTACTGTATATACACACACGTGCCCAAATTACGCTGTCTACGGTACTGAGGGGCTTATTTACAAGCCCCTTGTGCCACTTTTGCGTCATTTTTAACATGGGAAAAGTGACGCAAAAGTGGCGCAAGGGGCTTGTAAATCTGCCCCTGAGAGTCCAAGCTCCCACGGTATGAGAACCTTTCCAAGATGGTGCAATAATCTGCCCAGGTAGCTGGGCATCTACTAAATCCTGTCTGTGCACTCCTTTGACCTGTCACGTAATGACGTAGACAGTGTTCTATTCTAAATAAAATGGCACCGCATTCACTGAGTAGCACACACCACAGACACAGTGGCAACCATATGCACTGGCTACAACGTTTTTGGTGAGAGAGTTGTTATGTTTGCTTTGTCTTAGCCCTGCAGGCTAGTGTGCCACTTTTTAACTTAAGCGGGAACTCCAACTCAATTCTATGTCAGGACCAGAGGCTCTGATTATGCTTCTCTCTCGTTACTGTATAAATTAACAGCAGCCAATAACAATATAAAGAAAACACTACACATCCCATGAACCTCTAGTCCATTAGTAGTCACATGCTCCAATCACCGACAACCCAGTCCTTTAAGTACAGGCACCTCCATTTTGTAATGCTCTTTCTTTGCAGCTTCACAGCCAGTTAAGTGCCCATTATATCTGTTTCCATTATATTGCTGATGTATACACTGTTCTTTGTGGTGCAGCTTCTTAGCGAACACCGTTTGTTTTGTTGTATGCTGGGCGGACGCCTCCCTCGTTGCTAGGGACGCGCCTCCCATTCCTGATATTGCGCATTACGGTCGTGCTTTGTTATTACTTGAATTGACTGACTTTTTCTCCTTGGGGGAGCGCTTCTGTCTCCTGAGCTGACGATTCCCTTTGCAGGCTCTTATTTAGTGTAGCAGATCGCGGCCGTCGCTTTCCGTCGGCCGAAGCCCCATTTCCAGCACTTTCAGGCTGTGGGAACAAAGGGTATGTGTGAGGCCACCGCGCTTCATTTGATCACGGTGGCAAGGTTTTTTCAACAGTGTCTAGCGGCGCATCTTCCTGCTAGTGGGCCAAGACTGATTTTGGCCTTTCTTTGTGCTGGTATCTGCTCCCTACACGCCCTGGTGTATCTGAGTGTGCCCAGGGTCGTAAAATTTGCATAGGCCTTGCCTAGAGTGCTCTGCAGGCGTCTCCCTCCACACCTTATTATTATTGCTATTTCACCTGCTGGGGTTTATGCACTCCCCCTTACTGTATCCCCCGGATACACTGATTTATGGTGCATACGCTGTCTTTTGGCCTCTTACTCTGTATTATGGGGCAATAAGAGCCTTTTGATGACGTGCAGGGCTGTCTCCAACTTTAAAGACTCTGCAAAGAAGATGACGCCTGTCCTGTGGCCAGCGACTTCAGAATCCCGAGGAAGCATGCCTGCTCTTCAACAAAGACCAGATCTTCCAAGGACAGCGGCCCTGTCCAGAAGAATCCAACTCCAAGGACTCCTGGTCCAGTTGGAACCGCGACTCCTGCCCAATCTGCAACAAACGCCCATGGCCCGAGTCTGAGTGGCTCACCTGTCCAGTGAAGTCTCTCCAGCGATCCTGACCTCAAATCCAGTGTTGGCTGACCTCTCCTGAGCTCCACAATGACGCCTGCAGCCTGAATCCAGAGGCTCCCCCTGACCATGACCAGCTCAAATAAGAAGACTACAGCGTCTAAAGGTACCACTGCACCTGAAGCCCCTGCGCCTGGGTGAGCTGAATCAATGGTGCCCTTCTGACCCCCTACATCTCTACTTACCTCTGCTGTCATTGTTCTCCCTCCTGCAACCTCCTGTGCAATGCCTGCAGCCTGTTTGTCGAAAGCAGAATCCTCATTGAAAAGCATTTGGCGCCTGATGCCGAATTTGCACCCTGCACCCAGCCGCCCCTGTGTAGCTGGTGGTGTATGTTTGGTGCTGTTTTGTTACCCCCGGTGCTTGTCCTAACCCCCAAAGCTTGGCCCCTGCAACCGATTTACTTACCTGCAAGCAGAGTGGTTTTGAGCACCCCCAGTCTCCATTGAAATGCATTGGGCCGAACTCCGATTTTGACCTCTGCACCCGACCTCCCCTGTACCGCTGGTGGTGCAGTTTTGGTACTCACCTGACCCTTGCCCCTTGCTGACCTTTGGTCCCGAAGACTGGAACTGTAAGTGTGATACTTTTTTTTTTTATTTATTTTTTTTATATTTTGTTTTTTATTAACTTTTTCAGTTTACATTATAGTCACAGTTCGCATTTATACATTTAGGCACAATATAAGCAGGCACTGTTACAGTTCTATTGTTCCATTGTAACGCATCAGCATGTGTCATTAATTGCTATACATTCTGTCCAGGTAGCTTTTCACAGGTAGTCTGTCCATTCAAGGAAGTACATAATATGGTGAGTTCCTCTGGTACCATTTTTTCACTGCGGGCACAATTTTCTAACATGCACATTTTATCTGTTACCTGTTGATCTGGGAATGCCAGGTTGAAACAACAATTCGTGGTGAATGCATTTAGAGCGATGTTAGTCTTTACCTGATGTGTGTGCAGTTGTCCTGCAGTATGGCCTCAGCACTACGAGGTGTCGCCGTCTCAGGGTCAGTGTCTAGAGTATCCTGTGATTGGGCAATGAGGTAGCTGGTAAGGGGTCCCCATATGTCCCTAGGCTGTGAAGTGTGTGGAAGCAGCTCTGCATATGTAATCCTTTGCTCCTGACAATATACCAGGTCATTTAGCCATTCCTTAAATTTGGGTGCCGTCCTCTGCCCCATCGGCATGCCACCCGTCTTTTTGCCATCAAAAGTGCAACCGCAATAAATTGTCTGCGCAATGCAGGGAGCAATTTGGTATAACCCAACAGAGCCAGCAGCGGTGTGCGGTCAAGGTTAGGCGCTGTCATTGACTCTATAGCGTCAAATACTTGCCCCCAGTATTCGTGCACCATCGAGCATTCCCACGCCAAGTGTAGGAAGTCGGCCCCTAGGGCCTTGCATCTATCGCATCTGTCGGAATCCTTAAGTTTATATTTGTGCATCCTAACTGGGGTGTAATACAGCCTGTGAAGGAATTTAAAATGAATTATGCGTAGCCTGCTGCTAGCAGAGATACTCTCAGTTTGTGTACAGCAGTAGCCCCACTGGTCGTCCGTCAATTCATGGCCTAGTTCCAAGTTCCAATGCGCCCGTGACCTGGTCGGTGGCATTTTTCTTAGTGTGTGTACGGTGTGGTAGATAATGGAAACTATATGTCCCGGAGACGTGGCGCTTAACATCCTCTGCAGGGGTGCAAGAGTCTGGGGCTCCCTGGGAAATTCCGGGGTAATAGAACGTATACCCTGTCGCAGTCGTATGTATAAGAAAACCTCCAGTGGGGTTGGCTGAAGCCCAAGAAACATCTGCTCAGATGTGCGAAAGGTGCCGTTATGATAAAGGTCCCCCCACGTAGTGAGCTTGGCCCGTTCCTTAAGTTTGTGGAATGCCGTTTCCTGAAGGAGGGGCATGCTGGGGTGATAAGTGAGCGGGAGCAGTGGTGAATAGAGCATTGGGCTTTGTAGCAAGTGTGCTATACGCTGCCATGCGTATGTTGTACATGTTATGGTAGTCGGGTTTTTATCTCTGGGGGAAGGTGTGGCGCACAACATGCCATCTATAGGTATGGGGTCGGCCAACCAATGTTCAGCTGCTACTTGCGGCATATATCTCGGAGGATGGACCCAATAGTAGGCATAGTGAGCCTGTGCACTCCAGTAGTATAGTTCAAAGTTCGGGATGTCGAAGCCTCCCTCCGAGTACGGCCGGGTAAGTATGTTCCATTGCAATCTCGGTTGTTTGCCCCCCCCACACCAGTCTGATCATTTCCGATCTGAGTGTTTTGAAGAAATACCCGCCTGGGTGATAAGGGATGTTTAAAAAGAGGTATAGCAGTTGTGGAAGTATCTCCATTTTAATTAACGATGCCCTTCCCGCCAGTGATATTGGCAATGAGATCCATCTAGTTACACAACCAGTTATGCGATTCAGGGCGGTGCCATAATTTAGGCGCATCATCTCCTCCCTATCCCTAGTGATGTGGATACCTAGATATCGCAGGTCAGAGTCACACCACTCCAGTGGATAATCCAGGGGAAGCGCGCCGTTGCCTCCGTTAGGGGGAGGACGTGGGATTTCCCCCAGTTCATTTGTATTCCAGACAGTCTGCCAAACACTAGAAACTCCCTAAGAACAGGGTTCAAATTGTGCTGCGGGTCTTTAATATATAGGGTGATATCGTCCGCGTAGAGAGATACCAGAATCCGGCGCTGGTAGCAGCGTAGTGCTTTGTCTTGGTGATGTTGTCTTAGTTTGGCCGCCAGGGGCTCAATCGCTAACGCGAATAGTAGGGGGGATAGTGGACACCCTTGCCTGGTGCCCCTTGTGATCGAGAAAGCCTGCGATAGGTGACCATTCACCAGAACCTTGGCAGTCGGTAGTTGGTACAACAGTTGGATCCAGGATAAAAAAGTGGGGGAAGCCCATGCGGCGCATTACCCCAAAAATATAGTCCCATTCAACCGAGTCGAATGCCTTAGTGGCATCCAGAAATATTGCCGCAAAAGGTAGTTCCGGTGCCACATTATTTAGTATAGTGAAAAGAGTACGTAAATTATGTGACGTAGCCCTACCGGGTACAAACCCCGCTTGGTCCGGCAAGACCAGTTTTTCCATCAGTAGGCTTAGTCGGTTCGCTATTAATTTGGCCAAAATTTTTGTGTCGCAGTTGAGCAGGGATAGTGGTCTATAGGAGTCACAATGCAGGGGTGGTTTCCCAGGCTTGAGTAGCGACATGATGAGGGCTTCCCTCATAGATGGTGGGAGTCTGCCCGCCTCTAATGATTCCTCATACAACTCTCTCAAAATGGGGGCCATCTGGTCTATGTACCGTTTGTAGAATTCTATGGGAATGCCATCCATGCCGGTAGCTTTACCCGATTGCATGTGCATGATGGCCTCACGTACTTCGTCAAGCTCGAAGGGAGCGCATAAGAACTCCCTTTGTGCATCTCCTAGCCATCCCAATGCTACATCCCCCAGGTAGTTGTCAAGATCCAAGTGTCCCACCCTACTGGATGTGTATAACTCTGAGTAGTGGGTAGTGAAGGCATTTAGTATGTCGGCAGTGTCCCGATATATCACTTCCCCTGGTCCTGCCAATTCCAAAATATAATTGGAGAAGTGTGGTTTCCGAATAGTTTCTGCCAGTATTTTTCCAGGTCGTTCCCCTTCGCCATAGCGGCGAGCCACCCAGTATTTGCCCCTCAGTCGTGCTTCGCGATTAGCTGTCTCTGTGTATTCTGTTAATTTCTCTCTAATTTTTTATTGTTTAGCATGGTCTGGCCCCGCCAACAGTTGCCCCTCGAGAGTTTTAAGCTCTAGTTCTAGTTTCCGCAGTGTGTTTATGATGTCTCGAATCACTCCCGAGCTTTTTGATATGCAGTAACCGCGGATGGTAACTTTAAACGCTTCCCAAATGATCTCCACAGACTCCACTGATCCCCTGTTCCTAAGGAAAAAATCTTTGATTTCCTCCCCTAGCTCAGTTTGAAAGACCGTGTCTAGTAACGCGGAGGGCTGCAATTTCCATGCAATACGGGGTGGGCTATAACCTTGTGGGGCTAACGTGAGTTGTACTGGGGCATGGTTTGAGTATGTCCTTGCCAAATGCGTGGTTGCGAATATAGCCGGTCCCAGCCCCCGTGACAGTAGCCAGTAATCTAATCTTGCCCACGAGGCAGCGTGTGCGGTGAAATGTGTGCCTTCTTTTGTATGTTGGTGCATATGTCGCCAGGCGTCAATCAGTTGATTAGCTTCAATTATGTCTTGCAGGGTTGCGCGCGATTTATTATAGTGGTGCGCGGCAGGATTCGATCTATCAACGGCAGGGTCATATGTGACGTTGAAGTCCCCCCCACACTATATGTCTGGACCCTATTTCGGCTATCTTCCCCCACAGTGTGGCATAAAAATCAGGAGTGTCAATATTTGGGCCGTAACAACAAGCCAACGTAACTGACTCTGCACCTAATCTGCCCCAAACCAAACAGTATCTACCCTGCGAATCCCAGGCAGCGCCTGCTAGAGCAAAGGGAGTGTGCTTTTTGATGAGTATCGCTGCACCCCTGCTATAGGAGGAGTAAGAAGAGAATATTCTGTGTTCCGCCCATCTGTGCGCGAAATTATGGGTGCGCTTAGGGTCAATGTGTGTTTCTTGTAGCATAGCTACATTAATTTGATGTCGATCTAAGTACGCCAGAATTTGGCGCCGCTTTCGAGGGTCGCCCAACCCTCTAACATTCCAAGTGAGTAGCTGTAATTTCGCCTGTGCATTCGGATCAGCCATTACTCCATGTGCTTCGCTGTACCTGGCCTTGGGGCCGCAAAACATTGATGCTGACAGACATGTAACTATCTCTCTGTCCAGTTTTATGTGCCATTCGAATAGTGGTGACTATATTTAATACCCCCTCCTTTCCTCCCCCCACCCACTGAAGCATCCCAATTATGCCAGTAACTTTATACCCACCCCCCACCCTTGCACTCAAAAACAGTAAACTCATGCTGCCCAGAACCTGCAGCAAAGTTCGATTGGGGGAATACCCGTATGGGGGAAACCCCTAGGTGTATGCACGATAACCCCTCACCCTTTGAGCACCGAGGTGGTGTTACAAACAATCTCGGGCGGGCTGGGGATGCTCGACTTACATGTGTCTCTCGTACTAATAATCGAACCGGGGATTAGGGGATCAAATTGGGGTCTAGTTTCTAGTGTCACTTATCTGCCTTGTATCGAACTCTGTCCAGTTCGTTACTGCATGCTTGTTGAGCTTCTTCCTGAAGGTGTTGTGGTCGGCTGGTTCCCAGTTCAGTGTGTCATTTCTTTGTGCTTTCAGTGCAGCTCGCTCCTGGCGGGGGGACAGTGATCTCGCATGCGAGTCGTGTTGGTCCATCGATGCGTTGTTCCGTTTGAGTCGTTTCAGGAATTCATCTACTTGTTGAGGTCTGGTGAAAAAAGACTGTTTCCCCTGATGAGTGATTCTGAGGCGCGCCGGATATAGCAGTGCATAGTCTATCTGGGCCTGTCTCAGTTTCTGCTTAGCTGGCAGGAATTTTCGTCGCTCCTCCTGTACTGTCGTGGTAAAGTCGGGATATATGGAGAACGTGACGCCATCGAAGCAGAGTTGACGGTGTTCTCGGGCTTTTTTAAGTGCTGTGTCCCGATCCCTATAATTCAGCAGGCGTGCGATGATTGGTCGTGGCGCGCTGCCTGGCGGCGGGCGGGGGCCCAGTGAGCGATGCGCCCTTTCAATTATGAATTGCGGCGAGAATGCCTCTGCTCCGAAGGTTCCCACCAGTATTTTCTCAATGTATTCTTCCATTCTGCCAGTGTTGGTGCTTTCCGGGACCCCAAGTACGCGTATATTATTACGCCGACTGCGTGCTTCAAGATCTTCGCTTTTGGCGGCTATTATTTTTAAGAGTTTGTCCATCTGCGCCATGCCCTCCTGAGTTTGGGCTGTCACGTCTTTTGCGTCAGAGACGCGCCTTTCGACCTCCGTGATCCGGTCTTCATGTTTGTCCAACTTGTGGACTATAGCATCCATTCTTGTCGTCATGGCATCCATCTTGTCTGCTATTGCGGTGATGCCTTGTCCGACCTCCTGAAGAATGGTTTTCATATCCTCATTAGTCTTGTTAGGGGATGCTTGTCCCGGGGTGGATATGGTCTCTATTCCTGCCATATTGTGCGCTTCTTGTTGCATCCGGGTATTTCTCTTGGCTTCAAAGTTCAGCCGTGGCTGTCTGGCGTCCGGCTTCCCCATAAGCGCGCTCGCCGTGAGGCCCCACCGCGTCTTTGTGCTCCGCCTCAGTGCGGGTCTCAGTCCTTATGCTCCGGCCTCAAGTCCCGTCTTTCAGTGTTGTCGTCAGTTACGCCTAAATAGTGTTCTGAGCGTGTCCCTTGTCCGCCGTATCCTAGTGAGCCTCTTTCTAACGTGGCGTCGCTATCTGCGCTGCACGTGTCTATTTCTGACCACTTTATGTTAACCAAGCCGCCGTGTTGTGTCCAGTTTTGTCGGCGCCGTCTTTCTGCTGTAACGTGTGTGCAAGCTTTATTGTTCTCTCCTGCTAATGATATTATGTGCTGCGGTGGTGCTAGGAGTTATAGCAGGATTAAGCGGTTTCCTTTGTTGTCTGTAGCCCTGTGGGTCTTAGTAGGGTATGGCTGCAATGCTCGCAGTGTAGTGACCCAGGCCAGTTTGCACACTACATGCGCTCCGCAGCGATGTGACTGCGCTTTTCCGGGTATGCGTCCCTATGTGCGCTATCGTGCCTCGTGTTTTCCAGGTATTGCACGGTTTAATCTGACCACTGCGACCGTGATGGAAGGCGCGTGAGTGTTCCGGCGCCTTTTTCCATTAACTGCTTCTTATCAATGGTGTCACGCGATCGGCTGCAGCAGTGTGTCAGCGGCCTGGCATGCACAACTGATTGTCCTTCAATAGCACGGCAATAGCACGGCTTTGCGCTTCCTAATGTCCGCCCACTATCTCATTATTCCCACCATAGGCGCTCACCTCCTCACAGTTCCGATCGCAAGCGAGCCCTTCTCTGGACAGTGCGTATAGTCCGTGCCGCTTTCACTTTAGTCGGCTCCCAGTTGCTTCTTCGCCCTCAGTATATGCTAATTCCCTGGCGCAGCGGCGACCGCTCGCTCCGGTCGGTGTCTACTCTCCCACGGACCTCCTCAATGGTTGCCTCACTGCACCCAGCTCGTGCCGATGCGGCAGACGGACACGTGTGAGTGCTTCAGTTTTCTGTCCCTATGTGTTATCGCTGCATTCAGCAGGGTAGGCGATGCGGTAGCCTCACCTCCGTTCTCCACTACGCTCTGCCTCAGTTGTTTCGTAGTGGGGCCTGCACACCTCGTGGGCGCCGCGATCTCGCGTATTTCCCAGCGCCGGTCTGCACTTCCCAGTGTTCCCAGCCGGGTCGTCGGTCAATTCTCGAGCATGGCTCCACAGCACTTCCGAATCTTCCTGCTGCCCCAGTTTTCCCCTCAAGGATACCTTATTCTTTCCGCATTATATGGTGATTGTTTTTTCCATTAGCTTATATTTATAGGAGGATAAAGGAACGGATTTATGAGCCGAGCTGCAGGAGCCTCACATCAGTGCGGCCATCTTGCTCGTGCGCCACCTAGCGCCCCCTGTAAGTGTGATACTTACACGTATAACCGCATAATTGCTTTCCTCCATAGGATAACAATGAACTGCTTCAAAATTATTTTAAGTGTCGTTTTTTAAAAGTGGAAATTATTTCTATTAAAAAATATACTTACCTTATTGTGAAGATCTTGGTCTTAAAATAAAGTACAAACAAAGCTTATTTTTCTAAAATTGGTGTTGATTTCCTTTTTTAGTCATGTGTCCATTATTGGCCAATGTCGTTCAATAAAAGACCTACACTCAGCTGTGTTAGGCCTAAGGCTGCTCGCCCACACTACCACTAATAGAGCACTTTGGGTTTTACATTGAGCCCGGTACACTTTTGGGGAATCCCTGAACTCTGTGCACGGTATAACCACCTAGTGGCATACCATATACAGAGCCAGCTTCCTACATTGGTGGTGCAGCAGTGGGGTACTAGACTTTGACATTTGTTGTACCACTTGATTAATAATTGATTCCACAAGAGGCAATCCAAAATTGTCTTTAGTTAAACAAATGGATCGATTTTCAATTTGTTTTTCCAAATTTATTAAAAATAGTGTTAGGGACTTGGCTGTTGTTTACAAAATTGTAAATAAATAACTTCTGTAAATGTAAAGTAGTTAAGCTTTAGAAACCCTTGGAGTTTTTGCTAATCCCTAAAAACCCGAACTATAATAAAAACCATGTCCAAAACGCCAGGGTCCAGCCAGGAACTCAACCTGGCCCCCTATAAACTTCTGAAAGTTACCCAACTTAAGAATTTGTGCAAAGCATGGAACATTGCCATGGACCCCAGACCCAGAAAAAAACATCTTCAGCAGTTGCTCGCAGAAAATAACAAGGCCGTAGGAAATAAAACTTCCCCCAGTGCGAAAGATCAGGATAAGCCCCAAGAAGTAGAGGAAGGGGACTCTGAGTCCATCACTACCCCCTCAGATAGTAACATCACTGGAAGTGGCCCCAGTAGTATCACAGATGAGGTAGAAACTGAAGATACAGATCTTCAGAAACTGGCCAGGAGAATATCCTTAGAGGCTAAACTCCTGGCCATAGAAAAAGAAAGAGCTGAGTTGGGCCTAGGACCCTTCTCTGGTGGCAGCAAAATAATAACTAGGGAGGTAGACTTTGTTGACTCCAAAATCCCCCAAGGGATTGTCCTTAAATTCTTCGAGGGTGATGATATCACTAAGTGGTTCATTGCATTTGAGCGAGCCTGACTTGGTAGACAGGGCCAGAGGAAGCTGTGGAGTGCTATCCTGTGGGAAATGTTCTCTGGGAAGCGCAGGGATAGACTCCTGACACTCTATGAGAAAGATGCTATATCCTATTACCTTATGAAGGGTTCCCTGGTTGAGGGCTTTGGATTCAGCACTGAGGAGTACCGGATCAGATTCAGGGAGGCTAAGAAAACCCAAAGCCAAACCTGAGTGGATGTTGTAGATGTCTCAGTGAAAACACTAGGAGGTTGGTTACTAGGAGAAACTACATAAATTCCTGGTAGACCTAGGTCCACTTTCTCCTCAAGAATTGGGAAAGAAGGCAGACCACTGGGTCAAGCCAAGGGAGACAAAGACTACCACTGGTGGGAAGACCAAAAGAAAGAGGGCAAAAAGCCCCCACCCCAAAGGATACAGGGTAACCCTAAACATAACAAAGAGTCTTCTACAGCCCCCCCCAAAACCTGCTCAGGAGGGTGGGCCCATAGTCTCTTCACAGTCTAAGGGTGAGTACCAGGGAAAGAACTGGGATCCAATGAAGGCTTGGTGTCACAACTGTCAGGCACTCGGACACCAAACTGGAGACCTTAGCTGTAAAAATAAGAAAAATGCGTCTAGCCCACCTACAGTACCTGCAGTTGCTAATATCCAGATGGGATCCCAGGTGTGGCCTGCCCATGTCAGTGACCCCACTGAGGCAACATTAGTCTTTAAGGGAGGGGTAGACTTAGTCTGTGCTGCCTGGCCCACTAAATGAAAAAATACATAGTTTCCCAGGTTAATGGATCTAGAATAGAGGCCTTGAGAGATACTGGGGCTAATTTTACCATGGTGACCCAGCACTTATTTCACTCAGATCAGTACCTGATTGGAAAGTCCTATCCAGTCACCAATGCTAACAGTATCACCAAAGTCCACCATATGGCTATGATCACTTTGGACTGGGGGGAGTAGATGGACAAAAGTAAGTGCTTGTGTCCCCAACTGCCACTGTAGATTGTCTGCTTGGAAATGATTTGGAGACTTCCCCTCGGGCTGAAGTCGAACTAAGGACCCATGCCAGCATGGGGGGTCTCTCAGGGTGTCACAACCCGAGCACAGAGCAGAGTTCTGAGTGAAAAAGACGAGCTGGATCCTGGAAGAATGGACCAGCCCTCCAAGAGAAAGGGCAAGAAGACTGGGAGAGCAGATTCTAAACAGATCCCAAGTCAGAACCCCTTTTCTCAAGAAGAGGACTTGTTATCTTCAGAGGGAACTGAGCCTGAAGAGGTTGGGTCTTACAAGGCAGATCTCTTAGGCCCAGGGGGACCCTCTAGGATGGATCTGTGCCAGGTACAAGAAACCTGTCCCACTCTTGAAAGCCTGAGGCAGCAAGCTGCTGCACAGGAAAAGGGTGATATCAGTGGCAGTCACAGGGTCTATTGGGAGGAGGGGCTCCTATACACTGAGGCCAGAGACCCCAAACCTGGTGCAACCAGGAGAGCGGAAGTACCTCAGAGGTTTAGAGAGTTTCTCCTTACTTTAGCCCAAGATATCCCCTTAGGTGGGCATCTTGGTCAGAATAAAACATGGAGTAGATGGGTCAATCACTACTACTGGCCAGGGATGTCTCAGAAGGTGATGGGCTTTTGTCAGCCCTGTGTCACCTGCCAAGCCAGTGGCAAGGCAGGAGACCACCGGAAGGCCCCCTTAATTCCACTTCCAGTGGTTAGGGCACCCTTTGAAAGGGTAGGGGTTGACATTGTTGGCTCCCTGGACCCTCCAACAGCCTCAGGGAACAAAAATATTCTGGTGGTAGTGGATCATGCCACCAGGTACCCTGCTGCTATACCCCTAAGGCCCACTACTGCCCCAGTAGTGACAAAGGCCCTCCTTGGTGTCTTTATCTGGGTTGGTTTTCCGAAGGAGGTAGTATCAGACAGAGGTACCAATTTCATGTCTGCATACTTAAAACACATATGGGAGGAGTGTGGAGTGACTTACAGATTCACTACACCATACCACCCACAAACCTGGTGGAGAGATTTCACAGACATTGAAAGGCATGATTGGTGGACTCTCTGAAAAACTCAGAAGGAGATGGGATGTCATACTTCCATGCCTACTTTTCCCCTACAGGGAAGTGCCACACAAGGGAGTGGGGTTCTCACCCTTTGAACTTCTGTTTGGGCACCCTGTTAGAGGTCCTCTGAGTCTTGTAAGGGAAGGTTGGGAGAAGCCTCTCAGAAGCCTCTCAAAGAACCAAAACAAGACATAGTGGATTATGTGCTCGGTCTTCGTTCCAGGATGGCTGAATACATGGAAAAAGCAAGCCAAAACCTTCAGGCCAGCCAAGAGCTTCCAAAGCAGTGGTATGACCAGAAGGCTGCCATGGTTGAGTTGAAACCAGTGCAGAAGGTATGGGTATTGGAGCCTGTGGCCCCTAGGGCCCTCCAAGATAAGAGGAGTGGGCCCTACCCTGTCCTTGAAAGAAAAGGGGAGGTCACCTATTTAGTGGACATTGGTATTTGCAAACACTCCAAAAGGGTGATACATGTCAACCACTTAAAGCCCTATTATGACAGAGCTGAGGTGACCATGCTCATGGTTACAGATGAGGGACAGAAGGCTGAGAGTGAACTTCTCCTTGATCTCCTTTCCAGCAATCCCAAAGATGGGTCTGTGGATGGAGTGGCCTTGTCAGGCACCCACTCTGACCAACAGCAAGCTGACTGTAAGCAAATCCTTAGTCAGTATGCTGAGCTCTTCTCTCTAACACCTGATCATGTCAGAGAGAGAACATCCAAGCTGAAGTAAGCAAGATGCTGGAATTGGGTGCCATTGAACCCTCAGAGAGCCTCTGGGCCAGCCCAGTTGTCTTAGTCCCCAAAACTCACTCCAAGGGTGAAAAGAAAGAAATGAGGTCCTCAGTGTTGCGACAAAGACTGATGCTCATCCAATTCCTATGGCAGATGAGTTAATTGACAGGTTAGGGGCAGCCAAATATCTGAGTAAGTTTGATCTCATATCAGGGTACTGGCAGATAGGTCTGACCCCTGGAGCAAAAGAAAAATCTGCATTCTCCACTCCAAATGAGCACTTCCAAATGCCAACCTGAGGGGTGGAGTTGGCAAAGGTGGGCACACCTCCTAGTCTTTCTGAGTTTTCCCGCCCAAAATGTGGGTGTAAACTGGGGCTGTCATCTGCAGCTAGCAGCAGAGGCTGTGGGTCGCATTACAAATGTGACAGGCCTTTGAATCTTCCCCTTCGAGCACCAGCCCATCCTGGGGGAGGAGGTGTGCCACCTCTGCCCAGGATGTACATTGTTTCTGGTCCCAGAGAGCAGAGGCTCGCCACCCAGGGGTCCAGAAACATGTCTGTGTATGGCAGGCTGCCTAAAGCCAGTCAGTGCCCACAGCAGAGTCAATAGGTTTTCAGGGGGCACCTCTGAGTACATGTTTTATTAAATCTCACACTGGCATCAGTGTGGATTTATTACAAGAAGCTGTTTAGTATCAAACACTCCTGGTTTCAGTGAAGCCATCATAGTGCTGGGGAACTTGAGTTGTCCAGTTTCCAGCCCATGTACTCCTTATGGCTACCCTGGCACTTACAATATTTAAGAATTGGCTTAAGGTTTGTAGGAGCATATCTACTTATGCAGATATACCCTCACCTGTGGTATAGTGCACCCTGCCTTAGGGCTGTAGGGCCCGCTAGAGGGGTGACTTACCTATAACTACAGGCAGTGCTGGCAGGCATTGTACCCAGGCAGGGTGCCATGTCGACTTTGTCATTTTTCACCTCACAAGGGCATGCAAGCTGCATGGGCAGTGCCATGGTCCTAGTGGGGGGAGGGTCCCAGGGAACCCTCCTTAGCTTCCAGGCACTAGGTACCCAGTTTACCCCTTACTAGGGACTTACAGGGGGCAGACGTACCAATTGTGGATATATTTAAGGGAAGAAGCACTGGCACAAGGGGCCTGGTTGGCAGGGACCCTGTGCACTACAATCGAAACTACATCAAATACCAGCCAAAAAGTGGGGGCTAACCATGTCAAAAAAAGTCACTTTCTCGCAGGATGACTTGCAATATTATCAGGAGGACATGCATGTCTCCTTGGAGGAGAATCTGGTTGACGACCTGGAGTATATCATCCAGATATCTGCGAACAAAGCACTGTCCAGGGCTCTGGGCCCCCTCACTCATCAATTTAAGGGTTTTGCCCATCAGCAAGGTTGGCTCCCCCTCTTGCCCTTTCAGAGGGTTCACCGGCCCCTCTTGATAAACCTGGTAAGGGGAAATCTAAGTCTAAAAGCTGGGCCCATATGGAGGCCTTCAAGAAACTGTCAGCGAGTCATGAATTACCATGGTTACAGTGCCCCTCAATCCCTTAATTCAGATAAATCAATCAAACCTTCTGGCCTGATGGATTCAGACTCTACGTCCGCTGAGCCCAGTGACAGTGAGCACGAGGATGAACCTGGACCCAGTGAAAGAAAGCGCTCTGGAAGCCATGCTTATTCCCGACAAAAGCCCCTAAGGTGTTGACTTTTAATCCAGGTGATATTTTCCACCCATCTGCCTGGACTCCTCCCCTGGAGGTTGCCGAATATGTTCAAGATCATATCAGGCAGGGCTTAGACAGAGATGTCTTCGCTAGATTACGCGCAGAGTGCCCTAGGCCTCACCTTGCTGGTCAGGTTACTGGGAATCCAGAGGTGGACCCCACATTATCTATGTTTATAAAAAAGTGGGCCAAGGACCCTAAGAAGGGCCTCAACAGGGCCTGGCGTAACTGCCAGGATAAACTGCTGGACATTTCTGGACTCCTTACGAAAATCCTAGAGCTGGCCTTTCAAGCCAAGGAATCCAATGTACCAATAGATCCGGATATGCTGGTTGGGTGGGCGCAGCACGCGGTCTGCCAACTGGGGAACACCAACATGGCTATATCCACAGAGCGACGGGGCTTCATTCTCATGCACATAGACCCAAAGTTAAATGAGTTAGCCACCTCTGAGGCAGGGCCAGTTGCTCAGGGTCTCCTCTTCGGTGGACCCTTTGTCAAGGATTTAGCAAAGTTTGCCTCAATGTTCAATTCCTTGGATAAGACTAAGCTTTCTTTGAAAACAGTCTTCTGCAATACCCTTTTTGGAAGGGCCGGACGATTTCAAGACCGATCGTCAGGCCGTGGTTACTATCAAGGTACCCAAAGAGACTTCTCCTACCGCGGACGCGGTAATTGGCAGGACCAGTCCTCAGGAAATACCTTCTATCCCACCCGATCGCGTGGGGGGCGACAGCGTTTCCACAAAGGTAATAACAGAGGACAGGAAGGTGCCTTCCAAGAACCCAGCTACACAGGTAAGAATTATTCCTCTTTCCGAGGTAATTTTGGGGGGCAGGACAAGATTGTTCTTACACAATTGGTAACTTCTGACTCAAGATTCTTGGGATCTCAAATCTGTTCAGGGGTATAAACTGGAGATTTACAGCACCCCCTCCCAGCCATACCCTCCTCAGGAGCTATATTTTTCCCTACAAGAGCAAGAGGTCGTCTTGGCAGAAATTCAAGTGCTCCTGCAAAAAAGCACTATTTACCCTTCTTCCTGTCATCCAGGGGGTTTCCTCAGCACCATTTTCTTGGTCGACAAGAGAGGCGGTGGTTCCCACTTAGTCTAAAGCCTAAAGGATTTCAATGCCTGGATAGTGTACAGGCATTTCAAAATGGAGGGAATTCAGCTTCTCCGAGACATTCTACAAGAGGGCGACTGGATGGTCTGTCTTGACCTGAAGGACAAGTACTTGACAATTCCCATTTTCTCCCCTCATCGATGATTACTCCAGCTCGCTTGGCTGGGTCGTTGCTTCGAATTAATGGCCGTTACCTTCGTCCTCTCCTCTGTGCTTTACCAAGCTAATGGTGCCCATGGTGGAGGCTCTTCGAGCCAAAGGGGTGAGATTGATTATCTACCTCGACAATCTGATCCTCTTGGCCCAGGATCCTCAGACAGTCTCTCTCCATCTGTCCTGGGCAATTCAACCCCTCCAGGACCTGGGGTTTGCCATAAATCAACCGAAGTCTTGCTTGATTCCCTCACAAAGCATATAATTTTGGGATTCCAGATAGATTCTGTGTTTTGTCCCAATTGATCCATCCTGTCCAGAAAATTAACAATATGAAGAGGGAGTTAAGGTCTGCGCTATGCAGCCCGACAATCTCATTGAGATCAATAGCACGGATTGTGGGTCTCAAGGCTTCTTCCATCCAAGCCATATTTCCCAGACCCCTTCATTACAGGGCTCTCCAGAGACTCAAAATACAACATCTGCAGAAGGGCTTGTCTTATTCGGACCGGGTTCGCCTCTCAGAGTAGGCCAAGACGGAGATGACATGGTGGCTCGAACACATGGATGCCTGGCAGTCTTTGACAGCTCTTCAGACATCATTCTGGAATCGGATGCCAGCAAATGGAGCTGGGGAGACAGATGTGGGTTCTTTCCACGGGGGTCAGTGGTCGGAGTCCAAGCTTCAGTCCATATAAACTGTCTGGAACTCATCGCGGGTTCCTTTGTGATAAAGAGGCTCTCCCCCTTGGGGACGGATTGTTGCATATTGCTGAGGATGGAAAACATCTCAGCAGTTCGCTAAGTCAACAAGCTGAGTGGTACGAGATCTTGCATGTTGGCAGGGATTGCCAAAGACTTTTGGCACTTCTGCCTTCAACATAGGCTATCGGTCATAGAGAAGTGTCTTCCCGGGGAGAAACATTCAGTGGCAGATTGGCATTCCCATTATCTCTGAGATTTCATCGATTGGAGACTTCACCCGAAGATCTTCTTCGGCCTCAAACGCAGATGGAGACCCTGTTCAGTAGATCTGTTTGCCTCCCGTCTCAATTGGCATATTCCTCTGTTTTTCAGTTGGTGTCCAAATCCAGAGCTGACCGTGATGGATGCTTTCCTACAGGACTGGTCTCTCCATCTAGGTTATGCATTTCCTCGTTCAGTATGAACCCCAGTCTCAGGTGCGTCAGAAAGCGGAGATCATACGGGTGACTTCACTCTTGAGAGCACAGACATGGTTCCCTTTGGCTCTGGAGTTGTCTTGCGACCTGCCTCTCTTGATTCTGTTTCACCGGAACCTGTTGCTGAACCCAGTGGGGAATCCCCATCCGTTGATTCTCTCGAAACAACTCAGGTTGGTAGCCTGGAAAGTTTCCAGGGTAGATGCCAGGTGACAGGCATTTCTCAGCAAGCTTCCTCCTATATTAATAAGGCATGGGCTTCATGCACCCACAAACGGTATGCTTCGGCATGGTGTTGATGGGTTCATTGGTGTGACAAACAGAATACCGATCCCTTTGGGATAGATGTCTGTCTAGTGATTAACTTCCTTTCTTCCTTGGCGCCTTTAGGCCTAGCTTATAGGATCATTAATAATTATAGGTCTGCCATTTCCACAAGGCATCTCCCAGTAGAAGGGAAACCTGTCGGGAGCATCTAGTAGTGTGCAAGCTCATGAGAGCTATAGGCCTGTGTAAGCCCCCTCAAGCCAGATATTCATTGCTATGGGATGTTAATGTTTTCCTGAATTTCTTAGACAGATGGCCAAAGAACAAGTATCTTTCACACAAACAGATGTCCATCCAACTTACTATGTTGCTGTGTTTGATATCTTGCCAGAGAGGGTCTGATTTCTGAGCTCTTAATCTCTCTGGCAGGGTTTTCCTCCTGTATGAGTTTTCCTTTTCCAGTTCCAGAAGGACTAAATCGAATACCAGGATCGTATTAAATCCGGCACTTCCCAATAACGCTAAATTGTGTGTTGAACAATGCCTTAGAGCTTACGAAGCTGCCACCAGTAAATTTCGGGTGGATCTGGGTGGGCAAGTGCTTATTGCCTTGCAAAAACCCTTCAACCCCAAGGCGGCTGCTAGTTTGGCAAGATTGATGCGCTGGCTTTTATTTGAGGCTGATATTGACATTTCCATTTTTGGTGCTCATTCAGCCTGAGGGGCTATGGCCACTAAGTCATTTGCATTAGGTTTACGCTTAGAAGATATTCTGAAGCCAGTGGATTGGTCCTCGGAGTCAACCTTTAAGTCTTTCCATTATAAGCATATGGTGGATATAGCGTCATTGGTGGTGTCACAGCTTTAAACAAGTATAATCGGAGCATCGGTCCTGACATAGAATAAAAATATTCTAGCTTACGTGATAAGAATTTTCAATTCTATTAAGGACATGGAAGAGAGGATTATCCCACCCTGATTTCTTGTGAACTATTCTTGTGTATTATTCAGACATGTAAGGTATAAGTACTTTTCTATATATTTCTTGAGTTTATACATCTGAGATTATATTTGGATTTTCCCACCCTGTATGTGATGTTTCTATGCTTCTATTATTTCATGGTATGGATTTTATGGCTTTACTTTTCTGATTTTACAGGAAACGATCAAAAAAGCACTTGAAGTGGAATGATTATTACGAGAGGTACATCGACAAGGCGTTCCCGGGCCTGTGTGAAGACTGCCTCGCTCCTCGTCAAGAGTGAAGAAGACTTCCTTTGAGTTGTTGCAGTTTCAATCTCTCCGGTTGAGAGGGTTAGAGTATTCCTCCTCGTGATTTGGATATCATTTGGCTCCAGGATGTTATTCTTACCCTTACAATTTCAGTTTTGTTTGCAAAGAAAGAGGATTACAAAATGGAGGTGCCTGTGACTACTAGTAGACTAGAGGTTCATGAGATGTGTAGTTTTTTCTTTATATTGTTGTTATTGGCTGCTGTTAATTCATGCAGTAAAGAGAGAGAAGCATAATCCTCGCCTCCGTGTCCTTAATAGAATTGAAAATTCTTATTGTGTAAGCTAGAAAAAAATGTATCCTCCTACTGTTAAAGATTCCGGCTTATTACGACTACTGTGGAAGATTTTGACAAACCACTGATGGTGGACCACTTGTCCGGTAAAGGTAATACACGCTCTATCAATATATTTTCAAAAGAATTTCATGGTTAGTGACCAAATGTATAATGAAGTGCTCCCTCTTACTCCATTGTGTAGAAAAAGACTGACAATATGCTCCCCTGAAAAACTCATCCAGGAAATTCTTTCCAGATCAGTGTGTTGATCTTTTACTGTGTAGCTGTAGCAATTTCACTGCCATGATAGCAGTATTGCAATTATATTGCCTATGAACAATTCTTTACCTACTGACCTGACAGTTAAAATACTAGAATGGGGGTCGGCAGAGCGGCTTTTACAATGGGGCAAAAGTTCCTTAAGTAGAATTTGTTTCCCTGAAGCCGACTTACCAACAGCCTAAAGATATATGAGATAGGGTATATACAGTACTATGGCTAGTGAATATGTAGATATATGTAATGACATGCTTTGCTGTTTCGCCTGAATGACAAACACAAACGTGTGCAATATATTTGAAAGCCTATATGAGGATTCATTTAGTGTAATTGTATATGTATAGGTTTGTTTTAAGGTAATTTTCCTGTGTCCACAATAAGTCATTGTGATATGTCCTGAAGAGGCCCCACCGAATGGGCTAAAACGCATCGACCAATATGCAGTGAGGAGATCCCTATTCCATAGACTTCTGGAACTTTCGGATCAATTCGATTTGAGCATTTGGGACTGAGAAGTGACAGAATGCCCCCTGCCTCCTTTTTTTGGCCAACCTTTTGGACTCAAGGAACTTCCTCAGGGTGGCCTTCGAACTTTGAAGCTGACACCCCAATTGTGAAATCTGTTACAGAGACTGATAATGAATTAGATATAATGCAAGGTGGAATGAAGGAAAAACACATTATGTGAAATAAGTAAGCCATTAATGTATATTGGGTTTGTTTGCATCCTCGTATTCATATTTGAATATGTGAAGCTGTGATTCCTGTAAATGATCCCTATAGTGAACCTCTTTTTCTCTTGTGATTTTGAAGCCCAGGTCTGTATAGGGTAATTAGCCCCCCTCCCTTTATTTAACCTTGGCCACTTTTGTTCACAGCAGGCATTAGACCAGAAAATTGCCTCTAGAGCAAAGCCTATAGTGTTTGGGAGGTTAGGGGATGAGCATAGCCCTCAGAACACTCACACAGTAGGCCATTACAAGTTCAAAACTGCCGCGATTTTCAAATTCGAGCCCCATGTGATTTGCTAATGGGGTAGTGGCGTAGCCAGTGTGTTGTGGACCGTAGTGCATGGAAGAAAATAGCACCCTGGCAGCTGTTTGAACTATGAAGCAGAGCAATAATCAGGGTTCCCCGGTGTCACTGCATCATTGGAAGCTATGCTCCTGTAATGGGGGCTGTAATATTGTGTAAATAAAGAATGACTGAACTCTTTTGGTTCCTGATGGACTCCGTAGACCTGTGACGTAGGTGTTGGAGGGTAATGAAATAAATGCAGGTTTAGAACGTAGAGTTCTTGCTTACACGCTGAAGAACAAAGACGTGTGTAACTACTCTCTGTGTGTGGCGTAGTCATTGGCGAGTGCCTGGGCTGCGTAGGATGCTGCAAATTGGCGAAGAGTAGGGGATAAGTAACAATGCTCTTCCAGAGAGTTTGCCGAGGTCCAGCAAACTGCTTGTGCGTGCCACGTGTGCCACAGTCGAAGTGTAGAATCAAAGCTGCCACCAGTGGAGTCTCAGCGCAATGCCAGCCTGTGCAAAGCTTTCAAGGATAAAAAAAGCATTGTTGAAAAATTGATACATCGGTGGCGAGAATCAAATGAAAAGGCTGCGAACAGAGGTACCGCACTAGTACGCAAATTAATGATATATGTCATACAGAGTGATAACGCTAAAAGCAGATGCAATCAAGTTATGAAAGATAGCGTATTGTGATTATCCAGTGTGAGTTGAGCTATAATCTGATGTGCTCTGAAGCAGAGATTAACCAGGTGTTTACAAAGTGACATTTAAGCGCAAAGTCAATTGAATATCATAACGTTATCTGCTTATCAAGTTATTCAAATGCGAAAAGCTTTGTCTACTTACCAAAACAACTCAAGAGATTCACCATACCACGGTCTGCTGTGAAGTGGCCCCAGAGGCCAGACCGGGTTTGTGCTTGCGGAGCTGTCCATAAACAAAGCGGCTCACCATCAAAGCTACTGTGTGGGGGCTCAGAACAACTCCACAGATCACCATCAAGATAACGAGCCCCAATGGAGAGCAAGGGCAGGGTTAAAGTTCCTACAACTGTCAAAGATTATCCTGAAGCCAGCACGTCGCAAGGACTTACAGATGGTCTGAATGGTGCAGGTCCAAGTGAACAGGAGGCTCTTAATGTCAGTACACATTACTGACATTAAAGGTCCACAACTAGTTATACTGCTGTTTCTTTCTTAAAACCGCATTCAGCATTTGATACTGCCAAAAAACACAATACTGGCAATAAATGGACTGCCTAGATAGAGAATTTTGAGGATTTCATAGCTGCAATAGATGAGACAGATGACCAAAAGATTATTAAGTATCTGAAGAACATGGCTGGTGAAGGAAGCCATTAAAAAGATACCACATGATGATGAAGTGATGTAAAATCAAATCAAAGCAGCCTTGAATGTCAAGTTCAATAAAGTGACAAATGTAGATTATGAATGATACATCTTCAGTCAAGAACACCAGAGAGTAGGTGAAACCATCAATACATTTGTTAAAAGACTGGATCTCCTCATACAGCACTGTAAATTCAGTGAATTTAATGATGAAGAAGCTACCCGACTTAGAGTTATAGATGGAACTCTGTCAGAGACCTTTCGATGACGAATGCTAAAGGAAACTCAGAGCTTAGAGCAAGTCCTCATGGCTGCCCGAGCTGAGGAGCGTTCTTATCAACAACATGACATGAAGGCCGGAGGTGCCCAGAGTGTGTCAGTCATGAACGTAAAATGTAGTCCAAAGCCTAAAGCAGAGGGATGCAAAGCGATGTCTCCACAGAAAAAGAAAATGTGTTTTAGATGTGGATTGCCATTTCCACATGATGGTAGATGTCTCGGCATTGGACAGATTTGCATTGGCTGTGGCATAGCGAACCATTTTGTGACAGGGTGCAAGGGAAATGGAAAAGTGAGTGTGTCATAGCGTGAAGACAAAATGGCTAACCGAGAGCTGCATCAACGACGTTCACTGCGCTCCCAAAAGGCCAATCATTTGAGGCAAATCGACACCAAATGAAGTCAATCATCATCTAAATCATCGTCAAAGAGTTCCTCAGTGTTGGTTTCCAGTGAAAGTGACAATGATAATTGCGCAATGTCGATCTTTACGTAAGAAAGGCATGCGCATGTAGGATTAGTCCAATGTGAGATACACCACAGACTAAAGAAAAATTGATAAGAAAAAGCACCAAAGTCTTATTAAGATTGACCGAAGATTACCCTGAAGATAAATGGGTGTTTGGTACCTTTAATTATTGATTGCGTTGCGTCAATAAACATCATGCCTGAGGAGAAATATTGTGAATTGTCTCCCTTACTACAACTTATGCGATTGATGGGGCTGAGGTTCCACCTATAATTTACTCTGGAACACTCTCTGGCGGATGGACCGTTGGTTCCTGCTTGGCAGTGTAGAGGGAAGTGATACCTTGTAACAATTATTTACACAAAAATCTACGGGCCCAATAACTCGTGTCTATTTATTTCTAAGCCAAAAATAGTTGGACATACAGACACCGCAAGACGAGATTGTAGAAGTACATCGGAACTAATAAAAAGCCAAACCTACGGGAAAAGTTGAGTCGATGTAGCATAAACAGAATGACAATTTCCAGAAACAGAAACAGAACACTAGCAATAAGTGCTCCCACGTCTAAGTCAGACTTCATCACATTACGAATTGATGTTCGTAAGTGAAAAGCATTAATCTATCCCTACACTATAACTACGGTGACTTCCCTACTTAGCATATTCTCCCCATGCAAGGTAGGAAAAAGGTGTCAGCGCGTGAAGACTTCCTAAGAAGTACACTCACGTTGCATGGGTCAAGTAGCATAATCTACGGAGCTCGTTCTAAGATGCTCCTCTTCTGCTAGTATCTCCCGCTCTTCTCCTAACTCAACCCTCAGGGCACTGTCCCTAATTCAAACTTTGAGATCACAAAACACGTCCCACTGGGCATCTTCTCATAGGTAAATTTCCACTCCACCTCTGCTCTCCCAGCTCCTGGCTCAATGACCTTGCTTCCCAAGCCTGCTCCAGCGAAAAAGAACACCTGATATCAGCTTCTCATACGCTTATTGTATCCACTGCTCTCCGAGCCTAACTCCTAAAACAAAAGCGTTATTCTAACTAACAATGATGAATTCACCATCTGCAATGGAAAATAGTGAGAAAGAACAACTCAACATGCACATGAAATACAACCCTACACGATTAACCCCCACTGGAGAGCTTTCCAGGGTAAAATACATTTTCAGGCCTACAGAAATCGGCCAACATAAGAAAATGGCCTATAAGCCTTCATATAAATGAATGCTTACTGAGCATTTCTAAATCAACACGTTACATGAGCACATCAAATACGTGAATAATTGTAAGTGGCACACACAATTCATTACGCGTTAGGCCTTCAGCTGAACACAAACTATTTTAAATGCAAAATTCTTCACAGTTATGTAAATGCAACTTTAACACAGCACTTTCATGTTATTATGGTACATTTCTATCACCATTATTTTAATACGACAAAGAATAAATGCAGGTGCAACCAACTCATGATTATAATGCACCACTGAGGGGCGGAGCTAGCTCGCAATGAAGATGGCCGCTTAGGCGAGTAGCTCCATGCGACCGTCTCACTATCCGACAGTAATCCGTCAGCTGAAACGAGCTGCAGGCTTTCCTGGCGCTGTTTGCGGGGCCGGAAGAGCTCAGGTACAGAAGGAGCTGACTTCGACGCCTGTGGCTGCCCAGGTGGGGATGATAGGAGCCTTGATCGGCGCAGGGTGGACCCAGGCCGAGATCCCCGGGCTCCCGTACAGTATTGAGGCGGACTGACGAAGCCCTGTGCCCGAAGCCCGGCTGGGCTGACTGATGCTGCGCTGGTAGTGGCGCACCTACGGCAGCGGCGCCCCAAGCAAGAAGTTGGCTGGCAGCCGCAGTGGCAGTGGGGTGCAGGACGGCAGGCCAGATATTTGAGCTGATTTGGATCGTGCGGAGAACGACTGCTGGCGGGGAAGCGGTGGTGACGCATCGCCTAGTGGCGGGGGTGAGCTCCAGCGCAGCGAAAGCGGCACGAGCACGAACGCCTGTGATGTGTTAGCTGCGCTTCAGTGACTGTGAGCAGGTTTGTCGGTGGAAGGCGGGACCCCCTTTAGCCTGCATTATTGGGCCGGTTGAAGTGGCGACGAGGCCCGCCATTTTGAGTGC
The DNA here is from genome assembly GCA_963921515.1 of Calotriton arnoldi. Lineage (NCBI taxonomy): Eukaryota > Metazoa > Chordata > Amphibia > Caudata > Salamandridae > Calotriton > Calotriton arnoldi. The sequence goes on along the minus strand of CAWUFW010000392.1, from coordinate 364,210 downwards.
GCAGGTGGGGATCCTGACTGTCAACATTGCCTCAATTGGATCACGCATGGCAGCCGACTGACGGACCCCGGAGGCCCCTGGTGGTGTGGCGCACGCTGTGGACCCTTTATGTGCCCCTGAATGGTGCTCGGCGCTGCGGTAAAGATTGGGAATCACCACGCTGCCCCGGGGGGGGGGGCAGAGCGAGATCCTGTGGCGCTTGGGACGCGCTCTGGAAGTTACTGAGCACCCTCCCCCTGTGGGATATTATACACGGTGCCACGGTGCCTGCTGACGGGATTTTAGCGGAAGGCTTGGTACTTGGCAAAACAACGGCCAAGCTTTGAGAGACCTGGCGCGCGGTGACTTTGCTGCACGCTGGACAATTGGACCGAAGAGGCGGCGCTGATACCCCAGCGCACCGATTGCCCACGCTGGTGGGGTCGTGTTGGCTCCTAGACCGCGACAGGAGGCTCGGTCTCCCGCACTGCTGCCCCAGGGCCTGCCTTGATCGATATCTTGCTCGCTGGGAATCATAGTGGCCACATTTTACACAGCCCTGGCAGTAGGCCTACGTTGCTATGCCTAACTGCATCTACTGGGACAGGTGGAGAAAGTGGAGTTGGCGAAGCACACTTCAGTCTCGCTTTGGTTTCTATCTGGAAAAGCGGTATCCCCTCTGCAACAATGGGCAAAGTGGATAGATCACAACCGAAGCTGACGTTGGAACAGCGAAAATCTAAGGGGCGCGATGCTGCTACTAATGAGGACGTAACCACACAAGACCCGCCCCAGGACGAAGCAGATGGTGATATTCGCACTATGCTCGCTGCGATGGAAAGGGGTTTACAGAGTAGCCTTTCGGTCCTGGGCTCCAAGATAGACTCTCTTTCCTATCACATGGATAGAATGTCCGAAAGGCTGGACAAACATGTGGAACGGTTGGATATGTCAGAGCGCCGGGTCACAGAAGTCGAAGAGGCCCAGACAACGCTGGATACTGAGCACAAGCAACTGGGAAGAGTGATACAAGTCCTTCAAGACAAGACCAAGGACCTGGAAGCGCGGTCTCGGCGCAGTAATCTCAGAATTACGGGACTGCCTGAATCAACCCAGACCGGCAACATGGAACAGTTTGTTGAAAAACTGCTAGTTACGCTTCTAGGTGACGGCATCTTCTCGCCCATGTTCATAGTCGAGCGGGCGCACCGGACCTTGGGCCCCCGCCCGGCCCCTGGCAGCACCCCGAGGCCGGTCATAGCGAAACTACTTAATTATCGTGACAGAGATGCAGCGCTGAGTGCCGCCAGAGCCAAGCAACCGCTGCAATACGAGGGCTCTACCATCTCCTTGTTTCCGGACCACGATGAAAGTACAAGATGCGTGCCGGCAGTTTGCTCCCTTGAAGAAACAGCTCCGGGAGCAAAATCTAGACTATGCTATGTTATACCCGGCTCGGCTCCGTGTCAACCGACAGGGACAGTCACGCATTTTCGTGGACCCTAAAGCCTTACAGAAGGCCCTGAAAGATTGGGCTAAGGAAAAGAGGTACAGCCCGGAGAGAGATTCCTGTGAGGGGGCTACTGGTGGTCTTCTTGATGAACAGGACTGAACTTTGACACTCCACTAACTCAGATAAGCATGTTGCTCATGGGGATATTGCTGAAAGTTCACTTAGTAATGTTTAAGGGGATTGTAATTTGTGGCGATTTCAACGTTCCTAGTAGCACTATAGCCACAGTTTAGTGCCTATAATGGGGCTTATGCCTAGAGTGGAGTTAGTTATTGTTGCTTACATTGTTTGATGACCACAGTTAAAGTTCGATATGTGGGCGCTGGAGGGGTCGGAGATTCCTATATGCATATGTGGATATATATGTATGCGTATGTATGTGTATGTATTTCTCTTCTTCAGATGTTTCATTGTAAATTGACGGAGCGAGGAGCTGAGACCTGATTGGGGTTATATTCCCCCAAGTCTCCTATTTTCTTGGTTTTAATAAGCGTGCTACCTCTGCCCGCATGTGTTACCCACACTAGGGGAACAGTGTTTGGGGAGTTGGGAAGGGGGGTTTTCTTTGTGGATTTTTCAATGCATTTTTTCAGTTTACTACCTTCCATGAGGGTATGGGGGTTCTTTGTCATTTTGCCTTCCGGGCATGGTTGGGGTTCGCCTGGCGTGGGAGGGGGGCGGGCTGGGATGGGTTGGGCATGGTCTGTTGTGGGTGGAGGGAGGGGTGGTACTGAGACTCACGATGCTTGTTTCTGTAGCCTTTGGACAATATGTATCTGAATTTTGCACGCATACTAGACAGTCGACACATACGCTAAAATACTGGACTATTGGCCACTCCCATGGCAGGTGAGGGATATTGCAGTAGAGCCGCTGGCCCTGACACTGTTAGTGCACTAACTTGGAACGTACGTGGCCTCAATGACCACAGAAAGGTGCGTAAGGTTCTGAGATACCTGGATAGGCATGATGTAGACATCGCACTTCTGCAGGAAACACACCTCCCACTTAATAGCCCTATTCTGCGTACTAGAGGACTTCTGGGCAACATTCACGCGTCAGGCTTTACCACACACGCAAGAGGCGTTTTGACGTGGGTGAACCCTAAAAAACCGCCTAAATTGGAGCCTTTGCTGTCCGACACGGAGGGCAGGTTTACGATTACTAGATGTAGAGGGAGGGGTCTGGAGCTCCTACTGGTCAATGTCTATGGCCCAAATTATGATGCCCCGGATTTTTATAGGCACCTCACTGACATGGTGGGATCACACGTGGGTGGACGAACTTTATGGGGAGGCGATTTTAACTTTGTCCGGGACCCCATGTTGGACAGGTCTGCGGGACCAGAGAGACGCATATCGGCGTCGGCAGTGGCTGTGGAAAGCGCATTGCTGCGCTTTGATCTGATTGATGTTTGGCGACAACGACACCCGACTCAAGGGGGATACACACACTATTCTGCATATTATGATATACATACTAGAATTGATTATTGGTTTGTAACTCGACAACTTTCCACAAATATAAGTGCTTGTAAGATCCTCCCCCGCACGTTCTCTGATCATTCCCCACTGTTATTGGTGTTAGACGCCCCGAAAGCACGCATACCCCCCTTTACCTGGAGGTTTCCGCCCTACTCCTTACTGGATACCGTATTTAAGGAAGAAATGGCTGACGCTATTGAAGTATTTTTTTAAAAGAATGTGGGCTCCGTTGACTCCTTTCAGACGGTCTGGGACGCATTCAAAGTGTATATACGAGGCATAGCCATCTCTAAGCACGCGGGTGTCCTTAAGTCGATCGGGACCCGACTCGCATCTCTAGAATATAAATTGGCAGCTTTGGAGCAGGCTATGTTAGCGCGGCCCTCCGATGAGATCACACAAGAAATTAAACAAACGCTGGAAGAGTATTATACTGAGGCAGACGCGGAGATTAAACACTTGGGCAAATACGCTACTGCTTGGGTCTATGGGGAGGCGGAGCGCCCCGGGACGATACTTGCGCACTTACTTAGACAAGGCAGAGAGAAATCTGTTGTCCCGGAACTCACGACTGTAGACGGTGACACTTTGATTAATGAGACGGAAGTAGTGGAGCAATTCCGGCGATATTATTCAGAGTTGTATGCCACTCGGGGTGGTTGTACGGAGGAGCACATACTGGACTATCTGGCCCATATTACGTTACCATGGCTAACTGACACCCACCGCGAATTCTTGATGCGACCCATTGAGCGGGAAGAAATATTACTTGCACTATCTAATATGGGAGCAGGGCGTGCACCGGGCGGGGATGGCCTTACGGTCGCCTTTTATAAGGCTTTCCTTGAGCTGCTGTTGCCGCAGTTGCTCATGCTATATGAGGACATGTGTGTTACTGGTACGATGCCACCCTCTATGAGGGAAGCAATCATAGTTGCAATCCTAAAACCGGGTAAACCCTCAGATAACTGTGCATCGTATCGCCCCCTTTCTTTGTTGAATGTTGATACAAAATTTTTCGCATATTGTATGTTTAATAAATTGTCTTATGTGATATTTCTGTGAGTGTGGCATGCATGAATGGTGAGACTGATTAATATGTTTGTTTTTGTTTATGCGTTCTAGTATTTATTTGTGGGGGTAGAGAGAATAATTGTTTGTTAGCTTATCATTTATTATGTCTGACAAAATATATATATTTTTCTTTGTATATTAAAAAATTGATTTGTTTAGTCTATTCTATGTATATGTTTATGTGTTTGTTTTTTGCTATTGGACATACCTATCGAAATACAAATTTAAAAAGTTCTTTAATATATATGAAAATAATAATAAAATATTGTTTTGAACACTTTAATTTATGTGTTTCTCTATTGCACTGTATATATAGTCTTTGTTTCCCCTGTTCTTTCCATTAGTGTAAGTTTGCATCATTTGAGACGTCAGTACGCTCTTGGTATATCGTTTGGTAGGCGACAACCTCTTCCCTTGCCCTTGGGGGTAGATTTCTCCTTACCACACCTCCTATGGAACCTGATTACCCACTGCAATGGTCCACAGAAGCGGTGAGGTATTTGGGAGTTAAGATACATACAGATTCAGAAGTAGTGTTTAGGGAAAATTACGGCGTGGCAATTAACAAACAAGAGGACGACATTGCTAGGTGGGTGCGGCTCCCATTGTCCCTGTTGGGCAGAGTGTCACTTATGAAAATGGTTATATTACCACGATTCCTCTTCCTCTTCACAAATATCCCCATAGTGTTGCCGCAGGTCTTTTTTCGCAGGCTCAGGTCCCTCCTGATCCATCTTGCATGGGCAGGGAAGCAGGCACGCGTCAGCTGGCGGATACTTACTCTCCCGTACTCCATGGGGGGGTTGGGCACGCCTGATCTGGACTTATATTATAGGGCAGCGCAGAGCGCACAGACATATCAATGGATCCATGGTCCAGTTGACATACCACATATACGTATCGAAGCAGTGGTGGCTGCCCCAAAACCCCTACCAGCTTTGTTGTTCTCGCCACCGGATAGGCGCACGGGGATCCTTGACTCCTTGAACACGGTGATACACGCTTGGTACTCCTTATTACAACTGCAGGCTGGCGCGATTCTGTATTCTCCAGTTGCCAGGCTCGACTGGTGTGAATGGCTCCCGCCATGTACGGATAAAGGAGTGGTGAGGGCACTTAGGACACTCGGAGTACAACATATAGGTGACCTATTTGCGGATGGGGTGGCCAAGAGCTGGGGAGCTATGGTGGAGCATGATGCACCGCCCACCCCTCTTGCACAATTCCAGTTCCATAGGGTCAGACATGCACTCGCCGAGCTACTTGGGGATGATATGGCTGAACCCCCTGAAATGACATCTTTGACCACCCTCATCAAATCACAGACGCCCATGAAAATGATAACCAAAATTTACCACAACTCGATGTCACATAGAAAACACAGTTACACTAAAGCGAGATTGGCTTGGCAACGAGACCTACAGAGTGACATTACAGACGAAATATGGGCATATTGCTGTATGAACACTAAACGCATTTCCCTCAACGGGAGACATAGATTTTTTTATTTTTTTTATTTTTTTTTATTAATCCATGATAGTTACAATACATTACAATACATTAACACAATTGTTTAAAATGCGCACAAGCAATAGAAAGCCTTAAAACATTTTCACAAAGTTACAAATAAATTACAGGACTAAATACATGACGTTCATTAAAGTGCAGGTGCGGGAGACATAGATTAATACATTTTAAGTTTCTGAATAGGGTTTATTACACCCCGGAGCGTCTGCACAGATATGGTTTGAGAGAGGAGTCCACCTGTGATAGGTGCAATGCCCCAATTGCTGATTTTTTTCATTTAGCCTGGGCGTGCCCTGGGATAGCTAATTTTTGGGCACGGGTCTTTGTGGAATTGAACCAAGTCGCGGAATTGTCACTAACCCCGGACCCGCTGCTGGCACTACTTGGGTACTCCAAGACTCTTCCTAAAGTGTCACGGAGGTTGATAGATATGGGCCTGTTATTAGCTAAGAGATGTGTGGCCATATGCTGGTTGCGAGGGCCCCTCCCTACAATAGCGCAATGGTCACGAGACATGTTATACTGCAGTACCCAGACTGAATATTATAGTGAGTTACTACCGCCACGAAATCGACCAAAAAATTTCTGGGAGTTGTACAAAGCATTTGTTGAGACCAGAGGTACAGTTGGGGTGGGAGGCGGGACGGAGGTGCCGGAGTCTGTTTTTGGGGAGTTACAGACTACAGAGTAGTAATGCAGGAGCGCTCTTCGCATCCTAGGTTGTATATACATCATGCTGCATTGATGACAGTGTTCTGAATCCAGTGAGCGACGAGATATTGACACAAATATTGTAAATGTCATGTGAACAGTATAACATTTTATTGATGTATGTAATGGACAGTGTCTAGACAGGCGTTGCATTTATGTATAGGCAGCAGTATTGTATGAGTCTCGTGCTATGTTATGAAAATTTTAATAAAGACATTAAAAAAAAAAAAAGATTATAATGCACCACTACAAGTTTAAAGAGCACATTTGCGCTCTATCAGTTCCCCCCTCTGATGACAAGTCTCATCACCATCAAAACACCATCCCTGGAGAAAGAACCGACCTAAACAGAAGTTGTAGCCATTCTATCCTGTCGGAACTTCTCTAGATTCTTGAGGTTCTCATAGTGACTGTCCTGCAGTCTCTCCATTCTCCTTTCTCGCTTCCTAAGAGATCTCTCAGCCTGTCCTGCCTTATGCCATTTATAGGCCCTTATCATTCCAAGCAAAAGAATTACACAGACTACCAATATGATGATAGGCTTCAGAATGTAACCAAGAATACCCTTACCAAGGTTTGCAAACCAACTCCCAACCTTTCCAAGTCCTTTCCCAACTTTCGTCCAAACTCCTTCTTCTGCCATCTCATGTACCTCGAAATGAACTGCAGTAATGTTACTTATGTACTTCTTCAGACCCCTACTGTTGTCAGGAATGAAAGTACAACACTCCTGAACCTTCAGCATTTTACAGACTCCGCCCTCCTTTGCCAACAACACATCTAACGCAAGACGGTTCTGCATCACCATCGCTCTTATCGACACCATTTCTCCATCTACAAGTAACAAAGACTGTATTTGCTGATAACTTATCCAAGATAGTTGCCAACCTTCTAATCTTCACATCATTCAGAATCACTCCTAAGCTTGGTATCATTGCTCCAAAAACATCTCCAACAATCTCTCCTGCACTAGCACCTCTTTTCTCTCTATGATGGTCTCCATCTTCCAAGTGCGCCAAATCCTCAACGTTATAGATCTTAGGGAACACAACAGCTATATAACATGTACCATACCAATTCAATGGCAATCGCACATATGCATTCTTCCCACATACGAAATACAATGTCTGTCCTCTACCTGATCTACAAATTTCTTCTCTACATCTGTTAATAAACACTTCAAGTTATGGTGATGAGCATAAGCTGTATCTAAGGTAACTGTAGATATGAAATACTTTCCCAATCTGTCATCTTGTTTGTAATAATCACACTTATTGAGGTGCTTAAAAGCTGGAACCTCGGACAGCACCGAGTCATAATTGGAGAAGTAATATTCATAATGACCCTTTCCGTAAAACATACTAAGCGATAAACTACATGTGATTCCATATGTCAGTGGAAGGTGATGATATTGAATTCCCTCCTCAACTGATGCTGGCAACTGCATACACGCGTAACAATCCCTCACTTCCATCGTATTCACATACTCGTACAACAACTTTGCATAAGCATTCATCTTATAATCACCCTTTGACAAATCTACGGTAACATGTGACTAGTTTTCTCTATCATAGCTTTCTCAGCTCCAAATGTACCCTCTTTTGTAGTAGAAGTGGCAGGTATGGGTGTTCCCTTTATCCCTCCCCGTGAACTTCTGCATTATGTGGAACTTCTACAGACACTATAATCACTATAGCTATCACCGCTATCACTCCTACTATGAGTGTACCTATCATACACTTTGATCTACGGTTCGGATTACCAGACTCCATCTTTAACTGAATTCGGGTTTAACACCGCAAGAGGATTTCTCAAAAGTCTTTCTCTCTCCTCTGACTGTTGCACAACAAAGTTCGTACACAGTTCCTTCGGGGTTCCGTAAACTAATTTCAAAGTCCATTGCACAATCATCTACACATTTCAAAAAGACTTCCTTAGCCCTCTTTCTTCTTCTTCGGAAAGTCCCTAAATTTATTCTTCTTCCACTCGGACTTAGGTTATCTTCTTCAGGCAACCATTTGTTTATTTACAGTTCACAGTTCATTTAACAGTCTCTCACAAGCTCAGAACCAATTTCAGCAATAACACGATGCAAGATCTCAAGACGAACTGCTGCAATCTCCTGAGCTGTAGGCTGATATCCAAAGGTTGGAAAAGTCAGATCTCTCAGAACCAAACTCCTCACGCCACTCAGTATTGGAGGATTTGGTACAGTCACTGTTAACACTCCTTCTATTTCCAACCCTGGGACTATTAGTTCAATCTCAATCTTCAGTTCGGGAACTCTGCTGACAACTCTCGAAGACCTCAGTCTCCCCGTTCCCACTGCTCCCGGCATCTGCAACCATGTAAGTCCACTCAGGAGCAGCGTATCTCCGGCAAGCCACTCTTGCTCTTCGCGACCTCCTCAAGCCCTCTTGGCCTAGTTCCGGGTCACTTAGCTCTGATTCAGATGTTTCAGGCACAGAGGCAAGATCCCTTTCAGATGCAAGTCTCAGGTTCTGTCTCTTTTGTCTCCCAGGCCACGATTCATCCAGCAGACCTGCTCTCCTCCTCTGCACCTGACCCTCCTGCACACTAGTTCTCTCTGCTGAGTCGGACTCTGCTTCACTCACAACATTACCATCTCCCTCAGAGTCACTGTCTGGGCCTTGTGTAGCGTGACCCCCCTCAGCTTGCTCTGATGTGTTGCCAGCCTCATCAGCGACCCTCACAGCTTGGCTTGTCCTCTCCAGTGGCCTCGCAGCCATGGCTGGACTATCTGCAGGGAGAGGAGCTGTTTCATCAGAGGGTGCTGAAACTCTGCGGGTGTGGGAGGCGTGAATCCAGTTCAGCAAGCCTCCGCACTTCACAGCTGTGTTCGTTACCAAGATCACTTGATATGGGCCTTTCCATCGAGCATCAAGACAGCTCTTCCTCACATGCTTCTTCACGAGTATCCAATCCCCTGGACACAGGTCGTGGCAGAGATCCTTTGATGTCGGGGCAGTCGCAGCTTCGACCTGGTAAGACACAGAACGGACCACGTCAGCCAGTCCTTTGCAATAATCAAGGAGCAAATCATCTGTGATGTTTATCAATGCTGTAGATGGCACTGCTGTCAATCGCATCGCCCTCCCCATAAGGATCTCATGGGGCGAAAGTCCTGTCCTCCTATCAGGAATGCTACGCACACTCATCAGCACCAAGGGCAACACATCAGGCCATTTCAAAGACGTGGATGAACAGTCTTTGACCATTTGCATCTTGAGAGTCCCATTAATCTGCTCCACGAGACCTGACGCCTCAGGTCTGTAACTACAGTGTAGTCTCTGATCAACCTGTAATGCAGTGCAAAGCAGCTTCCTGATCTCACTGTGGAAGTGAGTTCCTCTATCCGATTCCAATGAGGTCGGAAATCCGAAGCGTGGTATCAACTCTCTAAGCAACAACTTTGCTACTGTGAGACTATCACACCTTCTGGTCGGATATGCTTCCACCCAACGTGAGAAAACACACAATCACCAGAATGTACCTCAAGCCATTGCACCTAGGCATCTCTATGAAATCGAGTTGGATCCTGTTGAAGGGACCTCCAGATCTCCCAATTTGACTCAGTGCAACCACAGTTTTCTTTCTAGCATTCATCTGCTGACACGTGACACATCTATGACACACTGCTTCAGCAAATGCACGAAACCGTGGGTTAAACCACGTCTGTCTGAACACTCGCACCATGACATCCCTGCCAACATGTACTGCTCCATGAATCTGCCTCGCCATAGGACTCAATAAATCATCTGGTAACACTGCTCGACCATCGGCTGAAACCCAAATGCCATCATCTCTCTTTTCACAACCTGCTTTAATCCAACTAGCTTCCTCCTACTCTGACACTTCTTCCTGCAGATGCTGGATCTCATCCCAAGTGTCTGCTATGGCTAACATCATGCTGAGCTCGGTTCTTTCTGTGCTTTCTCCCGTGTAATCCCCTGTGAAAATGCATCTCTGTTCAGCACAGAACCGGGAAACTTCATCTGCATATTTATTGCCAAGAGTCACAAAGTCGTCCCCCTTCCCATGGGTAGCGCACTTAACCACAGCAATTTCTTTTGGACGCTGCAAGGTGTCTAATAACCTTCGAACATGCTCCCCATTTCTGATTGGTGACCCTGATGACGTTACAAATCCTCTCTGCGACCATAGCTCTCCGAAATCATGAACTACACGAACCCATACTGGCTGTCGGTATAGATGGTGTTTCGGATCTGATCTGCGGCCAGGCAGGCGCGCGTCAAGGTAATGATTTCAGCAACCTGTGCGGAGTGCACTTCCTCTGCACAAGCGGCTTCCACCACTCCTGTGATGGTGCAAACAGCAAACGCTGCTCTCAAACAAACTGCATTGTCTATTACGCATGAACCATCAACAAAGAAGATTTCGTCAGACAAGGGCAGAGGTTCATCAACAATGTCAGGTCTTGGTTTGGTGCAAAGTTCAGTCACATCGAGACAGTCATGGTCTTCAGAATCTTGAACCTCATCAAAATTTGGCATTGGCATCAAGGTAGCAGTATTTAGAACGGAGCATCTTTTCAGAGTCACATTCTCCGAGGCAAGTATGACTTGCTCGTAGCGTGTAAGTCTGTTGTTTGTAAGATGCTGCATCTTGGTCCTTGTCATTAACAGCTCAACTGAGTGCGGCACATAAACAGTTAAAGGGTGACCCATGACAATACTTTCACACCTTTCAATGCTGACACCTGTTGTAGCCACGGATTTGAGACATCCAGGCAACGCTGAAGCTACCGGGTCTAAGGTAGCTGAGAAGTATGCAACTGGTCTACGGACACCTCCATGTGTTTGTGTGAGTACTGACAATGCACAACCTTCCCTTTCGCAGCAGAACAATGAAAAAGCTTTGTTGTAATCAGACATTCCTAGAGCCGGAGCGCAACACAGGCTGTCTCTCAGCTCCAGAAAGGCAAGCAAACAGTCGTTATCGCATGGTACTGGATCAATCTCATCCTTGTGCGTCAACCTCTGCAAAGGCTTTGCTTTCAAGGAGAAGTTGGGAATCCATTGACGACAATAGCCAACCATTCCCAAAAACATCCTGACTTCCTTTTGTGTAGTAGGCGCAATCATATTCATGATTGCCTCAACTTGATCTGGTGATACCTTCCTCTTGCCTTTTTCAATGCGATGACCCAAATACTGTACTTCAGACAGACAGTACTGAAGTTTGCTCGGAGACACTTTATGTCCATTCTCTGCTAGATCATTCAACAGTGCAACAGTATCAATCCTACATGCATCTCTCGTCTCTGACGCGATTAGAAGGTTGTCAATGTACTGCACAAGAACTGAGTTCTGCGGCAGCACTAGGCTCTCAAGGTTCTTTTTCAAGATCTGGTTAAAGATCGATGGACTCTCAGTATACCCTTGTGGGATACGACACCATGTTAACACACGATTTTCCAGACGGAAAGCGAATAAAAATTGGCTTTCCTCATGCAAGGGTATCGAAAAGATCGCTTGGCAAAAATCGATCACTGTAACCACTCAGCCTTACAAGGAATCTGAAACAAAATCACAGATGGATTCGGTACCACAGGACAACATGGAACCACAATTCCCTTTCGCAGGTCCTGCACGATTCTGTACTTCCCACTAGGCTTCTGCAATCCCATAATGGGTGAGTTACATGGGCTCCCCATTATCTCCTTCAAAATGCCCTGTTCGATCATGGACTTGATCACTGGTCTAATTCCCGCCACCGTTTCCGGTGTCAAGTTGTACTGGGGCATTCTCGGGAACTCTGCATTCGGCCTGATCTGTATCTTGACTGGCTCAACCCCTCGATTCAGACCTATCTCTTCTCCTGTAAAATCCCAAACCACAGGATCGACTGAATCTCTCAAGTCGTATGGTAACTCCTCTGTAGTCAGCAAAGGATATGCATTCGTACAGAGGCTCTGATTTGCCAGTTTGAAGGCAATGCCATCATCGTCTGTCTGTAACTCAACTCCCTTGGGCATGTACTAGATGGTACAATTCAGTTTGCACAAAAGATCACGACCCAACAGGCAGACTGGACTAGAATCGCACACCACAAACTGATGACGATCTTTGAATGTTCCTATCTTCACAGGTATTGTGTCTGTCAAAGGTTTAGTCATTTTCTTATTAGCAACTCCTACAACTTGGATCGACTGTCCCGAGAGGGGTAGGTTTGGAACTACTGCTGATCTCACAGTAGAACGGGTAGCACCAGTGTCAATCAAGAATGTAATGGGATGATCGTCAACATCTGCCTCTACGTACGGTCCTCTCTGGTCTACCTCTAAGACTGCTCCAAGGGTACAGTCTTCCTCGCCCCTCAGGCACCGTCATTGTAACGGGTCTGGATCAAACTCGTCCTGAGTCTCAATGTAGGGCATCTGCTGGTACACTCGATTCCCTTGTGGAACTCTCGGTGGGTGGGGAACTTGCACTTGTGGATTCAAACTCCCCCCTTGCACTAATCTGGGTCTTGCTAAATTATTTGCAACCTCAGGCACCTGTACTACCTCTTCTTCTTGAACCTGATTAGCTGGATTCGATCTACACTCGCGCTTTCAATGCCCGATCTTGTGACAATAATGACATGCTGTCATTTTCTTTAACCTCTGTCTTAGGATCTATGGACTTCCCTCTCCCTTGACCTGCATTCTGGGTTCCTCCATTATTGTTCCCCTGTCTCTATCCAAATGTTCCTCCACTCAGTTGTACTTGATCCACGTTCTTCATCTGGACTAGCATGAGCTTGTCCTTAAATTTTCTGTGTTTCGAGTCTACTTCATCACTACAATACCTGGCATATCGCAGAATCTCGTCCACAGACTTGTTCTGCCAGCAGATCAGATGCTGCTGAATCATAAAGCTAATTTCTGGTCTCAGTCCTAACACAAATTTGGAAACGAACTGTCCCATGTCCTTTGTCTCTAGAGTTTCCAACCCACTATACTGCTTAAAGGCTTGCAAGAGCCTTTTGTAATACTCATGTACTGATTCTTTGGGCTCTTGGGTCGTCCTATCAATCTTGACCCAATTGATATCTTGTGGAGAAATTTTGGACTGCAACCATGTGATTACCTGATCATACTTTTTCATCACCAGGGTTGAAGGACCAAGAGTTACGGGGTCCCTGTCTGGTTCTGAAGATGGCCATTCGACTGCTATTTTACATGCCGACCACAAATCACCAGGCACAACGATGTCAAACAATGTATTCAAATCAACCCATAACACCTTTGAAATTTTTACAAAACGATCGACCTGTTTATACCATTCAACAGGGTTTTTCCTCAGCTGAGGAAAATTATTTGTAAACGCTGGCAAATCACCCCTACTCCAAGGCACATGTACATATCCTCCATTTGGTACCTCTCGCAGTGGGTAAGCCTCTACTGTTGCTGTTCCCCCTCCTGGAGGTGGTGTATCTCCTATCCCTTTCTTATCACTCTTCTTCTTGGACCACCTCTCTTCCTACTTGTCAAGCATACTCCATGCACAAATTCCTACAATCAGATCTCGAATATTGGTCTTCAGCCCTATAAGCCATTTCTCTTCCAGTTTCTGTTCACTGTACTGTAACCTGTGGCTTCCCTGCAACATTTTGGTTTTGGACAGGTCTACTTCATACCTTCCTGCTAACTCTGTCAACTTCTCGTGTGCTTTCCTTGCTTTCCGAGTAACATCCTTCGCCACAAACAACAATTCATCTTGCTCATAAAGCTCCATCCTCTCTAAGGGTAAGTTTCCGCTTATTATTTCATCCACTTCTACCTTTAGTCTCACTACATCCAGCACTTTTGCTCTTATTGCAGTCTTCATCGTTACCTGACTTTGACTTACCACTCGACTCTTCACCTTCGCTGTTCTAATCCCTATGAGTGTTTCCTTCTGCTATGCTCTGTGGAGCGCCCTGATTTCCAGGCATTCCCTGATTCCCAGACATTCCCTGATCAGCTCCTCCTCCTGCCACACTTCCGTTAGGCCTCCTTACGGGAGGTTCCCACATCCTTAAATCGGAACGTGAGTCCGCCAGTGACACTGACCTTACTGCACTTGGCCCACTCCGACCCCTAGAAGAGTCTGCAGTAGCTGGCAATGGAGTGCTAGCCTCTACTGGTATCAAGAATGGACCGTGTTCACTCACAGTACCCTTCCCTCCAGAGCTGACCCCTTCTCCTACTCCAGACTGTGACTGGCTACTGTTCTCCCTCTGGTTCGTATCATATACTGACACTATGGGTCCAATAGTGGCCGGTACCGTAAGGGCGTCATTTGGCGTTGCAGCGCGCGCAATGTAATTTGTTTTATTTATTTATTTCTGTACTTACCTTCGTTCGGCCTTATGCCGGAGTTTACTGCCCCCCACCCTTCCCCTCCCCACCGCCCCGCAGCACTCCCTCCAGGAGCCGCGACTGTCCTGATGACAATCCACCAATCCCAGCGCGGCTTTACACCAACCGACCTATCGCAGCGCGGCACACTTCGACATCACTCTTCCTCCTCACAATGGTTCACCCTCCTTCACAATCGTTCTCTGCACATTCACGCACTTCACTCATAGAATCAAGTAACTGTCTGTCCACCAAATGACCGGACAGTCACATAACCGACTGTCTGTCCACGAAACGACGGGACAGTCTCACAAGTAATTGTCTGCCTCACCTCTGGCAACTGCCTGTCCACCAAAAGACCGGGCAGTTACACTTCGACTGTCTGTCCACCAATGACCGGACAGTCTTATAAACAAATCGATAGGATCCACTCTCTCAGTTAATTTCACACAGTGACTCACGACCTGCGTTGGCCACTCGAGTTGCTGTGGTCTGCCTCTGTGCACTAGCTTTCCACACAACTCTATCAATCTCTCTCACACACGTTTCCCTATCACTGGTGGGTTTGTCGATAGCGCCTACGCCTCCCACAATCACTGGTCAGACAATTACAACACTGGGTGTCTTCTACACCTCAAACCTCTATCCCGGGATCTTAGGCTACTCCCTGAGCCTGACATCAAAATCTTCAAATCATATCACATGGACTGCATACGCTCAGCCCAAAACCACATTCACTTGACTCTCAAACCAACTCCGCAAGACATCACACAACAAGTTTACCGCAACCTAACACAACATCCCTATTCATACTCACAACACCGTGAACCGTTGTTCCCGCAGCACCATCATTCTACGTCGGTTTCCAACATCCTCCGCTGTTCTCGACTTTCTGGGCTCTCATTCTCTGGGACCTTTGGGGCTCTACTAATAGTTTTTCCTTATGTTCTAGATTATTCTCTCCCTCACACCAATAGGAAACCATCCGATATTGCTACCAACTGATGGGGCTGAGGTTCCACCTATAATTTACTCTGGAACACTCTCTGGCGGATGGACCGTTGGTTCCTGCTTGGCAGTGTAGAGGGAAGAGATACCTTGTAACAATTACTTACACAAAAATATATGGGCCCAATAACTCATGACTCCGAAGAATCACAGACTCCGAATTCCAATTGCTAGACTTGGCACCTTTTGGCATGTTTCCCCGGAGTTTTGCTTTCTGACCTCCCGGTTTTGACTCTGTTTTTGCTGGCTAAGGGGCTGATTACGATGGCTGGCGGATTGCCATTGCTGGCCCGGCGGTGGTGATCCGCCCGCCATCGTAACCAGAATTACCCCCGCCATATTATTATGGCGGGGGGTACCGCGGCGGACGCAAAGTGCGGCCGGTCCCAGCACCGCTAGGGTGGCGGGCGGACGAAAGTCTGCCCGCCATCCTAATGAGGCCCTTGGTGTCTCTGCGCACTTTCTCACTGCTGTTCAGTGTTAAAGTGCAAGTGCTCCTATTGTAAACTGTGTTATGGTTTGGTGTTTCCATGATTGGCATATTTGTTTTACTTGAAAATAAGACGCTACACAGGAAGGGAATGTGTGTCGGCTGCCTACGGAATAAGATGAGCGCAAAGCGTATCTCAGTAGCTACACAGATATCTCAAGCGGGGAACAGAACCATAGATGCACAAACACCTGAATGTAATAAGGAAATAGCAAAAAGTGACTAGTACAAAAATATTTTATTCAAAATAGACAAATCTATAAATATTTTGAAGAATTTTTATAATGTTTTAACTGTATAATAGAACACATCAAATAACATAATCATACATATTTTACCTTTCAGAATGCACCCACGAAAACAGTGATATAATTCATGAAGTATCCCCCAATCCAAGTAAATCACGGCAAAAGAATAACTTAAAACATCGTCATAACAGTTGCACAACAGCATTCTCTCATTAAGTCAGTCATACCGCAATCGCATCCATACATCTGTCATACTAACAAAGCCTAGAAAAAACAATGGGAGAGCAAGGGATAAGGCTATGGGGCGCGTCCTTTTCCCCTGAATTGTATTAAACTTAAACAATATGGATGAACCCACTGGTTGTATGTAGATACGTCACTATGTGTAGTCTGAACTTGGACCCATTCGGTGTTCTTAAAAGACCCCTCACACACCAACCTAGTTGGTGTCATGCTTCATCATTGAGGTCCCAACCGGGCGGCCGAGTGCCCCCGGTTGTGCTACGACGCCTGGTTACAGCGGAGCTGGTGTGGGTGCATAAAATGTGATGTGAAGTGAGTTTCCAGCTAAAAATATCTCTGAGAATCCTTGCCTCTAATTTTAATGTTGGCGGCTCAGGATATGTCTAAAAATAGATATGTGTAGTGCAACTATTCATGGAATATTACCATTAAGTTGACTATGTGTAGCGGTCTACATGTTTCAGCCCCTACGGGGAAAGTAACTGGGGCTTTCTTCAGGACCAGGTGAGTGATAAGTGAGTGGCAAAAGAAAAGGATGCCACGTGAAAATCAGTGCGATACCTACACACGCGCTAAGGTGTGTGGTAAAAAGGTCGGCGTACTCACTGATACTTTAAAAAGCAAAAATTCCTGTATGGGGAAAAAGGAGACAAGACAAAACATATAATATCGCAACATAAAATGCCATCTTTATGACTATATTGGTGTTCTGTAGTCTTAGCAAGGTAGCTACTATAGTGACTGGTATGTTACCCATGCAAGGATGCGACATGCAGGGATGTATCATGCATGCAGCGCCCGTAGGGAATTGGGCAAACTGGTTCGTGGAGCGCTATAAGGCGCTAGTCATGGGCTGCACTCGTGATGGCGCAGGCGCTGGGTGTAGTCTATAACTATGCTAATTGTGGCATTAGGTCATGCGTGGGGGCCACTATAGAGGGTGCCTAGTGGTCCACAACACACAAAGTGCAGCTCTGCTGAAGTCAGATCGTGCACTTAAGTTGCTTCGTGTTCCTATGTTAAATCAAGAATTAAATAAAATGAACATTATTTTAAAATTCTTTTAAAAGAGAAACTTTTTAAAAAGAAAGAGACATGCACAAGTAGTCAATTAGGTCATAGTTACAATGCTAGTGGGTTTTAGGCAGATATCGAGGCTCGGGGGTGGGGTGCTCGTCCAAGTTTCCAATCTGAAAATTAAAGAGCGCCGGGATGAGCCCAATCGTCTACGTAGGCTCTTAGTAATGGTACTACTGGAGCACGCAAAGTCTTACTTGGAAATGGAGAGGCATCCGCTGTAAACCTCATTCGGTCCCCCAGAGTCCCGGCTGGTGCTGGGTGTGTGGGGGAAAGCAGCTTAAGTAGTGTGTGAATCGGCCCCGGTACGTGTGGAATTGCATGTCCGGGACCGGCAGTGACTGTGCACTAGTTTCGATGCGCATGTGCACGCAAGCGCGGTGGGTACATGTCCGGAACCGATAGTGGCTCGGCAATAGATTCAATGCGCATGCGCACGCATGCGTGGTGGGTGTCTAGGACACTATTGGGGGTGTCTTGCCGGGCAGCCAATAGGGAGGCTGTATTACTTGAAAATGAGACAAGCACCGCTAATAAGGGTATTAAGACCTTGTAATAGGTCGATGTAAGTGTATCCTTAAAAACATTATGGCACTGCGTAGTTGCTCATGTGTGTAAATACTGCTGTTACAAAGAGTCAGGTGGGTGTCTAGAACACTATTGGAGGTGTCTTGCCGGGCAGCCAATAAGGAGGCTGTATTACTTGAGAATGAGACAAGCACCGCTTGTAAGGGTATTTAGACCTTGTAATAGGTCGATGTAAGTTTGTCCTTAAAACATTATCGCACTGCGTGGTTGCTCATGTATGTAAATACTGCTGTTACAAAGAGTCAGGGCTGTCATCTTGGAAGGGGTTAAATTAAAGAATGTGTAATTCACTATTGGTGAATGTATTCATTATCTCGAGGCTGCTTGGTTATAGTGGTCTGGTAAATCTATGGGCGTAGTCTATGCACTTTGATAAAGAAAATACTTATAGGATAATATCTAAATACTAAGATGGATGTTTGCAAAAGTCAGTATGGATTGTGCCGTAGGCATGCCATAGTATTGAGGGTCCTACATGTCCCTAACGTCATAACACTTTGAGGTGTTAGAAGGGTTGTGCTTATTGTTTATTGCAAACATCCATCTTAGTATTTAGATATTATCCTATAAGTATTTTCTTTATCAAAGTGCATAGACTACGCCCATAGATTTACCAGACCACTATAACCAAGCAGCCTCGAGATAATGAATACATTCACCAATAGTGAATTACACATTCTTTAATTTAACCCCTTCCAAGATGACAGCCCTGACTCTTTGTAACAGCAGTATTTACATACATGAGCAACCACGCAGTGCGATAATGTTTTTAAGGACAAACTTACATCGACCTATTACAAGGTCTAAATACCCTTACAAGCGGTGCTTGTCTCATTCTCAAGTAATACAGCCTCCTTATTGGCTGCCCGGCAAGACACCTCCAATAGTGTTCTAGACACCCACCTGACTCTTTGTAACAGCAGTATTTACACACATGAGCAACTACGCAGTGCCATAATGTTTTTAAGGACACACTTACATCGACCTATTACAAGGTCTTAATACCCTTATTAGCGGTGCTTGTCTCATTTTCAAGTAATACAGCCTCCCTATTGGCTGCCCGCCAAGACACCCCCAATAGTGTCCTAGACACCCACCACGCATGCGTGCGCATGCGCATTGAATCTATTGCCGAGCCACTATCGGTTCCGGACATGTACCCACCGCGCTTGTCATACTAACAAAGCCTACCAATACAAAATGCATATATAGACAGGAGCCTCACATGAAAAATGATAAGGGTATCATGTACAACCCGGTATCTGGGTAAAACATGCAGCGATTTATAGAGATGTGCAGCCAGGAGTTGGCTGAGGTACTGTGAGAATTTAAATCAATAAACTAATACCCAGGGATAACAATATGCATTTTCATTGGGTCAGTAACATTGGTTCAATAAACATTAATTTCATATGTCCATAAAGAAAGGAAATAATGGATTAAACAACTTTTAGACAGTACAATTGCCTCTCTTTCTTTACATGTACCCCTGCGGGGTTCCTGTCTTACCCAGTGCCGACACGCGTTTCGGTGAAGGGCTTCAATGTAGCCGCCACCTTCTTCAGGGCACAGGCAAGTAGGGATCCAAAGGGTGTGCGGCATGGAACAAATGGAGGAGAAAGACGGGTGCCTGACGAGAGATAAACGTCAGGGCTCCGTGCTAAAGAGAAAAACATGGGTGGGTTCAGGTAATGGCAAAGTTTATATCCCCGTCCATACAACGAGAGTAAACAAAACAATTAAAAAGTAAAAAAGTAAAGAGATGATAAAACCAATAAAGGATCAGTGCCTAAGCTGTGCCTCAAAGAGTAAGTAGAAAATACTGAAAATAAGTGTGATAAGAAACGTGGGCAAAGGAAAAATCCAAGGCAGATAGGTAACCTTCACCAAGCTAAGAGTAGTGGTATTAAGATCTGGGGGGCGTGATGGAAAGTAGATATACCAAAAACAAACACTTACAACAGCAAGTGATGATCCTATGCGTGAATACACCAGCAAATGATGACATAGAGCGTAGATACACAGTCTGTGCTGACGTATAATGTCAGCGTCTGATGCAACTTCAAGCCAAGAGCCAGGCTGACTAGTATGGAAAAAACAACATCGCAATGATGAAAAAAGGCGCCCTCCTATAGAAAGCGGAAGAGAAAGTAATAAAGACAAGATAAACAAGCAATACCTAGAAACAAGAATGTATGGTCTTGAAGTGGTAGAATGAGGAAGATTCCCTTAAGGCTGGGATGGCAGATATCCAACTCGGAGCATGATAGGTACTTGGTCACGGCGAAGATGAGTGCCCAGATATCCAGGTCCGGGTGCAGGATCTCTAAAATTAGAAAAGAGGGGAGAACAAGCCAGGCTAATTAATAACCCAGGCAAAGAAAGCAGTAGAGCGGCTATGATAGGATGAACAGGGAAGTCGTTAGAAAAGCAGAGAAAGAGAGAAAAGCCCGGGAAGGGGGTATTTAAACCGGATTGGCGAGGTACCACCGGCATGTTTAAAAGAAATATACACATGGATGAGGCATATACAGGACTTCAAAATCACCCGACAGTGACCGGATGCATACAAGGAAGTGTGGTGAGAAAAGTACAAAACTGTAATCCACGATTTACACGTGACGTGAGAAAGAGATGTCTCCATAGAATACAGCAAGGCGTCCAAAATGGCGTCCTTACCTGTATAGAGGTAGCACCACCCACTGCGGGTCCGTCCTAGGGCGGGAGCCCCTCTCTAGCGGTTGTAGAGCCTGATGCTCCAAAAGATCGGGGGAGATCAGGCCGTCAGGAGAAGATATCCTCTACGAGAACCATCCAAATAACCGGCGTCTGGTTTCTCCTTCAAAGGAAGGCGCGGGCACAATACCGGGAACGCGATGGCCTTTAAAAGGCCCGCCCCTAGCGTAACGTCGATCCGGAAGAGACCTGGATCGTAGGGCTGTGCTAACAAGTGGGAGGATCCGATCTCCATATTGGAGGGGTAAAATGCTGATAAGTCCAATGCGTGAATAAATCGGTGAGGTACAATAAAGAAATATGAAGAGTGAAGCATAATAAAAAAACTACAAAAATATATAATAAGAACGGTCAGGCTCAATCGGTCTACTAGTGATTAATCTCGCAGTAGCAAGTTCAGAAGACCATAGCTAAAGAGAGGGTACTAATGAGAAAGAAATATACAAAGAAAATTTAAAAAAATCATGGTACACAGCCAAGAGTCTAAATAGTGAGTATTTTGGAAATACAAACGCCATGGGGCCATGTATGGAAAAATGATGAAAGAAGAATATCAAAGACAGAAATAGCCAAAAGAGTGTGGGTAAAAGTAAAAACCCCAGGCAAATTTCAGAAGGGTCCAATGACAGGATAAGTACAGCCCAAGTAGGCAAGAGGATATGATGAAAAGCCCTACAGAGTGCAAAAGTCAAAGGAGAAGGGACCAAATGCAAGATCGTATTAGTCGTAAAGACAAGAATCAAGCATGTGTTGAAAGAAGATAACGGGAAAGGGCACAATGCAGCCTGGGGACAATTAAATGGCTTGTTCCCAGGGAGTGGTTTCGTTCAGTCCTTGTATTTGAGAGTTAAGGAGAAAGAT
Source organism: Calotriton arnoldi (assembly GCA_963921515.1). Taxonomy (NCBI): domain Eukaryota; kingdom Metazoa; phylum Chordata; class Amphibia; order Caudata; family Salamandridae; genus Calotriton; species Calotriton arnoldi. The sequence continues at coordinate 342,303 of CAWUFW010000392.1, read as the reverse complement.
CCAGAATACCTCCCTTTTTTTACGAAGTTTGGTATCATCATGTCCTCTGATGGCTCCGATTTTCTCAAAAATCGTCCATCTGAGTTCCTTGTCGGTGTGTCCCAGGTCAAGCCAATGTTGGACCCAGGGAGCAGTGGTTTTTTTGGTGCGGATATTCGACTTGTGTTCTCCGATGCGTATTCTTATCTCTCTGCCAGTTTCGCCCACATAGCAAAGGTTACATGGGCAGAGGATACAGTATACCACGTTAGAAGTCCTGCAGTTGGTCATATTCCTGAGTTCTATACTCTTGTGTCCAATGTCAATTCGGTCAGATATGATGGCATTATCACATGCATGGCATGTACCGCATCTATGGTTGCCTTTAATGGGATTAGTACCTGTAACAGATTTCTGCACAAAGGTGTCTTCTACCTTAGATTTAGCTCTCACTAAAAAATTGCGTAGGTTCTTGTTTCGTCTGAAGGCAAAGGTGGGTTTGGGTAACTTTGGAACATCCTCTCTAATGTTGAGAAGATGCCACTCAGAAAATATGGCCTGTTTAATTTTTTGGTCTAAGTTAGAGTGTCAGTTGACACAAACCAGTTTCTCTTAAGTGTTGTTACACTTGGGAGCAAACATGGTTTCCTTATTGCAATACCTACATCTAGTGTAGTCAGTGAAATCTCCTCAGCCCCCTTAGATGTCAGTGACCCCCCTGAACTGTCGTTCTTTCCTTCGCTGACTAACGAGGAGGTTATTAACCTTCTGCAGTCCACTAAATCCGGTTCCCCAATGGACCCATGCCCCCCCTAAAATCTTCCATCTTCTGCCAGAATTATTCGCCCTACAGCTGTCTCCTATTTTTAATCAAATGTTCTCTTCGGGTATATTCCCCACACGTTGGAAACTGGCATCTGTTCTCCCCCTGCTGAAGAAGCCAAATTTGGATGGGGCAGATCCTAACAACTACCGTCCAATTTCCAGACTCCCTCTGCCTGCTAAGATGGTAGAGAAAGCCATGAATGGTGCTATATCTGAATATATTGAGAAGCATGCTTTCCTGGATGCCACTCAGTTTGGTTTTAGAAAGCATCATAGTACCGAACTGGCATTGATCACAGCGTCGGAATTGATTAGGAAGACCGTTGATGCAGGAGGCAATGCAGCACTTGTGCTGCTTGACCTCTCTGCCGCATTTGATACGGTGAACCACCAAAAACTATTGGAAGTACTGAAGGGGATTGGCATTAAAGAGAAATCACTTGCTCTACTTGCATCATTTTTGTCTGATCGGGAACAATTCGTGGCTTTTCGTGAGTTTAAGTCACCGAATTTTACACTGCCATGCGGAGTGCCACAGGGTTCTTCGTTAAGCCCAACCCTTTTTAACATTTATGTTGCACCATTGGCAAGGCTAATCAGGTCCCTGGGTTTCTCGGCTATTTCTTACGCCGATGACACCCAGATTGTAGTCTCAGTGACAGGCTCGCCTGCTGATACTGCGGCTCAGTTTCACACCTGTCTTCGTCAGGTTGGGGATTGGATGGCCACCAATTGTCTGAAACTGAATTCCAGTAAGACCGAAGTCCTACTTTTCGGTGGCCATACTAATTTCTGGTGCCCCACCTTCTGGCCTTTAGAATTGGGCCCGCTACCAACGCCTATGAATAAGGTGAAAAACCTGGGAGTCACGTTTGACTCTATGCTTTCTTTTGAAAGCCACGTCAATCAGGTCACATCCCTCTCTTTTTACACACTAAAACTACTGAGAAGGATTCTTCCATTTATTCCGGTTGAGCTGCGGAAGCTAGTGGTTGCGGCTCTGGTTTTATCTAGAGCCGACTATTGTAATGGCTTATTTATCAACCTTCGGAAGAAGTGCCTGTCCAAGCTACAGATTGTGCAAAACGCTGCTGCACGTCTTCTGCTGAACATTCCAAGACACAAATCTGTCTCACCAGTGCTCAAAGAACTACACTGGCTGCCAGTGAAGAGGTGGATTGAGTTTAAGGCTCTTTGTATTGCTTTTAAGGCCACGCATGATATAGGGCCGGGCTTTTTTAAACATAACTTACAGCCTTACATACCTGCTCGCAATCTTCGCTCATCCCATTCCCATAACCTGATAGTTCCCAGGTTTAAAAAATGCTCCTGGGCTGGAAGAAGTTTTTTGGTCAGCACGACCAGACTGTGGAACTCCCTTCCTCTGAGGCTGAAACAAGAAACGCACCTGTTGGCCTTCAGGAAGGCCTTGAAGACTTGGTTGTTTAACCTCTGATGTGGCCTTGAACCGTCCAGTTAATCCTGTCTGATGAGCTAGCGCCTTGACACCTTCGGGTGAATGTTACGCGCTTTATAAATTTCATTTTAATTTCATTTCATTTCATAGCTCTTTTGAATGAGTCGCAAACCAGTCTTTTTGGGTATCCTCGAGCTAGAAGCTTGTGCTTGAGGGTCTCAGCATGTCTGACAAACTCCAGGATGTTAGTACAGTTTCTACGTAATCGTAGATTTTGGCTGAAGGGAATGCCATCTTTCTGACAGCGCGGGTGGAAGCTGCTGTAGTGGAGTAACCTATTTCTTGCGGTAGGTTTAGTGTAAAGAGACAGAGAGATGCTGATTCTAGTGCTCTATCCAAATGTCTAGGAATTCGACTCTATCTCTGCTCTTTTTGGGTGTAAATCTGAGATTACGATCACAGAGATTGACCCACTCCAAAAATTGGTCAAAGTCATCCTCTTCGTTATGCCACACGAAGAAGATGTCATCAATGAACCGGTACCAAGCTGGTATATTTTCAGAGAAGGGCGCGATTTTGTTATAAATAAACTGTTTTTCAAAATTGCCCATGTATAGGTTGGCTATACTGGGGGCGCAAGCTGCCCCCATGCTGACTCCCTTGAGCTGTTTGTATAGCTCGCCATCAAATTCAAAAAAGTTTTCGTTCAGAACAATCTCCAAGCACTGGATCAGAAAGTTATGGTTCTGTTCGATCCCGGCCGCAATCAGCCAGTTTTGAGCCACTTCAAGTGCCTGTTGTTGAGGCACATTGGTGTATAAGGCCTCGATGTCCATCGTGACCAATATTTCTCTTTGGTTGTTAAATGGGATTCCTTCTATCTTGGAGATGAGATGGCCAGTGTCTCTGATATATGAGGGTAGAAGGCTTACCAAAGGCTTGAGAAAAACATAAATATATTTAGATAGAGGTTCAGTAGCCGCCCCAATGGTCGATACAATAGGTCAAAGGGGCGGATCCAACGGGTTCTCCTGGGTTTTAGGAACCCCATAGATAACCGGAATATGAGTGACTTTAGGGGTAAGAAATTCGAACTCTTTTTTACAAATTACGCCTTCCTGTTCTGCCCTTTTACTAATGTCAAATATTTTAATTTTGACTCTGGTTTCTGGGTCGCCTCTCACTCTGCTGTAGACTCACGTTCGTCAAGCATAGCCTTCATTTTGGTTTTGTATGTAGGCGTATCGAACATGACTATCCCACCCCCTTTGTCACAGGGTTTGATAGTCAGTTTAGGTTCATCCTTAAGTTTGGAAAGTGCCATGTTCTCAGGTTTAGTAAGATTAGGGGCCGGAGGAGGGATTAATTTGATAATTCTGTTGATTTTAGTGAGGACTGCCTTCTCAAAAATTTCTACCTCCGCATCCATAAGGTCCAGACTGGGTATAAAAGTTGATGGAGGTTTCAGACCGGATAGGTTGTCTTCCTCATTTGAGTCCCTATTCAAAAATAATTTTTTGAGCCTGACTCTGCGGAAAAAGGCAAAGAGATCTCTTTGAAGTTCAAATATAGAAAGTCCGGTGGGGGGGACAAAGGAAAGTCCCTTGGTAAGCAATCTTTCAGTGCTACGGTCAAGATTTTCAGTAGAAAGATAAAAAATTGGGATGCTACTTAGTTGCGCTAGTATTGCTGTCTCCTTGTTTGTATGTACTGTTGAGGTTGTTGCTGGTCCGCAAACTGATATCTCTGTTGGTTCCGGTATCTGGGGCGAAAATTCCCCCTCCGGTTCCCTAAAAAAGGGTTGCTGGTATTGGGTCTATCGTATTGCCCTCTCCTGTTGTTATAGGGGTCACTGTGAGTAGACAGGCCTTTTCCCTCAGAGTCTGTGGTGTTGGAAAACGTTAAAAATTTCCTACTGGTCCACGACTGTTGATCAGTGTGGAAGGTGCTTTCTTTGTTAGCTGTGTAATAATTCTCTGACAAAAAAGGATAAACTCGCTCTGGGGAGAAGAATCTAATATCTTTGTGAAGTTTTTCTGTTTTTCTTTTTATTAGATAGTTGCTGAACGAATCTAATTCTAGGTTGACCTCTTCTATTTTCCGTTTGGCTTCGTCCAAAGGGTTGTTTTGCTTGAGTTTGTCCTCAAGTTCTTCTATTTCTTTGGAAATTATTGTCACAAGTTCTCTGGCTGTCTCAATGATCAATATCATCCAGTCGCGTGAACAACGATTTGAGATGAGAGCCCACTTCTCCAGGAATTTTCTAATTTCAATGAACAGACCTGGTATGTTCCTGACTCTGAGACCTATCGGGATAGTACCTGCCTTAAGGTATTCCAACATAAAGTTGGCATGGGATTCAGTCCGCTTAGCTTTTTTCTTAAGGTTCAAGAGTTTAATCCAATCTTCATTCAGGCCCTTGGATAGCGTAAAGGATTTGTTGCTTGTGGACGTTTGTCCTAGTAACTTCGCAAAGTCCTCATTGGTAAACCCAAATGTCTTGATACTCTCCATACGGAAAAGGAGGAGGTAATACACAGAGAAGTCTACAAGCGCTAGGGCCTGTGTCTCCAAAGGTCAAAAGGGCACTCAAATGTAAACAGATTCTATACAGAAAAAAGAACAGAATAAAGTGAACAAGTTAAAGAATCAGGCAAGGCTACAGTGCACTGGAGAAAAGCTCTCCAAAAGGGGGAGAGCCACATACGGATACAAACATCCCTAACAGCAATAGTGGTGGGGTAACAAACTACAAACTACAAGAAAGGGATCCCGTAAAAGGATTACCGGCAGGTGACTTCGGGAAAATGAAACTGAAAATAAGACCCTACACAGGAAGGGAATGTGTCGCCTGCCTACGGAATAAGCTGAGCGCAAAGCATCTCTCAGTAGCTACACAGAAATCTCAAGTGGGCAACAGAACCATAGATAGCACAAACACCTGAATGTAATAAGGAAATAGCAAAAAGTGACTAGTACAAAAATATTTTATTCAAAATAGACAAATCTATAATTATTTTGAAGAATTTTTATAATGTTTTAACTGTATAATAGAACAAATCAAATAACATAATCATACATATTTTACCTTTCAGAATGCACCCACGAAAACAGTGATATAATTCATGAAGTATCCCCCAATCCAGCTAAATCACAGCAAAAGAATAACTTAAAACATCATCATAACAGTTGCACAACAGCATTCTCTCATTAAGTCAATCATACCGCAATCGCATCCATACATCTGTCATACTAACAAAGCCTACCAATAAAAAATGCATATATAGACAGGAGCCTCACATGAACAATGATAAGGGTATCATGTACAACCCGGTATCTGGGTAAAACATGCAGCGATTTATAGAGATGTGCAGCCAGGAGTTGGCTGAGGTACTGTGAGAATTTAAATCAATAAACTAATACCCAGAGGTAACAATATGCATTTTCATTGGGTCAGTTACATTGGTTCAATAAACATTCATTTCATATGTCCATAAAGAAAGGAAATAATGGATCAAACAACTTTTAGACATTACAATTGCCTCTCTTTCTTTACATGTACCCCTGCGGGGTTCCTGTCTTAACGCAGTGCCGACGCGCGTTTCGGTGAAGGGCTTCAATGTAGCCGCCACCTTCTTCAGGGCACAGGCAAGTAGGGATCCAAAGGGTGTGCCGCATGGAAAAAATGGAGGAGAAAGGCGGGTGCCTGACGAGGGATAAACATCAGGGCTCCGTTCTAAAGAGAAAAACATGGGTGGGTTCAGGTAATGGCAAAGTTTATATCCCCGTCCATACAACAAGAGTAAACAAAAAAATTAAAAAGTAAAGAGATGATAAAACCAATAAAGGACTCCAGTGCCTAAGCTGTGCCTCAAAGAGTAAGGAGAAAATACTGAAAATAAGTGTGATAAGAAACGTGGGCAAAGGAAAAATCCAAGGCAGATAGGTAACCTTCACCAAGCTAAGAGTAGTGGTATTAAGATCTGGGGGGCGTGATGGAAAGTAGATATACCAAAAACAAACACTTACAACAGCAAGTGATGATCCTAGGCATGAATACACCAGCAAATGATGACATAGAGCGTAGATACACAGTCTGTGCTGACGTATAATGTCAGCGTCTGGTGCAACTTCAAGCCAAGAGCCAGGCTGACTAGTATGGAAAAAACAACATCGCAATGATGAAAAAAGGCGCCCTCCTATAGAAAGTGGAAGAGAAAGTAATAAAGACAAGATAAACAAGCAATACCTAGAAACAAGAATGTATGGTCTTGAAGTGGTAGAATGAGGAAGATTCCCTTAAGGCTGGGATGGCAGATATCCAACTCGGAGCATGATATGTTGTTATATTCCATATAGGTACCCTATATAGGCGCAGGTAACATCGCAACCTTTCACCTACATCCGTCCCTACATTACATACATAACGGTTCTTAGGCACTGACCTTTTACCTAGATATGACACTGCATCCAGAACGCAGGTTTTTCCCTGGTTCGATTCTCATACATTATGCATGAGGCTTCTTGGAAGTACAGCAGGACTAACAGTAGGATTGCCATCTCCTGTATAATATCTCTGTATAGAGTTCAGGCCCGACGTCATCCTTTAGGCCGACACAGTAACACAGCAAGGTAGGACCCCTGGTGAGATCTATGGGTATTTATACAACACATCTTGCTTAGGAAGATAGAGGAGACCATGACTTCCCGGCTGACACACTGACCAGAGACGCTGAGGTTCCTGCATGCAGATGCTCCAGCTAGCTCCAGCTAGCAGTGGTCTAACATCCCTCGCGGGGTGTCCAACTCGAGACCAGGACGGGGTCCCATATGCTCTAACTCTCAGGTAATGGGGTGGACTAGATCCTAGAGGGATTCTTCGCATAACACCTACATAGATGCTAGGTACATTTAGGTACATCTAGTTAGGGAGACATTGTAGAGGTACGCACTTTTTATCATGTGTTTTATGTACTTGTATATATTCATGATTTCTGCAAGATGGTAGAACTTTACCATCCTTTTACTTTCATAGTATTGCTAATCATATATCTCTGCTACTGTCTAATGGTTGTTGCCGCTCATCTACTATACACTGGAATAACAACTGTTCAATAAATACTTATTGAAACGCCCAGCCTGTTTATTCTGTGTAACTCTCTGAGGCAAACTAAGTGAGCACGAGGGACTGAGCGAAAGGTAGTATATTGTTTCCACGATTCTGAGGGATCAGGGTTGTCATGTTCTGAGGTTGCCAGTATCTATTCTCTCCGTGATAAGAGGAGATTATAGTGGCACTGTGAGCTAGCTAATACAGACAGGCTAACGTATCCGGTGGGGGTGCACGGAATTCGTCCGCCACCAATCCCACAGTTTATGTTATCCAAACGCGCAGATCCTGTATAGGTAATATATGAACTACACGACAAGGTACTTGGTCATGGCGAAGATGAGTGCCCAGATATCCAGGTCCGGGCGCAGAATCTCTAAAATTAGAAAAGAGGGGAGAACAAGCCAGGCTAAGTAATAACCCAGGCAAAGAAAGCAGTAGAGCGGCTACGATAGGATGAACAGGGAAGCTGTTAGAAAAGCAGAGAAAGAGAGAAAAGCCTGGGGAGGGGGTATTTAAACCGGATTGGCGAGGTACCACCGGCATGTTTAAAAGAAATGTACACATGAATGAGGCATATACAGGACTTCAAAATCGCCCGACAGTGACCGGATGCATACAAGGGAGTGTGGTGAGAAAAGAACAAAACTGTAATCCACGATTTACATGTGACGTGAGAAAGAGATGTCTCCATAGAATAGAGCAAGGCATCCAAATGGGCGTCCTTACCTGTTTAGAGGTAGCACCACCCACTGCGGGTCCGTCCTAGGGCAGGAGCCCCTCTCTAGCGGTCGTAGAGCCTGATGCTCCGAAAGATCAGGGGAGATCAGGCCGTCAGGAGAAGATATCCTCTACGAGAACCATCAAAATAACCGGCGTCTTTGCCCTTTAAAGGCCCGCCCCTAGCGTAACGTCGATCCGGAAGAGACCTGGATCGTAGGGCCGTGCTAACTAGTGGGAGGATCCGATCTCCATATTGGAGGGGTAAAATGCTGATAAGTCCAATGCGTGAATAAATCGGCGAGGTACAATAAAGAAAGATGAAGAGTGAAGCATAACAAAAAAACTAAAAAAATATATAATAAGAACGGTCAGGCTCAATCGGTCTACTAGTGATTAATCTCGCAGTAGCGAGTTCAGAAGACCATAGCTAAAGAGAGGGGTACTAACGAGAAAGAAATATACAAAGAAAATAAAAAAATCATGGTACACAGCCAAGAGTCTAAATAGTGAGTATTTTGGAAATACAAACCCCATGGGGCCATGTATGGAAAAATGATAAAAGAAGAATATCGAAGACAGAAATAGCCAAAAGAGTGTGGGTAAAAGTAAAAACCCCAGGCAAATTTCAGAAGGGTCCAATGAGAGGATAAGTACAGCCCAAGTAGGCAAGAGGATATGATGAAAAGCCCTACAAAGTGCAAAAGTCAAAGGAGAACGGACCGAATGCAAGATCGTATTAGTTGATTTACTTGTCAGTCCCTAGTAAAGTGCACTGAGTGTGCCAGGGCATGTAAATCAAATGCTGTTAGTGGGCTGCAACACTGGATTGTGCCACCCACACAAACAGCTTGTAAATGTAACTCTGGCCTGCCATTGCAGAGCCTGTGGGCAGTCTGGGACTGCCATGTCAACTTGGCAAGTGTACCCACTTGCCAGGCCCTTACCTTCCCTTTTCTTGCATGTCACCCCTAAGGTAGGCCCAAGGTACCCCTGTGGGCAGGGTGCAGTGTATGTGAAAGGTAGGACATGCCCTGGTGTGTGTGGCATGTCCTGATAGTGAATTACTGCCAATTTTGTTTTTCACTATTGCAAGGCTACCTGTTCCCATAGGACAGAATGGGAAGTTTGTTTATAACATCTTATAAACATAACTGGCCCTAGGAACAAGGTAGAAAAGTAAAGTTTAGCTATTTTCTTGCCTAGCCATCCAGTGTGCCTCTGCTAGGTTTGTGTATTGCATGTCTGGCTTTTGGATGACAGGGGCTGGAGAGGGGCAGCGGCTCCAGAAGTCTGATGGGTCAGGGCTGGGCTGAATAGACCTGGGTCGCATTTAGAGTAGTAGGAAGAGATTTCCTTGCACCTAAATGGGCCTGGTCTGCCTTGCAAAATGCCGTCTCCACCCCCTGCCAGGAAGCTGCACCAGTGATGACAGAACTGGTTTTGGCTGGTACAGACACTCTCTGCCTTCAGAGAACAAAGGATTTGGTGGTATAAATATTGGGTCCCAGACCCCAGAACTTTAGAACTCTTTTGGACCAAGAAGACTGCCAAGAAGAAGAGCTGGAGAAGCTGTGAGGAGGAACTACCACTTTGCTGTGTGCTTTGCTGTGTTGGCCTGCAGTGGCTGCTTCTGTCTTGGGCAGTGAAAGGACTGGACTTGAACTTTCTGCAATCTATTTTTGTGAGTTTCTCCAAGGACTTGAGGTAGAGCTTGCCCCCTGTTCAAGAAGTCTCAGGAACAGCAAAGACTTCAAGTTCTTCTGCCCTCAGCACTGGGAACTGTGTGTTTTGTGCTGCAACAGAAGAAAAAGCAACCCGACGACGTCTACGGCGCCGCTGCCGGCTCCCTGTCCTGAAGGCACCGCATAGGGCACAGCCGCAACGCGACCCTGGTCTCACTGACGACACCTGCTGACGCCACCACCGAGCCGCTGCTCGCACCGCGACCTGAGGGCACCGCACGCCGCACTGCTGCACTTCGCACCGCAGCACCCGACGCCTGCCGACGCCAGCGCTCCTGACTTCAACCGCGAGGAGTTCGATATGCAACGCGTGTGACTTCAAGGGACCGACGACTCCTGCACCGACCTCCGGAACCATCGCCTGAGGACGCCATACTTTTGGAAGCTCAACGAGAGGTCGCCGACACCCTGTATTTATAAAGGTACTGTTTTGCGGGTCTTCCCAACACCGTAGCTGGCCCATGATGGCGCAGTCAGCCAGAACTGTTTGGATTTGTTGTTCACGACGCCATGATAGCCCCAGAGGGAGCTATCGACTTCAAGGAACTGTTTTTCAAGGTTATTTTGATAACTGAAGAGTTCTAAGTACTGTATTGTGGATTTTTATCGTTTTTGGTCTTGTCTTAAGTATATAAAAATATTGGATATTTTTCTAAACTGGTCTGGTGTCCTTTTGTAGTGCTTACACTGTATTACTGTTGGTTATGTGCAAATGCTTTACACACTGCCTCTAAGATAAGCCTGACTGCTCGTGCCAAGCTACCAAGGGGGTGAGCAGGGGTTATTTTAGGAGTGTAACTCCCTTATGCTGACTAGAAGGAAGGGTCCCTACTTGGACAAAGGTGCAAACACTTGCCAACCAGAGACCCCCATTTCTAACATTGGTTGTCAGCGGTGAGGATAGGACTTGTGTTTGCACTTGACTTACAGTGATTGGTGTGCACTACTACCATATCGCAGACCATTACGTACCACATACTGGGTCTTTTTCTTTTTGGCCTATTTTTGATCTTGCCAGTTTTGAACTTGCTACTTCATCATGCCTGAATCAAGAGCATCATCAAGTGCATCCTTGGAAGTTGCCGTTGAGGAGGATAGGTTGGAATCCTACAACGTGAAAGAGTTGAAGGCCATTTGCAAAAACCTAAAAGTTTAAGTCAGAGGCCTCACCAGGAAGGAGGAGCTACAAAAGGCGCTGAGGGCCTGGGTAGCAGCCAGACATGCCAGTGGGCAGTCTGGAGATCTTAGTGGAGAGGCAGAGGAGCCTATTCTTAGGGTGGATGTGCTTTTGGGAGGGGGGATCCCTCCAGACCAGGCAGCAGCGGTTTGTCTCCAGAGGAGCTGGAGGACAGGCGGGAAGCCAGGAAGTTTGAATTGGAAAAACTCAGGATGGAGAGTGAGAGGGAAGAGAAGAGATTAGCCATGGAGGAAAGAAAGATGATCTTAGATCATGAACGTAGTCTTAGGGAGCTGGAGCTAAGGAGTAGGCCCAGCTCAGATGGTGCAGCAACTCATCAGTGCAGTCAGATCGAATTGTGCACATCCCCAAGAATGTAGACAAGGAATTCAAGAAGGGGGATGACATACAAAGGTGGTTTCAGGGTTATGAGGCAGATATACACATGAATGGGGTCCCTGAGAAGAATTGGGGGGCAGGATTGTGGCCTCTTTTCCTAGAAGAAGCAAGGGATAGTTTGATAGCTTTGGGTAAGGGGTGTAACCTCACCTATGCTGACATGAAGGAGGCCCTTCTCACCAGGTATGGTCTCACTCCTGATAAGTATAGGTCCAGTAAGAAGTCTGATGCCAACACTTGGTTGGAATGTGTAGATTCATTTTGCAGGTCACTGGATGGCTGGGTGAAGGGCAGTAATGTAACTGATTTTCAGGGGCTCTACAATTTGATTGCATGGGAGCACTTGTCTAGTCTATGTTTTGCAGATCTGCGCCCGCACTTGGTTGATAGTAAGCTCACTGACCCCAGGAAGCTTGCTATGGAGGCGGACCACTGGGTGAGTGCCCGCATCCACAAGAAAGCGTTTGGGGGAGACTCAGCCAAAGGTGGGCAGGGTCCCCAGCAGAAAAGTGGGGGGGGACAAGGGTAAAGCACAGGAGTTCTCTAAAGGGTCCCAAACTAACACCCAGGGTAAGGGTTTCCATCCCCCAGGAGATAAGAAAGCAGACGTCTCTTCAGGAAAGCCTGCTGAGACCGGCCCCTGCAAGTGTTTTGCATGTGATCAGGTGGGTCACTTGAAGGGGGACCCCAAGTGTCCCAAGAGGGCACAGCCACCCACCGGTGGGCAGTCCAAGGTGTGGGCTAGTGTAGCGCTTGGGGAGGAAGGGTGCCCACAGGAGGGTGGGGATCCTGCAGAAATGACCTTCATCTCACTAGGGGACAGTGAGATGGTCCCAGGAAACCAGGTGCCCCCTAACGCAAAGAAATATAGCACCTGGGTGACCATCAATGGGAAAAGGGTAGAGGCTCTCAGAGATACTGGAGCCAGTGTGACCTCAGTCCGGTGTCACCTGGTCTCTGAAGAGCAGGTAGTCCCAGGGGCATTCCACCAAGTAGTTGCTGTGGACAACTCAGAGCGCCAGTGTATGGTGGCGCAGGTTCCCTTTGAATGGGGGGGGTCTCAGGTCCTTTGAGGGTGGTTGTGAGCCCTACCATGCCTGTAGCTTGTCTGCTAGGTAACGACCTGGAGCAGTCCTTGTGGAAGGATGTTGAGCTCAGGTCTCACTTGGAGATGCTTGGGTTGCCAGAGTGGGCATGCGTGTCCACTCAGTCAATGGTGGCCAGAAAGGGTGATCAGAAGGACCTGGAGCCTGAAACAGTGGCCCAGGTCCCTGCCAAGAGAAAGGGCAGGGGGCGTGGGAAACCGTCCCCTGAAGTTCCCACGGACCGGGAGGAGGCTGACCTTGAGGGGGACGCTCAGGTGCCTACAGGGGACAGGTAGCTGAACTGGGGGACATCTCTGAGCTGACCCATTGGCAGCAAGAAGGGGGTCCCACCAGGGAAGAATTTTGCAGGGAGCAGAAAGAGTGCCCTTCTCTGGCAGCTGGTGATTAGTCTGCATCACACTGGATCTACTGGGAGAATGGTCTCCTGTATAGTGAGCCTAAGGTTGCTGACCCTGGGTCAGCCTGTGTGCAAGTGGTAACCCAGCGCTTCAGGACCTTCCTACTGGGTCTGGCTCATGACGTGCCTTTGGCAGGACATTTGGGGTGGGACAAGACCTTTGACGGGCTTGTCACCCACTTCTTCTGGCCCCAAATGCAAAGGCAATCGGATGGACATTGTAGGTCTTGCCAAACTTGCCAGGCAAGTGGTAAGAGTGGGAGGAAGGTCAAAGCTCCTCTCCAACCTTTTCCAGTTGTCGGAACACCCTTTGAAAGGGTAGGGATGGACATTGTGGGGCCACTGGATCCCAAGACAGCCATGGGCAACAGGTACATCCTGGTCTTGGTGGACCATGCCACCGGGTATCTGGAGGCAATCCCTCTCAGGACAACGACGGCGCCAGTTATGGGCCGGGCATTAATGGGGATCTTCCTGCGTGGGGTTCCCCAGAGAGGTGGTTTCTGACAGGGTGACCAATTTCATATCCAAGTATATGACATCCCTGTGGAAGGAGTGTGGTGTAACCTACAAGTTCACCACTCCTTACCACCCACAAGGTAACAGTTTGGTGGAGAGATTCAACCAGACCTTGAAGGGCATGATTAAGGGTCTAACAGAACCCATGAGGCGTAAGTGGGATGTCCTCTTGCCATGCCTACTCTTTGCATACTGGGAGGTGCCACAGAAGTCTCTTGGGTTCAGTGAATCACTGACATAATATCGACAGACACAATATCGACCTACCATAATATCGGGACATAAAAATCGATTACACTAATATCGACATTTAATACTTATTTTAAAAAAACACAAATATCGACAAGAAAATATCGTCATACATTAACATCGATATCACTATTATCGAACCACAAAATATCGTTAAAAAAAAATATCGACAACGTTAATAAAACATACAAAGTGTCAATAATATCAATAACAAAAATATAGACACCAATATTATGGTAAAATAAAAAATATCGACATGTTAAAAATGTTTATAACTATACAAAACGTAACACAAAATATATAAAATTATTATTTTGCACACACAACATAAAAAAATCGATTAACACATATTTTAAACACATTTAAAAATGTTATCATAAAACTTATTAAATACACACTATTATTTACTTTCTATAGTATTATAGCTAAATTAAACAACATATTATTTCACATCTAAAACAATATAAATCACATATAATAAAGTAAACAACTTTCAAATAAAAAAACCAATAACTGAAGGTTAATTAGCGTTTTCCATATATGGAAACCAACTCCCAAATCACTTAAAACAATTAATAGCAACCAGTCAAATACACATACAATTAAAATAAACCAATAAAATTTAAACAACAATTAATTAAACACTATATAAACACACGAAAATTAAACATTATTTTACACCTCAAACAAAAAAGAAAGAACAAGGAGAAACTCTGCCAGATTGCTGCCAGAACATTGCACTACATTAGAGAAAACTCTGTTTCCAGCTCCACAAAGTAAGTAAAATACCATTTATAAACCAATGCTACTGCAAATCTTCTGAAAATGCTATTTAAACAACAAAATAATTAATATATATTTATTTAATTTATATCTCCTCTACAGATAAATCTAAAGACATTCCAACACCTACAGAAGACTGTGAAAAATCTACATTCAAATAAAGTAAGTATTAAACTGAAAAAAAGTAAAACAATTTCCAAAAATGCCACACAAAAATCCAACTTAATCCCAATTTTAATAATTATGTTTGTGTTTTAAGGGGGGCCCTTAAAACACAATTAAACATAATTATTAAAATTACTTTTTTTCTCAACAGGAATCTCAACAACAAAACTAAAGGCAAACAGTAAAGAAAACCCATCAGTATTAAAAACAACTTCAAATTCAACGTTGTAAGCATAAAATTAACAATGTATATATTTCAGACAATAAAAGAATACAGAATTATTTTTATTAATTTATATATAAGAATTTTAAGAATGGATATTCTTTATTGTATAGTTAATTAAAACCGACACAATATTCCAATATCTAAAAAGCAATATACACTTATTATTATTTCATTTTTATACACATTAAGGATAAAATTAATTATCAGAGTTTATATTTAGTGGTTTAAAATCAAGTTTCCGTGTTATAAGTATGATTAGCTGGAGCAAGATCAATACAGTATTTAACCAATTCACTGTGATACCAGTTTCTTGTAACAAATTAGGAAATTTATCAAATGACATATTAATTTTGGGTCCTTTGAGTCCAGAGTTTGTAGTATAGCTGATCTGCATGTACGGATGCCTATCTCATTGAAGTGGCTCCTCAGGAAGTGGCGACGATAGATACCTAATACTGGGCAGATGCATATTAAATGTACGAGATCCTGTTTTGGTGACCCACATAGACTACATGCTTTCGAACCATTGAACTCCCAGCTGGGACGGTCAGCGTTAGAGGGCAGCTTTCCCATGCGCAGTTGAAGAAACTGTGTTTTTATATGAGCAGGGAAGGCGAGGCCCAGATATACCGCTGGCTCTGGTTTAATGTAGGAATGTAGGACCATCCATGCATGTGCTCGTTTGCTTAATCTCAATTTGTCGTCTAATTGCGAGTGCATTTTTGCTGCTCTTTTCATGGCTAGTTGAAATGAAGTCCAAGGTAGATTTCTTTGCCAGAGCTCGGCCGTCCTTGTAATTTTTAGTGAGGCATCTAAATACTTTGCATATTCCGATTTAGGATCGTTTTGCAGGGCATCCCAGAGTGCTTTGTTGATTTCTAATCCTTGGTTCAACCAGATTTTATACCAGATTTTAATTGCCTCGTACCTTCTAAGCAATCGCTGTTCCTGCAGGCCGAACTCCAAGCGTACCTGGGCTGGTGAGGCATCTCGTGGTAAACAAAATACTCTTTTGTACACTCGTGTTTGTATATATACATTTTTCTTAGCATTTCAAACATCACAATGACTAAAGGGGCCCAATTCATAACTTCACAAAAAGGAAAAATGTTATTATGTTATATGGGGTATGTGTACACCCAAAAAAAGCAAACAGGAGATAAAGTCAACTGGAAATGCAGTAAATATTTTTCTAACAAATGTTATGGGAGGGCTGCAACAAAGGAAACAACTGTACTATATGTTAGGGAGCATAACCACCCCCCTAACGTTGCTGAAATGGAAGTTAGAAATGCTTTAGACGATATAAAAGAAGCTAGCACTAGATCAGAAAAGTCTACAACAGAAATACTTAAAGACATGCTCCCCAAAATCCCACAACATGCAACTGGCCAAATGCCCTCAATATCGTCACTTAAAAGAACAATAGCTAGAACTAAAAAAGCTACTGCTACCACCACACCTGTCCCCAAAACTTTTGCTGAAGTTGAAATACCACCAGAACTCACAGTTACCCATAATGAAGAACAATTTCTTCTTTATGATAACAAATCAAATGACAAAAGAATAATAATATTTGGAACTGCCATTAATTTACTAAAGCTACAAAACTGTGAGACCTGGATGATGGACAGGACTTTCAAAATATGTCCCAAACCATTTTATCAGTTATATACAATTCATGCACTTCATCAAAATACAAATATCCCCTTTCTATATGCTTTATTACCAAACAAGCAAAACTCCACCTATATTGAACTTTTAACTAAAATAAAACAAGAAACCAATAATTACTTTCCCCAAAAAATAATCATTGACTTTGAACAGTCAATGATACAAGCCATACTAAAAACCTACCCTCACACAGCAATTCAAGGTTGCTATTATAATTTCAATCAATGTATTTGGAGACACCTCCAAAAATCTACACTAAGGGGTCGATTCCGATCTCGCTCGGAAGGCCCTCCGAGAGCCGTCCGTAGCGTTACCTTCCGACCAACTCGTTCCGGGAGCCGATCCATCCAAACGACGAAGTACGATGCGCAAATCTCTCCTATTCCCGAGCGACACGTACGCTCCGATTCCAGCACCATTTTCCGTACGACCTGGCTCCGTAAACGCTGAATGGAGTCGTCTGGAGCCATTTCCAAAGCAGGTTCCGGCCGGCCAAGTACGATGCGTACTTCCTACGCGCCGAACAGGTCGCCACCTCCAGCACGTCACAGCATCCGGAAGAGCTGTATTTCAGCTCCGATTCGCGCCACAACACGATCACTGCGTACGAGACGAAGCAGCCATGTATCCGATCGCGCATGTTATCCCTATACTGTACGCCTACGGTCGAATCAACAACCATAACCGACGCGTTCGTCACAGACGGTAAGTCAGACACCTACCACATACCAAAACGTCACGATCCCGCGAAAGGCAACACACCCATAGGGGGTGGATGCCTATCACTACCATCATTGTCCACTCCATAGGGGGTGGATGCCTATCACTACCAGCATTGTCCACCCCATAGGGGGTGGATGCTTAACACTCCCACCATTGCCCACCCCATAGGGGGATGCCTATCACTACCAGCAATGCCCACCCCATAGGGGGTTGATGTCTATCCCTCCCACCATTGTCCACCCCATAGGGGGTGGATGCCTATCACTCCCACCATTGTCCACCCCATAGGGGGTGGATGCCTAACACTCCCAGCATTGTCCACCCCATAGGGGGTGGATGCCTATAACTACCAGCATTGCCCAGCCCATAGGGGGTGGATGCCTAATACTCCCCCAGTGCTGTCATGCCAAAATTGGGTTTTGTGTGTGAACATGCCTGCAAAACTAACACATGAAGTGATATGTTGGGCAAACCCCACATCTCTGTAGTGACAAAAAGGTGAGTGTGGGGTTCAATCCACCAGCATTGTCAAGCACATAGGGCTTATGGGGCATAACCCCCCCATCTCTGTAGTGACAAAAAGGTGAGTGTGTGGTTCAATCCCCCAGCATTGTCAAGCACATAGGGCTTATGGGGCATAACCCCCCATCTCTGTAGTGACAAAAAGGTGAGTGTGTGGTTCAATCCTCCAGCATTGTCAAGCACATAGGGCTTATGGGGCATAACCCCCCATCTCTGTAGTGACAAAAAGGTGAGTGTGGGGTTCAATCCCCCAGCATTGTCAAGCACATAGGGCTTATGGGGTATAATACCCCCATCACTGTAGTGACTAAAATGTGAGTGTGGGGTTCTATCCCCCAGCATTGTCAAGCACATAGGGCTCATGGGGTATAATCACCCCATCACTGTAGTGACTAAAAGGTGAATGTAGGTCTCACACCCCCAGCATGTTCAAGCAATTGTGTATTTATTGGGCCCAAATCCACATGCAATGTAATGATAAAGTAGTGGTTGTGTGTCAAACAACAACAGAACTGTTGAGGCAAACATTGTTGTGTGTGTTACATACCCTCAGCCATATGCAGCCAATCAGTGCTCTTGGGGGCCAACACTGCCAGCAATGTTCAATTGGACAATGTAACATGTGACCCCCCAAAATGCTTAAACACACATTTTTGTCACAATCCGACACAAATACAAAGGATTCAATCTGAAACAGCAGCATTGGTGAAATCCAGTACCACACTGTGGCAGCAAGGTCAAATTCAAAATATAAGGGGTGTGCAGAGTGAAGATGTAGGAGTCCCCGGGTCAGTAGAGAAATAAAGTAAACAAAACATCCACTCAATGCCCTCAAACACAGTTGAAATACATGGGAGAAGATGCACAAAGACAAACAAACAGCCACACACTGCAGAACAAACACAACATGTGTGTGTGTGTGGAAGTGTTTCGAGGCTGGGCCAACACACACGATGGGGGGCTGAACTCCACTGAGACATCTGCAGGTTGAGTACAATCCGGAAGTATTCCATGAATTGGGATAGTGAATGTGGGCAATCAGACATTGTTTGATGAGCAGGTGCACAAGAGTCACATGCGGAACAAGCTTGGTGGAACCCCAAACAATACATCAAGAGACTGACTCTCTTCCACAGTACCCTCAAGGCTACAACACTGTGGTGACAGTATCCTGTCTGCTGACCCTCTGTGATGCCAAATTTGGATGTGGGCCATACTTTTTAGCACACTCACTCTTGCGCACTGTGTCTCGTGCCTTGCAAGAACCACTGTCATCTCACATACCCAAACATTACTCCCAGGGCATGGCCCGTAATGTGAGGCCACATTGTAGGTAGGGGCCTTGCTAGGAGACAAGTCACATTTGGCCACTCTAAACACCACACACCTTGATCAGCAGCAATGTGCCTGATCTAAGCCTACATTGACAGGTGACATTGCACAGGCACCCATGACAGTGTGGATCACTGGCTGTATGACGAGGAATACATTATTGGCCACACATCATTCGGACCACAATACAGACATGGGTCCATGTACTGTTGTGTATGACCAATGTGGCAATCTCAGTATCAGCAAGGTACACCCAGCATGCCACATACTAGGACACACACATTTGATGGTTGAACAAGAGGTGCCAGACACACATATGTATGGGACACAAATTCACTGCATCTGTCCACAACAACACATACTCAAACCCTGCAGGGCAACAGGAGTAAACATACTCACAGAAGAATGACATTTTGATGAGTTAGTGTACAATGAAGCACACAGGAGACTGCCCACAACACCACACAAGTCCACAGACACTCAAAATATATTCATGAGCCTACCACTGTAACAAACATGAAGTGGTTGTGTCACAGCTGTCCGCGCTATATGTGTCGACAAGATTCTTACTTGCTGTGTAGAAAAGCATGGACCAACAACAACGTATGAGACAGTCAACATGTGTTGACTATGTGCATTGCACACAACTCAACATCAGACCATTTACAATGTTCATTTCTTTGCATGTCTATCACATCAACTCTGCATCTAACTACAAAAGCTGCCTTATGTGCAGATCATCACTATTGTCAAATTACCAATGCTGAGTGTGTACTGCAGAAGACTTGGAAGACACGTGGCTCACCAGATACGGGATACAACAACTGTGTCAGTAGGCTCCAATGCACAGGCAAATGTGTAAGCTAATCTTCCTGCACTGTTGACAACACCAGGGGTGGTGGTGGGATCTGTGTTCCACAAACACAATACACATAGCTAGACATAACTCATGGGAAATTTGTACATCTGTTTTTGATGGAGTACATGTGCATAATGTGATATGTATTGGACACATTTGGAACTTTAACACTGTCTCTGAATAATGAAATCACTCAAGGAGACCTACAAATAAGACATGTTGCCATCAGGGTACAGGGAAAGGTAGAATCTGCTGAGTGTGAGCAGTCATAGACACATACAAGCGCCAAACTTGCAAAAACAGATGACAGATTAAAAACACGCTGATGTCGCTAGCACAAATCTGACTGGGGGAATTGAAAATGTGTCACATGTGAGTTTGCTCACAGTGCAGGCCCTTGTCTCAACCCAACCAGGAATGTCAACAGAATGATTCCATTCTACTGGTGCACCCACATCTTGGACACTCAAAGTCAAAGATTCCAAAAAAGCACTGGACTAGTCAGCACACAGAAAGCTTTGCAAACAGGAACATCTGCAGGGACTATAGTCTTGGTAGGAAAGGGGGTTTGAAGACAGAGATTCATGCTCACATGACACGCACCATGGGCTCAGGATATGTCACAGATTAACCCACTGCCATGAGGTGATTTCACTACTGTGGAAGGTCAGGGGTCTACATGTCAGAATGAGACTTGGACATGGATCCAACAATTACAACACACAGAATACTTTCTTCCCAGCAGCCTGTGTACATGTGTGTGTCCAAAGTCATCTGCACGTAGTCAAACTTCAGGTTTACCAAGTTGTAATGATGAGACAGATGACTTGTTCATCATCAATGCGCTATTCTGCATGTCCATCGTAGATGGTTAAACCTTGAAAAACTTCTACAATGTGTACAAATGTCAGCACGACTTATGTGCAAAAGTGTTAGTCAAAGATGGGAGGTAGTTAAAAGCATGTCACACTCATTGTCCAAAATGTTGTGGATCATGCCAACCTGCAATTGCAGACAATGCTTACTCTGATACATACTGTAATAGTACACATATACCATGGACCACATGCAGTCCATCACATCACCATATCATTATTTTCACACAACAAGATTTCAACAGCAATTTCATTAGATTTATTAACAAAATTTGGTACACAAAAAGCAAATATCCCAAAAAAAAAAAAAAGCTTTATTCAGCATCGGTATCAAAAATGTAAAAACATTAAAAACAATACGGCCAATGGCCAGTCCACATTATATAGTCCTTTAGGGGTAATCCATCTGAATGTTCCTCCTCGCTTGCCTGCACTGCTACAACTAGGGGACATCTCCCCTTGGAGGGGCATCTTTAGGGGCATGCCAGGCACCACAGGGACAGGACTAGGGTGTACCAGTTTGGGTTGTGGGAGGGATGGGGGCCACTGGAGTGTTGGGATCCACTGCAGTGGACAGGTCTGATTGAGGGGGTGGGTGCTCCACTACAGTGGACAGGTCTGATTGAGGGGGTGGGGGCTCCACTGCAGTGGACAGGTCTGATTGAGGGGGTGGGGGCTCCACTGCAGTGGACAGGTCTGATTGAGGGGGTGGGGGCTCCACTGCAGTGTCTGGAACAGACAGAAGGTGTGGCGTTGTGGGAGGGGAAGTGCTTGTGGTTGGGGGGGAGGGCCTTATCATCTTGGGGATGGTGTAATGGTGTGTGGGTGAAACTGGGATGGGGTGTGATGTGTGAACTTTGGGAGGGGTGGCCTGGGCTCGTGAGGAAGTTGATTTTGTGGTGGAAGTGTGGGATGGTGGTGGGGTTTTTTGATTTCTTCGTTCTGGGGGATGTACGGGTGGGGGGCTCAGTGTTCCTACTCTTAGGGGAGGGTGTGCATGCACGGGTGGATCTCCTCTCTGTGCCGGGGGATTTCCTCTTCCCCTTGCGAGTCTGATCTGATGTATCAGTGAGGAAGAGACCAAGGTCACAGAGGAAGACCCTCTGGGAAGGGGGGTTGCAGGATAGTCAAGGGTAGGGGTTTTGGAGGGAGAGGTAGCTGAGGAATGCGGAGTGGTTGTGGATGGGTGTGTGTGTTTTTGGCCCTCTCCCCTGTGTGTGTGGTGTCAGTCCCCTGAGTGTGCGTGCGTGTTTTCTTGGACTTTGTTTTGGGTAGCTGTGTGCTGCTTGTGTTTGTTGGTGTGTGTGCATGTGCCTGTGTGAGTATGCTTGGGTCAGGTAGGGTAGTGGGGACTGTGGATGGGGCAGAGGAAGGAGGGGTGACGGACTGCTGCAGGAGGGACACTGCTGCCGTCAGTGAGGAGGCCATGCCCTGATTTGATTGCTGTAGGGCAGACATGTCTGATGAGATGCCCTCCATGTATGACACCAATTGTGTCAAAAGACTGGTATGTGCATGGAGGTCACTCAGCATGGATGTCTGCTCCACATGGATCTGTTTCAGCAAATCCACGGCCTCCACACTCAGGGCAGCAGGGGTGAAAGATGCAGGGGGTGCGGTGCCTGGCCCGAAGGAGACATGCTCCCTAACACGGGAGGGTCCACGGACATTTGGAATGTGAGCAGCTGCGGGGTGGAGATAGTGGTGGTGGTGGGGGCAGACTCGGATGTTGTGGCCTCTGAAATGGGAACACCCACCACCACAAGGGAGTCATCACTGGAGCTTGTTAGGTCCTCGGCAGATGTAGTTGTTTCCGACCTGCCCTTAGTGTGGCTCCCCTCACCCTCAGTGCCACTGGGTCCCTCCTCCTCCACACTGGACCCAGTCTGGCTAGCCGCTTCCCCTTGGTCCGTGGAACTGTCTCCTCCAGTAGCCGTTGATGATGATGTGAACAAGGATGAGAAAGAGATTCACATCAGTCATCTGCATAGTCTTGACACATGAGTATCATCACAACACATCACAGAGCAAGCCTATGCATCTTTTTCACTGCAGGTTTTAAATCATTACACATATGTGAACATGGCACTTGTCAGTCTGCCAGTAAACCATGGTTCCCAAACACATGAAGGCAATGGAACCATCTGTTAGATGTATTTTAAAGACCACTAAATACATGTCCACTAACGCACTAACGCACTATTTTGGTTGTTGTCTGATCTGTAATGCTCCTGAGGGTCATGTGCCATTACAAACATGTCTCATCTCATGCAAGGGAGTCTGGAAGTGACACAGCAAATGGGATGGACACCTTTATATGTCTTGAATGTCAATGCTATAATGGTCTGAATACAGGACAACAGACATGTACAAATACGGCATCCTCACAAATTTTCATGTGGCATACTATGCCACTGGCCTGTCTGGCTAAACAGTCTGTACTGACTCTTGTTACAGGGCCAGTGAATCACAACTTTAAAGTCAGCACTGTGTCACAATCATGTATTCACTGTTAAAGCAACATCTGTAGTGGTCAAGTATACATGTCCCCTACGTGCTACACACAAGTTAGACACTTTGACAACCTCACGTTGTTCTACGTAGACCTTGGAGTATATGAATTAACAAATCGGTCTACATGAACTTTTTCAGAGCTCTCCAGAAGAAAGTAATGCAGCATACACATATATGTTGAAGCCACCATTATGCAGAGTCAAGGGATGACACACACATGTCGTGTCCTGTGTATCTGAGCCACATTCCATACATTAGATGTCTGTCCATATTTTCTACATTTGCCACATGTGTTTTTAAAATATTTCTGCCTCTACACACTGTCACAGAGTCTGGCCCATGATTTTCAAATTTACAATGGTGATAGTGTTGCCTGACACACAAAAATCACATGTGACAGTGTCTCAGATTGCCTGAGTTGGCATACCTGTCCTTGGTACATGTGATACATGTGATTACACAGAGCCCTATGCAGGGGCCTATACATTTTGAACACTTATCCATTTCATTTGTCTGAGGTATCAACATTGGTCTCACCTGCTGCACCTGTGTGCACCTAGATCACCATTTTGAACATATATGTATGTCCCACACATAGTACAGGTCATATTTCAGTCAATGTGCTGACACATGTCAGACAATTACATCACTCATGATGGTCAACTCAATGCACCTGTTGTATATGGTGCTGATCACATTAACCTTGGACTACAGCAAATAGACAGGACCTAAGTGACACATGTCACAGACGGAAAGGGACACACCTGGGCATCAGATGATAATGGGGCATAGTTACATTTTGCCACAGAAGGGGTGTCTCAGCAGACAGACGACCTGTGAGAGGGTTGCCAGGCTGAGGGAGTGCAACATGCATGTTAAACATAGTTCAGCAACATGGCACATACTCACCCCCTCCTTGCTGTTGTCTGGCCTTCAACTGCCCATCCAGGTCAGGGAAGACCACCGCCAGTATCCGGAGCATGTGGGGGGTCAGGGTCCGTCGTCCACCCCTTTTGCGAGGAGGTGACAGCTTCAGCTGGACTCTTGCAATCCTCTGTGTCCAGCCACGGAGGTCCTGCCACCTCTTCTGGC
The DNA here is from genome assembly GCA_963921515.1 of Calotriton arnoldi. Taxonomy (NCBI): domain Eukaryota; kingdom Metazoa; phylum Chordata; class Amphibia; order Caudata; family Salamandridae; genus Calotriton; species Calotriton arnoldi. Next base: position 317,895 of record CAWUFW010000392.1, on the reverse strand, counting down.
AGTGGCAGACGCGCCGTTTGAAGACCCCCACAGATCTTACAGCCCGGACGATGGTCTGCCAAATTTCATTCTTCTGATGGGCGTCGACCTGTAAGGATGACATGGTGACACACCATTACTCCACATGCTACATGTTTATTCATCACACAATTGGACATATAGGTCATGGTCAGAATGGCAGATAATGTCTAAAGGTTAGCCAAGTATCATCATGGGCAGTTGTCCTGTGTGCAAGTCTCCCTTAATAACATGAGAACAGTGCAGAAAAATCAATCCCACCAAACACACTTCTATACCACTGTACCTGTCCAGAACATGAATCTACACACTGTAAGACTTACATTAACTATGTGTGCATGCTTGCCCTTGGGGATCACAATGCTAGTAGTGCCTGTTTTAACACATGGCCAATTAAAAGGGCAGTGTAATCAAAACTCACCTGCTCCCCTGGTTTTCCATTCAGCTTGCTGTACTGTGGGAGGAGGCTGTCCAACATGGCCTGGTTCTCCTCCTCTGTGAAAGTTGGTGCCCTCTCCACAGTACGTGCCATTGTAGATCCCAGAGGATGCAGAGACAGCAGCAGTGGTAGCTAGAACTCTAGTCAAGTAGCATGTAGTGCAGGCAAGTGAAGTCTCTTGGGAACAGACAGACTTATATCTGTGCAGCAAAGGTGGATTCTGTTCCATGCGTCCAAAGCGATAGGTCCAAGGCGTTCGCATCATCCGAATTTGGCCAATCCATAACATTGCACGCATCTGACACGCCTACCGCGTCGTTCAAATAACACTATTGAGTTTGTTACATTTTTGTCGTGAGCTAACAGAATCCGATTGCATGCGATTCGTACACGAAACGCACGTCTGTCACCATGACGACCAATAGCCAATGTGTGCGTCCGGTTCGGATGCAGAGAACGCGTCCTTTGAATACTCACCCGCGTCCGTCACCATGACGACCAATAGCCAATGTGTGCGTCCAGTTCGGTTCGGATGCAGAGAATGCGTCCTTTGAATACTCACCTCCATCTGTCACCATGACGACCAATAGCCAATGTGTGCGTCCGGTTCGGTTGCAGAGATCGCGTCCTTTGAATACTCACCCGCGTCTGACACCATGACGACCAATAGCCAATGTGTGCGTCCGGTTCGGTTGCAGAGATCGCGTCCTTTGAATACTCACCTGCGTCTGTCACCATGACGACCAATAACCAATGTGTGCGTCCGGCTCGGTTCTGTTGTAGAGATCGCGTCCTTTGAATACTCACCCGCATCTGTCACCATGACGACCAGTAGCCAATGTGTGCGTCCAGCTCGGTTCTGTTGCAGAGATCGCGTCCTTTGAATAATCACCCACGTCTGTCACCATGACGACCAATAGCCAATGTGTGCCTAGCTGGCAATGATTCACATTGCTATGTGTGTAGTTCCCATATTTTCAGTGTAATTATGAGTGACAGTTCAACGACTATGAGTGACACTTTCTCCCCATGAAAATCAAGCAATGAAGATGTTAAAAACATGTACATATCATGAATTACACCCATTTGAGCAAGGAGAAAAATAGTAGATCTTACAATTGCTACAAAGGACCAGAGGTGGAAGGGCTCTACCCGGAGACATACTGCGTGACTGCAGTGCTCAGTAACAGAGGGCAGGCAGGCACTCATTCATTTTTGTGTCTTGGCTGCTTCTTGAATACGTTACTTGACCATTCATTGGTTGAATCAGATTTTGATACATGTAGGATGGTCATAGGAGAAAAGCTACAGAAAAGATGAACAGAACCAGGTTCTGTTGCCATTCATCAATCTAAATCAGATTTGGGGATAGAGTTACTTGTGACACTCAACATGCAGACAGTGGGGATTCACTTCGCTGCAGGGACTGACAGTAGGTATCTAATGATGCAGAAAGACATTTGGGTTCAACTATGCGAAATGCCTGACCCAAGTAGGAGGCTCGTGAGTTTCAAAAGTCAAAATATCTTCATGCATACGCCACAGTAAGTGTCAGTGTCACTGACGCTACACCTGTGGAGCAGTGCCAGTTGCTGAAAAGCAACATGAACATCAAGGCATCACATCGCCATGCAGATTATCGTGAGGGCGCTGCCGGGGATGATATGTGACAAGCAGGTCACTAGTACGGACTCTGAGGCATCGTTGCACCTCGGGTGACTTTGGCACTCCTACCGAGGCTACTGTGGCAGGTTGAAGGAACGCCAGTGGGCAGGCCGGGTGGCTGAAGAACTGTGCAGGGTGTGGCACTTCCCAGCCCCACTCCTGCTTCCACACTGAGAGTCCAGGTGTTTTTGTCAGACGCAGTAGGCCCAGCTGGGTCGGGTAAGTTGCGCCGTAGTGTTCATTACCGCAGCACCGCAAGTTCATGAGTCATTAGGCAGCAGCCACTAATCTGATTTCAACAGTCACCCTCTTGCGCCACGGGAGGCAGTCTAGACTACGTAACAACCCACTTGACCTATGACTGTGAGTCTGACTGAACTCACACTTTCTCATCAATGTCTCTGTAGTAGACATTGGCTAGGCACAACTTGACGTTCCTGAAATGTCTGCCGCACGGTGACTGAACCAGTGCTACGTTGTAGCATTAATCATCTCTGGACGTCTGCACAGCAGTGCGCACCGCACCCTGCCTGTACCACCCAACTTTGGTGTAAATATGATTAGCAGCCAGTGCTTGGGCCGCAGAGCTTTGGCACAAGTTAATATGCATGTCTTCGCATTTCAGTACGGTGATGTGGCCCACCACATTGAAATGCGTTAGTCTAATGCCTGATATGTGGTACTTGGCAGAGCTGTGTGTGCATCATGCTTGGTTCTGATGCAGCACACGCGGGCACTCAATACTCACCCACATCGTTCAACATTACAGTCAACAGTCAACAGCCAAAGGATGCGAACCACACGTTTTGGGTGAGGCTCACGCGCCCTACACTAATCAATTAGCATGTCAGACAGCATAGCAAATCTTTATGTTCTGCTGCATTACATGTGTGGGTAAAGTGATTCACATGTCATATTGGACACATATAGCTCATATAGCTCACACTCCCATGATGAGCCAACCTTGATGTGCACCAAATACATTGTTTGTGAGAAACTTCACAACTGTGAGTGCCACTTCACAGATCAGCCTCCTAGGCTTGGACACAGTCTGAGGGGATAATTGGGTTAACACAGCTTACATCCACACATAATCACTGCTTTATTGGACTGTGTTAGAAAGTGCATTGTGTGAAGTTATTTTTAGTGAATCCACAGTATCTGAGTCTTGTACAACGCAGACACTCCATTTTTGATGTTGTTAATGATATTTACTTGAGACATCAAGTTGTATTTTGCATGTGAGTTGCTGTTGTGTCTTTGTGTCACAAACATACATGTATGCCTGTCAAAAGAAGATGTGCTACACATCATGAATGTTTTATGTCTGTGATAGTACATGAATGTCAGACATTACATCATGACAGTGTCCACACTATGACAGTGGTGTGCATGGTGACACGCTGTCTGTATCTAGTGTTCCACCTAGGTGGCATGACATGCTCACGGTCTGTGTACCTTTCCACCATGTTATAGTTGTTACAAACATCTATCTTTGATACTTCATTAGGTGTGTGTTTAGTATATAATGTTGGATCACATGGACTGTGACAGACACCAGTGATTAGTCACAGCACAGCATTGCAATTGTGGACAAACCATTATGAAATGAAATGTCCGGTAAGGGTCACATAGCTGCCCTTTGTGTCAAGGCTCAACATTACACATCTGACTTCATTGAGTCTTGCTTTGATGTAGTATATGAGTTTTTGCATGTTCCTTACCAAATTTGAAAGTGTATGAATAATGATTTGATTTGTTACCTATGTACTGCAGGAGATCAGCTGTCCACAGACCCTTCCCCGACCTACAGACCATGGTAGAACGTGACTGCATCAGACGTTACCGCTTCACCAGACCACTCATTGAGGAGTTGGCAGAGCAGTTGGCCCCACATTTGCTACCTGGACGCCCATATCCATTTGCGCTGACCCCCAAGGTGAAGGTGATGGCAGCCCTACATTTCTTTGCCACGGGAACCTTCCAGTATACTGTGGCTACTGCTGGTGGGATGTCACAGACAATGTTTAGCCGTGTGCTTCGAGATTCTTTGGAGGCAATGTTACATTTCCTGAACATGTACATCAAGTTCCCAACACCAGGACAGTTTGCCGACATCAAGAGTGACTTTTATGCTTTGGGCAGAATGTCACATGTCATTGGCTCCATTGATGGAACACATGTGGCTTTGGTCCCACCACAAGCCAATGAACAAACATACAGGAATCGTAAGCATTACCAATCTATAAATGCCCTGGTGGTATGTCTGCCTGACATGACAATCTCACATGTCTGTGCGCGTTTCCCCGGATCAGCACACAACACCTACATTATAAGAAACAGGAGGATCCCACAGATGATGTCTCAGCTGCCAAATCAGCGTGCCGGGTTTGTTGGTGGGTAATGTTGTCTGTTTATATTGTGTGTTGCTTGTATGTCAAGTTGTACCCTGTTTTCAGACACATGAAGTATTTTCAGTTTAAATGTAGGAGACTCTGGATACCCCAACATGCCGTGGTTGCTGACCCCACTTAGGAACCCTGTCACCCCTGCTGAGTTTGGTTTTAATGAGGCACATGGGTGGACCAGGCGAGTGATTGAGCGGACATTTGGGCTACTGAAAACCAGATTTCGCTGCCTGGACTGTACAAAAGGAGCCCTCCAATATGTACCAGCGAAGGTGTGTAAAATCATCATCGTGCGTTGCGTGCTACACAACATGGCAATGAGGAATGAGCTACCTCTCATCCAAAATGACGGGGACCAGCAGCCTCCAGCAGGGGAGGATCCAGGCCTGGGCATGTTGCGAGTGATGAGGAGGAGGAGGAGGATGTTCGGAGACAGCGCATCAACAACTTTTTCTCATGATTGTAAGTATGCAAGGATGACTTGACAAAGCACTTTCTTTGCATAATGTGTGTCTGTTGTACAATATCTCTGTATACGTGTGTGTGCATGCTACTTAACATGATCCTTGGAGTTGTTTGGTGTCCTTTGAGTTAGTATGTCCACCAGTACAGTGTTGACATGACTCCTAGCTAGTGTTCACAAAACAAACATTTTAAGTATGAAATGTCTCTTGGAGATGTATGCATAAAATGTTGTATTTCAAGACAGTTCTATGTCTCTACTTCACAGGGTTTTTGGCTGTTGTATGGAGACATGTGACCTCCCAGACACACAATGCAGTTACAGTGTGCAACTTTTCTTGAGTCCATTCTGGACATGTGTGAGTCCATTTTGGCATAATGTGCAGCCTGTTGCTGTTGCATGTCCTTGAGGATCCCAACTACCTGGCCAAGGTCTCCGGTGCATTCTCGATATGCATATAGAATGCGTGCCAACTGTGGGTCTGCTTGATCATCAGCACCAGCTGCCTCACGGGACCTCTCCCCACGGCCCCTCCCACCACCCCTACCCACACGAGCAGGACCTTTTGTTGCAGGCACAGAAAACACTGAGCCTCCTTCATCGTTGACACTGGTGTTGTTGTCCGCCAACTCCAGAGTGCCCTGTGATGCTGTGCTCTCAGTGTTTTCTTGCCTTGGTGTGTCCGTGTTGATAGAGGTCATCTGGGGATTGACAGATGTTGCGGGAGTGGTCACAGGAGGTGCTGGTGTTCGAGCTGCTGGTGCTGCATGCTGACCCACACCGGAGGGGCCAGGTAGTTCATCGTCATCCGTTGAGGGCTGAGAGACGTCCACACCGGAGAGCTCAGGGTCAACCAGAGTCTGGGACTGGGATTGCTGTTCTGTTGCTGCAGTGTCCCCAGCAGGCCCTGTGGGAGGATGAGAGACACAATGTTTGTTGTGTTTTTGCACAGTTCATCATATCATACACATTACATTTGCTATTGTACATTATGATGAGTGTAGGTATAGTCCTGTATCGTCACAGACCCAGGCCTAGTTTTTCTGTGAGCATTGTGATTTTAACAAGAAGTGTTTTGCTGAGCATGTCCAGCTCTGTGCATAAATGGGCATGTTTTGTTCATTTGACTGTACATAGGCATTGACTGGCAAGTGACACCCTGTGCATGACACAGGTGTGTTGGTATTTCCCACATCTGTGCTTTTCCAATGATATACGTACTCTTCCTCTTACAATATGTTTCAAGATTTGTGCATGGGTGCTGGCGTTTGTGCATGTCGTTTGCAGTCACATTGGTGTGGCTACCTACACACTCACAGTCCGGAATGTATGTGGCGTTTGGTTTAAGGCATTTGGATGAATGTGTTCCTAGTTCTTATCTCATTGCACACATGTGAATAGCTGTCAGTAGCAAATGGTTTGATTGCTTTGCTTTGTGCCTGATCACATCATGTGTATTGTCCTTGTCCTCCATGGACAGATGAGTTAACCAAGGCTGCTTTCCTGCTTTTTCAGGCTCAGAGCTGTGAGGTACAGGGGTTTGTGTGCTTGTGTTATGCTGCTGGAAGCTGTACCCCTCCTCCCACCCAGTCCAGCTTACTCTTCATGGACAAAGTATCAATGACAGTGAGGGGAGTGTAGTGGCAAGGATGCTGACAACACTGCATGATGTAAGAGTTGAATGCAACTCCCAACAGTGCTTTGTGTACATGACACCATGCAACAGTATCAGCCATCTTGTTGTGGCCCTTCCATTCACTGTCAGGTATCCATTGTCACTGATGGACATGTTGCTTTGTGTGTGGGTAGTGATGAGTGCTATGACTGCAACTCACACCATGTCCTGTACTCCACACAACTTCCCAGCCAGCCCAGGGAGCACACCTGGGACAATGCATCCTCAGACAGTGATTGGAAATGTACAGTGAAGATGGCTGAGAGTGAGGACTGGTGTGAGAAGCCCAGGGCCTAGTTGTGACTTGTAAACCAATTCATACATAAGGCCCATGTGTCAGCCATCTTGCCGGTACATTTCCACTCCCTGTGAGATGTGCATGGTTCAAGGTGGGCTTGTTGGGCCATGTGGGAGGGGGACTGTTGGCTGTGACTACAACTCCCATCATGCTTTCAGCTACACACACCTTCCCAGCAAGCCCAACCGTCCTTCCTTTTGACTCAGCTTCCCTGTGAGTGAGTGAAACAGCGATGGCAAGATGGCTGACATTGGTGGCCTGGTGTTTGTTTGTGCACAATTCCCGACAGGGGCTTGTGCTCCCCACACCAGAGTCCAGAGTCAGGCATCTTGGGAGTAGATTTTCCTTAACTCTCAAGGAAAGCATAGTCCCATGTGTGTTGTTTGGTGTTGGTGGGAGGGGTGTGTGTGACAGGGCCTGCTGGTAGATGTAGTCAGAGCTAGCACTCCTCCTCCCCCCCAGACCAAATAGGCCACCATGAACCATGCTTCCATGACAGTGAGTCAAACTTTACGTTCAAGATGTCTGACAGTGTGGCCTGGTGTTTGTTTGAGCACAACTCCCAACAGGGCCTTGTGCTTCACACACCAGAGCCCAGAGTCAGCCATCTTGCCAGTACTTTTCCAATACCTGTGAGATGAGCATGGTTCAAGGTGGGCTTGTTGGGCCATGTGGGAGGAGGACTGTTGGCTGTGACTGCAACTCGCATCATGCTTTCAGCTACACCCACCTTCCCAGCAAACCCAACCTTCCTTCCTTTTGACTCAGCTTCTCTGTGAGTGAGTGAAACAGCGATGGCAAGATGGCTGACATTGGTGGCCTGGTGTTTGTTTGTGCACAATTCCCAACAGGGCCTTGTGCTACCCACACCAGAGCCCAGAGTCAGACATCTTGGGAGCAGATTTTCCTTAACTCTCAAGGAGAGCATAGTCCCAAGTGTGTTGTTTGGTGTTGGTGGGAGGGGTGTGTGTGTGACAGGGCCTGCTGGTAGATGTAGTCAGAGCTAGCACTCCTCCTCCCCCCACACCAAATAGACCACCATGAACCATGCTTCCATGACAGTGAGTCAAACTTTACGTTCAAGATGTCTGACAGTGTGGCCTGGTGTTTGTTTGAGCACAACTCCCAACAGGGCCTTGTGCTTCACACACCAGAGCCCAGAGTCAGCCATCTTGCCAGTACTTTTCCACTCCCTGTGAGATGAGCATGGTTCAAGGTGGGCTTGTTGGGCCATGTGGGAGGAGGACTGTTGGCTGTGACTACGACTCCCATCATGCTTTCAGCTACACCCACATTCCCAGCCATCCCAACCTTCCTTCCTGTGACTCAGCTTCCCTGTGAGTGAGTGAAACAGTGCTGACAAGATGGCTGACAGTGGTGGTTGCTGTTTTGAGCCCAAAGCCTTGCTGTGTTTTTTAGTAAGTTGTTACATTTCATGAAATAGTTACATATTACTCTGAGATTGCAGGTATTTTGTTTGTCAAACTGGCATACACCTCACAGGCTCATTTGCTTAATGTTGTTATGGCTTTGCTGACAGTGATTTGTATCACTGTCCCCTTGACAGTGATGGCTGTGTATTTGCTATCCATATTGGCTATTTGAGTATGTACTCACCAGGCTCTGGTACTCCTGATATTCCACGGACGCCCTCCGGTGGAAGGATGGCCTGCACCTTCTCCTCCCAGGAAGTGAAGTGCACAGGTGTTGCAGGAGGGCCACTGCCAGTCCGCTGACTCAGTTCGTGCTCTTTGTTGATGAGCTTCTTGACCCTCCTTCGCACATCATAGTACCTGTTCCTGATATCGTCCGTTGTGCGTAGGCAAGGTGCTTGAGCGTTCACCTTGTTGACAATCCTCTCCCACATCTTGGTTCTCTGGGACAGGAGGGTCTGTTGGACCAAGGTGCCAAATAACTGTGGCTCTACTCTGAGAATTCCATCTACCATGACTTCCAACTCACTGTCTGTGAACTTTGGATTCTTCTTTGGGGGCATGGTGATGGGTGGTGGTGGAGATGGATGTGTGGGTGAGTGTGAAGGTGAGGGTGAGTATGAGTAAAGGTGTGTGTTTGTGAGTGTGGTATTTGACAGGTGCTAGTATTGTACAGGTTGTGTGGTGGATGAGTTGTGAGTGTATGTATCAGTGCAGTATAGTGGTGGTATCTGCTGGCAGGTCTGTTGAATTTGCAAAGGATCATGGTAAGGAGTTTGGCCCTTTATATAGGTGGAGTTGTGCGTGTATCTTCATTTTTTATTTTTTTTGCCTTTGACAATGCTTGTTTGGACTTTTTCTGTCTGTTTCTAGTGTATTTTGTTGAGCATGACGGAAACGTTCCGTTGACCGCAACGGATGCTTTTTCATGTATTAGCGGGGTAGTCCGAGTTGTCCCATTCACGCTGAGCTATGTTGCAGCGTTCGCGTACGAGTCGGTCGCGTCAGGCTCTTTTCCGGATATTTCGCTCGGACGGATTGATTCCCGTCCGTGTCGGTCGTCCGTATTGTGCTCCGTGCGAGTCGTTTGTATTTGACACGCGTTGCATCGTACTACGTCGGTCGGACAGCGCGCGTACGTGTCGGTCGGAAGCCATTCCCGATCCGTGTCGGTCGGAAGGGTTTCCGTGCGAGATCGGAATCGGGCCCTAAGTATTGAATATGCAACAAATAGCTCCTTTGCATATCAAATTAAAAAACTAATAGCACTGGCATACGTCCCAATTACTGACGTAGCCAAACACTACAATTTATTAATTGAAAGTGCGTACTACCAACGAAATGAGCAAAAACTAAGTCCCCTACTTGACTATTTTGAGGATACCTGGGTGGGAAGGCTACACAGATCTGGACACAGAAGGCAACCTAAATACCACATTCCATTGTGGAATGTATATAACAGTACCCTAAATAAAGAAGCTAAAACTAATAATGCTGCAGAAGGATGGCATAACGCCTTCCAAGCCACAACAGGTAGGACTCCACCAACTCTACATAAACTATTACTAGCTATCCAAAAAAAACAAAGCTACCAACAACTAAGAATGGAGCAGTCTGTAACACAAATAGGCCCAAAACTTACCAAACAAACTAAACAAATGTTTGAGTACTTACAGTACAAAGTAAGACTATACCCAACAACTAAAGGCCTAGAATACCTTGAAACAATAGCCAAATCCCTACTTTAACCCCTTGACCGCGATCGGAATTCCGCCCAGGTGCTGGACATTCCGATCGCGGGTGTGGTCGTGACGAGCTCAGCTCGTCATGCGCACACGCCCACCGTGCAGCATGACGAGCTGAGCTCGTCATGAGCATAGAAGGGGTTAACTAAAAATACCTCAAAAAACTTAAAAACTCATAACCAAAAACTAAACAAACAAATAAATACAATTCTTATAAATTTAAAAATATAATTATTTTGTCAATTTTATTAATTAATATACAAAAAATATATTGACATAATAATTATATTTTATAAAATATAAATCACGATAACAATGTCATTTTTAACATTTCCCTCCCACAATAAATAAATCAAAATAACTTACTGGTTCCGTAGCTGAAGAAACGAAATCCCAACTGCCATAAATAAATCCACGTTTTCGATAATCCCAATATAAAAAAAAATCCCCCCAAAAAATGGAAAAATTCAACTGTTTAAAAAGTAATCCACCGGCAATAACTCCAGAAACGATAAACCATAAAAATCCCAAAAAACGTATTTAAAAAAAGAAACGCTCCTGGCAAACTCGAAAAATTAAGGAAGTGTAAAATAATTATTAGTTGTCTAAAACTAATACACACTTCCTTAAATAAAAAAAAACGCAATCTTCTCCCAACCGCCACGTTCCAATCGACCAAAACCTGTAATGAAAAAAACAATCCTACCCACACAAATATACATATACATTATAACATAATTCAAAAAAACATAATACTAACGCCATATTTTCACATATCTACTTAACTCTAACACCGACCGATTAACAAACTGACGCCATTTCACTAACACATAACTAACACATACAACTCACCAAAACTTAAATTACCTAACACTACACACACTACCTAGTACTTAACTACCCCCAAATTAATCCAAAATTAAAGTTTAAATAAAGAAAATTAAACTTACCTTAACGGATGCGACGCAGCTTCCAACCGCGAGCTTCTCCCCTCAGAAATGACCTAAAACAAAACCGAGCGGTTACAAAATACAAGTTAGAAATAAATATGGCTGCTTTAAATAGTAAAGATATATGTATTTCTTTATTAAACTGATTGTACATTATAAATTCATTGTTATACATTTTTGTAAAAATACTAGAAATTATAACTTATGTTCTAAAATGTATTTTACATTTTTTTATGTAATGTAAAATTATAATAATAAATATTATTAAACATTTAATAATTATTATTATAATTCTAAAAATATACATTTCATGACCAATGTATATTAAAAATCTGTACTATGCTGAATAAATGTTAAAAAATGTACAAATGTTATCAAAAATGTTTCTATTAAAAACTTACATGTACTAAGTAATATTATTTATATTTCCAATATAAATAATAATCTTAAAAAAAGAACATTATATGTCAATTTTGTTTTTTAAAGAATTGTTAAAATGGTTTGTAATAAAAATGTGTTAAAATATATATGGTAATAATAAATTACACTATATGTAATAATGTAATCAATCTTTACAATACAAATTAATAATGTATCACTGTTATTAAAAAATATTTTGTTTGAAAAAATTTTTAAAAGCATTGTAAAACTACATCATTTTCTTTCCAAAAATGTACATAACTATAATAAAAAGTTTAATAATGTTTAAAACTACGTTTGAAAAAATATTATATATAAATGTATACATATGTGCAAAATATATATGTGAAAAATAAAAAATACATTTTTTACTATATCTAACAATATATATTAAATATACGTAATAAAATAAAATGCTATTTCTTTTTATTTCGTATTGTTTGAAAATAAATAAACATCAATAAAATAATAACATGTTTCATGATTTTCTGTACATTTTTTAAACCTTGTATGTATTATAAAATATTTATGTTACATCAATCTACTTTATAAAGTTTATATTTTTAATTAATATTTATAAATATATATTTCTTTTTACAAACTATATTATTATTTATAAACATTTCCACTGTAGACTACATTTATTTTTAAAAATTGCTATACTGTAAACATATATAATTTACTATTCCCACTCCAAACTATATTAAGTCAAGGAAACTGCTGGACACTAAACAGATATAAATTACTATTCCCACTCCAAACTATTTTAACTCTGTGAAGGTGCTGGACACTAAACATATATAATTTACTATTCCTGCTCCAAACTATACTTAGGGCCTGATTCCGATCTCGTAAGGAAGGCCTACAAACGGGATTTGTAAAGACCAAATCCGATTCGGAGCCTATCGTTCCGCCCGAATCGTCCCCCATTCCTAACGAGCAAGTACGATGCAAGTATCCCGTACGCGCCGTGCGAATTATTTACGAACCCGAACCTGTCCGTCCGACACGTTCGTAGCCGTATCGTGCCGCGCAATGGAGCTGTTTTCCGACCGAGCGAGTACGATGCACGAATCGGACAGCTGTATCGTCTCGGTCTCATCGAGACGAAACGGCTGTCCGATTCGGACTGCGGAGGGCCATAGTAGGCCCCCCCTTTTTACCCGGAGTCCTCCGATTCGGTCACGGGGGGTGCGCATGGGCCCCCCCGATCCAAGCATGTACAGTGTGGCGGGCCACATGGGGTGCCCGCCACAGGGTGTACGCTTTTCCCCGCCCACCCCTTTTTTGCTATGGGTGCCTGTGTACGCGTCTGTACACAGGCTCCCATAGAGTTCAATGGGAGTCCGAACGAGTCGAGTCCGTAAGCATACGGCAGCATCGTACTCGCTCGTTCGGACTCCCGGAGCACGTCTCGCTCGGAAAGCCCTCCAGATCCAAGTCGTATGGAGGGCTTTCCTTACGAGATCGGAATCGGGCCCTAAGTCAGGGAAGGTGCTGGACACTAGACATATATAAATTACTATTCCCACTACAAATTATATTAACTCTGGGAAGGTGCTGGACACTAAACATATATAAATTACTATTCCAACTCCAAACTACATTAACTCTGGGAAGGTGCTGGACACTAAACATATATAAATAACTATTCCCACTCCAAACTATAGGGGTAATTACAATAGCGAGCGGATCGCCACCGCCCGTATGGCGGTGGCGATCCGCCCGCCATTTTCCTCCACCCGCCTACCATTTCCCCCCGCCAAATCACGATGGCGGTGGGGACGCCGGCGGACGGAAAGACCGTCCGACGGTTTTCCGCCGTTCGTACAGGCGACTGTGCGGAAAAGGGCGCAAATATGGTGGCGGTGTCTACAAGATACCGCCATCCATATTATGATGGGCGGCGGTGCAGGGCTTTCCATGGCGGTGACTCCGCCATGGAAAGCCAGGTGGATTCCACTTTCGGGGGTCCGTAGCGGGCCCCCAAGATGTTGGGGGGGCGGGGTATATACATGGGGGGGTACCTATGGTACCCCCCTGCATATGCATGCACAAGGTGGCAGGCACCGCGCGGTGCCTGTCAAGTTGTGCATGCAAATGCGCAACATGCCTTTTTTGCATTGCGGTTGGTGCTGCTGACAGCACCGCCCGCCGCAATGTAAGAAATGCGGGATGCGCCCGCCAGTGTGGCGGGCGCATCCTAATTCGAATAGCGGGACCGCCGTACACATGGCGGGCGGTCCCTTTTTCCGTTGCGATGGCGGGCGGATTTTGTCCGCCCGCCATCGTAATGAACCCCTATATTATGTCAGGGAAGGTGTTGGACACTAAACATATATAATTTACTATTCCCACTCCAAACTATATTAATTCAAGGAAGGTGCTGGACAGTAAACAAATATAACTTACTATTCCCACTCCAAACCATATTAAGTCAGGGAAGGTGCTGAAAACTAAACATATATAAACTACTATTCCCACTCCAAACTACATTAACTCTGGGAAGGTGCTTGACACTAAACATATATAATTTACTATTCTCACTGCAAACTATATTAAGTCAGGGAAGGTGCTGGACACTAAACATATATAAATTACTATTCTCACTCCAAACTATATTAATTCTGGGAAGGTGCTGGACACTAAACATATATAAATTACTATTCCCACTCCAAACTATATTAAGTCAGGGAAGGTGCTGGACAGTAAACAAATATAACTTACTATTCCCACTCCAAACCATATTAAGTCAGGGAAGGTGCTGGACATTAAACATATATAAATTACATTTCCCACTCCAAACTACATTAACTCCGGGAAGGTGCTGGACACTAAACATATATAATTTACTAATCTCACTCCAAACTATATTAAGTCAGGGAAGGTGTTGGACACTAAACATATATAAATTACTATTCCCACTCCAAACTATATTAACTCAGGGAAGGTGCTGGACACTAAACATATCTAAATTACTATTCCCACTCCAAACTATAATAAATCAGGGAAGGTGCTGGACAGTAAACAAATATAACTTACTATTCCCACTTCAAACCATATTAAGTCAGGGAAGGTGCTGGACTCTAAACATATCTATATTACTATTCCCACTCCAAACTACATTAACTCCTGGAAGGTGCTGGACACTAAACATATATAATTTACTATTCCCACTCCAAACTATATTAAGTCAGGGAAGGTGCTGGACACTAAACATATAGAAATTACTATTCCCACTCCAAACTACATTAAGTCAGGGAAGGTGCTGGACACTAAACACATATAATTTACTAACACACTAGGAACAAATGGCAGTGGTTATATAGTAAACAATCAACACCTAAGTAACGTTTGCAAAGTATTGGAGAACCTCATGTATATGCATGCTCAATATAAAACACTGTGCCACTTATCTAGTGTTGCCCCGTATGAGGAAAAAGAAATTCCCTCTATACATAGATTCAAAATATACAATATAGAGCACAGCAGTATTATTTTTTTAAAACTGACTCTGTTGTCAGTCAAGTTTAATTTCAGACAAGCAAATTGAGAAAAGCAACTTTGTGCACAGACTAGTGCGGTCCAAATACAAGACAGCACAAATGGAATAATGTCCAAATATAAAGTGTCAATCAAGCTTTTAGTATCGTTGACATGCAGTAATCACATTGATGCAGACAGCCGACACGTGTTTCGTCGTGTAGACGACTTCTTCAAGGCTGTAAAACAAGATGTATGATACAACGCAGATGCTATAAAGATTGTATTCGGAAATAAAATAGTAATCTAATGTCAAACACTATATATTAGAGGTAATTCATTGAAAATCTGTGATGGATAGAGACACGACAACCTCAACCATATTATCAAATCAGAGTCGAAACACCCTAAAGTGTAACGAAAGAAAGAAAGAATAAAAGGAAAAATAGAATAAGAGAAAAGACCCACGGCCAAATTATCATGCCAGGTTTGTGTACGAAGTTCAGAGAGGGAAAAGACACACCTAGGGTGAAATAAAGCCTAAAGGAGTTGGAGTGATTTAAAGCACCAAAGCTAACTTTTTGGAAATGGTGCAAATAGTCATAGTGATACACGAAGTTTGTAAATACCTCGAACGCGGACTAAGTAGACACGAATAAAGTCCGCAGTCCTTTAATCGTTTTGTTGAAAAGTAGAGTTAGACGATGGAAAGAAACGAAATGTCAAGCGTCATACCCCAAGTATAGAAATAATACTGTAATGAAAAAAATATATATATTGTTTTCAAGTCCAAATAGAACCATATATGTATATATTATTTATAAAACACGATAAAATCTACAATTTTGTTGTAAAAAGAAAAGGGGAGCTATTATATTCTAGCCCCCAACAAATTTAAGTAAGTAATCGTCTTCTAGAGATTCTGAAACAGTTCTCTCATTGGGGTGACTAAAAGAAGACATAACCAAATGAGAATTTGTGACTGATACCGAGTAAAAATAAGCCTGTCTCAACTCAATAGAAAATTCGGCTAAAATATGTATTAAATAGAACATAAATCAAACTAGAGAGGTTCCTCATACCTTAAATACGCTTGGGAGGAATGTGTCTCGTATGGTACACGAGATTGAAGGTGAGTTGCTAGGGGGCACAGTACGTATTAGTAGATATCTGAAAGTTGTTATTGCCCTTACATATCAAATTAGAAGCAGGAACAATCTGCAAGAATTCAAAAAATAATAGGTATTAGGAGTAAAGCACAAATAACCACCTGTTCTCATTTCAAAACGGTGACAGCTAACTTGGAAGAAACAGTAAGCCAAGTCTATTGCAACCAAAGATAAAGTTTCCCTAGGGCTACACACGCACCTCAATGGGAACGAAAAAAGTGAAAGTTCCCTATTTATTACCTCCTAGTTCAACCCACATACCTTAAGTGTAGGTAAAGTTGGTAAACTCGTTAAAGTAACCGAAAGCTCACAAATGTATGTTAGCATCAGTGGCCAGTGAATACTCCAGGCGGGAGGCACCTTAAATTGAGCAAAGTAAGAATTGTTATCAATATTGGTAAACCATTGTTTTTAACACAGAAAAACCCACACATATTCCCCGGAGCTAATGTAGTACCTAGATCAAACACATCTAGATGTATATATACACGAGCAGTAACGCTTGCTAAATCCTATGAGCTTTTCTCAGGATCCTAATCAATCCCCATGGGCCATATTGGGGTTAAACAAACATATCTGTTCCCCGCAAAATTCCCCGAGTAGAAGTGTGGTTATAAACTCCCAATCAGAATTTGAACAGACACATGCAACAATACTAGTTGTGTCTGTGTAGCCTCTCAACAGAATCATTGTCAATCCCTGTGGGCCATATTAAAATTAGAAAACCTACCCATTCCGTAGATATTATCCCGCTCGAGTAAGAGAAATCCTCGAGTATACGGATCTCTACACCGTTTGAAATAGTCCCGGTGGCGCATGTAAGTACGCATAGACATAGAAAGAGGAGATGATCTGTTAGAGAGATCGATTGAAACCAGCGCCATCTTGAAATGTTTACAGTCCTGTATTGTATTACCAACGAACTACATGACTGATGCACAGTCACGTAGAACATAAAATATTTTATACACGCGGCAAAAAGAATAGTATGTATGGGTATAAAATAAGCTCCAAAGTATATATGAACCGTCTACCATGAAGGCAAACATAAGCTCTATAATAAGGAGCTATATGAACCGTCAAACGCGAAAACAAACCCAAGCTATATATTAATGAGCTGTATTTGTAATCAGTAGGAAATAGTGCATTAGCACATATACATATCTAAATAGCTACTCCCCGTCAGTACATGTTACACACATGCGAGCATATATTTATGAAGATAGTGAGAACCCCTTTGTTTGAATGTAACCAGAGGTCCAGTACACAACGATATACAGAGGCGATTTAGTCTTGAAACTGTATAGTCAGTGGAAGCAATACTCAGCATAAATTTTAAATTTGGAACAAAAAGGCCACATTTTGAAAGTTATAGACAAATGTGTATACATAGAAATTATGTATAGAGATCAGGTAAAAGAAAGAAAGAAACAGTTTGGGAAAACTTGGGTGGATTGTCCTAAGTTTAGTGTTAGGTATACCAGAGAGGAATCATATAGCATGCACAGGATACCTATGTATGAAAAACAGAGAAGTGTAGATCAAGTAGGTGTTACCAATAACCCACCTATAGAAGTCAGACAAAGGGTGTCATAATTCAATTCAAGCGATAGCATGTCAGTATGGATATGACATAAAACATACAGTCAAGATTTGAAGATGACATAAACAATTTGCACATCGAATTTTAGATTAAAACTCCAAATTGCCAAAAAGCCAAATCATCTCAAATTATTTTACAAATTAGTCGAGAACAGGATAAAATAGTCCAGGTAATAAATGGGACCATGATCAATATATACGTCAGTTGGTACACATATTAAGGGGCTCATTGCGATGACGGACGGAAGCCCATCCGCACTGTTGGCGGTGGTGGAAAAGGTTCATTTCCCCGCTCCAGATGTGGTCATTGCGACCACCGAATTACAATGTTCCAACAGAGGCCGTATACCGTCCGCCGCGGTCTGTCAGGCTCCGCACGTTTCTTGCGTACGCAAGGGTGGCGGATGGAGCCAACAGAGCAAGACCGGCGTGCGAAAACACGTTCCGTCCGCTTACCAGATTACGATGTGGCAAACAGCCATTCCCACCGCCCCGTAAAAACCACCACGTTGCGGATGGCGGAAACACAACAACAGAGAGAAAGAGCCGATACAGAACCCATCCAAACCACCGGAGCCATCATGGATCCTGCGCCACAGGCCTCCCCGCTGCTCTACCTGCTGCACCTCCGGCAGACCAGACGCCGCTGCGCTCAACAGCAGAGGTACGTACCAAACATCTCCACGCATGCAACCCCTGAACAACTACAACTCCCAGCAAGCGTGGCGGCACCACGATGAATGTGGCAACCTGCCAAATGCAAAGTTCGAGGCCCACCCAATCCTCATGAGTGACCCTCGGTGCCCCTGAAGGCAATTGGGGCCAATGATGAGCCCCGCAGTTGCAGAGCACGCACACCGCAATGTCAAGAAATGTACGCCGAAGGCCCCCATTGGCTGATGGCTCATTCGCATAGTGGTTGCCACACCACGGCATCATCCAATTGGGGCCAATGCGTGTCATCGCTGCGGATGTCAGCTACCGCGCATGCGAACACATTCTGCATTTGCATTGGCGCCATGCGAATTACATCACACATCACAACTCATGTGCCTAAAGTGATTGGTGCACCCCATGTGTAATGTCGTGGGGCACGAGGCCCCCATGCATAGAAAGTAACCACAAAGACACCGTACATGTATAGGAGAACTGGCCTGGGGCACGTGCGTCCGGCCCCGTTTGTTGGCAGGGTCACATGTCCAGTGACACCTGTGCTGGGTGGCTGTGGGGTGGGGGGGTAAGCCAGCCCTCTGGGAGTGGCTGGTGCATCAGGACAACTAGAACAGTGACCAACTGGTCACTACACTGTGAAGGTATGAGAGAGTGTGACCTTTGAGTCAAGTCCTCGCACACATGGTATGTCCAAGAAAAGGAGAGTGAAATTACAGACATTGTCAGGCCCCGGGGCCAGCATGGACTGAAATGAGGGAAGGAGTCAAAAAGGACAAAGGTCCCTCGCATTGTACCAATGTTGTGTAATGAAACATCCAACCTGTGAACATCGCTTGAACATCCCTTGACATCTGACTGGCGTCCCTTGGCCAGGGTCGACTTGTGAAGGGCCAGTGACGTAGGCAGACAATCAGAGGTGTCCATTGTCTGCAAATCAGACAGACTTGTATTCCCTAGCACCCCCAACACACGTATTGGGGTGGCATGCAGTGTGCCTAGCTGCCATTGCCTGCAAATGTTCTCACACACGTCATAGGAGTGCACACGTGGAACAACCAAACAAAGCCCTGACCGACATTATCGGTCATTGTCAGCCATGTGGGCATGTATACACAATCAATGTGCATTTGTGCCTCATTCAGGTGGACATTGCAATGTCTGTTATGCAAATTCCTCACACACTCACGCAGGACTGACCCCATAATGTCCACATGTGTCTGTCCACCATGCTGTATATCCATGCTGCGTTGCCCAGATGACACTCACTGCCCTCATCCCGTAATGTTGATGTGTATTGTGGGACTAAAGCTTGCGGTCGTGCAGTGACAGCAGCTACATGCAACTCAGCACTGATGCTGGGAAACACTGGTGCTGTGCCATCTAACCACAGGGCAGCTCATCCTTGATGTAGCAGAGTACTATATGCCATACACATCGACTTCTTTGGATGTCGTAGTGTCAGTATGTCGAGTGAGTGAAGAAAAACAACGTCTGAATGCAGGTCACTTGTGCATTTCACGTGACCATGAGTCCTGTCAATGTTGTGGTTGTGTGAGTCTCTGGGTAAGCTGTTCACCACATCTCATCTATAACTCAGCCCATGCTTGTGTACCCTGACATACGTAGGAGGAGACCACCCTTCTTCCGACCTGGCGACGATGGAGGACAACAAAATCATCAGGAAATTCCGTTTGGATCGCCGCACACTATGAAACCTATGCGCCCAGTTGGAGGCCCATTTGAAGCCCAAAAGAATATATCCGGCTGCATTGTCTGCTACAGTGAAGGTTATGGCTGCACTGCATTTCTTCGCTACTGGGTCTTTCCAGTACACTGTGGCCAGCGCCGGTGGGATGTCACAGCCCATGTTCAGCATGGAGTTGCGCGACGTCCTGTCAGTATCGATGCTTTACGAGGACAGACATGTCCACTTCCCGAGGAGGGATGAATTGGCAGCTGTGAAGGGGGAGTACTATGACCTGGGAGGCATTCCAAATGTTGTGGGAGCCATTGATGGTACCCACATTGCCCACGTTCCACCACAGGCAAGTGAACACATCTATAGGAACCGCTAACACTACTACTCCATCAACGTGCAAGTGGTATGCCAGGCGGATCACATCATCCCACACGTGTGTGCAAAGTATCCTGGCTCGGCACATGACTCCCACATCTTGCGGAACAGCACCATACCCCAATTGATGGCCAATCTGCACCCGAGCGGGCCTGGCTTGTTGGTGAGTGGGCTGTGTCAATGACTGTGATGTATGTGTGACATGCGGCTCAAATCACATATTCAGATCACACTGTTTGCCTGTATGTCTCAGAACTAGGTGACCCTGGGTATCCCAATCGTCCATGGCTGCTGTCCCCACTGCGGAATCCAACAACGCCGGGGGAATTCCTATGCACATGGGAGGACACGTCGTGTGGTGGAGCGCACTTTTGGACAGCTGAACTCAAGATTTATGTGCCTGGACAAGACTGGTGGTGCACTTATGTACTCACCACAGAAGGTATGCCTGATGCATGCTACACAACCTGGCCTTGCGCAGAAGGATCCCCCTGATTCTGGACGACGATGAACAGAAGCAGCCCCCCGCTCCCAACCCACACATGCCCAGTGACGATGACAGTGGTGAGGAAGAAGGCCTTGACCAGGTGAAATGTACATCCCATGTGCTGTGTCGCTCTCATCACTGGATGGATCACTCTCCAAGTGTGGGGCAACTAGCCCGCCTCCCCATGACATCTAAAAGGCACCCGTGACCTCTAGCAGCTGTGACACTTTGTTGAGTCGGGGTGCTAGGGCCTGGCCAGAACAGAATGACAACGGACAATGTCCTCCGACCACGGACAGAACGGGCAGTCAGTACTCCTGGACCGCGCAGAGAACAAGCTCTGCGGACACTTCTCATGTGACAGGCATATACTAAGGTACTTGCAAAACGACTACGCCATGTAAATTTCGTGCGCTACAGCTGCATGATGAAAGCCGGGCTCATGCCAGTCGACAATGTCCATGACGGTCAGATGACAGCCTCCCCTTGCTCAGGTCTGTGGTACCAAGCGAAACAGACCGCAGAGGTCAGCAGAGTCAAAGCTAATGCAGACAGGGCAAAAGTCAGAGAGCTGAATGACAATTCCTGTCAGTAGGCGTGAAAAAGGTAAAAGGATATTGAATTAGTCACCAACAGTTCCTGTTGCTGTTAAGTAATTACGAATCCAAGAAGGCACAGGCAGCTTCGAAGGCAATCAGTTCCAAAAGACGATCCAAATCATCTTCCGCAAAAAGGACCGCCATCCAATCCAGTAGTATGAAGGAACAGATGTGCTCCTTGCACCACGAGGATGAAAGGAGCATCCCATGGCAACCTGGGAGAGGTTCGATGTAGGCCTGGCACAGGAGCCTTTGCGCAAACGCACAGGCGCAGCTGGCAGCCTGTCTGACACACTGAAAGGCATCCCACAAACATGTATCACCGGAGCAGTCCTGGTCATGGACCAACAAAGGACTCACCCACAGCTCATGATCCAGGGCAGCAAGGGATGTGTTGGAAAGGCAGACATCCATGGCCCAGTGAAAGGGGCATCGTCGACAACAGAACACAGGTTGCACGCAGGTGAAATAGGCATAGCAGAAAGTTAGCCTATAACTGATGCGTAGCACAGCTAATGGGACACATCCAAAGAGAAGCTGCATGCGGTCACGGTACAGTTGCAACTGACCGCAGTTCGCCTGGACCACAGGATGGGCAGACATGGCGTGAGAGCACTCTTAGAACCAGCGCTCAGCTGCACAGCCACAAGTAGTGATATCAAACTGCTAAATGCAGTCTGAAAATTGGAGGAATGACACCCGGTAGTGTTACGTTTCTTATAGAGGCCCTAATATAGACACGTTCATATATGTCCTATTATGGTCATAATCGTCTATGCCCTATTATAGCCATGATATCCTATGCCCTAATATAGGCATGATCTTTCACCTACATTAGTTCCCTACAGTACACAACAAACTCTGAGGGTTGAACGTTATCTAGTCTGTGGTTAAAACACTGCAAGGTCTTTCCTGAACACAGGCCTACAATGTACTCATAAATTATGCATGAGCATTCACCAGCTACATCTCCCGCATAATATGTATGTACAAAGTTCACCCCTGACGTCTTCCTCATGTCTAACAAAGACCAATACAAACCATACTGAGGGACGAGACACTTTAGGGTATAAATACACCACATCTTGCCACGGTAAGATAGAGGGAACCGAGACTTCCAGGCTGACACACTGACCAGAGACGCTGAGGCTCCTGCATGCAGTCGCTCCAGCTGACAGCGGTCTAACACAGCCCTTGCGGGGTGTCCAACTCGAGACCAGGGCGGGGTCCCACACTCTCTCTATTCAGGTAATGGGGTTCGACTAAATCCTAGAAGGATTCTTGGCTCTTAGGCTTTTAGACCTACACACATGCTAGGTACACTTAGGTACATCTAGTTAGGCATCGTAGGAGTACGCACACTTTTATAATGCAATTTCATATATTCATGTATGTAACCATTATTATTGCAATATGGTAGAACTGTACTATCCTTTCACTTTGATCGTACTGCTGATAATATATCTCTGCTATTGTCTGCTGGTTGCTGCAGCACATATATTTTACACTAGAATAACAACTGTTCAATAAATACTTATTGAAACGCCCAGACTGTTTATTCTGTGTAACTCTCTGAGACAAACCGAATAAGTAAGCACGAGTGACTGAGCGAAAAGTAGTACATTGTTTCCACGATTCTGAGGGATCAGGGTTGTCATGATCTAAGGTTGCCAGAAACTAATCTCTCCCCGATAAGAGGAGATTCTAGTGGCACTGTGAGCTAGCTAATGCAAATCCGGCTAACATATGCAGTGGGGGTGCACAGAGTCAGTCTAACACCAAGCCCACAGTTTATGTTATCCAAACGTGCAGGTCCTGCAGGGGTACTATAGGAACTACACGACAGTAGTACTCCAAAAATAGCATGAAACGAAGGGACAAGGCCAGAGCCCAAAAGTTTGTAAAAAGTGTGCTACGGCCTTCAGTATCAGAGGCTTACGATGATTTCTGTGTCAGTCCCCCGGAAAAAAGTTGGAGTGCCGTGTTCAGCAGTGACGGAATCGCGTGGGACGGTCACGGCACCTGGATTTCGAAGGTCTCAGGGCTGGTGTGTGAGCGACTACTTGTTGAAACAGAAGCCCATTGTGTCTGCACACTTTTTGAAGTATGCTTTCGCTGTGGGAATGTGAGGCCACAATTGACTATCCACAATCACATATGGGGGAGTAAGGAGGACATTGCTACAGCAAGGAACACGGCGTGCAACAGTTCCTATATACGCGATGCCTGCCCTGTGACCGCAGCAGTTGTGCTCATTCAGGAGAAGATAACTTCGGTTGTAAAACAGATTTAGCGTGGGTATGTTGTCAGCGACTGGTGTTCATGTGGGTAAACATGCCTAGATCGTACATGTCACATGAAAATCCCTGGGCAACAGTACTTGAGTGTGTGAATGCGACAATGTCACCATCGTCCACATGACAGGATGTGTTGTGATGCTGGCTCTTGTGGGCACACTGCTAAGGATTTCATTGTTCAGCGCTGTGTGATCTGTGACAACTTCCGTCATGTCCGTGATGATGTCATTAGGGGGATGTGAGCACACTGCTTCACCTCCCAGCACAGTTCACCCCTCGGCATTCTGGAAAATGCAGTTCAGTCATGATGCTTACTTGTCACGTGACTGAGGTGTTTCACGTGAGTTGGGCAGGGAGAGGTACAGAGACCCGAGTAGATTTTGGCAGCTTCCTCAGCAGACACCGATCACAATGTATCTTACCCCTACTGATGTGAGAGGATGACGCAACACACATGTGTCCAGAGATTCACAGCACTGACCTGCACCAACCTTGGTGACACACGACAATGGTAACAGAAGTAAGCTTTTCAACTGAACTGCATCTACCAGGATGCTAAGGGCTAAACTGTGTTGGGAGGTGCAGTCGTATGCTCCAGTCCCCCTGCTGTCCATGTTGATGGTGTTTGCCGGTGTTATCTGTAATGCATATTGCACAGTGTTGCCTCGTGGTGTGCTTTTGCGGTTGTTCCATAATATGGCAACGCACTGTTATTTCCTTGGGTCTTTCCATGTTCCTCCACCCTCTCAATGGATTTTCGCTTTTACATATTCGGATACATTGCAATGTGAGTCAACATGCTACTTACTGTGAAGAAAATGCTCTTGACACAAAGGCATACTGTTTAATTTAATTTAATTTAATTTGGAGCTTATAGAGCACACAGCTACCTCCAACAGAGGTGTCCCGGCGCTAACGGATACAGAAAATAAAAGCAAGTTGCCACAGGCTACAGAAGTTTAGGGAAGGTCAAAAAGCCAGGTTTTTAGAAGTTTACGAAAAACAGATTCAGAATTAGCCTTCCTAAGATGTTCCGGTAAGGAATTCGACAGCCGAGTGGTTCTGACTGTGAACGACCGGCCACCAAACCTCGCTTTTGCAAAGCGGGGAATTACTAGGAGGCCTTGATGATTGGATCTCAAGCTTCTTGTCTGGAGATATTTGCGGAGTCTTTTCCTGAGGTATTGTGGGCCCGTTTCTCTGGTTGCTCTGTATGCTAGGGTCAAAGCCTTGAATTCTATCCTCCTCTTTACTGGTAGCCAGTGCAGGCTTCTCAGATGGGGGAAAATATGGTGTCGTATCGGGATATTTCTAATGAGCCTAGCGGCTGCATTTTGTATAGTCTGCAACTTCCTGATCAGGTAGTCTGGCTGACCCGAGTACAAACTATTTGCGTAGTCTAGCTGTGAGGTAATGAGTGCATGGACCACTGTTTTTCTACATTCCATGGGCAACAGGTGGAGAAATCTTCGTATGGACTTCATTTTGCAGAAACATGAGGACGAGACCTGGTTTACCTGAGTCTTGCATGAAAGGGCAGAGTCAAACTTAAAACCCAAATTTCTAGCAGAGGACACCGGCTGAGGGGGAGGGTTGAGCTCAGATGGCCACCATAGATCCGATGGTGGTGGGGATGGCTGGTTAAAAAATAGAACCTCGGTTTTATCCGTGTTAAGCCTTAGACAGTTGTCAGTCATCCAGGCTGAGATGTTAATCAGGCATTGTTTAAAATTAGTGAAAGCTGCCTCAGTGTGTTCCCTGAAGGAGAACACCAGCTGAGTGTCATCAGCGTATGAGATGACACTTACACCATACTGTTCAATCAGTGAGGCTAGAGGGGCGAGATAAATGTTAAATAGGGCCGGGCTCAAGGCCGAGCCCTGGGGAACTCCACAGACTATAGGACGTGGAGACAAGATAAAAGGGTGCAGCAACATTTTCTGGGATCGATCTTCTAAAAGGAACTAAACCAAGACAGAGTGGTCCCTGAGACTCCCAGTTGTCTTAGTCTATCCAAAAGGATCTTGTGTGACACAGTGTCAAATGCTGCAGACAAATCTAACAGCACAAGCATTGCACAGTGCCCAATGTCCAAGGTCTCCCGGACAGTTTCAGCTACTTCTAGCAGTGCTGTCTCGGTACTATATCCTGACCTGAATCCCGATTGTGAATCGTGGAGAAGTTTGTTGGATTCCAGGAATTCAGAAAGCTGTATCTGCACTACCTTCTCCAAGATTTTTGCAGGTGCCGGCAGGAGGGAGATGGGCCTAAAGTTTTTCAGATCCGCCGGATCTGCATCCTCTTTTTTAAGAATGGGTTGAACGAGTGCAGTTTTCCAGGCAGAAGGGAAAATGCCTGTTTCCAGGGAAGAATTCCAAATCCGAATTAGATTGGGGTTAAGTAGCGGGGCCAAGAGTTTAAAATACCTTGCTGGACAAGGGTCTAGTGGAGATCCTGATTTTGTTTTTTCCAGCAAAGTCAAAGAGACTTCGGGACTTAAGGGTCTAAAATTTGACCAGGTATTAGGAGGGCAAGCACGGGACAGAGGTGCAGTAGATAGTTCCCTGGGGGAAAATGATGAATAGATGGTTTGAATTTTCTCATGAAAAAACGCTGAAAGGTCTTCACATAATGTAGCGGAGGGTACAATGTTACTTTGCTTCGAATCTGGTTTAGTAAAATCTTTAACAATCTTAAAGATTGCTTTGGCAGAGTGATTTGAAGATTTAATTTGTTTGGCGGTGTAGTCCCTTATAGCTTTACGCTTTTGTCTATGAAAGTTTTTTAATGCTGTTCTGTAGGATTTTTTTGTCTTTAAATTGTAGGTTTTCCGCCAGATCCGCTCAAGTTTCTTGCAGAGACTTTTCACTAGACGGAGTTCAGGTGTAAACCAAGGGGCCGTAGGCTTATTTCTAGTCAGTTTCCTAGTTTTTATGGGAGCTATGAAGTCAAAGGATGATGTGACACAATGGTTGAAGATAGTAGCATCACTGTTAGGATCACCGGACAGTGGTATGGGGGTGTTTAATAGTACGGGTTTTATAGCTTCAGATGTAACTTGCCTCCAATTCCTCCTGTCCTCGTAGACCGTTTTCGTACGACTAGTATATTTGGTCATAGCCAGTTTGAATGGTACAAGACTATGGTCTGACCAGGTACGGTATGGTGCTGTGCCACGTGATCCTCCCGGGGTCTTTTTCGGATGCCCCCTCTGCCGTTTGGCCTGGGGAGAACCTGCTGCATGCTTAGAGGTGTCTGAGGATTCGCCTTGGTGTGACTCACCCCTCCCTGTGGCCGCTGCCGTGGTGGTGTGACTAGCATCCGGCTGGCCACGGGGGGTGGCAGCGATTTGAGCCGCATGCATGTCCCTCAGGACACCCACAAACTGGCCCATGTACTCCACATGTTGTCCCAAGCGAGTGTGGAGCTCTGCAGCCGGCAGAGTTCCTGCAGTTCTTCATGGACCTGGCCCATCTGTCCCTGGTTCTGCTGGTATGCACCAAGGACAGTTAGCACAGTGTCCAGGGCCGCAGTCTCATTGTCCTCCTGTGGCTGTGCCCCAGTTGTCCTCCCACATGCCCTGCTGCCACAGACCTGTGGCGGCGCCTGGCGCTGCCACCGCACACTGTCCCCAGCACCCCTAGGCTGCCTGGTGGTATTCGCAACTGCTGGCACAGGGACATTGTTGGAGGCAGCGGTGGTGATGGTGGAGGTGGCTGCCACACAGGTCGTTGCTGCAGGGGTCTGCGTTGGCGGTGCAGCTGTTGTGGGAGTCGTGGTGGTGGTGGTGGTGGTGGGGACAGTGAGGGCCAGAGACTGAGCTGTCCTGGGCATGCCAGAGGGGCCAGGTCGGTCCTCCTCATCCAAAAAGACAGGGAGTCTGCATCCGAGGGTTCACCTTCCAGGGGGGGAGACTGTCTGGGCTCGCCCATGGCATGGTCGCCTGCTGTTGCTGGCGAGTCACCTGTTGAAGAGAGGTTATATTGTCAGCATGTTCAGTACACATCACAACTTTGATGTTCATGTTTCGCACATTTCATTTGAGATGGCCTTACTTTTTAGCTTGGCATTACTATGCATCCATAACAGTTTGTCAGCAGTCGACCGTGATGTGGAGGTACATACATTGCTCGTTAGCTATGTGTCATGGCTGTCGATACAAAATCATTTGTACAGATATTGTATTTCCAAGGACATGTCCTCTGGTACCACCTTGTTGCTCATCCGATTCAGTTCATGCTTGGACATTTGTGTCTTTTCCATGAGTATCTGACTACTGTGCCGCAACTCCATGATTTGTGTTATGCTTTTTGTACTTACCTCCTGTGGTTGTGAGGTTTGACAGAGTTTCCATGCATGTGTTGTGTTGACCCGAGTCTTTCTGCTTTGAGGCAATGGGACTTGCACATTGGCTTTTTGTGATCGCGTTCTTATATTTGGCTTTGAAGTTACATGTGACTTCATCACTGACACTGTGAATCATGTGGCCTGTCGATGGTATTAGCTGTGTGTGCACTGCATACAACTTATGGGGGGGTTCCAGAGATGGCTACCATGTGCGGGATGTGGGGGTCATTTGGCTCCATGATGTCTGTGAGGGAAGACAGAGGGCCTTGTGGGAGTTGTGGTCTTGCTGTCAGGACTCAACAACCCCCTCCCCAGTGAGATGGCTACCTACCTTTTAGGAGGCACTGTTGACGGAGTTAGCTGACACATGGCTGTGGGGTGGAGAGGGTGGGCCATGCTGTTTGGGAGGGAGACCAGGGTGCATGAGCTGACTACCTACCTGTGAGGTGAAGCTGAGTAAGGAAATGCTAGCCTTGTGATCCATTCATGTTGAAAGCATGCATTCCACATGAGCTTGATGTGGCTCACTTGTGCACAACAGTACATTACAGTGGGATGTGATCATTTTGTTTGTACTTACCAGCCTCCACTCCCCCCTCGATTCCTGTGAGACTCTCTGGATGCAGTATGGCAAGCACCTTCTTCTCCCATTTGGTGAAGGTTAGTGGAGGAATGGGAGGGCCGCCACCAGTTCTTTGGGCCGCCTCGTGGTTCCTCTGTGCCCGATGCTTGACCCGGCCCTTGAGGTCGCCCCAACGCTTCCTGATGTCATGCACAGTGCATAGGGTGGTCCCTACGGCATTGACTTTGCTGTGGATCCTTGCCCACATCTGATTCTTGCACGCAGGTGGGGTGTGTTGGACCAGGTGCCCAAAAAAATGTGGTTCTACCCTGATTGTCTCATCTACCATCACTTTCAACTCTGAGTCGGTGAATTTGGGCATTTTCTTGGGGGGCATGGTGCAAGGTAGTGGTGGAGATATGTGAAGTGTGTGAGGTGTGTGGGTGAAAGTGGTGTTTTGGGGAGATAGGTGGGTGTGATGTTGTGCATGTGAGTCAATGGTGTCCTGTCTCTCTGTCTCGGCTCGTGGTGTGCAAAGGATGCTGGTCCAGGAAGGGGTTTGTTTTATACTGTGGTATGTGGGTGTGTCCACATGAGTGAAGGCCTCCAGATGTCTCTTCCACACTGTGCATGACTTTCCTTCCTAGGAGCGTGTTGGGGTGTGTCATTGTGGCGTGTGTGTTGTGATTGAGGGCGGCAGGGAGTACAGGCACACTTCGGGCATTGTTGTGAAGTTGGTTCCGTCCGCCATTCATTTGGCCTATGTGCGTGCGCGGCGGTCGGACGCAGTGCTCGGTCCGCCAGCTCCGCATTATCATCGTAATTGGCCGTGCGGTCAAGCCGCAGCGGGAGCGGCCTTTCCAAGCCATTGTTCAGCTTTGCCCATCCGCCGCGGTCGGAATTGCAGCTTTTCCGGCCGTGGTGGACGGTCTTTTGTGACATCCGTCCGCCGCGGTCTGATTTTGCGTACATTGCATCGTAATTTGACAGACGGAAATGCCGCGGCTCATGCAGGGGGATTTTTTCCGGGACCATGGCGGTCGGAAGGCTTTTCCGTGCACCATCGTAATAGGGCCCTAAATCAAGGAAGGTGCTGGACAGTAAACAAATATAACTTACTGTTCCCACTCCAAACCATATTAAGTCAGGGAAGGTGCTGGACACTAAACATATATAAATTTCTATTCCCACTCCAAACTACATTAACTCCTGGAAGGTGCTGCACACTAAACATATATAATTTACTATTCCCACTCCAAACTATATTAAGTCAGGGAAGGTGCTGGACACTAAACATATAGAAATTACTATTCCAACTCCAAACTACATTAAGTCATGGAAGGTGCTGGACACTAAACATATATAATTTACTATTCCCACTCCAAACTATATTAAATCAGGGAAGTTGCTGGACACTAAACATATATAATTTAGTATTCCCACTCCAAACTATACTAAATCAGGGAAGGTGCTGGACACTAAACATATATAAATTACTATTCCCACTCCAAACTACATTAACTCTGGGAAGGTGCTGGACACTAAACATATATAATTTAAAATTCCCAAGTAAAAATTCTTACATTGTGTTACTCAGTATTAATTTAATAAATAATATTCATAAATATTAAAATTTCATCGTAGTTTTTTTTTAGAAATACTGTACCAAAAATATTTACAATTTTTTTTTAAACATTTTTTTTTTTTTAATTATTGTAAATATTATGAGCAAATTTAGATACATAATCCATTAAAATAAAGAATAAAACTTATTATAAAGCAATTAAGAATTTTAAAAATACAAAATGTTAAGTTTAAAATTTTAATTGGTTAATTTTATAAATTAAATGAAACTTATCCCCTATTAACCCAACATGTCAATCTCATAAAATGTCATTTTAATTTTTTTTAAAAACTCTTAAAATTTGTAAATTTGTTGCAATTTTTTTTAAAAACTCCCCACCTTAACTACCTATAAACACAACATCCCAATACTAAATATATATTTTTTTGATAATAAGTTTTTTTTCCATGTTTACAAACTTTTTAAAACAGTCCTCATCCTTATCCCCTTTAAAGCATTTTTAAATTATTTTTATTCTTCAAAAAAATTCTTTAAAAGACTCCCCACCCTTATCCCCTATAAACCTAACATCCCGCTACTAAAAATTAATTTCATTTTTTTTAAATAAAATTTTAAATATATTTAAATTCTTTTACAAATTTTTTAAAACACTCCCCACCCTTATCCCCTATAAACCCAACATCCCGCTCCTAAAAATGAATTTTATAATATTTTTTTAATTTTTAAATTATTTTTATTTTTCAAAAAATTCTTTAAAAATACTCCCCACCATTATCCCCTATAAACCCAACATCCCGCTCCTAAAAAAAATGTAATATTACATTTATAATATTTTTTTAAAAACTTTACATTTTTAACAACATTTTTAAAACACTCCCCAGCCTTATTCCCTATAAACCCAACATCCCGCTCCTAAAAAAAATATTACAATTCAAAACTTTTATAACATCAATCAATAAATCAATCATGGGTTTATAAAGCGCGCTACTCACCCGTGAGGGTCTGAAGGGGCTGGGGGCGAGGGGGTGCAGCTCCGGATCAGTCGAATAGCGAGGTCTTGAGGCTCTTCCTGAAGGTGTGCAGAGTGGGGGAGCGTCTGATGTTGACTGGGAGCTTGTTCCAGGTCTTTGCTGCGACGTAGGAGAAGGCTCTTCCACCTGCTCTGGTTCTGCAGATGCGTGGGGTCTCTGCCATAGCGAGGTCGACGGAGCGGAGGTTCCTTTTGGGTACGTGGAAGGAGACTCTTTCGTTGAGGTATTTGGGTCCGATGTTGTGGAGGGATTTGTAGGTGTGGGTGAGAAGCTTGAAGGTTACTCTCTTCTCGGCGGGGAGCCAGTGGAGGTCTCGTAGGTGCTGGGTCATGTGCTCGTGTCGTGGGGTTCCGAGGACGAGTCTGGCTGCGGTGTTCTGGATGGTTTGGAGCTTGTGTAGCAGGGTCTTGTTTATTCCGGCGTAGAGGGCATTACCGTAGTCCAGTCTGCTGGTTATGAGTGCATGGGTGACAGTCTTTCTGCATTCAGGGGGGATCCACTTGAAGGTCTTGCGGAGGATGTGGAGGGTGTTGAAGCAGGTGGAGGCGACAGCGTTGATCTGGCGGGTCAGGGTGAGGGAGGAGTCTAGAATGATGCCGAGGTTCCGGGTGTGGTCCGTCGGGGTGGGTGGGTTTCCGAGGGCAGGGGGCCACCAGGAGCTGTCCCACGCAGTGGGGGAGGGTCCAAGGACGAGGACCTCTGTCTTCTCCGAGTTCAGTTTAAGGCAGCTGTCGCTCATCCAGGCTGCGACGTCTTTCATTCCTTCTTGGAAGCTGAGTCTGGTGTCTTTGGGGTTCTTCGTGAGAGAGAGGATGAGCTGGGTGTCGTCGGCGTAAGATACTATGCTGAGCCCATGCTGTCTGACGATGGCGGCGAGGGGGGCCATGTAGATGTTGAAGAGGGGGGCTGAGCGAGGAGCCTTGGGGTACTCCACAGTTGGTCTCTGTAGGGTCGGAGAGGAAGGGAGGGAGTCTGATCCTTTGCGAAGTCGAGGGCGGTTCCTCGTATACCAGCGTCGTGGAGTCTGGCTGCGAGAGTGCGGTGTGAGACGGTGTCGAAGGCTGCGGAGAGGTCTAGTAGGATGAGAGCCGCAGTGTGGCCCTGGTCGAGTAGCATACGGATGTCATCGGTGGCGGCGAGGAGGGCGGTCTCGGTGCTGTGGTTGCTGCGAAATCCAGACTGGGAGGAGTCGAGGATGGCGTTCTCTTCAATGAAGGTGGTCAGCTGGGCGTTGATGAATCTCTCTGTGACTTTGGCTGCGAAGGGAAGGAGAGAGATGGGCCGGTAGTTTTTCAGGTCCGTCGGGTCGGCCAAGGGTTTCTTGAGGAGGGGTTTGACCTCTGCCTGCTTCCAGTCGTCGGGGAAGATGCCGGATTCGAGGGAGGCATTGATGGTCTGGCCTAGTTCGGGTGCTATGGCGGCGGTGGCTCTGTGGTAGATGTGCGGCAGGCAGGGGTCCGTGGGGGCTCCTGGGTGGGTGTTCTTCATGGTCGTGGCGGTGTCTTCAGTAGTGGCACGTTTCCAAGTGGTGATGGTCGGCTGGTTGTCGGTGGTGGAGAGGGGGGTGGTGTCCGGAGTCTGTTCACTGAAGTTGTCGTAGAGGGTCTTGATTTTCAGGTGGAAGTAGAAGCTGAGCTTGTTACAGAGGCCCTGAGATGGAGTGACGTCCGTGGCTTCGCTGGGGGGTTTGGTGAACTGCTGTATGATGTTGAAGAGTTCTTTTGCATTACTTGCGTTGGTGTGGATTTTGTTCTTGATAAAGGTCCGCTTGGTGGCTCTTATGCGCTGGTGGTATTCATTCATGGTGTTCCTGTACTTGTTCTGGTCTTCGGTGGTTTTCCTGTTCCACCAGAGTTTCTTGAGGCGTCTGCAGGAGTGCCTGTCTTCTTGGAGGCCAGTGGTGAACCAGGCGGCCTTCAGGGGGCGTTGTTTGATGGGGTGGCGGAGGGGTGCGAGCTTGTCAGCGCAGCCGGTGATCCAGCGGTGTAGTTCTTTGGCTGTGGAGTTGGCGTCAGTCGTGGTGGGGGGGGTCGTGGAGGAGGGTGGTGTTGAGGTGTTCCTCTGTGATCTTACTCCAGTTCCTTCATGGCGGGCGCGGGCAAGTTTGGGTGCGGTGGTGGTGTTGAAGGTGAAGTGTACGCAGTGGTGGTCTGTCCAGAGGGGCTGCGTGGTGTGGCTGAAGTGAATGTTTGTCCCTCCTGCGAAGATGGGGTCGAGGGTGTGCCCGGCTTTGTGGGTGGGGTTGATGACGAGCTGCTTCAGTCTGAGGTTTAAGAGGTTGTCAAGGAGGGTGGTGGAGTCGGGGTCGCTGCGGTTGTCTAGGTGGAAGTTCAGGTCTCTGATGAGGATGTAGTCCGTGGAGGCGATGGCGTGGGGTGTGACGAGGTCGGCAATGGTGGTGGCAGAAGAGGCGCGAGGCCCGGGGGGTCTGTAGACGAGGGTCCCGCGCAGCGTAGTTCTGGGGCTGGTTTGGATCTGGAAGTGGAGGTGCTCTGTGTTGGACAGGGGGTCGCTCGTGCTGGAGGTGGAGAGATGGAGGGAGCTCTTGAGTGCGATGGCGAGTCCTCCTCCTGGGCGGTGGGGGCGGTCCTTTCTTTGGATCTTGTATCCGTCGGGGATGGCGGTGGCGATGTCGGGGGCGGAGGTGGCATTGGTCCATGTTTCTGTGAGGAAGGCGACGTCTGGCGTGAGAGTGTCGAGCAGGTCCCAGATCTCTACGGCGTCTCTGTGTAAGGAGCGCATGTTGAGGAGGATGCACGTCAGGGCTTTGGTGGTATTGGCGTCCGGCGAGGGTTCTGCGGTAGTGGGGGCGCTGTCGATGGTGAAGGATTGTCGGCAGTGTAGGCAGGAGAACATTAATTAACTATTATTAAAACATTAACAAACATATAACATAATTTTTTTTAAAGTACAACGATATATTTACATAACGATATTTTAACAAACAACATTTAACATAACAATATTTTTAACAACACACTAAATCGATATTATGAACATCGATATACTAAACATCGATATTTCATACTATCGATATTTAAAACTCGATATTATTACATTTCGACATTAAGAAATCAATATTATGTCTACTTACCGGGTTCAGTCCCTTTGAGCTTCTGTATGGTCACTCTGTGAGAGGACCTCTGAGTTTGGTGAAGGAAGGCTGGGAGGCAGCTCCCAGGAAAACTCCCCAGGATGTGTTTAGTTACATGCTGGCCTTCAGAAACCAAACTGCCCGCTTCAGGAAACTTGCTCAGGTGAACCTAGAAGCAAGCCAGGAAGAAATGAAGAAGTGGTATGACCAGAATGCCCTTCTGGTCGAATTTCAACCTGGGCAAAAAGTGTGGGTCATGGCCCCAGTGGAACCTTGTGCCTTGCAGGACAAGTGGACTAGGCCGTTTGAGTTGGTGGAGCGCAAAAGTGATGTCACCTACCTTGTGAATTTGCAGACTCCCAGGAACCCTTTGAGGGTCCTCCACGTGAACCGCCTCAAGCCCCACTTCGAGAGGTCCGAAGTGAGCATGCTCTTGGCGACAGATGATGGGGTGGAAGAGGAGAGTGAACCTCTACCTTACCTCCTGTCCACCAAGGAGAACGATGGGTCAGTGGAAGGTGTGATCCTCTCTTCTACACTGACCCCAGAGCAGCAGAGCGACTGTCACCAGTTGTTGGGACAGTTTGCCCCACTGTTCTCTCTGACCCCAGGTGTTACTCACTGGAATACCCATGACGTGGACACTGGTGACAGCCCTCCTGTAAAACACAAGATTTATAGGTTGACTGACCGGGTCAGGGCCAGCATCAAAGAGGAGGTCTCTAAGATGTTGGCATTAGGGGTGATCGATCCCTCCAACAGTCCTTGGGCCAGACCGGTGGTCTTGGTCCCAAGGGCTGCTGCACCCGGTGCCACTCCAGAACTGCTGTTTTGTGTGGACTACCGTGGGCTCAATGCCGTCACCAGGACTAACGCGCACCCCATCCCCAGAGCTGATGAGCTCATTGATCGGTTGGGAGCTGCCAGGTTCCTCAGCACGTTTGATTTGACGTCTGGGTACTGGCAGATTGCCTTAACCGGTGGGGCCAAGGAGAGGTCAGCATTCTCAACCCCAGAAGGACATTACCAGTTCCGGGTGATGCCCTTTGGGTTGAAGAATGCCCCTGCCACCTGGAGGATTGGAGGATTTCAGTGCTGCATACCTGGATGGCATTGCAGTGTTCAGTTCCAGCTGGGAAGAACACTTGCTGCACCTCGGGGAAGTGTTGAGGGCTCTGCAGGGGGCAGGCCTCACGATCAAGGCCAGTAAGTGCCAGATCGGGCAGCGTTCTGTGGTGTACTTGGGACACCAGGTAGGAAGCGGCCAGGTGGCGCCCCTACAGCCCAAGATTGACATCATTCTGGCTTGGGAACCCCCAAAGACCCAGACAGTGGTGAGAGCCTTTTTACGTCTCGCCGGTTACTACAGGAGGTTTTTTAAGGGCTATGGCATCATTGTTGCCCCCTTAACAGAGCTGACTTCCAGGAAGCAGCCCAAGAAGGTGATCTGGACTGAGTCCTGCCACAAGGCTTTTGATGCCCTGAAGGCCGCCATGTGCACGGCGCCCATGCTCAAGGCACCCGACCTCTCCAAGGAATTCGTCGTGCAGACCGACGCTTCAGAGCATGGTGTGGGAGCGGTGCTCTCCCAACTGAACGAAGAGTGCCTAGACCAGCCTGTAGTCTTCCTTAGCCGGAGACTACTCCCCAGGGAACAGAGGTGGAGTGCCATAGAAAGGGAAGCTTTTGCTGTGGTCTGGGCACTGAAGAAGCTGAGACCCTACCTGTTTGGGACTCACTTCCGGGTTCAGACAGTCCACAGGCCCCTCAGATGGTTGATGTAAATGAGGGATGAGAATCCAAAGCTGTTGAGGTGGTCTATCTCCCTACAGGGAATGGACTTTACAGTAGAACACCGCCCTGGCACAGAACACGCCAACGCAGATGGTCTGTCCAGGTTCTTCCGCCTTAGTGCAGAGAACTCCCAGGAGGTTGGGTAGTTCTCCCTACTTTCAGCTGGAGGGGACATGTGTTAGACTTGGCATCTTTTGGCGTGTTTCCCCTGAGTTTTTGCTTTCTGACCTCCCGGTTTTGACTCTGTTTTTGCTGGCTTAGTGTCTCTGCGCACTTTCTCACTGCTGTTCAGTGTTAAAGTGTAAGTGCTCCTGTTGTAAACTGTTTTATGGAATGGTGTTTCCATGATTGGCATATTTGATTTACTTGTCAGTCCCTAGTAAAGTGCACTGAGTGTGCCAGGGCATGTAAATCAAATGCTGTTAGTGGGCTGCAGCCCTGGATTGTGCCACCAACACAAACAGCTTGTAAATGTAACTCTGGCCTGCCATTGCAGAGCCTGTGGGCAGTCTGGGACTGCCATGTCGACTTGGCAAGTGTACCCACTTGCCAGGCCCTTACCTTCCCTTTTCTTGCATGTCAGTCACCCCTAAGGTAGGCCCAAGGTACCCCTGTGGGCAGGGTGCAGTGTATGTGAAAGGTAGGACGTGCCCTGGTGTGTGTGGCATGTCCTGATAGTGAATTACTGCCAATTTCGTTTTTCACTATTGCAAGGCTACCTGTTCCCATAGGACAGAATGGGAAGTTTGTTTATAACATCTTATAAACATAACTGGCCCTAGGAACAAGGTAGAAAAATAAAGTTTAGTATGCCTGAACTCAGAATCTAAAGATGCATCTTTTAGTGAAGGTGATTTTTACATTCTGTGTTTGAAAATACCACTTTTAGAAAGTAGCTATTTTCTTGCCTAGCCATCCAGTGTGCCTCTGCTAGGTTTGTGTATTGCATGTCTGGCTTTTGGATGACAGGGGCTGGAGAGGGGCAGCGGCTCCAGAAGTCTGATGGGTCAGGGCTAGGCTGAATAGACCTGGGTTGCATTTAGAGTAGTGGGAGGAGATTTCCTTGCACCTGAATGGGCCTGGTCTGCCTTGCAAAAGCCATCTCCACCCCCTGCCAGGAAGCTGCACCAGTGAGGACAGAACTGGTTTTGGCTGGGTACAGACACTCTCTGCCTTCAGAGAACAAAGGATTTGGTGGTATAAATATTGGGGCCCAGACCCCAGAACTTTAGAACTATTTTGGACCAAGAAGACTGCCAAGAAGAAGAGCTGGAGAAGCTGTGAGGAGGAACTACCACTTTGCTGTGTGCTATTCTGTGTTGGCCTGCAGTGGCTGCTTCTGTCTTGGGCAGTGAAAGGACTGGACTTCACCTTTCTGCAATCTATTTTTGTGAGTTTCTCCAAGGGCTTAAGGTAGAGTTTGCCCCCTGTTCAAGAAGTCTCAGGAACAGCAAAGACTTCAAGTTCTTCTGCCCTCAGCACTGGGAACTGTGGGTTTTGTGCTGCAACAGAAGAAAAAGCAACCCTACGCCGTCTACGACGCCGCTGCCGGCTCCGTGTCCTGAAGGCACCGCAGAGGGCACTGCCGCAACGCGACCCTGGTCTCACCGCCGCCGCCTACTGACGCCGCCACCGAGCCGCTGCTCGCACCGCGACCTGTGGGCACCGCACTCCGCATCGCCTCACTTCACGACGCCGCCTTGGTATCCCCGACGACGACGCTCCACACCAAAATCGACACCGCTGCTTGCACCGTGGTTCGAGGGCACCGCTCGTAAAGCTACATGACGCACCACCCTCATCCCGCACCGCAGCCTTGGCCTACCGACGCCGGCGCCATCGACTCCAGTTTGTCAGCCGACGACAGTGCTTCAGCAACGACGATGCCGCTGCTTGCACCGTGACCTGCCAGCACCGCGACGAGCACCGCATCACTCCGCACTGCGACGCTGGTCTCACCGACGACGCCATCTGACGCCGCCACTGAGCCGCTGCTCGCATCGCGACCTGAGGGCACGGCACGCCGCACCGCTGCACTTCGCACCGCAGCACCCGACGCCTGCCGACGCCAGCGCTCCTGACTTCAACCACGAGGAGTTCGATCTGCAACGCGTGTGACTTCAAGGGCCCGATGACTCCAGCACCGACCTCCGGAACCGATGCCTGCAGAAGCTGTGCTTTTGGAAGTTCAACGAGAGGTCGCAGACGCCCTGCATTTCTAAAGGTACTGTTTTGCGGGTCTTCCCGACACCGTAGCTGGGCCTCGACGCCGCGGTCAGCCAGAACTGTTTGGATTTGTTGTTCACGATGCCGTGATATCCCCAGAGGGAGCTATCGACTTCAAGGAACTGTTTTTCAAGGTTATTTTGATAACTGAAGATTTCTAAGTACTGTATTGTGGATTTTTATCATTTTTGGTCTTGTCTTAAGTATATCAAAATATTGGATATTTTTCTAAACTGGTGTGGTGTCCTTTTGTAGTGCTTACACTGTATTACTGTTGGTTATGTGCAAATGCTTTACACACTGCCTCTAAGATAAGCCTGACTGCTCGTGCCAAGCTACCAAGGGGGTGAGCAGGGGTTATTTTAGGAGTGTAACTCCCTTATCCTGACTAGAAGGAAGGGTCCCTACTTGGACAAAGGTGCAAACCCTTGCCAACTAGAGACCCCCATTTCTAACACCAATTTAG
The DNA here is from genome assembly GCA_963921515.1 of Calotriton arnoldi. Taxonomy (NCBI): domain Eukaryota; kingdom Metazoa; phylum Chordata; class Amphibia; order Caudata; family Salamandridae; genus Calotriton; species Calotriton arnoldi. The sequence continues at coordinate 278,893 of CAWUFW010000392.1, read as the reverse complement.
TCTATTTATTTCAAAGCCAAAAATAGTTGGACATACACACACCTCAAGTCGAGGTTGTAGAAGTACATCAGAACTAATACAAAGCCAAACCTACGGGCAAAGTTGACTCGATGACGCATAAACAGAATTACAATTTCCAGAAACAGAACACAAGGAATGTGCTCCCACGTCTAAGTCAGACTTCATCACAGGTTCGTAAGTGAAAAGCATTAATCTATCCCTACACTATCACTACGGTGACTTCCCTACTTAGCGTTTTCTCCCCAGGCAAGTTAGGAAAAAGGTGTCAGCGCGTGAAGACGTCCTAAGAAGTACACTCACGTTGCATGGGTCAAGTAGCATAAGCTACGGAGCTCGTTCTAAGATGCTCCTCTTCTTCTAGTATCTCCCGCTCTTCTCCTAACTCAAACCTCGGGCACTGTCCCTAATTCAAACTTCGAGATCACAAAACACGCCCATTCTGGTCTCCTCATCGACTGTCCCACTGGGCATCTTGTCATAGGTGAATTTCCACTCCACCTCTGCTCTCCCAGCTCCTGGCTCGATGACCTTGCTTCCCAAGCCTGCTCCAGCGAAAAAGAACACCATCTCCTGATATCAGCTTCTCATATGCTTATTGTAACCACTGCTCTCTAAGCCTAACTCCTAAAACAAAAGCGTTATTCTAACTAACAATGAAGAATTCACCACCTGCAACGGAAAATAGTGAGAAAGAACAACTCAACATGCAAATGAAATTCAACCCTACATGTTTAAACCCCACTAGAGAGCTTTCCAGGGTAAAATACATTTTCAGGCCTACAGAAAACGGCCAACATAAGAAAATGGCGTACAAGCCTCATGAAACTACATATAAATTAATGCCTACTGAGCATTTCTAAATCAACATGTTACATGAGCACATCAAATACGTGAATAATTGTAAGTGGCATACACAATTCATTACGCGTTAGCAGGGTTGGATTAGGATTTAAAATCGACCCAGGCACGCTAAAAAAAAGTGGCCCACATTTGCATATTGCCTTTCCGCAAAACACTGCTTCGGCAAAATTTTATAAAAAAAGGGGGGGGGGGGGGGTAAAAAAAAAAAAAAATGCACGGATTCGTTTATACTGGTGAAACACACCTGAAAACAAGTGAGGCCACTTTTGCTCAGACCCCCTGCCCCTGCTCAATATGCATATATTAATGGGCCGGCCCAGCAAGAGAAAGGGAGTGACGACTCTGCCCGTTGATAAAAGGGAGGTAATGGACGCCCATCTACCTCCAGAAAGGCCACTCAGGCACCCACTGGGCCGCTGGTGGCATCCGAACAATGCAGAAACTTCCCAAATCGGCCCCCCAGGCTGCTCAAAAAAGTAGCCCTCAGCTGGAATTCAGATACCAGCCCCTCGGGCATTGCCCAAGTGCCCGCGTTACCAATCTGACCCTGCGCGTTAGGCCTTCAGCTAAACACGAACTATTTTAAATGCAAAATTCTTCAGTTATGGTGCAAAGTTTTTCTCTCGACTCGCTTTAAACAAAGGATATCACCAGTAATGAAACTTGAAGAAAATTGCAAGTACATAACCTTTTCTACACACATTTGTCTATTTCGCTATAAGCGACTGAGTTTTGGTATATCCTCTGCTGCAGAACTTTTCCAAGATGTCATTCGACATATCATACAACCTGTTGTAAATGCATTAAACTACAGTGACGACATACTGGTTTTCAGAGCTACTCAGAAAGAGAATAGCAAAGCTCTCATTCAGGTATGTTGTTTGCTAAAAGATGCTGGATTAACTTTGAATGCTGACAAATGTGAGTTTCATAAGACCAGTTTGAAATTCTTAGGCCACATCTTTTATGATGGGGGTGTGACACCTGATCCAGGTAAAGTGCAAGTGCTATCTACTGCTACCCCCCAACAGGACATTTCCATTTTACGTTCATTCATTGGGATGGCCAGTTACTGTTCTTGATACATACAGACTTTACCATGGTCAGTGCACCGTTACAAGAACTGACGAAAAAGAATGTTGTGTTTCACTGGTCATGCGAGTGCGAGGAGAGTTTCAAGAGAATCAAGAAATCCATCAAAAATGACACTGAAATTGCCTACTTTGATCTCAAACTTCATACTGAGGTTGTAGTTGATGCTAGCCTTGTTGGGCTAGGCGCAATCCTTGCACAGCACAATGGACAGCCGAATGCTTGGAGGCATATTGTGGCATATGCCAGTAAAAACTTGTCACAAACTTAACGTGCTTATTCACAACCTGAGACAGAAAGCCTGGCAGTGGTGTGGGCTTGTGAATATTTCCATGTGTTCTTATATGGGTAACCTTTCACAGTAGTGACCGATCATCAAGCACAACTGACATTTGGCAATCCAAAATCCAGGATGCCTCCTTGTATTGAACGTTGGGGTTTGAGATTACAGGAATACAACTACACCATCACTCACCGTCCAGGGAAAGATCAAAATCCTGCTAATTATTTTTCAAGAGTGTCCAATACTGTGTCCTGGTACCCCACCTAAGACAGCTAAACCCTTCATAAATTTCATTGTAAAATTGAGCACACCAGCTGCCATTTCATTAGAACAAATTGTCACTGCCACAAGCCAAGACAGTGACATGCTGAAGTTGAAAGACATTATTGCTGACCAATCGTGGAACCAGCACTCTCGACCTCTCAGCAGTGACAGTGAGTACTTAAAATTCACAAATGTCAGAGATTAACTGTCTGTGACTCAGGAAGGCTTCATCTTGCGAGGTACCCTGATTGTCATTCTGGAGAGTCTACAACAACAAATAACTGAAGAGACCCATGAGGGACATAGAGGAATAATTGCCACAAAGAGAGCTCTTCGAGACAGAGTCTGGTTTCCTCATCTCGATGAAAGGGTTGAAAGAGATTTAAAGGTCTGTCATTTATGCAACTGTCTCTCACCTCATGTTACTCAGCATCCTTTAAACATGTCAAAATTGCCTAACCAAGCTTGGGAGAGCATTGCTGTTGATTTCTTTGGTCCTCTTGAGAATGGACATCATCTAATGGTCATTGTTGACGAGTACTTCCATTTTCCATTGGTAGATGGTCTTTCATCCATCACTCATAAAAAAGTTATTGAAGATTAGATGGCATCTTTCCGACATGGGGCGTCCCTGTGATCTTGAAATCTCACAATGGCCCACCATTCAATGGTCGAGAGTTCAGAGACTTTCTTAGCGATCTCAATGTAAATCATCAGAAAAGTACTCCTCTTTGGCCCCAGGGCAATTTCCTGGTAGAAAGATTCATGAGTACTCTAAAGAAAGATGTGCAGCGTGCTACATTAGAGAAACTCGACCTCAAGGTTGTTTTGGATACCACTTTTCAAGCTTACTGATCAGCCCCTCACCAACTACGGGGAATCAATCAATCAATCAATCAGAGATTTGTAGAGCGCACTACTCACCCGTGAGGGTCTCAAGGCGCTGATGGGAGGGGGGTTTCGGGCAGCTCTGGTCATCCAAAGAGCCAGGTCTTGAGGCTCTTCCTGAATGCTTGCAGTGTGGGACTTTGTCTGATGCGGAGGGGGAGTTTGTTCCAAGTCTTGGCCGTGATGTAGGAGAAGGATCTGCCTCCCGTTCTGGCTCTGTGGATGCAGGGGATTTCGGCCATGGCTAGGTCAGCGGAGCCCCCTCTTGGGGGCGTAAAAGAAGATTATTTTGTTGAGGTATTGAGGTCTGGTGTTGTGGAGGGCTTTGTAGGCGTGTGTGAGCAGCTTGAAGGTCACTCTTTTCTCGACGGGGAACCAGTGGAGGTCTCGTAGGTGCTGGGTGATGTGGTCTTGTCGTGGGATGCTGAGGACGAGTCTGGCTGTGGCATTCTGGACTTCCTGGAAGTTGTTCCTGGTGATGTGGGGATGCTTGGTGAGGGAGAGGATGAGCTGGGTGTCGTTGGCGTAGGATACTATGCTGAGTCCGTGTTTTCTGATGATGGTTGCGAGGGGGGCCATGTAGATGTTGAAGAGCGTGGGGCTGAGGGAGAATCCTTGGGGTACTCGATATCTGATTTCTGTGGGTTCGAAGAGGAAGGGCAGGAGTCTTATTCTTTGAGTTCGGCCGGCGGGGAAGGAGCGGAACCAGTCTAGAGCAGTTCCCTGTATGCCTGCGTCGTGGAGCCTGGCGGCTAGTGTGCGGTGGGAGATGGTGTTGAAGGCTGCTGAGAGGTCTAGTAGAATGAGCGCTGCAGTGTGGCCTTGGTCGAGGAATGTGCGGACATCGTCCATGGCGGCTAGGAGAGCGGTCTCGGTGATGTGGTTGCTGCGGAAGCCGGATTGAGATGTGTCGAGGATGCCGTTGGTTTCTATGAAGTTCGTTAGCTGGTTGTTGATGATCTGCTCGGTGACTTTAGTGGCGAAGGGGAGGAGAGAGATGTGCCTGTAGTTCTTGAGGTCCGTCGGATCTGCCGAGGGCTTCTTGAGGCGGGGTTAGACTTCTGCGCGTTTTCAGTCGTCTGGGAACATGCCTGTTTCGACTGTGCAGTTGATTGTCCATCGTAGTTCTGGTGCGATGGCGGAAGCGACCCTGTGGAAGATGTGCGGCAGGCAGGGGTCACTGGGAGCTCCGGAGTGTATGCTCCTCATGGTCTTTGTGGTGTCTTCTGTGGTGACAGGGGTCCGGGCGAGCATGGTTGGCTCAGTGGTGTTGCTGGTGGAAGGTGTTGGGTCGGTGCCTTGGTCGTGTTCGTCGAAGTTGTCGTTGAGTGCCCTGATCTTGTGGTGGAAGAAGGAGCTGAGTTTGTTGCAGAAGTCCTGGGAGGGGGGATGTCAGAGGTTTCGCTGGGGGGTCTGGTGAATTCTTGTATGATGTTGAAGAGTTCCTTGGAGTTACGGGGGTTGGAGAGGATTCTATCCTGGATGAAGTTCCTCTTTGTAGATCTGATGAGTTGGTGGTGTGCTGCAGTGGCGGTCCTGTAGGCGGTGCGTGCTTCTGGGGTTTGGCTATTCCTCCATGCTTTCTCGAGTCGTCGGCACGAGCGCTTGGATTCTCGGAGGTCTGTGGTGACCCAGGTGGTTCTCGTGGTGTGTTGTCTGTTGGAGTTCTGGAGGGGTGCGTGCGTGTTGGCGCAGGTGGCGATCCATTTGTGGAGTTTCGTTGGCTGCAGAGTTGGCGTCGGTCGTGGTGGGGGGAGGAGTGTGGCTGAGGGCGGAGGCGAGGTGCTCTTCGGTGATCTTGCTCCAGTTTCTGCGCTGGGACGTGGCGTTGGCTTGTGTGCGGTGGGAAAACCCTGCAACTTTAATGTTTGGGAGAGCCATGACGACCAAGTTACCCCAATGGTCCAATCTCAGATCAATGACTGAGAAAGACATTTAAACAGAGGATTCTAGTTGCAAAGGAAAAATTAAAATCTATGTTGACAAGCGACGTCATGTGAAAGATGTCAGTTTCAAGAGAGGAGATCGAGTTCTAGTTCGACAATTCAGAGAGTGAAAATCTGAGGCCCCTTTCGACGCTGAGCCCTTTACTGTCACAACCACCAAAGGAAACATGGTGACTGCCCAACGTCCAGGGAAGTCCCTTACAAGAGAGTCTTCTCACTTCAGACATGTGGCTCATCACTCACCAAACATCAATGTCACTGTAGAGACTGGGTCTGGACAGACAGTGGATGATCGTGTGACTGCTATTGTCTCCACCTCACCTATGCAGATCACTGACACTTCGACTGCCAACTCCCGGTTTCCGATTACCCGATCAGGCCATGTGATCCAAGCACCACAAAGGCTCGTTGAAGATAAGTGTATATGTATTTGTAATTATTTATTCATCTATTTATCTACTTTTTAATTTATTTTTTAAGAAGTTGAATCTTTGTATTTAACAAAAGGGAGATACAGTGCTGTGTAAATAAAGAAAGACGGAACTCTTTTGGTTCCGTATACCTGTGACGTAGGCGTTGGAGGGTAATGAAGTGAATGCAGGTTTAGAACATTGAGTTCTTGCTTACACACTGAAGAATAAAGACGTGTATAGCTACTCTCCCTGTGTGGTGTACAGGGCTTTAAGTGGGATGAAAAAACTGGGGGGTCTCTCAAAGGGGCCAATGTAATTAAGGGCGTGGCTTAAAAACACGTAAGATAAAAATCTGTGCTTAGCACAGTGTGTTGCCCGACTTGTATTTTGCTCTTTCTGTCATTGCATCCAGATATACGATACAACAAATAATATCATACCTACAACAAGCCAGAACTATTGGCTTTGGCAAAGGTTGCTAGTTGCATACGATAAATAAGCAGCAACTATGGCTTGTTGTATATAATATTGAAAAAGCTTCCACTTAAAGCCCTGGTGACAACACAACGATGTTGCTGCTCCTGAGTTTCAAAAAGAGAAGGGAAATCCGGAGAGAAAATGACTCTAAAGGATTTCCCTTTCCCTACAACGCTCACCTGGCATGACGTCATGACGTAACTTCTCCACTAGTGAGAAGTGAGCAGTGTGATCACGCGCACATGATGTGTCTGCTGTCACTGCAGTCCGGAAAAAAACGGACCGCCTGTGCCAGGGCAAAAAACAGACCCATTTCGAGGCCTCCTTTAAAAAACTGCCAGTGCTCAGCACCGGTATGACCCGGCCCACTTAAAGCCCTGGTGGTGTAGTCATTGGCGAGTGCAGGGCTGGGTAGGACACTACTGGGTCCATTTTTAGGTCTCGCCTAGCGTTGCAGCGCATGCGGTGCTCGCTTTGCGAGGCATGCTGTATTAGGGTATTTTTTAGAAGTGGTGTGGAAGCCCCGCCCATATTTTTCATTGGCTGGCGTCATCGTCCTTGGTAAATGCTGGCTTCCGATTGAAAATGAGGCTTCTTAGTCCCTCCTTGTTACCGCCCTGTCTCTTTTTGGGACTGCCCATCAGGACTGGATCGTTTACTTGCGGCGTTATACTGTCTCCTTCAATTAGTGGGTAAGCTCTTTTTTTTTGTCATTCGCGCAAAGGCGACAGCTTGTTTACGTTTATGCTCAGTTCATTTTACGCCACGGCGCTGCTGTCCTGTCGCCCGCTGTCGGTGAAGGGAACTGCACCCCTTTAGACCATGAGCGCCCCAGGGGAAGAACCCGAGTTTGACTTTGACTTCCTCTTCGAGTTTAACCAGAGCGACGATGCCGGCGGCGGATCCAAAGGTCTGTACACGCCGCCCCGAGCGCCCCACTTCCAGGGTGCCTTCGGCTATTCTCTGGCCTCAGCTTCAGGAGCACAGCTGCCATTCCCGGCTGGGGTGGCCTGGCTTTCTCCACGTCGAGCTGGCACACAGTCCAAGTGGATGCTGAAGTTTTGGTTAGCGTGAGGGCGTGCGCCTTTTAGAGTGGCTTGTGCGTGCCCGTCCTGTGGTGCGTGTGAGTGCGTGCTGCAGGTGGTATTTGTGAAAGGAGTGTTTGTGCGTTGTGACTGAGTATCTGAGTGGTAAGTGCCGGGGGTGAAAACAGTTTTAAATGATCACAATGGCGTAACCTAAAATGATGCTGCCTGAAGAATGTGAGGAGGGCCCTCTAAGTCTCCCATTTCTCACAGGTTTTCATTGACCTTGGGCAGAATGCCCCCCCCCGCTTAAAGGTTTGGGGGGTCTGATCACAAACAAGGCCTGGTGACAGCAGTGCTTTGCGTGAGTGCGGTGTGAGAATGCAGTGCATGTTTTATACGTTTACTGTGTGTGTGTGTGTGTAGGGCATTTGAAATGGAGTGTGTGCGCCCTAGTTTCAGTCCAGCACAATGTGTGGGGGTATTCAGTAGTGTGCGACTGTAGTGTTTATAAACAGCACATTACTAGTGAGCATATACGTTCAGTGTGTGCCTACGGATTTAGTAAATATGATTGCACTTGAGTATCACTGAGTGCTGTGTGTGTTTGGGTACGGTGTTTATACTTGGAGTTTGAGTGAGTGATTATTGTTGGAGACGTCTTTAGTAATTTCATTACGTGTCAGTGCATTTTAATGTGCAAGCAACCAGTGTCCAGTGTCTTACGCCCTAGTGCAAATAAGGACACGGGCCGCTGGTCGCTGTATAAACTGTGAAATACAGCAAGTATCAGGGTTCAGTGCCCCCTCAGGCCTCTGGGCTCCGGTGGACTGCACCTGTTGCCCCTGTGTGGAACGTGTGTGATTCCGGCCTACCGCGAAAGAGGGTGCACTGCCTGCTGGGGGTGTGAGTTGGTGACTTGCCAACCGTCGGTACGTGACCAGTGTGGCTGTTTGGTGTGTAAGCTGGGAGTTGTGAAGAGGCTGGCCCCCTGTCATCTTGTGGCTTCCCAGTCCCAAATCCTCTGCCTGTTGAGATAAGCAGCGCTCACTCACCAGGCCGGAGGCACTGAAGCGCAGCAGTACTATGCATGCATAGCAGTCAGGGCTACAGCGGCCTTCCCCGGAGACAGATCAATGTAACTTTTCTGTCCGTTGTTTGCACAGACAAAACTTTCACTGAAACAAGTATTTGCAATGCAATAGGTCTCGCAATTGCGAGATTTTGAGCAATTGGCGTTGTAAATGACAATACCTTTTGTTTATGTGTTTACAAAACCTGCACTAATAAAAGGCATTGCCATTTACAATACAAATAGGTCAAAGTTTCTAAAATGCGAGACCTATTGCATTGCAAATGCTTGTTATTTCGGGTTCCCAAGCCTATTTTCTGTCCGACTCGACCGTAGTGGAAAGGGCGGCTCACGGTTAGAGACACTGGAGAGCTCAGATTTCTCGTCTCCAAACAGAATGGTTGGTATATGGCGTTTTTATATTAAAATGATGACGAAAAAGATTACATTTTAATGTGGGTACAGGCTGCAGAACTACTTACAAGTTAGGCAAGAAAATGCGCGGCTAATGTGATGTGAAACGAAGGTGTATGGCTGTCCAGACCCCAGCTCCACGCACCACTCAGTTGTGCAGTGCTTACGTGCGGAGCACTGGCTACGCGCGCGGACTGCGGACCGGCCTGTTTGTGTTGCATCTTCAGAAAGGCACAGCAGCGGGTACGGCCCCTCCCCCTGCCCGCCAGGGCCCGCCCCCATGACGTCACGGTTGCCTGGCCGGGCTCTCCCTGCACTGGGAAGAGAGCAGAGACTGAGAGTGGGGATCCCGGTGCCCGCAGCACTGGCCGTGCTGGGAGATACCCCGTGCTGTGGTTGTTGTAGAAGCAACGCACAGCGCGCAGGCAGGAGAGAGAGGGCCCTCCAGCGGAGTAGCGACCCTTTCAAAGCCGGGCTGGACATACCTCCTGCTCTCCCTGCAGCAGGACACGGGGAGCCGCAGATGCCGGTAAGTGCTGCGCTTGCTTCCTGTCTCGGAGGCCCTGGGCACACTGCGTTGTGTAATAGGGTGAGACAGACTCCCTGCATGGCCGGGGTGGGAGAGGAGCAGGGGCCACATCTGAAAGGAGGCGCGGGCAGTTCCTGCTGGGTAGGATTAGGCATTCGGTGGATAGTGTAGATCCGCAACTCCCCCTGCCTCCTCGGGGACTCTTGCACGGGAAGAATGGAGCCCTCTTCTGGGGGTTACTATGGAAACACATTTATTAATGCACGTCCTCGCCTCCCATGCCATCAGTGTCCAGTGTGTGGCATGGATTGCACGTCTGTCTGCTTTGTGAATGTTCTCTGTTCACGGACACGAAAGGGACAGGGTTGCGGTGTCTCTTACACGTGATGTGCCTTACAGCAGCTTCTGGCGTAACACCACACGGATGTGTGTACTAGGGAACCTAAATGTGTCTGTGCGCCCATTCAAAATATACCCTCTTGAGGGAGAGGAGGGGGAGGGGGGGGGGGGTGCTTCTGATCTGGAGTTTGTTTCCTGTGCAGAGAAATTAAAATAAAATGTTTCATTGACAAGGAAATCATTCACTGTTGCCACCTTGTATATTGTACCAATAGTAACCACTGTTTATTAAAAGTAAGCATATTATCCATATGTATTAAACGCCATTATGCGTGGTATATAATATAACGATAGCAAATGATGAGACGTTTATTGCTCGCGTGTTAAAGCCAGACCCTCGTTGTCTTCATGCCACCTCCCTGTGCCCGCTCCCCCCTCGCCCAGGAGCGGCGTGTGCACACGGTAAACCTTGCCCACGGCAGTGAAGTTATTCAACTTTCCAAGGTAGCGGTTCTGGAAGCTCGAGGCTTGTAAGCGTGCACGGACACACAAACATTTATATACATTTGTTTAGCTTTCTTTCTTACTCGATGATCAGTGCATTATGTCATAATACAGCACCTCTTGCTATACAACTCTCAAAGGACATCTAAGCGCTAAACAGCGGTCCACCTACACTGGCTAATGCCCAGCTACATTTTGCAGATGGTAATGGACTGATGGTCAGTGAACACCTTACCTTCATGGCGCATCCTATTGACACGGCTCACGGTATACAAAGCAGAAATGCACCACCAGACAGTCGATCGTGCTGGGGGTGACCCATCTCTGCGCGGACCCCTTTCCTCCAATACCCTTAGCTATCAGAACCCCGATTTCTAGGCAGAGATCCAGCTCTGGTGCTTTTTACCACTGTTTCTTGTCCCCCAGCATTCGCCGTTTGCTTTGTCTGTGTACTTACATTCATAAAGCCTCCGAGAGTGTCTGCACACCACATCATTAGCCCTGATTGGCTGCAGTGTGTTTACAGCGCGAGGTGAATGGGATCTCTGATTCTCGACAGCTCATTCAGTGAAGTCCTTCTTCTATGCAGACTGTGTTGAGGTGTGAGATGGAACTTCTCTTCCACTGCTTCCTTTTGTGGCACGGTTTTACATCCATGGGGCACTTCACCCTGGATAAGCTGGTTTCCTAATTGTTAGGATCTCTGTATGTTAATGATGGTTTTATCTGTTTTGTGTATACTGATCGATTTAAATACAGGTTTAGCAAAATGTCTCTGCTAATTGAATGCATTAGTGTTGGCTTTTAAAATGCTAATATGTTCTGTAATCACAAAGGGGTTTTACTGTTATAGCACTTGCATACTTATCGCACACTCCCCCAGTGCCAGGGATTATCGCCATGCCTCCTGGGTCTCTGTTTATTGTGCCTGCTTGTGAGGTTTGGTCCTGCCAACTGCACACTCTCCTTTGCTGGTGCCCACCCAGCACGTTCCCTTGTAAAAGCCCACCCCATGCTATCCCTTACTGGCACTCTCCCTTGGCTGTGCCAACCCACACTCTCACTTCAACCTGCCTACCCCATGGCCTTCTGTGCCAGTCATCCTCTCTCTTTGTGTTTTGTCTACCCCATGATCTCGGATGGTCCTGGGCGAGCCATGTTCTTTTGCTCCTGGTTGCTTGATGCTTTCCCATGGTTTGCTTTTACCAATCTTTCCTTCACCTTTTCTGGTTGATAAGCACATGCTTCCATTGTGGTGACAGGTCATGCAAGAGTTAGAAGCATTTCAGCTAATTTGAAATCGCCTCAGCAAAAGAGCAGAACAGACTTGGCTACTTCATGCACAAAAGAAAATCACTGGAAGGTGGTTTATGATACCAAGTGTGCCGTGAGGACCTGGTGGGCTCCGCAGTTTTGTGGTGTAACGAAGGTACGCATGTGCCCTGCAAGGCGTGTAGGATAGCATCATTACAAACACCCTTGGAGAGAATGCTTCTATGGGATATAGAACTGGATGGTTGCATCTCTGGCAGGAGCTAGAAGGTGGTATTGTTGAGTGCTTGGATCTGATGAGGAGAATAAAGGGGTGTGTAGTTCAGAAGAATTAACGTCAGTTTTTGCTGTCGGGGAGTATAATTCCTGCAAGCCATGAGGAGTGGTTGGTCCTTTACCCAGAAAGTGTTTCATTTCCTTTAATCAGGGCTCCGTTCATGCTCCTTATGCAATTAACCTCTATGTGTGTTTCATTGTAAAGTGTGGAGCTGGATCCTGGGGTCGTCAGCTAAGTTGTGGGGGTTGTCACTTTGTAAATAATGCACATATGGGTCCATGAAGGCTAAAATAATAACAAAAAGCTCTAAGTATCGGAACCACCATTCTCAAACCAGTTCTCAAGAAGTAGGCCCATGCAGAAACACTAGGTTAATGGTGCACGCTTCTGGTGTTTGCTTTTCCACACTCTCCAAGAGTCATGCTTTCCCAGTGAGCATGCGTACCCCACACAGTCTCCTGTGGTCATTATTACCACCCCCACTTTTTAGGTCATGCTTAACTGAAGCCAACTTATGCCCTGTGGTGCACACTCCTGGTGTTATGCTTTTCCACTCTCTCCCACAGTCATGCTTACCCCACAGGCCCCAAAACCGTCTGTACCACACGCTCTCCCATGGGCAAGGTTAGTTTGTTGAAGATAACTTCTTGTGGTTTCAGATAATGTGTCTCAACCTCTTCCACATTTTACCACATAGTATAGTTCTTCCTGGCTCATTGAAGCACACCGTGGCTCAGTCACTGCACATCTTAGTTTTGCGTAGTGCAAGACAGGTTGTCTTGTGGTCACATCAAAGCACAACCTGTTCGCTCCCAGCAGTACTACTGAAGGCATACTTCCTTGCGTCCTCTCCACCCTCTAAGCTATGTACCCCTAAACAGCCCCATTGTAATTTTGTGGAAGTTTGAATTTTGGAAAGAGGTTCACACAAGTTTTCGAATAACTTCTTTTCCACGTGGTTACCCCCACAGTTCCCCATATTACTCCTGTGCATATTACTTGGTTATCTATGTACTGTTTAAAGAACGTTTGTTTGCGCCAGGAGCTTGGATTTGAACTAGTTCAAAGATGATAGCTTCCCTTCACTTATTTCCTGACTTTCCTTGAGTATGTTTTGAACGTTTTTTAGGTGGAAAAGTAGATCACATACCTTTACCCTCGGATCTGAAGATCCCACCTCCTCTTCTAGAACCATTATAAATCATTAAAGCACTTAATTTTGTGATAATTTTCGAAACCAGATAGAATTAAAAAAAATTGTACATGTTAAATGCTCGGTTGTTTTATTGAAGTTAAAGTTCGCTGAGCTTTCTCGCCGAAGCCATGAGGCTTCAGCTCTACAGCAGGCTGAGAATTGGACGCCATTAAATTTTAAAAATAGAGTGCGCTGTGGTTAAAATAAAGTTAATTACTACTGTTAAGTACCGTCTTCGAGCTGAGTAGTTCATTAAATCAGAACAGTGTGGTAACTGATGACTAGCTCTGTGTTTCTCCCCAAGTCTGTGTTCAGCAGATGAAACACTTGAAATACCCAGTTGTTAGCTACAGGTTCTTCAAAATGATGGTTATTACAACCGACAGAAATAGGTTTGTGTCATGCAGGTGCACACACGGTGGGGTTTCCCCTCGCACGTGTGTACCTGGCCACTTCAACTAGTGTCATTCAACAGACAAAGTAGCTACCGTTCTTTGGGGGCGCAGCTAACATCACTTCCGCTGGCACACTGGCACCAGGGTTATCTAAATGCAAGGGATACCAATAGCCGTGGTAAGGAGAGGTAATGATGACCGTGCCAGATGAAGATAAAATCTTGGGTATCGTTTATTTGCTGGCAGTAGAACAATACTCGTTTTGTTTCCCAATCAGTGAATAAAACCTCTTTAGTAAAAAATAAATTACTGTATTGAAGAAGACCATTATCGACATAAAAAGTAATCAAACATTTAATCACCAATTTATCAGAAAGAGATAACACTATACTTCTCATTAATATACACTCGGACACACTCCAAAATTATTTCTGAAATGATTAGAATGCTTTTAAGTCCGTACTCTGAAGATTCCCAACTTCTAAAGCATATCAAGTTAAAACGACGTAGCAACACACATTTTAATGGGTTTCAAAAGACTTGTACCGCCTTCATGAGGGCACAAACACGACATAACTGCAACTGGTACAGGAAAAAGGGTCCAATCTTTTAGGTGAAGGTTTAAAAAAGAAAAATCTATTTAGTACACTTAATCTCTTCCATAGTCGTTAATTATATTGTGCTCCGTCACCCCAACGTGTACTATATTATCTTTGTATCCATCAATATTGAGACATGGGTAGCCTTTCTTGGATACATACACAAATGTCTTCGAAGATGTTCCCCAGGTATTTATGATGTATTACTGTTCCGAATATAGAATTGATCATTTTGTGCTGTAGTGTGATTGTGGGAAGGAAGTGTCCTACTGATACAGGAAAGAATGTATGTTGTATATGCCGAATTATGTAGTGGCACAGGAGAGGCCCCCTAGTGGCACTAGGGCCAAGAGCTGTTTAGGGGTCCTAGTCTGAACCCCAGTTATGGTGGTCTTCCACTATCTGAAAAGGAGATGGGGCATTTTCTTTACTTACATTACGACCGATGGCACCCTTGATGCATCACTGACCAGGGCAATAGGGAGTTTAATGCGCCCACTGTTGCCTTCTGGCTCTCAGGTACACCCACTGCTGCTTGCCGTCTTTCCCATGCACCCACTGCACTGCTCCCTGCCGTCTTTCCCGTGCACCCACTGCTCCCTGCCGTCTTTCCCGTGCACCCACTGCTCCCTGCCGTCTTTCCCATGCACCCACTGCACTGCTCCCTGCCGTCTTTCCCGTGCACCCACTGCTCCCTGCCGTCTTTCCCGTGCACCCACTGCTCCCTGCCGTCTTTCCCGTGCACCCACTGCTGTCTGCCGGCTCTCTGTTGCACCCACTGCTACCTGCCGGCTCTCAGTTGCACCCACTGCTACCTGCCGTCTTTCCGGTGCTCCCACTGCTACCTGCCGTCTTTCCGGTGCTCCCACTACTGCCTGCTGGCTCTCAGTTGCGCCCAGTGTTGCCTGCCGGCTCTCAGTTGCGCCCACTGCTGCCTGCCGGCTCTCAGTTGCGCCCACTGCTGCCTGCCGGCTCTCAGTTGCGCCCACTGCTGCCTGCCGGCTCTCCGTTGCGCCCACTGCTGCCTGCCGGCTCTCCGTTGCGCCCACTGCTGCCTGCCGGCTCTCTGTTGCGCCCACTGCTGCCTGCCGGCTCTCCGTTGCGCCCACTGCTGCCTGCCGACTCTCAGTTGCGCCCACTGCTGCCTGCCGGCTCTCAGTTGCGCCCACTGCTGCCTGCCGGCTCTCAGTTGCGCCCACTGCTGCCTGCCGGCTCTCGGTTGCGCCCACTGCTGCCTGCCGGCTCTCAGTTGCGCCCACTGCTGCCTGCCGGCTCTCAGTTGCACCCACTGCTACCTGCCGTCTTTCCGGTGCGCCCACTGCTGCCTGCTGGCTCTCCGTTGCGCCCACTGCTGCCTGCCGGCTCTCCGTTGCGCCCACTGCTGCCTGCCGGCTCTCCGTTGCGCCCACTGCTGCCTGCCGGCTCTCCGTTGCGCCCACTGCTGCCTGCCGGCTCTCCGTTGCGCCCACTGCTGCCTGCCGGCTCTCCGTTGCGCCCACTGCTGCCTGCCGGCTCTCAGTTGCGCCCACTGCTGCCTGCCGGCTCTCAAGGTGCAGCTGTGGCGCATGGAGCCTGTAACAGAGACATTTGACACTTAGATGCAGTATTATATGAATATATATGGAACTGCACGTATTTTGCTTTGCAATCTGAGTAAATCTCCATGTGGACTCGTTACTTTAAGGTGCTGTTTCTTATTTCACGTCAGCGAGGGCACGTTGGCTACTTTCCTTAGTAAAACACCAAGGGCAACCGCTCCAGATTCTAATGCCAGCCTCATAAAGCGCAGACAGTGCTTCAGAAGCAGAGGCCAGTTGTGACTCAGTATTCTGTGTGAACACTGAAATATCACAAAGGCAATTCAGTTTAGAGTAAGCATGCATTTGGTAAAGCCTAGCTATTGAAAAAAGCTTTTGACTTGAATCTCTGCCTTGTTCTTGTTAATTTACTACTATCTTCAAAATGTATCAGGCACGCAGGTGGTGGAAGAGACAATCAATCAATCAATCAATCACAGAATTTGTAGAGCGCACTACTTACCCGCGAGGGTCTCAAGGCGCTGGGGAGAAAAAGGGGGATGCTGCTACTGGTCGAACAACCAGGTCTTGAGTAGCCTCCTGAAGGTCAGCAGGTCTTGGGTCTGTCGTAGGCTTAGTGGAAGGGTGTTCCAGGTCTTGGCGGCGAGGTGGGAGAAGGATCTGCCGCCGGTGGTAGTTCTTCGAATGCGTGGGACGGTGGCGAGGGAGAGGTCGGCGGAGCGGAGCTGGCGGTTGGGGACGTAGAAGAGGAGTCGTCTTTTCAGGTAGGCTGGGCCAGTCTTGTGGAGTGCCTTGTGTGCGTGGATGAGGAGTTTGAAGGAGATTCTCCTGTCGACGGGGAGCCAGTGCAGGTTCCTCAGGTGGGGGGTGATGTGGCTGTGGCGTGGTACATCGAGGATCAGGCGTGCGGAGGCGTTTTGTATGCGTTGCAGTCGCTTGATGAGCTTGGCCGGGGCTCCCGCGTAGAGGGCGTTCCCATAGTCAAGTCTGCTACTGACGAGGGCCTGGGTGACTGTTCTTCTTGTATCTGTCGGGATCCACCTGTAGATCTTGCGAAGCATGCGGAGGGTGTTGAAGCAGGAGGAGGAGACTGCGTTGACTTGCTTGGCCATGGAGAGCGTTGAGTCGAGGATGACTCCCAGGTTGCGTGCGTGGTCGGTGGGTGTCGGGGCTGCTCCCAGCGTCTTTGGCCACCAGGAGTCGTCCCAGGCTGAGGGGTTGGAGCCGAGGATGAGGACCTCTGTTTTGTCCGTGTTCAGTTTTAGTCGGCTGATCTTCATCCAATCGGCGACGGCCTTCATTCCTTCATGGAGGTTGGATTTGGCGGCGAGGGGGTCCTTGGTGAGGGAGAGGATCAGTTGAGTGTATGGTGACAATGGTGCATATGAGGTACTGTTTAAAACTGCCACTGATGCAGAAACAGTGTGTACCCCTGCTAATGTATCCAATTTTTAGTGGACTGTTATGCGCTCGTTTTAAGTTTTATACTGAATCGGTTGCATAAACTGCCTGGTGCAATAACACATTTTCTCTATTTTTGTTTTGCACCAGTGAACAGGACAAAATAGGCCACAATATACTAAAATGATTTTAGGTCCGTTTTCTAGAATGTTTGCATTGTTTTTGCGCTCCGTTTCACCGACAGCAAAGTTGAATCGTAAAATCAATTTGCGATAGAGCTATGCGTGCTTGCCTTGCAATATGCACAGCCCTAAAACCAGGTGCAATAAAGACTAGGGCCCGTTTTTAGGCATTGTCTGCGACAGCGCATGCAGTGCTTCCTCGTGTGCTCTCGCTTGTGAGAATATTGTGTACAACAAGGGGCTTGCAGCCCGCCCATTGTTTACCATTCGTCCGCTTCTTTGTCACTCTTCTTTGGTGCCTTCTAATTGGCCATCGCTGGCCAAGCATCACTTACTTTACGTTTTGTGTAGCATGAACCAAGCACAGATTGACTCAACTTAATTAGTGCCCGTCTGCTGCTCGCACTGAGATTTAGGTACTACTTTTCTTCCCCCCTCTGACCCCTTCTTGTTTTCCCATCTTTGCACCTCCACACACTCCCTCCTTCCCTCCCTCTCTGTTGCCCCCATTTCCTAAAGCCAGCAGTAAAAAAAAAAAACACAGGCCGCGTCATAGCGCTTTTTGAAAAAAGTTTCAGCCATTTTGTACAGCAGCTGCTGTGCAACATGGCTGAACGTTAAAATAAAAATGCTGTGACGATGCATCATAGTGCTTTAAAAAAAATAACTTTAAAGCATGTTGCACAACAGCTGCTGTACAACATGGCTGAAAGTTAAAAAAACATTTTTTACAATGCGCTATGACATGGCCAGCATTGATCGCATCATAATTCTTTTAATTTTGTTTACTTTCACCCATGTTGGACAGAGGCTGTGCTGCCATGCAGCATGGCTAAGAAAACACTTACAAAGCCAATAGGTCTCCCATAGGTGAGACCTTTTGGCTTTGCCAATGCTTGTTAAGCCTGCAGCAGGGTCTAAAGGAGGTCCAAAATATTGTATCATTTTGTTTTTGTTATTTTACGTGTTAGCCAGTTCCATTTGCATTAATTTTGCTTCACCAGTTTAGGTACATTGATCTCTTGTTCCTAGAGAGAACTTTATTTTGTCCTTTAAATCGGAGCAGCCTGTCTGCGAAGCACAAGTACCACAGTTGTATGTTTTATGCACTCCTTAGGCAGTTTCTGTTTGGGAAGGGTCATGTAAATGGTTTTTCAAAAATCCACTGCCTCTGTGCTTGACCTTTTATATAGATTTGGCTTTTTATCATGCATGGAGAATGTTAACCCCTCCTTCAGGCTTTTCCTGACCACTTTCCGACCCGAGTGAAAGCTGGAGGTCGCCTAGAAGCTGTGGTTCGAACAGAAAGTTTAGTGTCTTATCTCGATGATGCATGTGGGCTGGTTGAGGTCAATGCACATTGCACTTCCTCTTAGAGAATGTAAAATTGAAATTTTCACGGCCAGTTCCTAAATCACAAGATTCAACATGGCTTATTTTGACCAAAGTCCTGTTTCATTAGCTGCAAAATGCATGTCTTGTATTCTGGTAAATGTATCCTTTGATTACGGACAAGCACATTAGCAGTTTTGCCCTTCTCGTGATATGATCCTGTCTCATAGTCTGAGAATCTGTAAATGTTTCAGTAAATTCTCAGATAAAAGGTCCAAGGAGGACTTCAGCGCCTGTCCGAGAAAATGCTCTTCTAGTAGCTAAGGCACGCCATTGAGGCCTAACCTCAAGCAGTGTTACCATAGAAGACTAGTAACCATGGAAAGACCTTAAATACCACGCCCTTTTATCAGCCATTTGCTTACCATTTGGCCTTAAAGGCAAGGTGCCATATGCTTTGCTGTGCAAGTAGGGAAGGTCTCCAGAATCTGCCAGAGGTATAGGGTGCTCCTATTGAGGCCTCCTTGTAATTCCAGGATCAGTGCTATATATGTGGTGCTAAGGCTGCTCTTTTGCCATGAAGGAGCACTAAAAGAAACTCCATAAACGAACGTGTGTGCTTTCAATGGCAACAAATGCATACATATAGAATGCCGTTTTCTTGATGACCCATGGCAGACTCTTGCAAAGCACCATAATTATCATCTTTAAAATGGAACAGGCTCTTATTGCGAAGGTAGCAGTTGAAGGCCATCAGCAGCACACTTAAGAAATTGCAGCATGCCAACCCTCACCTCTAAGAAATATTACTTGTATCAAATAGTAAACAGTGGTGTCATGGTGATAAAGATCATCATATCACATAGTAGAGGCCATGTCCGGCTACATCGCTTTCTGCCTCTGAAAAGAAGGGACAATATACACTAATTTGATTATGTGCCATGCATTCTGCTGCTTTGTTCACATGCTTAACGTATGGTCAGTTGTTGACTCCTTACCAAAGATATCATATGGTTTGTAGCTCTACATCAAAGGATCTGCTTTAAAGTCCATGGAGGTGCACTCTCACTGTGCCATATGTTTGGGAGTACCTTGGATTCCCTTTGCAGTTTATGGTGGCAGTGCTGTGGTGGCCCTTGATGTGCGGTGGACGCTCATATCTGTAGCACCACAGAAACGGGTGGTACTTTACCATGTGAGGTTCAGCTTGACTCTTCGGTCTTTGTTGGGCTGAGATTTTACAAAGCATACATGGGTAAAGTTGGACATTGGACTGGAGAAGGTATTTAACCTTCAGAACATAGTTTATGTAATCTGGGCCCTGGTCGCCCTATACCACAGAGGCTCGCAAAAGAGGGACACCACCTCCCGCCTTCTGGATCTGGGACCATTAGTGGGCCTCTGTCATCCGGACTCCATACATCCACACTGGACTCCTGGTCTTCTGCAGGATGGTCAGACAACTACACAACGGAGCAGGAGTTGATAGAGACCAGAAATGTAGAATAGGAAGGATTACCACCGGTCTTTGTGTTATGTATGGTAGCAGAGATTTGTATTTCACTGTTTTGTCATTAGTATGCAGGGGTGCCTTTGTGCCCAGATCTCGAGGATGATGTCACAGTCATAAGTCTGCCTTCTCTTTCAGAATGTGCGTCAGCTCCTGGAAATGTGTATATTGCATATCTGCCACTGGAATGTCTTCTTGGGGAAAGTGACAACTTCACAGAAGAAAATGCTGACCCAGAAGCACTAACATTCATTACTCCGGTGGAGAAATAACTGGGCTTTGACCTGGTTTCTTGACGCCCATTCGCTTGTGAAAGCAGGACACTTTTTCATTTCCTTTCTCCTAATAAACAGACGATCCAGCTAGAAAAAAAAAGCGTGGCAGTTCACGTTCTCATTCTAGTTTGCAATTCCAATTATTACGTGGTTGCACTGCTATACGAATATGTTCCAGTTGTATATTACTGTACGATAAGTAGAACATTCCAGCCTTCCTCTATCTTCGAAAAAAAAAAAAAATTGTATAGACGAATATTGCTGAAGAATACAGCCTCGGTTTGGCATGTTCCACTGTTTGTCCTTTATGTACAGGGGACTTTTGGGCAATAGGATGTAGCAGTTAATGAGAGACACATATGTTGGTTATGTAGATCTGAAATAAGCTGTTGATGTTTGGTAAATGTTTTTGACAATAAAACTCAATGTTAGTGCCACCAACAAGTTTGAAATGCAAGAATTGCTAATCATCTCCTTCTTTTTCCTTTATGTTTTTCAATACTTAGCGCTAAAGCCAATGAGGCATGGACGTAACCTGATCACTTTCATCCCCTAAGAACTGCTGCGATTGTTCACAAATGCTTATTTCTGCGCAAAACTCCCTCGAGAGGAAGATGGACGAGTCCGCGTTGTTGGATCTCTTGGAGTGCCCAGTTTGCCTGGAGCGCCTCGACGCAGCCGCCAAAGTCCTGCCCTGCCAGCACACCTTTTGCAAGCGATGCTTGCTGGGCATTGTGAGCTCGCGCAACGAGCTGCGCTGCCCCGAGTGCAGAACTTTAGTTGATTGTGGGGTGGATGACCTTCCCAGCAACATCCTGCTGGTCCGGCTGCTGGACGGCATCAAGCAGAGGCCGAGGAAGGCTGGCAGCGGAGGCAATGGCACCAATTCACTAAGGACCCATGGTGGTACCGCAGCAAACTGTGGCGGAAAAGATCTCCAGTGTCCTCAAGGAGGACAGCCAAGAGTGCAAGCATGGAGTCCTCCCGTCAGGGTATGTACCTAGTAGAGTCTATTTGCATATTTTGAGGTACAAGCAGGAGATTTTAAAGTGGGGGGAGGATATTGTTTCCAGGGTTTTTATAGGGTGTGGGCGGCCTACCGTTCTAGGGCAAATGCTCTTTTATCATGCAGTGCCTTTTTTGCTCCCTTTCCTTGATGTTTTGTTGTGCTGCTACCGTCAGTGTGCACAAGCTGTTGGCACTCCATTAACACATGTGAGCAAACCGCTTTCTAATTGAACGCCTGTGTCTCAGCTGCCCACTGCCCACATGGGTTTCATTTTGCTTTTCTTGCCTTCTCAAAATGTGCCTCCCAAGTTCATTAAACAGAGTTTCCATCTCAGCAAAGTTGAAAACGTGGACCTTTTTAGCTGCTTGTTGATTATCTTGTGCTTCATGCGGCTGCAGGATTAGGTGCACAGTGGTGACCTAGCGGAACACTGTGATTGTTGATTGAGTGGGGCTAGGGTTGTTAGGTTGCTGTGCTACTGGTTTTAGTGGTGCACTTTGGATGTGCCTGTAGTTGTGGTGAATATAAATTTACATCATAGTCCTGTTTTCCTTTGTTTGAGGTTGGTAAGAATGTGGTCCGTATCTGGACGCATACTGCTGTTTAACATGAAAGAAAGCTCTGTGGTTCCTGCTCTGTAGTAGGCTGGTTTCTTCTTGTTAGTAAATAGGCCATGCGGTCCAAAATCTGATTCCCCTACTCTCAATACTGCCCCTTCAATGGAACCTTTGTTGTTCTAGTCACTTTAAAACACTCATGAACATCGAGTTAGTTTCATGGAGTGCGGCATGACAACCTGAAATCTAGAACCCTTTTCAGTTTCTCACCACCTCTGTCCGATGATTTGTGACAAGGGGCTGGGGAGGAAAAAACACACAAAAATGCCATTTCTGGGAGCCAGACCACACTTTATGAAACATGAAGAGGATAAGCATTGGCTGACAAAAAGCAGAATTTGGTTGGAAATTGAGTGACTGAAGAGACTGTTATGTCTAGACGGGCTGAGCGCCTGGGTGAGGGTGGGTCTCTGAGATGGGGTGGTAAAATCTAAGATTAACTAGACTAGTATGATTAACTTGGAGTTAAACTCATAATTCATAGACAGGAGGGAGGTGAGGGGGCATAAGAGACCAAAACCGGTTGTAGAAAAAGGTCCTGAAGCACTTGCATGACACAAGGTATTTTCCACTGGGACAAGAAGCACAACACGGTTGGTATTAACACTGTTTTCCACGCCCTTTTAAGAATGAATAGAGCCCATGGATGTCAGTCCTCTACCAGAGGTGGAAGATTGGACAGTGTGCTTTCACAATTGGCTAATTTGTAGATGGCAGACATGATGCAATCAGCGTCCCTTATTTTTAACGTGCATTAAAGGTCTTGTCCCATAAGGGCAGAGTCAAGTTGATGAGGCCAACCTGCCGCTTCAGAGTACATGGTGCTGTTCTTGCAGCGGTTTGGTGAGTCTGGAGCACTGCTGTTGGCAGTAACTGCCCACCCCACCCCCTGCAAACCCCACCACGCCCCTGACTTGTGCTAGACCACTTAAGAGACTGACAGTAAATAAGGAGTTAAGCGTGTGTAGGAGTTGACAATTCAGCACGAGAGGGAAACAGGAAAGCATGAATACAGAACCGGAGTAGTGGGGGGAGTTGTACTGTAATCAACTCTTGGGGAGGGGGTGACCTATGTGAGTTTTAGGAGCAATGCTATTTGGGTCAGAGTAGGTTGACGAGGCTACGCGATTACTACAGTACATCATTTTATGGTGGCCGGAGACGTAATGTAGTGCAGTTGGTGTCAAAGTCTCAAGTGGATTATCTATGTATGTGTTCACTGTGTCTAAGCCGCTTTCAACATCCCACTCATCCTTGCAATGGTAGAAATATATCCATTTGTTTGTGTAGAAAATCACTTGGATCCAGTGCTTACATTTTATTATGTGTGGGACCAAATACTATATGAAGGTATTTGGATTGCAGTGCAATCATCATTTCGGACAAAAAACCCGTACACACCTGGACAAGATGAGATGTTTATAACTAGAAATGTTATAACATTTTTTCGGTGCTCTAAATAAAGACCAACTTTCGAGGTGTGGAGAACCTTCCTAGACAGAAAAGTCTTGTTTGGGATTATAAAACCTTTTTTCCTTGCATGTGCGAATGACCTTGTTAGTAACTTGTACAGTGCTGCTATTAATATGAAAAGTGTCCGTGGGGGGTTGGATTAAAAGACTATGGAGGTTGTGAATGAATGAAGTCCGCTTTTGTCCTGTTTGGATCTTCAGCTGTGTTAAATTTCACTGCCCCGCTTATCTTTCGCATCAAGACAATTCATTAGCAGAACCCGCGTTAATCTATTCCTTTCAGTCTGCCTGTTTCTTGCAGCTGATAGATCTGCACGCGTCACACTGCCATTGTTCCGGAAGACTGTGCGCGAGTCACGAGAGGCAGGTATTGTATTGTTACTGTGGTGACTAGACGCTGTAAGTAAACACTATGCCAACACATACCGTTGAATACTGTGTTGTGCGCACTGCGCAGAGTGAATATATATGCTACCAGGCTTGGGGTTCAGAATGCTTTTGACTGGAAACTGTTTTTGCGGTAGAATTGTAACTGTCTACCGGCAGTTATTGCTAATAGGTCCCATAGCGTTCGCGAAACCCTCGTTCAGTTCTTGTTCTTCAGTTGTAGTCGCCTCACCACAGAGCGATCAGCAGGTTCCCTGTTACAGTGCTGATTTATGAGTCTGAGCAGTTGTGCTGTAACCACAGCTAAATTTCCAGTTTACATATTTTTAAATAAATAATCTTAATTTTGTTCAATGTTTTGATGTCATGTGTCTGGTAATGCTAATACTATTCCTATAAGGGTTCCTCGAGTGTCTAAGTCTCCCTGCGGAAATCCGAGCACTTTACAGAGCTGTTGGCACAACCTGCATAGTTAGCTTCCCTTAGGAAATTTCAGGCAGTGTGGTGTTGGTCTGAAATTAGTAAACCTCACCTTTGGTTTTCAACGCCTATTACCTCCTCGTCCATCTTCCTCGCCACAGTAATTAACAGTAAGCATTCTGCTCCTACAGAAACTCCAAGTAAAAATCTACATACTAGTCTCCCTATCCCTCCAATATGGCCCCCAGTGGCAACAACCAGTCAGATAAAAGGACACAAAAGTCCCAACACGACCTGTTTTTTTGTTTCTGCACTACTCCGAGTGCTGTTCGTGTTCCTGTTGTTCAGGTAAGTTGGGGGCGGAGGTCCTGCTTTAGCGGACTCTTTGGGCCCTGTTATGAGGGGGGGAGGCACTGTTTTAATGTGTTCTTTCGTTATTTTTCCTCCCCCTTGTTTGACATTGTTATTGGATATTTCCCCTGTCCTGCTCTAGCGGACGCGGGGCTTTGCCATGCCTTTGTGTTTGTCATTGGAGATGCTGAGTCCTGCTTTAGCGGACTCAGCGTCTCTTTCTCATTTGTTATGTTCGAGTCCTGCTTTAGCAGTCTCGACGTATTTTCTTGAATTTTGAACTGACGGGGACGTTGAATCCGTCCCGCTCTTAATTCTTTGGTTAGACTCCGAGTCCTGCTTAGCGGACTCGGTGTCTGTTGCTGGTCTCTTGCCTTCCGGTGGACGGT
Source organism: Calotriton arnoldi (assembly GCA_963921515.1). Taxonomy (NCBI): domain Eukaryota; kingdom Metazoa; phylum Chordata; class Amphibia; order Caudata; family Salamandridae; genus Calotriton; species Calotriton arnoldi. Next base: position 254,144 of record CAWUFW010000392.1, on the reverse strand, counting down.
TGGACCAGGGAATTGGCTTCTTCCGCATGCACGTATCGCGGGGTAATTGAGAGTCCTGCTTTAGCGGCCTCGGCGTACCTTGCTTCTTCCTGCCTCCCGGTCACAATCGGTCTCCGTCTTCCCTCGGACTGTAGCGTGCGGGGCGTGGCTTTCTGCCGTATTTGGTGTAGCTCGGCGTGTGGTATGCTGCGCTTATTATGGGGCTCGTTTTGTGACGTCATTAATTGTGTTTGTGTTTCCATGGTGATGGTACACTTTTTAATCTCTCCTGCTTGCCGTAGGGGTATTGCTGATCATTTTGTGTTTGACTATGATGGAGGCGGATGCTGTGGTGGTTTCTGATGCCATTGAGGGTTCTTCTGGTTCTCAGGACGCAGTCCCTTCCCTTGCCTTGATACAGCAGATGATTAATGCTGCGGTGGCGGCTGCCTTAATTGACAAGGACTCTGTTCCTCCTCCCAAGAAGACCAGATGTGATCCTGGCCCTTCCCATGATTCGGAGGGTGAGGAAGATGTGGACCTTAAAGGTCGTTTTGTGCAGGGGTCGGATCTTAGAGATGTTCTTCAACACATCTGTTCCAACCTGTTGTTTCCCGAATCCGAAGTGAATGTGGAGGACGCTGATTTCTTTGCGCAATATCAAAAGAAGGAACCAGAGTCTTTACCTCTCCACTCATCGGTTTTGAGGGTATTGGAGGCTGAATGGAAGGATGTGGATAAGAATAACTTTCCTCGGTTTTTAGCAAAACGATATCCCTAACAGGACTTTGCTGTTAAGTTTCCGGCCTCAGTGAAAGTGGATTCCTTGATGGCTGGCATGTCGTCCCAGGGGCCTATTATTTCTGAGGATGCTTCCCCGGCTGATCCAGTTGATAAAAAGGTGGATGCAGCGGTGAAGCGCACTTTTTCCGCTGCCAATTTTTCCATTAGGGCGGCTGCCTATTCCTCCTATGCCATCCAATCTTTACTTAAGGACTTTCAATCCTTGGCTGACTTGTTAGACCAGGGAGAGGACATTTCTCCCACACTCGCTCTGATGGAACAGCAGGTTCGTCTGCTTTCTGATATTTCCTTTGACTCTTTTGGGGGCAGCAGCTTCTACTGCGGGATCTTCTGTGGCTGCTCGCCGCCAATTGTGGGTCCGTTCTTGGAAAGCTGATTCGGCGCAGAAGGGCTTGCTCATGAAGATTCCTTTTTCTGGTGTGAAGTTGTTTGGGGCCCCCTTGGAGGATATGGTCAAAAAGTCAGCGGAGGATCGGAAACTGCTGGCTCCGGATAAGGCTGGGCGTTACCGCTTTTTTGGGGCTCGTAGGGCCTTTGGTCCTGCTAGTCAGGGTCGGGCTCATCAGCCCTTTCGTGGAAGGGGGCGTGGCCGGGGTGCTCCTTCCTTTGACAAGTCCCGGTTCTCTGACAAATCTTCTTCGTCCTCTGCCCCCTCCAAGTCATGACTGGGTTGCTCCGGGAGTGGGTCCGGTGGGGGGTCGGCTGTCTTTCTTTCTGGAAGCCTGGAGACATACTGTTTTGGATCGGTGGGTTCTTCAGGTGGTGTCAGAAGGTTTTTCCCTTGGATTCGTCCAGACTCCCCCAGACTGTTTTCGGGTCACTCCTTGCCCCAGGGACTCTCGGAAGTTGATGGCTTTGTTGGAGGGCGTACGTTGTCTGGTGGAAAAGGCCGCTGTGATTCCGGTTCCCGTGGATCAGCAGGGACTGGGTGTGTACTCTATTCTATTCCTGGTGGAGAAGCGCACAGGGGACCTCAGACCTGTTTTAGATCTAAAATGGTTGAATTGGTTCATTCCTCCCCTGAAATTCAAGATGATATCCTTGCAGGTGATCCTCCCTCTGATCAGTCCGGGGTATTTTCTGGCCTCCATCGACCTACAGGATGCTTATCTCCATGTACCGGTTCATCCGAACTCTCAGAAGTTTCTCCGATTTTGTGTTCTGGGTCAACATTTTCAATTGCAGGTATTGCCTTTTGGCCTGTGTTCTTCCCCGCGAGTCTTTACTTAGATTCTGGCCCCTCTGATGGGTCATTTGCATGGGAGGGGTACATCCCATCCTCGTCGCCAAAATGTTGAAGGTACAAAGTCCACAAGAGGTCACGTTGTGGTTCCAAGAAGTAGCTTTATTCAAGCACAAGTTACAGAAGCTTAAAGTATAGCCAGGATGGTAAGTAGGTCTATATGTACGCCCCACCAGGAGCAGCCTCCTAGCTGCTCAGCCTGTAATCACCAACTCCCTCAGATCAGGCACCCAACATTCCAAGGCATCATCAAGATTCCATACATGCTCAGGCTGAACAGCAAGGGGAAAGAGAGAGAGTACAGAAAGGGAAAAGTCACACACTACAAGGGGTATTAAGATTTTTCCATACCTGGATGATTTGTTGATTTCTGCTTCTTCTCTTTCTAAGGCGGAGCTCGATGTCCAAGTGGTTTGCCGGGTCCTGGAGGGTCACGGCTTTCTTGTGAATCGGAAGAAGTCCTGCCTGATTCCTTCTCAGGATCTGACGTACATTGGGGCTCGATTCAGGACTCAGTTAGGGTTGGTGTTCCTGCCTCCTGCACGGAAATTGACTCTGATGTCTGCAGTTCGATCCCTGTTGTCAGAGACTTGTCCTCCTGTGAGAATGTGGTTGAGGGTACAGGGTCTCATGTCCGCCTCCTTGTTGGTGGTTCCGTGAGCTCGTCTTCACTTATATCCAATTGTGAACCACATTTTGTCTCATTGGCGCCCCCGTGGTCAGGATTTCAATCAGGAGGTTCCTGTGTCGGCCCAGGTGAGGGAGGATCTGAGTTGGTGGCTGGTCGACGTTCATCTGTCCCAGGGTCGTCCGTTTCTGATTGTCCCTTCTCGTGTGGTCACGACGGATGCCAGCGGGTTGGGCTGGGGGGCTACTCTGGGCGATGCAACGATGCAGGGCGAATGGTCGCAGGATCTGATGGCCTGTTCCTCGAATTACAGAGAACTGAAGGCGGTTCAGTTGGGTCTCTTGGCTTTCTCTACGCTGGTGGGTCACCATGTTCAGGTCCGGACGGACAACCAGGTGGTCATGTCTTACATCAATCACCAGGGGGGTTGCAGAGTTCGTTCTCTCAGTTGTCTCAGTCGCCTGATTTGTTCTTGGGCGGAATCAAATCTGGAGTCCCTGTCGGCGGTTTAACTGCCGGGTCGGGAGAATGTTGTGGCAGACTGTCCGAGCCGGGTCTTTCCCTCCATGGGGTCTTTGTCTCTGACCCCGTTGATGTTCCGGACGTTGCAGAGGAGGTTTGGGTGTCTGGTGATGGACTTGTTTGCGTCTCCGGCTGATGCCAAGACCCATTGTTTCTGCACGATTACACCATGTCTGGACGCATGGATGGTGGATGCGATGTCCTTCCCTTGACCGAGGGGCCTGTTGTATGCTTTTCCTCCGGTTCCCCTGATTCCGGCGGTGTTGTTGAAGATCAAGAGGGAGGGAGCTTTTGTTCTTCTGGTGGTCCCGGGTTGGTGCCGTCGCCCTTGGTTTCCTCTCTTGTTGGAGTTGGCGGTGCGTCCGGGTTGGACGTTGCCGTTCGATCAGTTTCCTTTGATGGGCCCTCTAGTTCCTCTTCCTGTGTTCCGGTCAATGGGTCTGCAGGCTTGGCTCTTGAGAAGGGCGTCCCTGATACATAGTGGTTGTTCTGTGGAGGTTGTTGGTCTTATACAACAGTCCAGGCGTCCCTCGACGTTGAAGTCTTACGCTAAACATTGGGACAACTTTGCTGGTTGGTGTCTTCGACATGGTTGGTCTGTTGAGTCTTTGGATCCTGCTCGTGTGCTAGATTTTTTTGAAGGAGTGTTTTTATTTGGGCTTGCCCCTTTCTACCCTATGTGCACAGTGGGCTGCCATTCGGGCTTTTCATGGGTTACCTTTTGTGTCGGTGGGACCATTGGTGGCTCGTCTTTTTAGATCTCTTGCCTTTCAACGTCCCCGCCCGATCCTGTCTCCTTCCCCGTGGGACCTTCCGTTGGTATTGAGGGCGTTGCAGTTGGTTCCATTTGAGCCTTTGGAATCTGTGGGGTTCAAATTTTTGACTCTCAAGGTGGTGTTTCTGGTAGCTATTGCTTCTGCCAGGCGTGTTGGGGAGTTGGGTGCTTTCCTACGGTCTGCTCCTTTTTTACGGATTCTGGATGATAGGGTGGTTTTGCGTACTCACCCTACTTTTGTTCCTAAGGTGGCCTCTTTCTTTCATCGTTCTGCTGAGGTGGTCCTCCCTGTCTTCTTTCCTGTTCCTTCGTCGCCGGAGGAGTCTCTGTTGCATCTTTTGGATGTTAAACGCGCCTTGGTCATTTATTTAGCCCGCACCTCTTCCTTTTGTAAGGTGGACAACTTGTTTGTCACTTTTGGTATGGCTAGGCAAGGGCAGAAACCGTCTCTTTCCACTCTCAGTAGGTGGATCAAGGAGGCTATTCTTTTGGCGTATGATACTCTGTCTGTGGTTCCCTCTCATCCTATTAGGGGGCGTTCTACTAGTTCTGTTGCTGTTTCTTGGGCCGCCTTCAAGGGTGTTTCCATGGAGGATATTTGCAGGGCGGCCATTTGGTCTTCGCCTCATACCTTCATGTCTCATTACCGGCTTGAGGTTGGGGGCGGCGCTTCTGTGGCTTTTGCTTCTTTGGTCCTGGAATCTGTGGTTTCTTGAGATGTGTGTCTCTTTCCGTTGTTGTCAATAAAATTTATTTTTATACTGCCTTCCTTGTGTGGGTTGTGTTCCTTACATGAAGCTGTTGTTGCTTTGGTATCGGCTCACTGTTAATTACTGTGGCGAGGAAGACGGACGAGGAGGTAGTGCCCCGGTTACTTACCGGTAATTTTCATTACTCCGAGTCCTAGTCTTCCTCGCCACAGTATAGTTTCCCTTCCCTCCCGGCCCTCTTTGTGGCTTCATGTCTGTGGCTTTGTATTTCAGGTCGTGTTGGGACTTTTGTGTCCTTTTATCTGATTGGTTGTTGCCACTGGGGGCCATATTGGAGGGATAGGGAGACTAGCATGTAGATTTTTACTTGGAGTTTCTGTAGGAGCAGAATGCTCACTGTTAATTACTGTGGCGAGGAAGACTAGGACTCGGAGTAATGAAGATTACCGGTAAGTAACCGGGGCATTTTTTGGCATTTAACCCATTACCCATGTTTAAGAATTCTTTTGATTGATATCTTATAAACAAATTTTTTTTCTCTTTTAATTTTTTCAGAAAGGTTTTTGGGTCTGAACATTATTTGGAGATCTGCACAAGACAATGTAGAATCAGGTTCACATACTATTTGCACACAGTTTTGCACATCACATTTATTACGTTAACTGCTCGAAGTTCTCCGAGTACTTGCATTTTGCAACCAATTCCCCCAGGTTAATAGCTGTGCAGTGTTGGTGGGTAGGTGCTCAAAATTGGTCAAAAAAGAGAGTTGCACACGGTATTCCCCATTGCACAGGGAAAAAAACTCGTAATATGGTACAAAAGCCTACTGATAAAATGCTGTAATAGTCTTCTGCAGGCATTTCGTCACTGAGAATGTGGCCCTATGCTTTAAGAAAATATTTTAACTTGAACAGTGCTTGTATCCAGTCCCCATCTCCTATCTTCCTCAACAGCATGTACAACGTTTCTTGTTGAAATGCTTTGAGATGTGCGACTAAGTTGTTTTCCCTTCACTAGATGTCCAGCTTGCCTCAGTGGACGTGATGGGGCGGTTTCTGCTTTGCTGTGCACGCATTGGCCTCAGTCTTGAGTGTGTCCCTGTGAGCGCTGCTACTCACCCGTCCCCATCTTATGTCTGTAGGACAGTACCATCAAGGTCACCTTTATTTAGAGTGCAGGGTCGACCCGTACTAAAGGAGGCCCGGAAGACACCGGAAACTGTATTCCGCGATGTGGGGTGCACACGGACCTCTTCCGGGTCACCGGGTGCCAAATATAAACGCCCTGAGTACATGCCGAAAGCACAGACGCAGCCCTTCCGTGTCCCTTTTAAAAACCGTTTAAGATTTGAAAAGCCAGAGAGAGCTTGTTTAGCAGAGGGATTGATTTATCGACACAAGCCAGAAAGTACTGCGCTATCTTCTGATCCTGCCTGCGGGCCAGATTAGATTTTACTTCGAGATTTCAGGTGCGCCTTTAATGAAGCCGGCGCAGACATAGCTGCTGGCTACGTGGAGCAATTGCCTTCGTCTTCTGGATGACACTGTGAAATTACCTGCGCAAGGAATGCATTGTGTCCGGAGACAGCGTATAAGCAGCTCCCGTTTTTAAGCGCCCCCGCCACCCCCAACAAATCATTTCGGTGCCTTTTCAGTAAATCGTCTGCAGTTTTAATTTCCTCTGCTTCTGAGACTGTCTGTGACTCACGCCTGCTGCTTTAAACCCCTACTGTTTGTAGGAAGCTGCAACCATGCTGGAGGCAGGCGGGACTGGAACCTGTAGTTCACTAGTTTCGTTGAAACTGATCGATTGAGGAGGCAAGATGGCGAAAGATGGTCCCTACGCGTCTCGATCAGAATCATGCAGATTTTTTTTAAACTTGTCCTGATCTGGCAGAATCAAGACAAACCACTTGAAACTGTGTTTCTTTAGGCCGCGTGCATTTGCTGCATAGTTTAAGCAGAACAACTTTGCCACTGCTTTTTAAAGTCACTGCTACCACAAAATGTCCTCAAGCTGTTGAGCTCTATCAAAGGTTTCGTGCAAATGAGAACGCACTGCAGCAAAATGTGCCTGTCTCTTGGTTAAGGTCGACTCCTATTTGATTTACTTACTGTACCCCTGTGCTGATCTACTCATCTGTTTCTGGTGGATGGAGAGAGCAAGGAGTCACCTCGGCTAGACTCGCACCAACTGGGTATCTTCGAATGGTAACTAACTTAAGGCCGTTATATGCAGAATTGGCACTCCCTTCTTTACATACGTCCTCAAATAGCATTCTTGGCAAGTTTAGCTCATCCCGCCTTGACTGTGGCTTGTCTGACTAGGCTACCTGCATAGGTCAAAGAATGCAGATTGCATCAACAGTGTTGGCCGGTGGAACAAAGAGGACATTCTCAAGCTCGCTGATCCTGGCACCTATTCATCAGCCGCTGGTTGACGTGCATTAGTGTACAAAGTCTACAGAGACCTTTACACAGCACATGCACCATTTTATAGCCCATCTTTAGCTGTTGCTAAATTCCTTAATTTAACTAGTAACTCAGTGACATCGATCCCTCGGGGGCCGAGGAGCCACACTTAGTGGCAAAGACTGCTTAGTAGAGCTCTCCACTTTGAACTCTGTGGGAAACGGAGCACCACTTATTCTTTTGGGCTAAGCCTAAGACTTCCCATGCTCACTAAGATGCTTCTAAGCACTTTAAACCGTATCTCACACAGCCTGACCAGTGGTTCAAGCACCCTATGCGAAATATTAACCTAACACTTACCAAAAGCGCTGCAGTGCTATACTAATAACTACTAGCCCAGTGTCACAACCGGCGTGAACTGTACGCTGTATGCATTTGCTCTCATCCAATTGTACTTGGTAACCTTATACTTCATTGTATTGTATTGTAATTGCATTTGTATAGCGCTTACTACCCCTGACAAGGCGTCGAAGCGCTTTTTCGGCGAGTAGCACGCTACTCCGGGACCCATAGAGGATTAGTGTTGAATTAGTATAGTGAAACATGCAAGTAAATTTTAAGTGGTGGATATGTTAGTCAGTTATTTGGATTCGGAAGGATAGCAGAAGGATAGAAGAGGAAAGAAGGTTTGTATTTATATAGCGCTTCTAACCCCTGATGGGGTGTTGAATCGCTTTTTTTTGGCGAGTAGCACGCTACTCTGGAAACCCATAAAGGATTAGTGGTGAATTTAGTATGGTGAAATATGAAAGTAATTTGAGTGGTGGATATTAGTCAGTTATTTGGAGTGAGAAGGATAGCGGAGGGATAGAAGGGAAAGAAAGGTTTGCATTCATATAGCGCCTGTTACCCCTGATGGGGTGTTGAAGCGCTTTTCTGGCGAGTAGCAGGCTACTCCGGAACCCATAAAGGATTAGTGTTGAAAATTAGTATTTTGAAATATGAAGTAATTTGAGTGGTGGATATGTTAGTCAGTTATTTGGATTGAGAAGGGTTAGGGAGGGGTAAAAAAGGAAAAAAGGTTTGCATTTATATAGCGCTTGTAACCCTGATGTAGTAAATTGCTGTGAAGTGATCAGAGTTGCCTGTATAGCGCTACATAACACAACAGAAATAAAGAAATAAAAATTACATTTGAGCCACTGCAAATCAGTAGAAATTGCATTTGTTTGCAGTTTCCCCCAAAATGGCAGACTTTATTCTAATACGATTGTGCTGCAAATTAAGGTAAAGCTGTGTGACATCAAAAGCTGCTGCCAAAGAACATACATTTTGCTTCTGTGAGCAGATTCCAAGTCTTCACAAAGATCTAGTCCCAATATCTTATAAGTACTAGACAGATGACATGTGACGTCACATTTTTTATCAGCCTCTGTCAATGTTTTGAGCAGTTGTCAATGTGTAAGCATTTTGCATGCCACTGACTAATTTTCAGTCATCACTATCACATCCTCCCTGCTCTTCAAACCCACTCCTTATGTGGTTTGCTCATATCCCCTCACCTTCTCTGTAGCATCGTTCTTCCGTGATGTTCTCTGTTCTGCATCTGCTGGTAGTTTGTTCCATCCCTTTTTTGTGGGATATTTTATGAATGCTAGTGACGCCTTACTAATAGCAGTGTATAAAACATATGAGCCTCTTTGCTTCAGTCCCAAATGGTCACCCGTCGCTCTAGTGCTGTTCCTCTGAATGCTCACGTGCTCGGTTTGACTCCTGAAGAAATGTGACCGGTTCTATTGCTATCCCTCTCATTCTTCTCATTCACTGTTAATATTTGTAAGGCTTTTCCCCATGTACTTGTGGTCTAAACCATGTACCATTTTGTTTGCCCTTCCTGGTTTGTCTGCCTTTTGTTTATATCCTTCCAGACTTTTGGCATCCAGTCCCGGGTGCGGTTGTTACGGTGAGACATTACTGACATTGTCGGGTGTAGAGCAGTAAACCTATCTCCCATTTCTGCTGGCAGTAGTCCAGTGCACCTACCCCATCCTCTTTGAGGTACTACCAGTGTTTAATTTGTGCCCGTGGGTGTAGGTAGTGGGACCGGCTCTCATTTCTTAGGTCTGGGCCTTATTTTTCGCCACCAGACTTGGACTCAGAGAGAGAGTTAACTTTCAGAAGAGACTGAATGATAGGAAATCGGTAACAAAGGGAGTAAGCAAGAATAAAATCATCATGCAAGATTGAGATAAAGAGACACTGTGTAGGATGGAGCTCCAAATGGAGCCTTATTATTCCATATCTCCAGCCTTTGGCAGCACACTCCAGTAAAATAACTGAGCCCGTGCACTTAAATCTTTTTTTACTTAAGTATTATATGTTGACAAAATCATTGCAATGCCATGTTTCCATTTGATCGGCCTTCAAAATCCCAATTTCCTTGTATATATGTCCCCCATTGTGTACTGCTCATTTTATTGACTATACCATGATGAAATGGCTCTTCACTTGGGTGATTTAATTTAGGTTACTGCGTCCCAGACCACTCTTTTGCTTTTTTGTAGTTATTCATTTTTTCAACTCCATAGAGGTGTCAGTTCTGTGACAGATGTTCATCACATCTGTGAATGGTCACGCTTTAGTTACCAACTCCTTCCACATTGACATGAATGCATCAAAAAGCGTTGATCTGTGCACTGGTGTCTGTAGCACATTATGTGTCACCTCGCTTTCCTCAAATTAAGCTCTTTAATCATTTCTACTATGCATTGGGCAGTTCTTAGGCCGCTGACGAAGATTTCTTAATAACCTAATTGCTGCTACGCCTACCTGCAGTATGGGCTAGCTTCAAAGGCTTCACTCAAATATCACTAGTCGGATGTATCGCTAAGCCATGATCTGGTCCCACTTGTGATAATTGGTCACTTTGGTTTTATGCATGTTGGGGTCCGTCAATGAGATAAAAGAAATAAGGCCTTGTGTCAAGATTCTTATATAAGCGGCTGGAAGTTTCTGCCTCCTAATTGTTACAGTTTTATCGGTTATCTTTTTATTGGGGGGAACAAAATCCTTTTGCCAAATATGCCTTGAAGGTTAGCTTGGTCCACAGCTACGTACATGTCAGAGAAGATTACCTTAACGAAGAAGCTTTAAACAATCTAAGATTGCTCTGGCAGTCTAAAGACATCTCATTCATGAGACACTCTGTAGCCATTGATTCCCAATACGTAGACATCCGTCCTATTTCAGGACCCCAGAAAGAATGGGCCGAGATGAGCATTTGTTTAATTCTTTTTGCACATGTTTGTGTTGGGTAGCATTCTATATTGTTGCAAAAGAAAATCCAATCCTCCCTGCCATGTATATGTGCCGGGGGGCTGACTTATGTGTGGTACCTGGCCCCAGCTGCTTGGTTTCAATTGCATGGTGTGCGTTGCGCGGGCGGCTTGTCTTGCATTATCTGTGGCAAGCGCTTTATTGGGTGTGTGCAGTCAGTGGCCTCCTGAGCCCCTCAGTGCAGCATTGCAAACACACTGTTAGGGTGTGTGCTGAAGAAACCAATCAAATCCTGTGAAATCGAGAAGTGGAAGGGAGGCCTGAGATCAAAAGCTTGCAATCAATCCGTTGAGCGAGTGATAGAGAGAAAATTGATTTGCACACCCTTTAAGAGAACAGAATGCGGGCTGCACTTAATAAGCCATTTATCAAACTCAATGGCTTCAGCAGACATCCATACATTCATCAGGGCAGCGCAGGCGGGACTGGTGAGATTTTCCATCGCCTGCCTGCGCAGAATCTTCAAGAAAGCTCCTCGAAGCCGAGTGTTGGACATTTAAAAATAAATGGCTGAGATATACACAAATGGACTTTTATTTTTTTGCATGAACCTGCATCCTTTGTTCTCCTAGAAAACAAATCACAATTCCTAATCCACTAGCTGCGCATAAAGCGAGACTGTCGAGCAGTTGTTTGTCGTTGTTCTGTCAGTTGTTCCTCACCAAAGAGCGAGGAGATTGCTGCCCATGTGACTGCCTGATGTTGCTAAGGGAGGCTCTGCGAAAACGTTAGGCAGGCCTTCAATACAACGCGCACATGTAGTTCTAAGCTCCTAGCTTCTCACGTATGACATCACTTAGGGATGCAAGACACGTACTTTTTATTTTCAGAGTTAGAAAATTAGTTGGAAGGGATGCTGTGGGGAGGAGGACATAACCACCTGGCTTGCCGAAGATGAAAGCTTTGAGCACTTCCTCTTAAATCTGTAACTAATGCCCGGATCTTCTGAAGACCTGGGCTGTGTTTTAGATCAGGGATCCAGCTTCGTTTCCAGATTGTGCTACGTAAAACAGGAAGATCAAAAAGTTGGAATGATGTAAAGCAGAGCACCTTCGTGTTCACCCTCTTTTAATTCTTTCCTTGCACTTCCTTCTTCGGATGCAGTGCATTACCTTCAAAGGGACCAGGTGATGAAGGCTGGGGCTATGCAACAATAAAGGAAACGGGGAGATTGAGGCTTAACACGCAGTGCTGCAGAATGTTGTGAAAGCCGCCGAGTTTGGAGCACCACCTCGCACAAATTCCTTGGGCCTGTGTGAACCCTGAAAGGAGGGGCATGCTGGGAACTATGATGCTCCTCTGAGGAAATTATTAATTACAAATGCGCTAAAAATCAGTTTATGGAGCCTTTTTTTTTTTTTTTTTTTAGAATAGGAAAGTGGTAAATGTATTGAACCAGAGCATTTTTGTAAATAAGGTACCCTTATAGGGAGTGTTTTAAAGAGTACGTGTGGGAGGGGCGTGGCTTGGAGCCGCTGACAATGGCCACAGAGTCAAGAAGCTCCGGGCTAGGCGGCGTTTTTAGCCCAATATCCGCACATTAATTCGTATTAGCACGACAGCGAATTGCGAGTAACAGACCCCGGAACACTTGCGGACCGTCCGGAGAGGCTGCAATGGCAGAAAAATGACTGAAAAGGAAGATTTCTCGGCGTGAGGAGTGCGGCCTGCGGCCGGCGCCGGCTGCATACATGAGTCAGCGGACCGAGTTTGGGGTCTGCGGTGGGGGAGGGCTGTACCGAGGAGTCTGCGATAAGGGGAGAGCCCCAGGTGTCACGGCGCGGGTTCAGAAACCGGCCGGAGGACCAACGGGGAGTCAACCAAGATCGAGAGACCCGAGGGGCCTGAATCTATGCGGAGGCGTGGGAAGGCCGCGCAGCGGGAATCACTGTGTGCTTTCCTCCCCTTCCCCATCGGCAGCCGCTCAGGGGAGACACTGCGGCGCCTGAGAGCCCAGGAGACTTGCCACAGATGAGAGAAGGCGCGGCAAGGCCTGAAAGCGTGAGGCTGCCGCGGGTAGGAGTCCCGGACTCGGGGGAGGCAGCCGCTGCGCACTCCACTACGGAGCCCAGGATACGCGCGCAAAAGAATATAACTGGGGCTGCGCTGAAAGTGAGGCCCCGACCTGTGATTTGCCTGGCGAGGTGACCCTACGACGAGGGGGCCGCATTTAAGCTGCAACACAAGCTGTAAAATACGGAAAGACCCCGGGGAGGTGTCGCCCTCAATACTGAAGGACAACTCACAAAGTGAAAGCCTGGGACAAGTGGCAAGTAAATTTGAACAGGAGAGCCCAAAGAGAACAGCCTGGAAACAAGGGTGGGGGGGCCGCAGGCTGTGGAGGAGCATCGGTGCCACCGGAGACATCGGCCCGAGTCAGATGGGCCATATGGTGAGACATTGAGACTGAGGACTCGAAGCACCAGAAGTACAAAATTAGCGGAAAGGCGGCACACAGTATACAGTCGCCTGGGAAAGACTATAAATCCCCCGGAGCGGAGGGGACACACTCAGTCTCCCGGCAAGTTGGACAAGAGAGTGAGATCTTGGCCATCAGGGCCAGAACGAAGAAAACAGACGCTGGGGTGGAAGACTGCAGCGTGGAGTTTGGGGGTCCGACACGCTCTGAAAACTCCTACAGGCTACACTTTAATGGACAAGAGATGGTGAAACCCAAAATCCCGGCTATAACACAATCGAACAAAACAGACAAATACGCAGTCGCAAAACTCCCAGCGGCAGACCCAGAGGCAACAGGGGGAGCAGAACCATCACTGGCGAGCATTATGGCTGCCATTACAGACCTACGGGAGTTCCTGGAGCCTAAAATAGACACGGTCACAGTTGAGGTGAATCTCTTAAGGGCGGACTTCCGTAAAATTTCAGAGAAAGTGACGAACGCAGAAGGAAATATCAAACAATTGCAAAACTCAACGCATCAAATGGAAGAGAGGGTAAAACAGCTAGAACATCGCCAAGAGGAGCTGGCCACAAAACTCGAAGATCAAGAAGGGCGAGCGAGAAGAAACAATCTGCGCATGGTAGGGGTGCCGGAAGGGGCGGAGGGCCCCATCGTGGATCTCTTCCTAGAGGACCTCATCCTTAAACATCTGTGACCCAAAAGACTGTCAATTTTGTTTTGCCATAGAACGGGCACATAGGGCCCCCATCCCAAAGCCAAAGCCGGGGGCTCCACCAAGAACAATAATTGCAAGGATTCTCAATTTCAGAGATAGAGATGCAATTTTACAAGCGGCAAGAAGTCGGAGGGATTTATCATACAAAAAGCCAACAATGCGCTTTTTTTCGGACTTCACCCTACAAGTGCAGAGATTGCGGCGCACTTTCGATGCGGTAAAGAAGGAGCTCCGTGACAAGGAAATCAAGAACATGATGCTCTATCCCGCAAAGCTGCGAATAATGACCGAAGGGAACTCATGGTACTTTCAGACGCCGGAAGAAGCGAGAGACTGGCTGGATGGATGGAGAACGGTCAGACACAAATCACCAAAAAGTCGAGATCAGCGTGGCCCCTCGGGATCGAGAGGGGGCCACAAGGACTTCACAGATGAAGGAGAGGCATCCGGTAGGGAATGACGGCGAAAGACTCACATCTCTTTGATAGCGTATCCAAGGTGGTTCCCCACGCAAATTGAGGATAAACGATGGAACACCGGGCTGAACGAACACTGACTATTGAAGCGGTGAGAGGGAACTGAAAAGGGGAGGGGGAGGTAATTGGTTTTTGTGAGTGGTGTGTGGGGTATAATTTCGGTAGCAAAGACTATGTGCACAGAAATGACACTACAGGGCTGATTGGGATTGGAGCGTCACCGGAACTGGTATTGGCGGCCCCCTCTGGCCTACCCCAGCAGGATGCAACCATATTTGGGGCGACAGGCTCTCTGCGTGTTGGGGTGGCGGGTGGTTTCAAACTCGCCAAGCAGGGTGGGGGGCACAGATTAAGGGAATTGGAATCGACCCTGTTGGTTGGGAAGGTTTTGTTGTTATTGGTCTTAATGTTAGAAATCTACGTCTCGCCAAGCAGAATTTACATTACAAAGGGTACCGGGGGGGGGGTTAGATTGCTATCCCCCGACTTGACTGCAGTCTCAGATGGAGAGTGAAACTAGAAAATATGGGATATCAGAGTCCAGAATCCTAATTGTCACAAAAAGATCTAAGAAATTGAAATGCCACTTAAGATTGTAACCTGGAATGTTAACGGCCTGGGGAGTAAGCTGAAACGCATGTTAGTATTGCAATATCTCCGGAGACACACCCCAGACGTGGTCCTGCTCCAAGAGAACCATTTAATGGGCAATCAGTGCACTGCACTAGATAGATATGGGTATAAGTTACGGGCCCACGCAGGGTATACATCCGGTCCAAGAGGAGTCGGGATCCTTCTCAAGTCCTCGACCCCATTCCTGGTGAATAGATGTTGGCACAATCGACTGGGGAGGTTTGTGGCACTGACGGGAAGGTGGGAGGGTGAAACGATCAACTTGTGCTCACTGTATGTCCCCCCTAGGCTGCATGGAGACACTCTTCTGGCTGTAGGAAACGTGCTATTGGAAATGCCCAGGGGAATAACGATTCTGGGAGGAGATATGAATGCGGTCATGGACCCACAGCTAGATAGATTAACTGGGGCAGCTGGCACCCCGGGTACCAATCCACTCGAAGGCTTCATTCAGGAAATGGGCATGACAGACCTATGGCGCGCCCACAACCCAACGCTCCGTCAATATACGCATACATCCGCTGTGCAAAGAAGCCACTCCAGACTTGACTATATTTTTACACACCGGGGACAGGCCAGACACTTCCGAGGAGCCATACCCCATGCCCTGTGTATCTTAGACCATTCCCCAGTTGAGGTGCAGCTACAGGGTGCACCACGGTGTGAGGGTCTACCACCTAGACTAGACCCGTGGCATTTTAAAAATAAAGACTTTGCGGAACGGGTATGGGAACGCACCACAACATATTTCTAAGAAAATGATGGATCGGTCGAATCGGCCTCCACACTGTGGGAGGTGTATAAGACCGTGATCAGGGGATATGTGCAGGCGCAAATTGGCATTCACAACAAAGAACAAATTAAAGAACTAGTAACTCTTGAGAACGAAATAAGTCGGCTAGATGAAGATATGACAGATGACTCCGATTTGGACGAGTCGAAAGCATTGAGACTTCGACTCAAAAGACAGGAATTTAGGGCTTTGGGTGAGCATAAGGCGAAGGCACACATGCTAGCAACCCAGAGGAAACTCTACGATGTATGAGAAGAAGAAAGCAAATTAATTGCCTGGTTAGAACGCAGAGATAATGATAGAAATTGGGTTTTGGAAATAACTACCCCAGGGCGTATAACTCACAAAGGGGGGGAAAGAGATAGCAGAGGCCTTCGCCAATTATTATGAAAAATTGTATTCCTCCTCCCCACAACTTTCGGCTGTGGAATGTGAGGAGCTGTTGCGAGAAATTAACCTTCCCACACTCTCGACTGACGATAGCCAAACGCTAGAACAGGATTTCACGGTAGAGGAACTGGTGGGCGCGCTCACAGACCTCCGATCCGGCAAAGCGCCCGGTCCCTATCGAATTGTATAAAAATGTTGCGGGCAGGATCGCCCCCTATCGGTTGAACATGTATAATGAGGCTAGGGAAAGGGGGGAGCTTCCGCTGGATCAAAAAACAGCCACAATAGTGGTGATCCCCAAGAAAGGCAGGGCCCCGGACGACTGCGGATCATATAGGCCGATTTCCTTATTAAACATGGAGGCTAAGGTGCTGGCGAGAGCTCTGGCAACGAGAATGCAGACCGTGATTTCCACGCTGGCCCATCCTGACCAGTCGGGATTTATGCCTCAACGGAGCACCCGACTGAACCTTCGCAGGCTATACGGGGTTCTAGAGTGGATGAGAAGAAGCCTCAGGGAAGATGCAGTACTGCTTTCCTTGGACGCTCACATGACGTTTTATAGTATAAACTGGGAATATATGTTTGCAACGTTGAACAGAATGGGATTTGGACCTAACTTTTGCGCGTGGGTGAAACTACTATATCAGGACCCACAAGCTCGGGTGAGAGTGAATGGGGAGGTGTCCCGCTCATTTCCACTGAGAAAGGGCACAAGGCAGGGCTGTCCACTCTTGCCAATGATTTTTGCCTTGGCGCTCAAACCTTTGGCGGCATGTATCCGTAATGACCCTATACAATCGGGGATACCGGGTGGGGATGATTGGGAAGACAGAATATCCCTCTATGCCGATGACATACTGCTATACCTATGTAGGCCGTACAGATCTGTGCACAGAGTGTTCCATATATTCCGGTTGTTTGGAACGTATTCTGGATACAAAATAAATTGGGACAAATCCTTCATCTTCCCACTGAAGGGAAAGGTCCCACTGACTGATCGATAAAACACCACTGATAGTCAAGACAAGTTTCACCTATTTGGGTATAAAAATTTCCACGAGTGACGACAATTTCTTGGCGGACAATCTCTACTCCCAGATACAGAGACTTAAAAATGACATGGAGCACTGGAGAAAACTGCAGATCTCACTGATGGGTAGAGCTGTGCTCTTCAAGATGATGACCCTACCCAGATTGTTGTACGTGCTGCAAAATACCCCATACAAAATACCCAAAACAAAGTTGCAGGGAATAAATAGCGAATTGAGAAAATTACTATAGGATGGTGGCAGTGCTAGAATAGCACTGACCAAGTTGCAGCGCAGGGTCTGTGAAGGGGGGCCTCGCATTTCCAAACATACAGAAATACTACTGGGCCTCACAGTTGATAGTGAATGATTGGATATTCACAAATCGCAGCAACCCAGCCTTCAGGGCGGACCACAGGGCTATGGGAAATGAGGGATGTTTAGCTAGCCTATATCAGAAAATTAAAAAACGACAGCTCTCGCAACACACGCAGACGGTAGTGAGGGCCTGGCGGGATGCATCAAGTCACACGGGCTGGGCGGGATGACTAACGGAAAGAACCCCACTATGGAACAGTGACTATTTAAAGGAGGTTGGGGTCCTGAAGGGGTTCAAGAAATGGGATTTGCTGGGAATTGATACGCTGGGGAACAGGCACAGATCACATTCGATAATCTCCAATCGGAGTACCACCTGGCAGACTCGGAAAGATTTAGATATGTTCAATTGAGTCATGCCCTTCGGAGACCTATAAGTGAGAGGAATGTACTGCCTGAATATTCACCATTGGAAGACAGGCTATTAATGGATCCCATGTTAACAAAGGCCACCTTATTAACGTATATATACGCCCCTGGAAAACGAGGACTGTGAGGAGGCAATACAGAGTCCAAGAGAAGTAGCGATACGAGCCAGGTTTCGCCTCGTTCAGTTACGCATTTTGCACAGGTTATACGCCTCATGCATGCAGCTACAGAGAATGGGTCATGATGTGTCCGGGTACTGTGTGAGAGGATGTGGAGAATTGGGATCCTTTTTTCACATAATCTGGGAATGTAGTGCTGTACACAATTTCTGGAAGGCGGTAACACAGATAATGTCAGAGGTCACGAACTCGGAGATCCCGGTGGAGCCACGATGGCTCTTACTGTGTGTGCTTGGGGATGTAAAATGGCCCAAGTATACGGGTATTTGGCTCAGAATAGCAGCAATGGTTGCGAAAAGGAATATTGTGAGGAAATGGGGTGCAAGTAGACCTCCAGTGATTGGAGAATGGCAAGAGGAACTAGACTGGTGCTCTAGAGCTGAGAAAGTAATATACAAGGCCAGGGGGTGCCCTAAGAAATGGGACAACATTTGGGGTCCGTGGCAGGAATATAGGGAATATTGAAATCCAAGCAGACTGGACGGTTTAATGTAGATGGCGCAAAGTGGTGTTTCACAGGTGGGGGGAGGAGGGAGGTGGCTCAATTTGTGCAATACATTCATTGTACTGAAGTAAATATGTGATTCTGCATATGGTGTATGAGACGAAGTGTGTATTGTTGTTTATATAATAAAAAGATTTCCCCCCCCCAAAAAAGAGTATGTGTGAACTGGCTTCTAGTTAACCAGCTGCTTTGCTCTTTCCCTTCTCAGCTTGACTTCTTAGACCCTTTGCTGTCATGTCTGTCATTAACTCGCCTCAACATAATAGAAATCGGAAGTACCATGAGCTTTCCTTCATAGCATTTGTTTGTTGAGCTTCATATCCACATGCAGGTGATTAATTCCAGTCGTTACTCTGTTTTCTGATCTAATCTGGATGAAAAGCCGAAAGGAACTCACTGGATAATGCATCACAAAGAGATGATGAACGGAATGCTGAACATTGTCACGCATTCAACCCCAGTCACAGATCTGGGTTTAATTCATCGTTATTTTGCTTGCAGCGCCATTCCAGTTGGGACCCAGCCATATGCAAATCAGCCTTGACCCTGCTCCCCATGGGAACAGTCCAACCCGAACTGCCAGGCCAGGTACGCCCTGGACCGTAAAACAAGCTTCATGGGACCGGTTTCGGGGTATCACCCCTCATCACCCAGGCTAGCTTGAAACCGGTGCATAGTGCGCACGGGACCCACGTCTGGGCATACTCTTCCCACTTAGGGCGAAAATGCAATGCAAACCACTGGATAATGCACATTGTTAGCCTCCAGTAACCTAAGGCATACATGTGTACACCACCAACCACTGTGCTGCCTTCCTGGCTTTTGCATGTTCTGGTCCTCTGCCACAGACGATCCAAATTTGGTACCCTGGAACATGCCTTAACATGAAGATTTTTCCAAGCTAGACAAACATTGCTGCATTAAAGGATAGAGGGATTCTGGCACTAAAGTTTTAGCTTCCAGGTGCTACAGATTTACATCTAGTGTCATCTGGCTAATCTGGAATGGATGGAGCCTCCTTTCTGTTGTTGTTGTTGTTGTTGTTTAAATCGGTTTTATTAGTTTTCCCATTACATACAGTCATGGTCGTGATACATACAGTATTAGTAACATTTGTATAATGCGTTGACAGTTGTCCGGATTACAGCTGCATATGGAAAGTTACCAACAATTTATGGCTGGAGCCTCCTTGTTATAGGATACCTGTATTTGCCTAGGTGTGAAATCCTATGGAATGTTTCCGTGCAGGAAAGTTTTTAATTCTACCCTGCACGTGCCATTCTTGAGAGACTGTCCATGTTTGAGGGTATTCAAACAACAGCCCCAGCATGACGGACTCCAGGCATTCATTCTCCATTGCAGTATTACCCATGAGATTAGCTTCCTAGCAAGTCCCTGCTTGATGTGCTGTGTAGCTTACCTCTTATGCGATGCCTTCCTTAGCTAGTCCCGGATTTGTGGGGCTGCCTCACAGTTTAGGTTCAGGCACCTGACCATACATCTGACCTTATGATTGGATATGGGGCCTGCTTTAGCGCAACAGGTTTCCGCACCTCTAAGTGACTGACAAATTTGAGGGACTGGTCACATCATGGTGGAAATGAGACACCATCTAAAAATGTCAGCATCCTTGATTAAACCGTGGAGAAGAGCGCAGCGATAAATGTTACTAAACTGTTCATTTACTTGAGCTACAAACCGAGGTGTATCCATATTTCACTTATTCAGTTTTGTTTAATGGGCATTCAGAATAGGAATGAAATCGTCGGGCCGAAGAGCAACAAAGAAACAACTCAGTTGACCGTCAGTATCCAACGGCGCCAAGCCCTGGGCCTGAATTGTTTTCTATCCGAGGGACATGTAAATGAGGCTTGTTTGTAATCATTGTATGTAGATTTTTCCATTTGTATATCCTGAAAACCTGGCATGGGCCATCCCTCGAGGATTCCTCTGCAGTAGACTGATTGAGTGAGGGATAATTAAGTCCATCAGTCACAGATGTCGGAGCAGTTCAGACGTGGTCCAGTCCCACAGGGGTGATTGTGGACGCCTCTCAATCTGTAGATAGGTCCATACATCAGTGTCGTGATTAAAAGTCACCATCATCCAGCTGATGCTGCTCAGAACAGGCACACGTTGAGTGGCGCCTCTTTGGAGCAGGTGCTTAGAGCTTTGCTGATGCCTATAGCAGCGAATATTTGAATCTTCTATGAAATATAATCGCTCTTAAGAAAGTGTGTGTGTTGAAAATCTCACTGAACAACCTTGTTCCTGGAAGCCCCACTAGTGCCCAGTAAAGCTGGGAAAAGATGCGTGATTTGAACTGTGGTACTTGGTGCGTTGAAGTGTATGGAACTGCAGACCTTCCAAAATCTTATGATGTTAACAGGGTGTGGTGGTTGAGTGCATGAGTTGTGGTCCACCACCACCTGAGGAGCATGCTCTCCGCTCCACTTCCAGGTAAAGGTGTGCTCTGCAAATTACTGGCCCATTTCTTGTAGAACTGTGAAAGAGATGCATATTCTTTTTCCATAGCAGTTTAATTCTTTTAACAATATTCTAGCTTCTAATGTTTAATTCCTAGTTGTAGGAAAGTGGGTTATTATGTAGTGAGGCTGGTTAGCCTTCACTATGTCATAATTTCATGTTACCCCAAATAGATCCTTGGATTTACCCTAACAAATTCCTAGCTCAGTCCTGGTAGTGTGGCATAGAGCTGTCAGGCTTTACTAGAGGAACATGTGTTTTAGCCACCTGAAACTTGCTGGAGGTCAGGACTACGTCCCCCACAATGCCCTAGACCATTTACTTTTGGGTGATTTCCTCAGCGGACTCGATGGCCAGTGATCCTTTGGATCCGGGTGCGGTTTTTGCCTGCATGGGACTTAGTACCTCTAGTCCACAGGGACATCTTAAGGATTTTGGGGGCCCCCTGTTCGGAACAGCTTGAATTTATGTTCCAATTTCAGCTCTTTCATGTGCTCTTTGGCCAGGTCACTGACAGTGCACAGGAACACTCTTCCAAATTCAAACTGTGTTTACATCTAATATTCAGGAATAGTGATGTGTGTTTTCAATATTGTATTTGTAACAGCAGTACCTCAGTAATATTACTGCAAATAATTGCTGTGACACCCATGTGTAAGGCTTCTGTTTTGATCTAAAAGAAACTTTTTTATGGATGTTGCATGAAACAGAAACACACATTTCTCTGCAAAATGTCTGTTATAGATTCTCACATATCATCCACATTAAAAATAAATTAAAGGAAAACAGCTCTTAAAACAATCTAAGAATTATTAAAGGTCATCACAGCAGAACAGAGCTGGCTCTATCAGGGGCCCCCCTGAAAGGCTGGGGCCCTGGGCCAGAGCCCACTTTTCCCATGCCTTAAAATGTCTGCTAGTCCAAGAGAGTTCTGGGTTGCCTTTGGCTTGCAGAGGGGTTCCTCTTTATTTTGGAACCAGTCTCTGGTCCAGGACGAGTCTCAGTCGTGCAGTTACAGGTTGTTTGCCACATGTGCAGTCTTTTGTGCCTTTTTTGTGTGCAGGTCCTGAGGTCGCAGACTCTCGTCTCTTCTTTATCCTTTTGTTTCAAGTTGATCAGATCTGAGGTTTTGGTGCCAGGGAAACCCTTTAAATCCTAGATTTAGGGGGTCCAGGAGTGAGGGAGGTAGTAGCCAATAGGCTACTGGCTCCCGTGGCTAATCTGTCCCCGAGGTACTTTGGGGGGGAGGGGGGCGTGTGGCACCTTTACGCAGAAAACTCTATTCTGCACTTTTAAAAAATGGCAGACCACTGCTTCCGCTGTACAGAACAGTTAGCTCATCCTAGGAGTATGGTTAGCCTTCTGGGGGTTATACGCCTCCTGACTACCTAATTGTCCCACCTGCCTGGGTTGCAAATGTTCCTGGGGTAGGGTGTTGGCATTTTCCTCTTTTGGGAGGAAACATAGAGATGGTGGGAGCTTTGAAGCTCACCCCCTTGATATGCCATTTCACTAGCCATCCTGTCAGGGTGGGATGTGACACCTCCTACCCAGGCAGGTCTTTGTTTCTGACTCCTGGGAGCATTCACACCTCCTGACAGCTGAGGTGCCCGCCCATGTTATCCTGTGGCCCCCCTGAGCACTTCTAGTAGCCCCTACTATACTACTTTAGGGGCATATAGGCTTGCACTTATACGTCCACACCTTTTAATATATTGCACCCTGCCTTCTGGGCTCAGGAGGCCTACCTTAGGGATGATTGGCACATATTAAAAATAGTGCTGTGACCTTGCCACTCACGGAGAGGGCAAAGTCGAGTTTGAGCAGTTTGCACTGCTGATTTAGTCTGCAATGGCGGGAGTGCTGTCATCTTTTAACTTGGGTCACTCAGGGTGGCACAATCAGTGCTTCAGGCCCCGGTGACCCCTTTAACTCCCATGCCCTAAGTACCACTTACCAGGGACTTATAAGTGGCTTAAAGTCCTCGCCAATTGGGGTTACCAATTCACCTGCATCATATTTTAGGGTGTGAGCACTGGCACTTGCGCCTGGTTAGCAGGTTCCAGTGTACTTTTCAAGTAAAAAACCATCGGCATTGGAGAAAAACGTGTGGGGGTGATCATACAAAAAGGGCACTTTCCTACACTAGTCAGTAAGAAGGATGCTATCTTTAGTGTGTGAAGTCGGCCTCCTTGACGTGAAGTGGCCTTGGAGCTTACATGTGCAAGTATCTGCAGAATGATGGTGTAGTATTCTCATTTTATGCTGTAATGTTCCCTTTCACCTTGTCCCTAGCTGCTCAGGCAGTGTGAGTGTTCTGTGTAGAATGTTGGCGTGATTGACATGAGTGGAATGCTTGGGTGCCTGGTGTGAGTGTGGTCAGTTGGAAGATGGGCTGAGCAGCTAGCAGGCTTCTCCTGGTGGGGTTTGCTGTAAATACTTCTTAAAGACTTAATAAACTACATGAAATACATCTCGGCTACGTCTACTATGTCTCCTGAACACGTGGGGCCAGCCCACTACAGATGGTTAAGAATACAGTGATATCTCAGTTTGTATGTAGGTGTTGAGAGCTGTGGGAACTTTAACTTGCTGTAGTCATCCCAGTATATCCACGTAACCCTACTCGTGCTCCCATGTTCGTAATTATGTATCTTGGATGTCCTTGAATGGGCCTCTGGAGCTAATGCCCATGTGTCTACAGTTGCAACTTAGTCAATTGTGTGACATCTAATGATTTTTAATATTGTGCAAGTTTTAAGTCCAGCTAATCAAAGGTCCACAGACTGATAATGGCTGCATCACAGTGTGAGTGCAGAATATGAGTCTCCCTACCCAAGGGCTCAAACAGACAAAAATGACAACCCAAGTATCTTATTCTATCCCTTTCACATAGAACACTGACTCCCCAGGGCACGGGTTGGCTATTGTTGAACATATACTAAAATATCATAGGCAATTACTGTATGCTTTTTGAGGTGTGTTTGGGCATGTGCGAGCAGGGTTAGCCACCAGTGCTCCTTGATGCTTGCTTCAGTGTGAAATATACTTTTTTTGGAACTGCAGCACGCAGAGTTTTTTACACTTCATTGTAAAATGCCCTTTCAAAATAGAATTTATTCTCGTTCTGAGCTGCCCAAGTCATTCAATGCAAGTGTTTCTTGTGGTTTAATATTATTTGAAAACAAGTGTTGCTTCTGCTGTTTTTGTGTTGGTTGAATCCCCGGACCATGAATGTAGACAAAGAGCACTTATAAGGGCCTCATACAAACCATTGACAAAGTTTCTTTTCAGTGCAGTCACTAATAGAGTTTGGAACAGTAGTGGCCGGCAAGTTGACAGAGAAAGCAGCGTCGGGATTGGCCTGAGTGCCGATGATTTACGCCCCCACACAGACTGGGGGCCTGTGCATGATCTCTAGAACTCAGCAATGCAGCTGAGGTTGGAGAGCGCTGTGAAGGCAGTGCCCTACACTCCTCCGGCCTGTCACCATCCAGGCCGCGCCCCCAAGCCTTAGCTCGGAGAGAACAATAAAACGATAATAAACTAGAGTTTATTATCGTTTTATTTTTCCGATGGTTTGGAAGGTGGCGGGACGTCATTGCAGCATGGGGCAATACCCAAAGCAACTTCACTGGTTCACAGATCGTTCCAAACAATGCAAAACAATTTCCGCAACTGCTTGACCAAAACCCTCTTTTGTTTTGTTGGTCGTTTATGCTCAAGTCTGCAATGGCCCACTGGTGCATCTGGCGTTGTCTGTAGTAATTTATTTAATGTGATTGCTGCTCGCCCATCTTCTTTTCACACCCCTTGTAAAGTTATTCTGTTTTTTTAGTGACTGTAGCCTGGATGGATAAAAGTTGTCTTTAATCAAAAAAAAAATTATGTGTGGTATTATGAAAAGTACCTATCATCTTAACGTGACCCTGATGCAAATTTACAGAATAGGAGCATTGTAATCGGCCACTGATATATTTGATTTTTGCTATCTATTACATCATTAATTCTTTTTTTTTTGTCCATTTCTCTGTGGCTAGTATGGAGCACGATCGTCCTTTGTGCATGTTAATGATTTCGGATCAGAGGTTCTTTTGTGCACAGCAATGCACGACAGAGGTCTAACAAATTTGGTACAATGAGATGGTCAAAGTGAAGTATAGATGACTAGAGACCTTAGAAAAAAAACAGTTCTTTGTGCAGAAGATGGGGAAATTTTACAGATTAAGCCAAAAAACGTGTGAGAATACATTTTCATAGCTGGGTATGGCCTAGGACTACCATAATTCTTCAATCTATGTCATTGGTTTATTACGAACGGGCCAGGGGTTGCACTGGCTTTTCTGGTTGGCCTTTTACAACTTGGGGACAAGGGACTGTCTGCTCTCTGTTTTATAAGATGTCCCATGCTTCCCTTCTCTGTTATAAGCCCACTTCTTTCCCTTTGCATCTCGTTCAGCCGCCAGGACGCATTCATTTTTCTTCATCCAAACGGATATGGTGAACACACACACGTGTTCAGCCTTGACTTTACCTAAGTCCGACCAATACGTGAATAATCTTTGCTCATAGACTATAGGGATATCAAACTGGTTTTCACTTGCACTCTACTGGCGTTTCTGGCCGTTTCGCTAACCTATTAAAGATTATCACAGGACACTCGCTTCGCGTAATTTGACCCCGATTGAGTTCTGCCGGGTTGGAAGTATCACCGGCATTCCGATCACGCAACACTGCTGATCCCCTTCTCAGACGCCCTAATTCTAATTATCTTGGAATCCATAATATATCTTGTACTCGTGCCCTACCCGGTTGGAATTATCACCGGCCTAGGGACATCACAGTTTTCTGGCAACTCCCTTCAGCCCTGAAGAGTCGTGGGACTACTTTTCCCTGACGAAACACGTGTCGGCTGGTTGTGTTTCCATCAGAATAAAGAAATTACGACATCACCCAAGAATTCTGTACAATTTGCTTTGAATGACACTTGTATTTCTTGTTTAAAACTATGTATGTGTGCACGGGATTTAGCTATACTTGTTTGCTGTAGGGTTTCCCTACACACATCAAGGGGTTACAAGGGTCTCCCCTTCCTAGGTAGCACCATACGCACTATTGCGACCCATATACACTGACGTGAATCTGCTGAGCGCCATTACTTCCTATACACTAAAACCCTGAACCTCTAGTATTAATCATTTTAAGTGCTTGACTGGTGTGACCCTAAGTCTTTTTAAGATTCAACCTTGTTAATACAGGTGTATTTCGGCTGTGTGTTTTGTTACAGTGTTACACTCGCCAGAGGCGTCTCCACTGCCGCGGACCGCAGCTGTGGGAGCTGTGTTGTGAAGTGCTCATGATAAACCAGGGAAGAACGGGTTAAGCGCCTTCCTCTCTGTCCCCACTAGGGACATCTTTAAGGATTTTGGGGGCCCTGGGCCAAACGTATTTTCGGGGGGGGGCCCTGTTTGGAACAGCTTTGAATTTATGATTAAGTTTTAGCTTTTTCATGCCCTCTTTGGCCAGGTCATTGATGGTGCACATACACACTCGTCCAAATTCTTAATATGTTTACAGCTAATATTCAGGGATAGTGACGTTTGTTTTCAATATTGTAACACAGCAGCAGCTCACTAAATTTACTGCAAATAATCTCTGTGGCACCCTCCCATTTCTCATATGTGAGGTCCTGTTTTTATCTAAAAGAAACCTTTTTATGGAGGTTGCATGAAAAATAAACATTTTTCTGCAAAATGTCTGTGATAGATTCTCACACATCACCCACATAAAAAAAGGAAAACTGTATTTAAAACCACCTGTTTCAGAATGATTCAAGGTCATCAGGGCAAGACTTTCTGCAGAACTGAGCTGGCTCTATCAGGGGGCCCCAGGAAAGCCCAGGAAAGGCCAAAGCCCACTTTGCCCATGCCTTAAAACGTCTCTGTCCCCACAGTAACCAATCTCCCGCGCTGAACTTGTGCTTGTGGTCTTTTAATGAGCGTTCGTGCCGTACGCTGAGAGGAAACCTTAGAGGTGTGCTCCACTGACACCTTTAAGCAACACAAGGCTAGGGTGTGGGTGTCTGAGTCCTTAGATGCCCTCTTGACCCCTAAGTGCATGGCTCCCTCGGTGCCTCTGACAGGGCCTGACTTATGCCGTGCAGCGCATTACTCACTGGACAAAGCACTAGTTTGGTTGGAGAACTCCACTGCCTGCCAAAATCAGCCACACACAAATCTATTTTTATTCATGGGAGTCACTAGTTTCTTCTCTAATGTGGATACTACTACAGGAAAAGTACCTGGCAGGCGAGGAACTGGGTATGATTTCGTACAATGACACCACACGCCATTTCTTGTGGTATTAAAAAAGGCCACTTTATTAAGACTGGTTTGTAAATTCCTTTCATCATGAATTATATGATGCATTGTAAAAACCAACACTTTGCTAATACATTACATTTCAGTCGTTCCCCCTGCACCTAAAAAATACTCCCAACTTGATGAACATTGCATCAACAAAACCCCCCATAGTCCTCCACCTCTTTCCTCTCCTTCTCCACTCACCACCTTTTCCTTGCATTACCCAAACTCTCTCCATCAGACCCCTGCAAGCATCCCCAAGTGAACTCTCCAAGTGTTGTTCAAGGCCCCAAAACGTACTCTTCCCCTCCCCTGTGCAGTCCTCAAACCCCCCCCACACCCCTACTACCCCCCCCCACACACCCCTACTACCCCCCCCATGAGGGATGGATGCGCCCCCTCCAGACTCTCCATCTCCCAAAAAACTACTGCCTATGTTAATACTACAACTTGTCTTACCGCGGCAAAAGTTCTGTATTGCCTATTGTTCCAATGTTATCCGATACCTTACTTTTCAACTTCAGAGTAATATTCCAGGTAGGTGGTTCTCCACTTTCTGTGCCTGCCCTGGCTCCCTGGTGAGCCTAACCGCCAGATTTATGCCCTATATATAACATCTCACCTTAACTCCGCCCTTTCCCTCCCTCGACCTATCAGTGTCTCTCGGCCTGTGCCACATGCTCGAAATTACCCAGGGGGAGACTGCTGTCACCTTGCTCCCCTTGGGTCCCTACATTGGAAACTGGTCTTGTCCTGTGTACCTTTTTAGGTCTCGCCTAGCGACGCAGCGCATGCGCGGCTCGCTTGCGAGATCTATTGTCGTCGGTTTTGCTTCGGAAGCGGGGTGGAAGCTCCACCCATGTTTTTCATTGGCGCGCGTCAAAAATGCTCGCTTTTGATTGCAAGGGAGGCATGTTTGTTCCCTCCCTGTCTCCTGTTTGCCGTGCCTGCCCGGACAGGAGATGTGCACGCGCACGGCGTCTCTTTTGCTCGCGGCGTTTCAGGCATTGTATCAGTCCAGTCATGATACAGTTCGCTGCACGCCAGCCCGCCGTTCATTGACTCCGCAGCATCGATCCATTATCGGGGCTTTCCTTGATGTTCTGTTCCTAAGCCGCCTGTCCCGACACTTGCATCATCGCTCTGATTGCAGCGCACGGGTGGGTGGCAGTGAAGGTCTCTCGTGTAATCGTAGGTGGACTGGTCTTGACAGTCATATAGATGCCAGGCATTAAAGACCACCCCGTCCGTACGACGGCATAACGAGGAAGAACATGATTTAAAAATACCTTACATCGGGTTCGCGCAGCAGCCTGCACCCCTGTGGGCGCCGTCTGTCAGTCCTCACTGCCCAGGGAACTAGGTACTAATCAGCAGGGGAAATACGAGTTTTCGTGTTTGTGGCTGGTTCCTGCAGATTGCTAGTTTCTTCTTTGGAATAGTGTAGATGGATTGTTTTTTAGCCTTTTGTGACTAGCGCCAAGATAACTTTGAGTGAACTCAGCGTGCTATAAATATGATAATTAAATACATGCCACATTTTATTTCAATGGGGACATGCATGTGCTGTGTCCGATATCTCTGCAATGGGGCTATTCATCTTGTGTTCAATGTCACTGCATTGGGGACATTTATTTAGTGTGTTCGATGTCACTGCAATGGGGACATTTATTTATCGTTTGTTCGATGTCACTGCAATCGGGATTTTTATTTAAGCTGCCACATTTTATTATAATGGTGACATTTAGTGTGCTCTGTCCCTGCATTGGGGAGGTTTATTTAGTCTTCCTGGGGCTGTGTGTTTAGTGTGCCTGGTGTGATTGCACTCTGGACATTTATTTAGAGGGCTCCATTTCACACAGTGTATGAAACCCCCCTTCGAGGGGCGCCTGGTTGAGTTCTTGCTGTGTTGTACAACTGGTGTGGCCTAGTAGAAATGGTTGATAGTGTGGTATGACTACAGGAAGCATTGCGTGATGTGCTTGTGTCGTTTTGAATCCCTTTGGGCAGGATCATTTGTAAAACATGGCTCCCCCTTCACTATTTCTGTTTCATTGGTTCCCAAAATTTCTCTTTCTCCTTCTTCACTCCTTTTCCAACTTTCTATCTCTTGTGCTCTAGGTCAAAGCCCGATGTTGAAAAATAAGTACTAGTCCCCAAGAACGAGTGCACTTATAATTGGAGCAGATCTCTAAAAATAAAGCACTTAAAACGAGCATTTGCAATGCAATAGGTCTCGCATTTCAGTTTGTGCTATTGGCATTGTAAATGACAATGCCTTTTATTCATTTGTTTTGAAAACCTAAAAGCGGTGCATAAACACGCACTTTGTAAGTATAGTCCTTGCTTACGAGAAGCAAGGCTGGCAGTAAAAGAGACTGCCAGCCTTGCTTCTCATAAGCAAGGACTATAAGTACAAAGTGCTTGTTTACGCACAGCTTGCAGGTTTTCAAACGCATAAATAAAAGGCATTGTCATTTACAATGCCAATAGCTCAAACTCTTGCAAATGCGAGACCTATTGCATTGCAAATGCTTGTTATTTCTGAAGTGAAAGTGATAAGTCTTACCTCCTAAAGATCATCAAGGAGAATCGTTATTTGTAGTGAATGGGGAGTTTTATTGATTGCTGCTTCTATCCGTAAAGTTGCTTCAGAGCGCCAAAACTTGAATAGAAGTTTGCTTTGGGTACCTGCAAAATGTTTGGAGTCTGATTTGTGAGAGCCAAACCATGTGTGACCATCTTTGGCCATGGGCCCTATGCTGCGTAGGTAGTTCAGATATGGGCACGTTTGGCAAAAAAATCTGTTTTCACAGGTTTTCTGAACCACATGAAAGTTTGGTTTGGCCCTTAAGTTGGGTTCAAAGTGTGCAGTAGCCTGCGCCCTGGACACCCAAGGATCTGCTCCTGTGGTTCTGCCATTTGAAAGTGTGTTGGATGACGAGGTGCCTACTTGTGGAGCAATACTTCCTGGTTGTTTAATGGTGGGCGGTGGTGCTAAATATTGCAAATATTTTGAGATTTTCGCCCCCTCAGCTTTGTTGACAATGCAGAGCACTTTAAGCTTTAACCCTGTCTTTATCAGGAACTAGTGAAGTGTTTACAGAGCTGGTTTCATGTGGTCACGTTTACAAAAGTTCATGCACACAGTAGTTAAGGCCCCTCTCACCTATACGCAGTGGTCTGTCAGGTGAAAAGACAGAGCTTTGTAAATGCAAAAGTGTTGCATTGTAACTGCTTTGACCAGCTCATTAACTTTAGCGATAAATAAGAGCTTGGTATCAAAAATATCTGTCACTGTCCTTAATTTGGTGAAGTATTGGGCTGTTCCAAGGAGCATGGGAGGGGGGCGCATTTTAAAGCAGTGGAGTCATTAGTAGCGGCCATCACCAGGATTTCTTTGTTGGCTTCATTCCTGCAGCTCTCTATCATCAAGTTGAAGATGCAGTCCATGAATACTCTGATAATGTTCTAATCCTCTGGGTTGCGCGCCAGCTTGAAGTGGATTTGGTTGTTCTCCACATGCATTTGAAACTTCACTTGACATTGCTCAATTAGCTACTCCCTAGACGTACATTGAAGAATGAATTTAAGAAAGGTCACCTCCTGGGGTATTTTTGGCACATGTTTCTGTTGAGATGATTCTTATTTTCTGAGTGTGACTAAAAATAAAGGATTGGAATCAAGCCAAGACATTTCTAGACATTTCTCGCCAGTTCTTCAACCTCCAGGAGGATTCTATGATCCAAGGTGATCCAGGCTTCAGAGAGGTTGAGGAAAATTAAAACACTTCTTTGTTTCTGTCTTTAGAGCGCTTATCTGCTTTTAGGTAAGGCAGAATTTTCACTACTTATGGGTCTGAATCCCTACTGTTGAACACAAAGCAGGTGGTTATGTTCCTTGTGTCCTTGGAGTTGCCTCATAACTTCAATTCCCATGATTTTAATGGTGCATGGTATGCCAGAGATAGGGCGATAGTTTGCAAAAATGTCTGGTTTTTTAAAATTGTTTTGTCAGGAGTTTGGTGTTGATGGCATGTTTAAGAGGTTGAGCAGCAGCTCTCTTTGGGAGAGAAGTGTTAATTTACCATGTCAATGTTCTCTCTGATAAGCAGAGGGAGGAAGTGTTTGATGCATGCAGCAGTGATGTCTGTTGGAAAGGTGTCTTACATGTCAATATCAGCAAATACTTCATTAACAGCAGACTAAGGAACTTGTTTTCATACAAAATTGACTTGCACCATTTGTTCTTCAGAGAGTGGGTAGTTCGTTTCAACTCTTCTAGCTCCTCACTGAATATCCTAGAGGATTTGAAGTCATTCTTTGTTTTCTTGATTTGGGTCAGTGGCTTGTGCCTCCCTCAGAGATCTCTCTGTAATACATTTCACAGGTATCAATATCTGCGTCTGAGTTCGATAAAACTGAATGCTCCTTCAGATGAGTAAATGCAAAGCAGTGCTTAGGCTTCTAAACGCTGAAGTTATGCTGCATAAAACGAACGCCATGCTATCTTCAAAGGCTTGTTTTAAGATTTGCTGGGACCACAAGGCTGTGTAGAGTTTTTTTATGCATATGTATGTGTGTATACATATATATTACCTACTGGCGATGGGCAGTAGGTAGTTACAGTTAGGACCTAGTTTCGATAGGAAAAGCGTTTTTCTTTTGCCAATATCTTTGGCGCAGTTTGACGAATCTTTGCGAAATTTTCAAAACTAATGAGGCGCTCCGGTCAGCTCCTGTCTTGAAAGTTTTGGGGTGATTCGTCAAGCGGGGGCCGAGAAAAGAGGGGGGTCCCAAAACGCGTTTTCTCAATGTTAATTTCCATAGGAAACTTTTGTTGCAGCTACAGCCCGAACTGCTGGAAGGAATTACACCAAATTTGGCAGAGAGGTAGCTCTTGGTCCAGAGTGCACTCTTTGCTTTAAATGGTGTAAATCCGTTCAGTAGTTCCTGAGAAATTCATATATAAAAAAATATCGATATCTAGTGACCGCGGTGGATCCGCGAACCCTCCCGATCACGAGCTTCATTCTGATTGGCTGCCAACACTTCAAACCAAGAAGTGTTGGTAGCCATCTTGTGACTCGGTAAAACTGAGTCACAAGCAAAAAGGGAACAAAATTATTTTAAAATGAGAAAAGGGGGTAGGGTAGAAACACCCTGACCCCCTAGGCCTGGTCAGGGGTACCCACAGGGCCAAAAAAAGCATTAAAAAAAAATAATAATTTGGCGGGATTCGCGTACCATACACGAATCTCGCCAAGAAAATTAAAAAAAAAAAAGCGCGGTGCTCCGCGCTTTGTTTTAATGAGCCCCCGGGGGCATTCCTGTATGTTTATGCAAGGGCCCTGTGGGGGCCCCCGCAGCCCCAGGGACCGCCACCTCCCTGGGGCGATACATATTGAAATGCGGGGGGCTCGCGGCCCCTCACGCAGCCCTGGGGACCGCCACCTCCCGGGGGCTTTAATTAACAAATGCGGGGGGCACGTGGCCCCCCGCAGCCCTGGGGACCGCCACCTCCCCGGAGCTCTGCTTAAAATAAAGGAGTGTGGGGGGGCTTGAGCCCCCCCACACGCGCCGGGGACCACTGCCCCTCCGTGGCACTAATTAAAATAAGCTGGGGGTCCGTTGCGGACCCCTGGCCCCGGGAACCACCACTTCCCCGGGGCTTTGCATACGTCGCGGCCCCCCTTCCTGGAGCCCTCCCTGGCCCTGGGGACCGCCACCCCCCAGGGCCGACTCCAGCCATGTCCCGGGGTGCCTACCCCCGGGACATTGCAGTTTGCAATGACAGGGCAGGAGCACTGCTCCCGCCCTGCCATTGCCAATTTCTGCTTTGCTTCATGAAAGCGAGAGCAGGAAACCTGCTCTCGCTTCCACGAAGCAAAGCAGAGTTGCTTTTGGGCAAAGGGAGCTGCATGTCAGCAGCTCCCTTTGCCCAAAAGCATGGCCGGCTCCCGCAGGAGGCGGGGAGCCGGCAGGGACCGCGAGGGCATTGGGGCTCCCCCGCAGTCCCCAACGTGAAGGCCGGCCCCGGGGGATGGGGTCCCCGGGGCCAAAAGTGGCCCAGGGAAGGGTGGCCATGCGGCCCCCCTCCCGAATATTTAATTTTAAAAAACCAAAAAAACGAGGCAATGCCCTAAGGGTTGGGGTCCCCTGGGCCGAAATCGGCCTCGGGAGGGGAGCCGCGCGGCCCTCTTCCCGTTTAAAAAACAAAAAAAAACTGTGTCTCAGGCCCTGGGGGATGGGGTCCCCAGGGCCCAAAAATAATTAAGGGAAGGGGGGCCACACAGCCCATCTTCGGAAAAAAAAAAAAGCCGAAACCTCGCCCCATCCCTGCACCACTCTGCAAACG
This sequence comes from Calotriton arnoldi, assembly GCA_963921515.1. Classification (NCBI taxonomy): domain Eukaryota; kingdom Metazoa; phylum Chordata; class Amphibia; order Caudata; family Salamandridae; genus Calotriton; species Calotriton arnoldi. Next base: position 220,639 of record CAWUFW010000392.1, on the reverse strand, counting down.
CGCCTCCTGGCGTGTTCTGGGTTGAGGGATTAAGTCCCGTAGAATCTTAAGGGTCCTTAGGGGCCAACTAGCCCACCAGGTACCTCCAGTAAGCCCCACACAGTGGGATTGCTGAGAGGTGGTCCGAGGCCACGCCCCTTTTTACACCACTCTGCAAACGAGCCTCTTGGCTCACTGCTGGTGGGGCGATGAGGTCCTCTTGTGTCCTGAGGACCTCAGGACTAAAGTGGACTTCATCCCCCGAGCAGCACTGCGCCAGGAGGCACGTTTGCAGAGTGGTGTAAAAAGGGGGCGTGGCCTCGGACCACTCTCAGCAATACAGCTGTGTGGGGCTTACTAGAGATAACAGGAGGGTTAGTTGGCCCCCAGGGACCCTCAGGAGGCAAGGGGACTTCATCCCCCAACCAAGAGTGCGCCAGGAGGTGCGTTTGCAGAGTAGTGCAGAAAGGGGGCGTGGCCTGTGTCCACCTCTCAGCAATCCCACTATCTGGGGCTTACTGGAGGTGTCAGGTAGGCTAGTTAGCACCTAAGGACCCCCAGCATCGAAGGGGACTTTAATCCCCATCCAAGAGCGCGCCTGGGAGCGCGCTTGCAGAATGGTGGGCAAAGGGGGCGTGGCGGCAATGAGAACTTAGCAATCCTGCTGTGTGGGACTTACTGGAGGTAATAGGAGGGGTAGTTGGCCCCCAAGGTTGTCCTTGGGGGCCAACTACTCCTTCTGTTACCTCCAGTAAGTCCCACACAGTGGGATTGCTAAGAGGCCTTCGGAGGCCACGCCCCCCTTTCTCCACCGCCCTGCAAACTCGCCTCCTGGCACAGTACGGGTTGGGGGAGGAAGTCCACTTTACTCCGGAGGGACTTTGGGGGCCAAGAAGCCCTCCTCGTACCTCCTGTAAGTCCTACGCAGCGGAATTTCTGAGCGCTGGTCGGAGGCCCAGCCTCCTTTCTGCACCACTCTGCAAACGCTACTACTACATTATAGTTAGTAATTAGTATTTAAAAAACCTTAGAAATTCACTGAAAAAAACGTAGGTTTCAGGGACGTTATAGTTAGTAATTAGCATTTAAAAAACCTTTGAAATTCACTGAAAAAACCATAGGTTTCAGGGACGTTATAGTTAGTAATTAGCATTTAAAAAACCTTAGAAATTCACTGAAAAAACCATAGGCTTCAGGGACGTTATAGTTAGTAATTCGTATTTAAAAAACCTTTGAAATTCACTGGAAAAACCACAGGTTTCAGGGACGTTATAGTTAGTTGGACATTTCACTTGTACAAAACCAGAGAAATTCGGCCGTTCTAGTTAGTTGAGCTAACTATAACTCGCGCCCGCAATGCACTGCTGATGACGTCACATATTACATCACTCATGACATGGTCAGTGACATCACTGATGACATCTCAAATGACATCACTGATGACATCATCCACTTAATATCCGATGCACCTCATCACACCTTAATATCACCTTTCATACACCCACTCTATAATACAGACAACCTCTTTCGAAACAATACACACCAATACCAGTTAGCACATAACCACTCAGCTACTGATATATGCACTCATACACCCAATCAGACACTCACACACCGCCACTCGCCCATAGAGTTACTCACACACCTAGTCAGTCACCCAAAGAATAAATCACACTGCCATTTACTCACCTATACAGTTATACACACACCACCTCACCTATTCATACAGATGGTAACACATACTTACTCCTTTCTACAATCACTGAAACAAGCACACACTCACCCATATAGCCACTCATATATACTGCCTTTCATATATGCAGTTACTCACCCATATACCACTGAGACATCCATACACTCACCAACAAAGCCATACGCACACTCACTCACCCTTACAGCCTCTCGCAGATGAACTCATGAACCCATACACCCAGTGAATCACCCACTCACATGTCCATGCAGAGAGTCATACCCACCCCCACCCACCCACACAGTGACTCAGGCACCCATACAGGTACTCAGACAACCAATCATTAAGCTATAATGACACTCATGTAGCTACACACCAACTGACAGACTGATACAGACATTCACACAGATTAGTGATTCACCCATGCATTCACTAAGACACGTTTAATCATTCACTTATACAGTCAGTCTCACGCACCCAGTAAATCATCCATTCATACACTCATACACCCACTCATTCTTCAATACACCTTGACATATATATATATATAACATTCGTAAACTTTTTAGAAATACTCAGTCACTGGATGATGTCATCAGTGATGTCATTTGAGATGTCATCAGTGATGTCACTGACTGTCATGAGTGTAGTAATATGTGATGTCCTCAGCAGTGCATTGCGGGGGCGCGAGTTATAGTTAGCTCAACTAACTATAACGACTGAATTTCTCTGGTTTTGTACAAGTGAAATGACCAACTACCTATAACGTCCCTGAAACCTGTGGTTTTTTTCAGTGAAATATGTATATGTGTTTTAACTGACATGTAATCTTTATATAGGAGTGCAGAGAAAAGAATGCTCATGAATAAATCATGAGGATGGCCAACTAGCCACATGTTTACTAGCCAGCGTTTTCAGATTACTGCACCTACATCTGAAGCTTTCAAAGGAATCACGCAACGTGGTGACCCTTTTTCCTCCCTTTGTAAAGGAAATCACCTTTGTTCTGGATCACTAAATTAATTTCTCATGGGTGAGGTCACCTTGCTCTGCAAAGGCATGAGTGTTCTTTTGTTCCCCATAAATTTGGTGTTTCTGAACCGTTCCCTGCTCAGGTCTCTCCCCAGCGCTTGGAGAGAGAGACTCAAAGAGCTACCTGCCCATTTAAAAGCTTCTGAAGGACTGAAGCCAAATACGCAGGGTTTGTGAGGCATGAATTAACAAACAGTGCCCTTCTGTCCCTGAGACGGTGTCTCGCGGACAAAGGCGCCATTCTCCCCTACAGGACTTTCAAGTCGTGCAGTGATTGGAGTGCGGCCTGCAGTAGTGTCTACCGAACTCGGTATGAAATATTTTGCTCCAGAGCAGCTTTTACGGCTTACATAATATTTTTATATAGCGCTCCATACCACTTTATTGCGCTTTGTAAACATCAGACATTACTATTAAAGGTTATCTATCTCGGAAGGATTTGAAAAAGTCACCTGCAGACTAGCATGTTTCGCCAGTGAGTGTTCAACCAGCTGAGCCACTCTGCCGATTCACTGTGCTTTCTTTTATCTTGTTATTAAATGTAGCGCTGCCACTCACTGTGCCTTGCTGCTGCTTCAGAGCGCACAGTAACACTTTTTTTGCATAAAGGCCAATGCACCAGTTTCCAGATCATGTTCTAGGGCCACGAGGAGCAGACAGTCGCTAAAAATGAGAGAGAGAGACAGACAAAATACCTTAGGACAAAGGAAAACAAGCCATGTTTAACTACGGATTAGTGCGCCCAATCACTAAAGTTTGCAAATTCATTCAGAACAAACAGGAAAATAGAGCAGTCCTAGTGATGATATTGTATTTTTTTACCAAAGTGGTTTGAGAACAAGACACAGCGTTCTGAGGTTCTCATCACTCTGTCTGTTCTGGCGTGTCAGAGGCATGTCTAATCTTGGGAAAAGAGACCAGGCGTGGTCCCAGGAAGTGTGAGCTTAGTCGAGTCATCCCCAAGCCTGGACATCTGTGCAGGCTCTGAGACACAGAATTCAGCCCAGCTTTCCACACTTGAAAAGGGAAACGAGACCAGTACGGTATGAGATGACACCCCCGTGCAAAACCCAGGATCCTGGCAAATGTAGCGGGTAACAAAAGTGCTTCACAAAACAAGCAAATTCACAAAGGTTCTTAGCACCTACAGTGTGAATTACAGACCAGTCTAGCACACAGTTCATTAACTTTGCATCATGTGGCACTACCCTTTACAAACATAATCAGTAACCAGTTTGCGTACAAAAAGAACCTATGGCATTAGACGGCATCTTGTATGCCGATCAGCATGCATCATTTATGTGATTCAGTGCCAATACCAAAGCTGTAAAAAACAATATGTAGGCCAAACAGAATAACCTCCGTACACGATTCAGGAATCACAAATCAGCAATAATGAATAAGAAACTTGACCAGCATGTAGACAGTCATTTTAACCATTTGCTGTCAGATTTGGTGATTTTCCTTGTGGAACGTGTCTTAACCCCTTGACCGCGATCGGAATTCCGCTCGTGTGCTGGACATTCCGATCGCGGGTGTGGTCGTGACGAGCTCAGCTCGTCATGCGCACAGCGCTACCGCGCAGCATGACGAGCTGAGCTCGTCACAAGCATCGAAGGGGTTAAAGAAGAACTACTGGACTTTAGAAAAAACATTTGGATGATGTGTTTAACCACTGTACCCATTTGGACTGAACATCACTGACAATACCACCTAGTTGCTACATATCTCAAGAGATATCTCACTGCTTTGATTCCACATTCCAAATGAAATCTTCACTGATGATGCTTTTTGAAAATCGTGCAATGTTGGCTGTCCAAACAATCTGAGGAATCAATCACTGAGCAAACAATCTTGTACTACCTGCGGAAGGCAGAAGCCGAAACGATGTAGTGGAAATATATTTTAGCTCTTTGGTGAGTCCATTAAGTCACTTCTTTCTTGGATATTTCATTTCTTTTTGGCTGGGTGCATGGTTTTGCTGAACTATCTGGTGATCAGAACATTCAGTATATATTTAAAGAGGGACACATCTTGTGAAAGAAGCAAGGGATGGAAAATCAATAGCCATACGATTGATTAAATTTAAAAAAAGTGGCCCCTGCACAATTTTGTCAAGGCCCATGATGAGTTCTTTGCTGGATAGGGCCTAGATTAACTTCTGTAGGCAGAGATGATGGGAAGGGTCGAGAGTTTGTTGCGAACACAAGCCATTACATCTTTGGACAAAAAGCAGTTAAATAATTTCATGCATGGTACATTTACATTAGTATATTGTTCCAAAGAGGACGATGGGCTCCTAGTACCAAATTTCAGTCATTCTGAGAGTAAGTTATATCTAATGTGCTGTTAAAATGCTGTGGATATGTTAGTATGCAACTGATCGTCTGCTTTCTATATGTGGCTGGCCTTTTTTTGTGATGAGCTGTGTGACAATTACACACAGAATCTGCTTTAAAGTGCCTAATTCCTGCATCAGGACCAAGTGTAGCTGCTGTAGGAATAAATGAGATGTACAATCTGAAAGCATATTTTTTAACTTTTTGTGAAATGTGTTTGCATATCACCTACAACAAAAACATTGACCCGTGTGTGCACATTGAGCTTTATGCTTGTTAGCAAACGTTAACCATTGCGGTATACACATACATAGTGCTACTTCAACTTTGCAACCTTTCTGGTTCTCATTGATTCACTTGCACGCCCAACCATTGATAAAGCTCTGATTCACAGTATGGTGACATTCCCCCCGCCTGACCTCAATTCTCCAAGCAGTTTTGCACATTTATAAGTTCACTTTAGAGGCTTGCTCAGTGACCCTAAATGGTATACTGACTGATTGTGCTTGCAGTACTGACTGATTGTGCTTGCAATACCTCTCAGGTGTTGCAGACAGTAGGGCTATCCGTCTTTGGTTATAGGCAGCAGAGATATGCCTTGTACTGTTGAGCTAGCCCTGGTGATGTGCACTCCTGTTTGAGTATCTGTATTCCTATCCGTTCTGTCTGCCTGTCTCCATTCATCCAATCAATTGTGGGGAGCCTGGCATATCGAACCTCCAGGAGAAGGACTATGATGGGAGAGGGGAGCAGGGAACAGGAGTCCTTGGGGAAAAAGAACCTAAAAGGCGACTGTTGGAGAATACAAACAACAGAAAAAAAACGTTGTTGAGATTGGGAGAACACAGTGCTGGGGAGACAAAGTTACAAGGGACATAGGCTCTCTCACAACAGAGTGACATTGGACTGGGAAACATCTGGTACTGCAACACAGGGTCGTTACACCCAAGAAGAACAAACAGTGAAGATACTGATAACCCTATTTGAGCTAGAAGTAGATAGCAAAATAAGAACATAGGGCACTATTTGTCCATTAAAACTTCGATCAGGAACAGTGCACCCAAGATGGAGAAACAGAAAGTTCACAAACATTCCAATGCATAGACTCTGACAAGCAACTACCTAGGCCAGGGCACAAGTCGGGGGTACACGCGGGTCCACGGCATACACCACTATTTTCACAGGGTGGACACCGTCCACCCTGCTAGAAGCTGGGCCCACTGAAATATGATGAACTTGTCCTGGTGTAATTGCCAGGCACCGGGACGGGACGCATTCAGCTGCGCCTGAACGTTGTCTAGTGAGGGGACTTTCGTATTTCAGACTCCAGCTGGGACCATAATAAAAGCCGAATTTAAGGGGCCATCAGGCTTCCTTTTGTTCCACTAGCCTGGCTGGGAGCTATCTGAGCAGCAGTCACACCTAGATGCAAGGGAGGGGAAACAAAGGCTCACAGCTTATCTATTCACAAATAGTTGAGAGGAGTGCTTTTTACTTTCTTCAATCCCAGTATATACAGGATATGCATGCACTGTAAGAATGTCAAATGTGCTGGTCTGTCCTAGTAGCTACACAAATAACATTTTAAATACCATAATTGTATTTTTTTATAGCCTTAAAATATTTTTAAATGTGGACTTTTCAATCAAATAAGCAGAACACATTTACAGCCAGGTTTCTTCTTGTTGCCAATTTCTTTGTGGAAGAATTTTTACAAAATAAATATATAGGTTGAGGCTCACATTTTGCGTCGGGGATGCATCACTTTTTTGTCACAACCCCGACACAAAATCTCATTTGTTAAATCTCATAATGAGCTGAAATGTACTCATGATATACCTGCGAAACATATGTGTGAGGTGTTAAGATCTGATGTCACTTCCTGTGAGGTCATGGGTTGTGATGTCTCTTCCTGTGAAGCCGCGCCATGATGTCGCACTGTGATTTCATGCGCCATGAATGTCACTTGCATACTGCCTAACTTGTTTAGTCCCCCCACTTCTTTTTTAAGGACTTGTGCCCTGACCTAGGCCATGTGGAAGGATACAAGATGCATGGATATAGGTTAGGTGTAGAGTCTGAAGACCCCCAACCTTCAGGGCCAGACACTATGCAGTGACAGTCCTCTACACACTCAACAGTCACACAGGTTCAGAAGGTTACAAGATCCACCCCTGATTACGGATTACCTCCATGAAGAAAACGCACACCCACCAAACCAGCCATTCACTTCACTGTGGTTGAGGAATATGACTCCTCAATGGAAAACCTCTGCTGCATGAGTTGCAACTGCAGGTTGATGTTTGCAAAAAGCACCAAGAGGCCAAGTAATTGGTAAGCTACTGTGCTTTACATATCCCCAGTAATATAAGGATGATGATACTGAAACAGTATGACAACACTCTTTCAGCAAGGTCAGTGGACAGGATTTAAGCTCTTTACTATAGGGGCTGTGCTCCACTCTGTTCCTATTTAACCTCTGTTCATTTGCTGCCCCTGGTCCCTTTTGAGCACCCCAAGGCTATGTTGCCAATACACCTGCATGTGTGGCCTAGTTCTTGCCCTTATCCCTCTGTCTTTGTGTTCTTTCGACTTCTCTCGATCCAACCATCACCCTTTAACCATGAAAGCCCACCGGTTATCTAGAGCCATACTCCTCATTTTTTTCCCCCATGCATCTTTTATCCACATATTTAAGGCTGATGGTTGGCCACTATCCCACAGTGAAATTAATTCTTAGGAGTTTCTAGCAACCCGTTTATGTAAGTACTGCGATCTGTAGCTTTGCCAATATGCAGTGGGTTGTGCCATATTTCTACTTGTAAAGTTGTACAACTGTAATAGTTTGCCTGATCTAGATATACCTGGGAGTAGTTTTGGTAAAACAAGCATATCTGTTATTTTTTCTGCGAAGCAATGGTGTTCATTGATTTTAGTCCATGCGATAAGCTGCTTCCATACAGAACGGCCTAATTTCCCATCAATAGGGGTTTCGTTTTATCCTTCTGTTTTCAACAAATGTGAAGTTCTTTAGCAGTCTGCCTCATGAAGGGCAAACACCGTTCATCTTCAATGTTCAACTCCCTAAGGTTCCTGTAATGAACATTTCATTTTGTGTGAAGGTTCAACTGTGAGATTTGTCTAGGTCCTTGTGTCAGAGCCTGGATAAGCTTTATGGCAGACCTCTCAACTCACATGGTGCCACCATGTGTCCCGATATCATAACGTGTATTTGTAAAGCGCACGTTCACCCGTGGCATCTTGGCGCTAAATAACAGATGTTTATTGTTACCCAACTCAATGGTACACATTTTATCGACCTCCGAAGGATAGATGCCTGGGTGGGCCCCCTGGGATTTGAACCTGTGACCGTGAGGTCAAACACAGACCCCTACAGTGGACGTATTAGTCCACTAAGCCACCAGACGATATCAGCTGCTATCACACAGCCACCTTGTGAGAGCCAATATCGCATGGTGTACACATAAGTATCTGGAAAACCCTGCAGGGAGAAGGTTTCCAGCTGATCGTTTGGAGGTTCTGCTCGGCAAATGTCCTTTATGGGGTGTGAAACCTCCCCAGGACATCAGTGGCAGCCTCAAAAACTTTGTTTTTTGGTGTTGGTGCCCTGCGAGGTCCAGCCCCCACCTCACACAGTGAGTACTTTTCGTAAGTTGGCAGGTCTGCTATGTACATGGAGCCTTGGGAGACGCCCAAAGGAGAACCAGGGCTGTAAACTCGAGGGTCAGGTGCATTTCTGTGCAGAACTCACAAAACCCATCGGTGCCTGTAACTGTTTACCATTACACTGTATTTCCTAAACTTTTTGCATCACTTGGGCAAGCATACCTGCTCCTTGTCGGAGGAGTTCCTGGTGCGATGCAACAACATAGACCAACAGCCATGAAACAGCAAGTAAGACCTACCAAACAGCACAGCCAAAGAAACCAAACGAAATTTACCCACTTCAGTAAATGCTCTCAGAAAGTTGCTTTGTTTTTTTGAGTGAAACTGGGTAAAAGCTAAGGACAGTGGACATGGTCGTAGCAGTCACTGGTTGGATTGCTGATCCAGAACGTTTATGTTTTGACATATTCCTGCCAAAGGTAACTGTGCAGGTCTATCTGCTTTTGGGCCTGTGTTTTCTCAAAACTGGCTTGTTCGGTGGTCCAAACATTGTATTTAACCCACAGGAGGTGGCAAGAATGTAGATTTTTATCACGATTTACTTACATGCCAGCAATCATGCCAGGATTTCCATGCAGAGCTTAATAAATGGTCACTTTTATTTTAATACAGCAGGCATGTTTGTTTTGAGAGTCCACTAGGTCCTATCACTAGGATCACCCCGAAGAAGTAAAGTGTAAAGTGCAAATCAACAAACTCACCTCATAATTAAATCCAAAACATGCGGTAAAAGTCTTTCATTAAAAAAAGAGTGGGAAATCTTCACTGGACAAGCTTATGAACACCATAGTGAAAACTGATTCTTCCTAATCATCGAAGAGCTGCTGTTCCTATGCCCAAATCCATTTTGGCTATAGTCCTACTGAACCTCATCAATCCCAAACCTGACTGTACCAGTTACTTCTCACCACCTCTTAAGCAAACATCAAAATGTACAGAGAGAGACATGTTTTTTTAGTTATTTGTAAAGCATGCACTGCTTGACTTAATTGCTTCTTGCGCTACACTAGGAAAGGCGTCTTGGAACAGTGAAGTCGTAAGTAGATCTTAGTAATATTTATCGCTTTCACTATATAAAGCTATGATTCACTGCAAAGATATAACATGGTAATTGTAATTGCATTTATATACCGTTTACTAACCCTGAAGAGGCGTCAAAGCGCTTTTCGGCGAGTAGCACGCTACTCCAGAACCCAAAAAGGATTAATGGTGAATTAGTATAGTGAAATATGAAATTAATTTGTTTGGTGGATATGTTAGTCTTCTATAAGTATTGAAAAGGATAGTGGAGGGATAGAAGAGGCGAGGGGTTGCATTTTATATAGCGCTTGCTACCCCTGATGAGGTGTTGAAGTGCTTTTCGGCGAGTAGCACGCTACTCCATAACCCAAAAAGGATTAGTGGTGAGTTAGTCTAGGGAAATATGAAATTAATTTGAGCGGTGGACATGTTAGTCTGTTATTTGGATTGAAAAGGATAGTGGAGGGATGGAAGAGGGAAGAGTTTGCATTTACAAAGCGCTTGCTACCCCTGATGAGGTGTTGAAGCGCTTTTCGGCGAGTAGCACGCTACTCCAGAACCCAAAACCAAACCCCAAAAAGGATTTGTGGTGAATTAGTGTAGGGAAATATGACCACATTTACCACACAGTACCTTTACCACGAAACCTTTACCACATAATGCCTTTACAATGCTTGCCTTTCCCACGAATACGCCTTTACCACAAAGGTAAGTATATTTAAGATAAGTGTGTGTGTATATATATATATCCAAACACAGTCCCAACACCAAAATGAAGGAAGGAGCCCGCACACGAAGATTCAAATGCTGGTCAGTTTAATGTGTCAGATATCTCCCGACCTAGCAGCGAAACAAATGAGACGCGTTTCGGCTGCGAACAGCCTTTGTCAATCAATGCGTCGCCATCTTGTTAAAAAGCTTTTAAATATCCCCAGTATCATAGACATAGACACAATACTGTCTCAGATCAACAGACCTAGTGCCAAACAAAATTCCAAAATTAACTTATAGTTCTCGAGTGCGCACTAATGCTCGTAATATCAACAGAGATTTCAGAGTGTCCAGAATCCAAAAGTAAAAATCTCACCACGTGCACAGAAACCTTCTTGTGTAGCACATACTTGGCCTTGGAGCAGGTGACAATCCAACCAAATACAGGTTCCAGAGACTTCCTCAACACTGGACTTAAAGCCTCAAATCCTCACCGCTCTGCAAACATTTGCGCGGTGGCTAGCACCAGGTATTTTATATATATATATATATATATATATATCCTTCAGAGTAGATCAAGGGACACAGCGGGGCTTCTTAGAACATTTATTTAGGATTTTCGGCATGACTCGTTTCGGCGGTTAGCCTTCCTCAAATGCCGCAGTTGCATAGGGTTTCTTTGTTAATGTCTTTTATATCGCTCCTCCCTCCTCAATGGCGAGGTGCACACCTGAACCACATTGCCTTACGGAGTACTCGGGCAGTTTAATATTAGAAAACTACCAGTCCCATCATGCAGCGTGTTGTTAGCACAAATGAGTGTCTCTTGCGGCTCTATTGCTCAAGTGAGAGTTTGATTTTGTACGTGGTTCAGGAAGAAACCATAGCACGATGCAGGGAAATAAATAGTCTTTTCGCCCCTACTTCCAGCCACACTTTCCCATTGGGGGCATACCTGGAGACGCTGGTACAGTGACTACGCCTCTCCATGTAGTCATGGACCGTCAGATGACAGCAGTACCTCTGCTCCCAGGGGTCGAGCGGCGGTTCGTGGCAATCCGATACCTCGGAAATACTCAATCCACTTGTTGCCAATGTATGCCACGAACTCTTTTTGGAAGGGTCCCCTGTGCGTGTCACTGGCTACACGCTACATATAAAAACACCATCTCCTCCCTTCAGAGTAGATCAAGGGACACAGCGGGGCTTCATAGACCATTTATTTAGGATTTTCGTCATGACGAGTTTCAGCGGTTAGCCTTCCTCGAATGCCGCAGTTGCATAGGGTTTCTTTGTTAATGTCTTTTATATCGCTCCTCCCTCCTCAATGGCGAGGTGCACACCTGAACCACATTGCCTTACGGAGTACTCAGGCAGTTCGATATTAGAAAACTACCAGTCCCATCATGCAGCGTGTTGTTAGCACAAATGAGTGTCTCTTGCGGCTCTATTGCTCAAGTGAGAGTTTGATTTTGTACATGGTTCAGGAAGAAACCATAGCACGATGCAGGAAATAAATAGTCTTTTCGCCCCTACTTCCAGCCACACTTTCCCATTGGGGGCATACCTGGAGACGCTGGTACAGTGACTACGCCTCTCCATGTAGTCATGGACCGTCAGATGACAGCAGTACCTCTGCTCCCAGGGGTCGAGCGGCGGTTCGCGGCAATCCGATACCTCGGAAATACTCAATCCACTTCTTGCCAATGTATGCCACGAACTCTTTTTGGAAGGGTCCCCTGTGCGTGTCACTGGATACACGCTACATATAAAAAACACCATCTCCTCCCTACACACTACAGTGACCAGTTGATGTGCTTTGGTTTCTCTACTGAGGTTAACTTTGGACGTGAATCCAGGACACGATTTGTTTGGCTTTTGCTTAAATATTTGGACCACAATTCTGCAAAAATATGAAAAATGGCCCTTCTCTGTCCAGTTTCACACCCTGGGTTGACAGGCTGTTTTAAATTCCAAATTAAGCGAGCCCACGCGTTACAGGGGTTACAGTTAACTGGGAATCTGCAACCTAGTATTTTCAGGAATAGCTGTTTCTCTTCGGAAGACCAATTGGGTACCCCAACATCACTTGCAGAACTAGAGTGAGCCCTGTTCCACTGTGCATCCCTGCCTTCTTTCACAGGCGCCCTGGAATAATTGAACCAAAAGGACGTGCCCATAGGCCTATTCATGTTGAATCTTTCAGTCGAGATTGGCTATGTGGCACTGTCTAGGTGGGATGTTGCGTTGCTAATTAACGTCCTTGTTCCTCCAGGGATAGAAAACGTGATTGTGAATAAAAAACAATTTATTTTTGCCTTCGGGCCTAATTGTATTGTGTCTGTGTGAAACGTCAGTCATACTTTTAGTAACCGATCTGTACCCCGTTTAGTATTTGTCCAAGCCCTGCAGAGTACAGATGCCAATATATAGAGGGGGCTTCAGTGCAGGAGAGACGCAAGCTTTGGAAGCTATAGATGTGACTTGTGGAGTAACCTAATTTTTGATTAGTTCAGCCGAGGTCCTTCTTAGAACGATAGCACCCATCAGATCAGGGCAGATACTATCAGGTACTCAGTACCTGCACTTCTGTAACTTGTGAGGGATAGTACTGGAACTTGTCAGCACTGCTCCTAGGCTTTTAATGGGAGAGTACCGGCACTTCTCAGCAGCAAGCAGATACCCTGGGTCAAGGAATACCTGCACTTGTATATTTCCATTTCAAGCACGCTCCCAGGCACAGTTTCTTGCTTTTTACCTAATGCAATAGTTATTGCCATTGGTGGGTATAATCTCTCAGTTGTAAAACCCTTGATTGAATTTAATGTTTGTTTTATTATTTGGTGATCCTGACTGGCGCTGTGGGAAGGCAGTACAGAGAACTAATAATAAAAAGGTAATGGCCGGGTAGAATGTTTGAATCAAATGTAGCCACTGGTAATATCTGTGAGCTGCAGTCCAGCCATCATGGGTTTGCTCACTTAGCCAAATATGCAAATCGGCCTTGACCATGCCCCAGTAGGAAGCCCCCGGCCTGAATTTCTGAGCAACGAGTTACCCCTTACTCGTTAAAATAAACACCCTCAGAGTACCAGCGTCTCAAACGTGAGCGGGTACTTGGGGATGCGTTGACGTAAAATGGCTCCCGCTGGCCATGTGTGAAGAAATGATTTACAGGTCTGCAGGAGACTAGACTGGCTGGGGAAGTGCGCATGGTTAATGTACAGCTGAAAAGGCAGGGCCCCTCAACACAACTGCCGAGCTCACAACGTCCGAGTGGAGTTGTCATCGCCAGCACCGCAGTATTTCAGCGCGCAATCTCCGCGCGCTCCCTCTTCTGAGGTGTATTACCTCTGAGGTCTAACCTGCTGGTTCTCGAGCCCCCCACTGAGTGACTGAAGTCTCGTTTGAATATGAATTTCTTTCCTTTGAGCCACGATTAATAACGAGCCTGGCGCTCCGGCGCCCTTTCTTCCATCTGATTTGTTTTACCTCGTCCCGATCAAGCCCTTGTTTGAAGGAGACACCCGAGGCGCTCTCGTGCAGAATAAATAATTCCATTTTCCCTTTTCTCTCCAAGAGTTACCTTTTGAACCTCAAAAGTCGTTTGTAATTCAGCTACAGAATGCCTCCTTGATTTCACAGCGACGGCCGTGAATGTTTAATACGCTTCTGATTGAAGCTGCTGCTGGCTGGCCCTTTCATTTTTCTCAAGCTTGACCCAGCCCCACCTTGCAGGGCACGAAAAAAAAAAAATCAGCGAAAAATCATTGGGTTATTCTTCCCTGAACTTGTAATGTCCAACATCTACTTTAAGGAGGTTATACAATATAATACATTGTTGCACAATTTTTTTTTTTTGTAGAACACAATGTTAGTTGCATTATTTCCCCCCCATAGTGTTTTTACCCTGGTGTGGATCTTCCAGTGTGGCCTTCTGTTGTTCATCCGTGTGTCTGTTGCACCCCATATTCCATTTTCCTTCGTTGTGGGTCCTTTCCTGGAGTACCTTCCTAAGTTTTATTTTTAAGGGTCATTGCAGTTTTTGTGTGGGGTTCAAGGGAAAGTAACTACATTTCCTTCTTTGATATCCGTTTTTGGCATATATCTTTGCAAATCTTATTTTCTTTGTAAAACTAATTTTAAGTGTTTCTAAGTGATGTCGTTTTATTAACTCTGCTATAGTGTTTTGCTCTCAGTAGTTCTGAGCTCTTGTCCGTGTTATCTATCTTGAGTCTGCGCGTTCCTGTGCGCGTTCCTTTTTGTCTTGTGTACCAGGTTTCTTTCCCCTTTGTTGATCGTCCCTCTTTTCCATTCTCATAGATGACTGGGAAGCTGACGTCATACGTGACACGTTGAATCAGTCCTTGCTTTTTAGGCACTAGCTCCTTGTATGCTGAGACTTAAAGGCCCATACTTAATAAAGGCAAAAGTGAAACCTGTAGTCGCGGAATGCAAGGTGCTTCTGGCCTTAAATCATACGGTGACTGAAGGTGCTATGCATCACATAGGGTCCATTTAGAAGCTGTATATTGCTTTTTCCTCTTGATCTGCTGTTCGCTCCTGGACCCAAAATCATTCATTGTGATCTGCTCTGTATTACATTGGATTTAGTTGCATCTGAATCTGCAGGCTAGTGTTTATTTTAAATCATGCACTAGCAACCTACATTAGAGCTACTACCAATTGGTGGATGACTCTCTTCACGAGTGCTCTTGAAGAACTGAGATTTCATTATCTTTGCGAAAACGCGTTGCTTATCAATCGTGATACTGCTGGTTTAATAAAGGTGGAGTATTGGCTTTCTAGGAACAAAGTAGCTGTTAAGAACCCAAAAATTTCTCTTAGACCTATAATTGTCTTATAACGATATCCTCGGTTTTGAAACGTACTGAGATTTGGTGCAACCTGAAATCTGGAGCACACTGTCCCCTGTACCACAACTTTAGATTTGAAACTCTTTTAAGTGAGCCTGCAAAGCCAAATGGGATTTGATAAAAGACAATGGTGGGCTTTACAATAGCATTGCGAAAGGTTTGGAATCAATTTTGCACTTTATGCTTCTTTGCACTAAGCTGCAAAGTGTAGCAAGCGGTGTTAAATCTCTTTAACTATTCTGTCCCTACAAGCTCCACTGATGCACTTGCACATGTTACAGGATCACACAGCATCAGTCTATTTTTTGGCTTCATATATTTGGCCGGCATGGTCGAGTGGAAGAGCAGCAATTGAAACCTTATGAATAGTTGCCCTACATTAGAATTACTTCTTTGTTTTATGAAACTAGCACTTTGCAATGGCAGTTTTTTGAGACATTTTGTGCATTTTTTTAATATATGTCTATACCCATCCATCCATCCATCCGCACACACATGTATATGTGTATATACGTGTGTGTGTATATATATATATATTATATACATATATATATATATCTCCGTTGGATGTTACTTCTCCTGGACACCCAATCCTACGGCGGCACATGTCCAGCAAGCACAAGTAGAAACTCCGGCTTCCAGGTCAGTTTTTTACAAAAATTATCTATTTATTTTAGGCTCAAGCAATAGGCAATAAAAACGGTCCTTTGCTGTACAAATACGGACCAAAGCGTTTCGGCAAGTTGCCTTCTACTGGGTCACTGTGGGTTTGACATTGCACACATTTTATTACATGTCCTTCTTCCATGTCCATAACCCCTGATTGCAACTAGAGCGATGCCTTTCTTAGTTTTTCTTTGGCAAAAAATCCCCGTCATCCGTGATTCACTTCATCACATTTCAAAGAGAAAATCTTATAACATTCGTATTATCATGTTCTTAAGCAATTCAATATATTTTTTTCTTTTTTACTTTTTTACTCTTTTCATTCCATTATTGTTCCCCTTTGCGTGATAAATGTTGTATTTTTTACCAACAGCACGCATGTTTTTACACTACATTTTGTCATCATACTAGGGCTAAAATGAATAAAAGATATTAAATCAAAATCAATTATTGCACAATTGAACAGTGTTCCTCCTTATTGCACTTCCTATTAATTAAAATTTAATTTAACAGCGATGCCTAATCAGGAACAGAAGTTGATCTGAGTGTGAGTATATAAATAATTAAATCCCAAAAGATAAATTCATAAGTAGAGCACATGCACAAGAGATAACAATATTTTAAAGTGCCCTGTGTTTCTCAAAGATAGTTCCCTACTACCATAGGTTCTCAATAAAGTGTCACGTGCAACTACTTGGCCCCACTCCGGGATTCTTGTTCAGCTAAATGCCAAATGATATTCATTTAGCCATTTAAAGTGACATGTGCTCTATTGAGATACTCACTCACGAGTATTCCTAATTAAAGTGCAAAAATGCTGTTCTTCAGCCCCTCCTCATTTGCGGTATTCCTGTTTTCTAGGGGATAATAATGCCATACAGTATATTTACTTAGCATATCTTTATTTTGCATTTAACAGTTCCATTTCATTTGGTCATCTTAAAGTGCAAAGTACTAGTGCAATATTTCTTTTTACGAGAGAGTATTATTTCTGCAAAAGAAACTATCTGTAATATGTTGTTCATTAATAGAAAATAGCCCCTGTTCTCTTATGATACACATTTTCTCTGTTTCAGTTAAAACGTAAGTGTCATGCATGTGTGTGTGTTTTCCTTATTTCTTATTCCTTGATATAAGATACATCTAAAACAGCTCAATCTTTCAGTATCTATACACATAGAGAGAAAGATCCTGCACATCTGAATCTTCACAATCTAATATCATTCCATTATAACATGGTTCATCTGTCCATAGTCATTTATAAGTGCACAAATAGTTCCGCATCTTTGTTATGGCCCCAGGGTACCTCTGTTCCCATCAATAGTATCAATCGGGATTCTTGTTTCCGCAGCTCACTTTCCCGATTTCCCCCTCTCGGATGGGCTTTGATGTGCTTAATGCCCCAGTAAGAGAAAGTAGACAAGGATCGATTGTGCATCTGGTCGAAGTGGCAGGCTACAGGGTAGGTCTTATCCCCGTTTCGAATCGCTCTTATATGTTGCAAAATCCTTAATTTCAGCTTATTCTTTGTACTGCCTACATATAGTTTGTTGCAGCCACACTTTAATACATAAATCACAAAATCCGTGCTGCAGGTTATTCTTTCTCTTATCGCCACAGTGCGACCATCCATTGTGCGATAGTTTTTACTGTTAGTTCCATACTCGCAAGCCTTACATGAGGTGCACTTCACAAAGCCTTCCTGATTCTTTGACAACCATGTGCCCGTTTCTTGCTGGTTCTTTCTGGGAATAAAGTGACTGGAGGTTAAAATGTCACCTAGGGAACGTACCTTCTTTGATGTAATTTGTGGGCCATTTTCAAAATTTTTTGTTAAATGTACATCATTTCTTGGCACACACCAGTGTTTTTTGAGGACTGACGCAACGGTTGATTGTGCCAAGTTATATTCAAGAAAGATCCTTTTGGTATCATTACTTTCCTCTTCCTGGGTCTTTTCAGGATAAAGGGACTCCTTTCTTGACTTTTCCTGAGATCTACGTCTTGCATCTTCAAGAACATTTCTTGGATATCCCCTCTGTCTAAACATTACAGATAGCCTGTCAACCTCTTCATTGTATAGCGCTTCAGTGGAGCAAATTCTTCTTGCTCTCAGCATCTGGCTGTACGGGATGCTCCATTTCAATGCACCTGGGTGGCCACTATTGGAATGTAAGATCGAGTTGGTTGCAGTGGGTTTTCTATGGATCCTGGTGGTTAAGATTTCTTCTTGGACTTCCAATTGTATATCCAGGAAGGTACAGTGTTGTTGGCTCCAAGTATAGGTGAACTGTAGGTTATACTGGTTGGTGTTCAATTTTTTCATAAAGAGCTCCAGATCTTTCTCACTGCCCTCCCAAAGAATAAAGAGGTCGTCAATAAATCTGGTCCATATAACCACCTGTTCCATAAACATGTTGTTCTCCGTGGCCCAGGCGACCTCCGTCTCCCACCACCCCATAAAAAGATTCGCGTAGGTGGGGGCGAAGGAGGTGCCCATTGCCGTTCCTTGTTCTTGCAGGTAGAATTTCCCATCAAATGTGAACACGTTGTGTGTAAGACCGTATTCCAACATGTCCAATAGCATTTGTGTATGTTCTAACCACTCCACTGGCCGATCTTTCATGAAGCTCGTGCAGGCCTGTATTCCCATTTCATGTCTGATTGAAGTATACAATGAAACGACATCCATTGTTACCATGATGTACTCTTTTTTCCAAGGGATGTCGTCGTAATTTTTTCAAAAAATCAGTGCTGTCCTTTATGTAAGAGGGGAGCTTGATCACATATTCCTGTAAGAATAAGTCAAGAAATCTGGAGCTGTTCTCTAGTAAGGATCCAATGGAGCTTACTATTGGCCTTCCGGGCGGGTTCACTGTACTTTTATGAATTTTGGGCAATAGATAAAAAGTTGCCATTCTTGCATTCACTGTGCGAAGATATTTCAATTCCTCCCAGTCCAATAAACCTCTCTCAGACCAATCCTTTAATTTCTGATGGTATTCTACTTCCAATTTGGCTGTGGGATTTGTTTTTAAACAGGTGTAGTGCTGTGGGTTGTTCAGTTGTCTTTGTGCTTCCTTTACATATGTGGTTTGGTCCATAAGGACGATGTTTCCCCCTTTATCAGAGGGCTTGATAATGAGTGCAGGATTATTTTTTAACTCATTGATGTCTTTCCAATCCCTTGGCGAGAAATTGCTCTTAGTGTGGTCAATTTTCCAGTCTTTTTGAATATTGTTCAGGTCGTCGACCACAAGTTCATGAAAGAGATCCAAGCTTTTCCCTGGTGGAAGCTGTGGGCAGAACTTGCTTCCAGGTCTCAATCCACTGTGTACATGTTCGTTTGTCGTGAGGCCCATATGCTGAAGTTTCTCAATTGATTGATTCATACTGGCTTCCCCTACTGGTAAGTCCTCCATACTATTGGTCTGATCCAACTCTTGAATATTTAATAAATCAGGGACATCTGCAATTTGGAACGAAGAGCGTCTACTGGTCTCCGTTGTTTGTCGCATTTTTGTTTTCTGCCTCATTTGATGGAATTTATGTAACTTCAATTTCCTTACATATTTATAAATTTCTATTCTCGTATCTACAAAGTCTGGACGAGATATTGGGCAGAATGTTAGGCCTAAATTGAGCAGGCGCATTTGATTGTTGTTCAATATATATATATATATATATATATATATATATATATATATATATGTGTCTTTATACATATACTGAATTATAGCAAGGGTATTGTATTTGCTGCCATGTTTATTTTGATCAGAAAGCTAACTTTTTGATGTTAACCAATTTTTATTTGCTAAAGTGTTGATCTAAACTTTTAGCGATTTAACTTAATGTTATTATCAACATTTGTGCTTGCACTTGATCACAGTACCTGTCGTATGCACTTTGATGGCTTCCTTGTCTGCAGTCTCATGCAGCTCATAATAGACATCATCATAGTCCATGATTTTGCTCTCTTTTCTTTGTGCACTTCCTGCTGGAAAATATTCCAATTTAAGCTTTTGACCCTCGCCAACAAAGCCCTCAATGACCTAGGACCCGCCTACATGAACCACCACCTGAATTTCCACCTACCTCCCAGGAACCTCCGCTCCGCTCACCTCCCCCTTGCACAGATACCACGCATCCGCTGCTGCCGCACCGGAGGACGCTCCTTCTCCCAACTCGCAGCCATGTCCTAGAACTCCCTTTACCTCCGTACTTAATCCTCGTTGACTCACTTCTGGAATGGACTCCAGACTTGGCTCTTCAACTGATACCCGCAGCACAATGCCTGGATACCGCCTCAGGTGATAAACTGTGCTCTATAAGTACTGCTTGATTGATTGATTCTTTAGCTATCCCTAGGTCACAGGATGTTTTTCCTCCTTCCATGGCCTTCCTGTGTCTCCATGTAGTGCACAGTTCTTAATGGCTGATCTGAATCGAAAAATCCTCTTTGGTAGGAAGAAAGAAGCAGTATTTACATTTTGTTGTATTTGTTTCACACATCCTTCGTTGACACAAATCCTTCTGCGAGATGACAGGCTGCCCTAGTTTCTTATGCTTCTTCAACCATTAAACGAAACAGCGGCACATTCTAGTCTGAGAGAATTGCTGGCAAATATTTAGCTTGTTTTACAAAATTGCCCTTTACTAGAGCCCGAAATAATCCAAGCGCGAAGGAAGGTGTGTGAATCTAGATGGAATAAAACACCCCTTCCTGCTTGTAATCTTCTAGCATTCGTTATCACTGCAGTCGTATTCTCTTGTGTGTGAAGTCTCTTCAACTCTATTCAATTCACTTTCGCCTGGGAGAATGAAATGGTCAAAACAAATGTGGTTCTTAGTTGCCGTTGTTTGTGTTCAAACGGTTTGTTATTTTGTGCAATAATATCGAAACTTAAGGTGGTTTTTACCCGTTTTGGAGCGAATCATGTTTCAGCTTTAACACATGAGGTGGATCTGATAGTGTAGAACCGTATTCCAGTTTCACTATGTGTATTTTCCCAGAGTCTGGTTGTGACCACTCTTCCTAAGTGGTCAGAAAATGATCTTCAATGCCAATTTCAAGGCTTGTTCCTCTTGAAAGACCTACCGGCTGGTGGGCTCAACCTAACCATGATCCATGAACTGCCTTTTCCCTGAGCTTCTGAACAAGAGGCAACCCTTCTGAGCACTTATGGAAAACAGCATTTCCTATATGAATTAGTGATCATGCTGTTGAAGGTTGTGCATCAGAGTTATTGAACAAGCAAGTGGGAGCAGTAAAGGTGGAGACCTTCTGTTCCCTCGAATATAGATAGGCCAGGACATTTTTTCTGTCCTGAAAGTATTTCTCTACTGGAGTATTCTTGTTAAGTAATGTAATGCAAAATGTTGCCAAAACTGCTGCATAATGTATTCTGGTGTCCCTTAGATTCCCCGACCCTGCCTCCACATCAGACCCACAAGACACAGCAATAGAGAAAATCCTTTCTCAGCCGAACAGTGTGTTGAAGACTGATTGGGCTCCTCCGATCCTGAGCTCTATCAAGTGCTTAGACAAGCTTAAAACTTTATAGCTTTAAAGACCTGTGAGGCGATCTGTTGTCCTCCAGCTAAGGTCTGTAAAACACAACTAATGTGTCCACAAACAGCATCTCAGAAAATGTCAATACGGGCTGTGAATAACAAGGGTAGCAATAGTAGGCAAATCCCAAAGGAGGTTAAATAAGCCTGGCCTAATGGGGCACACAACCTGGCGCCCCCCGGCAAAAGGCTGTGGCCCGCCGGGGGTAAAGACACTAAGTGGCAATGCAATGTTTTAAAAATCTCGGCAGGGCAAAACCTACTTTCCTCCTTGAGTGGTTGGTGGTGGCTGCGAGGCTAGTGAGTGTGAGATGCAGGGGTGGTAGGTGACAAGTTTTTAAGCTGGTGTAGTTGCGAGGATTTCCCTTTGCTTTCCTGCCTGGCACTCTACAGCTGACCTCTCGATCCCTCATTGCTGTTATTTGTTTTTCCTGCTCTCCCTTCCCCATCGTCTATTTCTGACAAAGTGGTGAAATGTTTTCTTAAGGAGTTATCATTTTCAGCTGTTATTTGTGATATTTTATTAATGTGTTTTAGTTTTTGTTGTACTTTGCGGGGTAGACTCATGGTTCTCTGCAAAGCTGGTAGACAGCATGTCATCAGGCTTGCTAAAGTCTGGCTAATTCTGAATTTAGCTTCCATTTTACCCCAAGGAAGGGCAGTGATACTGCAGTGATCAGGGGATCGTTGTGGGTGCTTGCTACAGCAACAGTACCTAGTGCTTTTGGGGTGATTTTTGGCATTGGTCTAGGGAAGTGGGGGATGGTTCTTGCGGCAGGGGAGTAAGAGATGCCCTTTTTGTCCGGTCCTATTCCCCTAAGGGTGCCATGGGTGGGTGAGGGGGTCCCTCTTTAGGGATGGTACTGCATGGTGTTATTTAGGGGCTCAGTGTACAAGTTGGCCATTTGTCCCTTTAGACTGGGAGCAGGTAAGCTTGCCCATTTGGAAATTGAACAGGGGTCCCAGGATAGAATACCAGTCGGGATTACAAAAAATTAGCTGATTTTGAAAGGCTGGCTAGGTGGTCAACCATAACTCAAGGAAACTTTTGCTGGTAAGGTGACCAGATGTCTAGTTCTCGTCTAATATTTGATGTATGGATATGTAGCACTTGTGGGTATTTTGTTTTTAACTGTGTTTCATTAATCTGATATGCAAATAAATACGGCCTGAGACTTTGACTCTTATATCCAACAGCAGTGAGTCTGGGCTCGGTTTTTGGGATAATGGTAAAAATCTGACTGATCGCTCCTGTTTTTGGGTCTTCCCCACACGGTCTTGGTGAGGGTCTCCCGCCTGATGCATCTCATCACAGAGGTATTCTGAGTGGGCCAATAGACCTAATGTCCCAAGTCTTTCGTTTTTTTTCGCTTTCTCAAACGCCACTGGGAAACTATTTATAGTTTGGCACTTAAGAAGACAGCAAGAATCATTTGACTTTGTGACAGTGTATTGCCTGTGATACATTCAGGATTGCAAACCAGGACGACGGAGAGGTCAAGCACGCCTTTTCCTTTAGCGAGGGAGCGTAAAGCATTGAGAATCGCCCTTTGGAACTGGACTTTGAGCCAAGTGGCATTTGTTTACAAGTATGCTGCAGGCTGAATTCTTTTGCTGACTGCGGTCCTGGCAAACACCAGTTTTTGTTTCTGGTTTGATTTCCCTACTTCATTTCTTTTCTAAATGGAAAAGAGTAAGAAATCCAAGTTTTAAAACTTTTGGCCAACTAGGCTCACTCCATTTTAAGGGGAATGGAGAGGTGTTTTGGGGTTTATTTGCGATGGAGGTTTAATAATGGTTGACAGGGGTCTTTTTCAGGCCAACATGAGTCTTGTGAGAAACCAGGCCCCACAAAGAGGTCAGTGAGTGGGTTGTGATTGAAGGCAGGCCGCCCATGCAGCAGGAAGATTGCATTGAATCCACACAAGCTTTCTTAGAGGAGCACATTTTTGTTGATTAAGTTCCCGAAAAGCTGCAGTAATGACTTCCCATTAATTTATAATGAAGATAAATTGGTCCATGGCTGGCTTGTGAGTCGTGCTGTGTGTTTGAGGGCCCACTTGCACAGACAAGATAAGCATCCTCTAACTGATAACCATTATAAAATATTAATATAATATTTTTTGTCAGAGCTCCTTAGTTGTAGCTGTATTTACATAGGCTGTTCTGTAATAGACAACCTAGTCGCTTTATCGTAGCTTGACATTTTTACCAAACCACCTGAAAAATTCACTCATCCAGAGGTTTATTTTCCTGAGAGTTTAAGCAAGGTTCATTTAACCAAATTGGAAAAATAGCAAGATATTATTTTTCGATAAAAAATATCGGTATTCAGTTATATGCCCAGGATGATGTGACGCGAACAGTTGAATCTACCATTTGAGGATGACTACTTATCACATGCATTATTGTCTTCTTTTTTGTGGAAAATTATGTTGCAGTTATTTAACAGACCAGGAATGTCCAGCATTTGTCCATGAAGGATGGAAGTGAGCAACATTTTCTGCTCTTTGCTCGGGGTACTTTTGCATTTAATGAGTCCAAATGGTGATCAGGTAAATAGTTCATAGTTATCCAAAAGTCGGTGTTGGCACTGGCAGTTAGTGGCTTTTGTAGACCAACGTTGGACACCTCCCACCAAAGCTAGAACAGTTAATTATAATTAAAGCTCCCAGTTTTCTGTTTTTACTGATTTTTACAGATAAATACAGACAGAAAAAGTATGTTTTTTGTCTGTATTTATTTTTTAAAATAGAGAAAATTGGGCTTCGTGTGAGTGACTTCCATACTGTCTTTCATCAATTGCAGGGCAACAGCTGAGCAGATAGATGGCACGAGGAGTTAAAAAACAGGATGAGATCTCCTTAAATAACAGCATATGTTACCATCCGTTTGTAGTATAATGCTTATATTTACCTGTGGGTGTAATGTCATGTAATATTTGGCTGCTTAATTTGCTAAAACATGACAGGTGTCAAAGTATGAGTGCACGTTTATTAGTTAAATAAATGTGGAAATATGCCATTTTACAACTTCATTTATTGACAGAACCCAAAATAAATATGGATAAATACAGGCAGACCTTTTACAAAAGGAAATACCATAAAACCATAAGCCCTAATTATAATTGCTCTTCTAGGCACAGTGTTACTACCTATGTTATATTAAGATGTTAGAATTCCCCCTCAATGACTTAACAGGATCCTGGCTTTGAATCTTTCACGCAAGTGTGCCATCATCAAAGACTGCTGTCGTAGGATATTGATATTGGTATGTGATATTCACTCGAGCTTGATTTTTTCAAGCTTGACTTGGGCATACTTAGCAGCTGTGCATGCCATGTTGCCAAACTGAATTAATAGCCCTGTGGTATGTCATCAAAGATTAGAAGGTTTGTCTCTAAAAAAATTAAAAAGGTACCTACCACATATTACAGCAAGATGCGCGGATGCTGACATATCTCACAGAAGCCCTGTTGACTGACTTAGTCCTGACAGTTCATGATAAATCTGGAGGAATTCACTCCAAAACAATTAAAATTCTTTGACCGGTACTCAGATTTACTATATTGGGAGGCATTCCGCTTACTTTACCTTAATTATCCTGCTGAATATTAGAGTTGATAGCGCCTTTTCTGTTCATTTATCTAGAAGACTATAGTTGTAACTAGTGAGTACCTTACTATGTCACTTGCAGGCGTTTGTAATTTATTTTCTTCACCTAGTGTTTAATAATAAAAGGTTACTGAAAATATCTAGTTTTTATGGCAGATGTTATTCTATGTGCTGTCTTTGCGCTAAGTTTTCCTATGCTTTTATAACTTTAATATTGTAATATACTATATTAAACTATACTTTTGATGTGTGTGTGTTTGTATTAAGAAGCACCCTGACTGATTTCGAAAGTATGTTTGGAGAGTGAATTAAAGGCTACGATTTCAATACAAATTTCAAAGGATTTAAGCATATCATAAATTATCCATGGCATGTGCGTACCTAGAATCAGCCAGGCTTGGTAGTGTGGGAAGACAAGGAGTTAAATGTTTGTGCTTTGAGTTGGCTCAAATATAAACATGAAATTATTTAAATTGAACATGCCAATGCCATGAGTTAGCTTTAATTTTTTTTGCATATTCTAATTTAGCTCATATGCTTTATGCGTTTAATGAATTATACACATTTTATATTGATGACAATGTAGGCCGTTCTTGCAGTACAAGACGTGATTTCAATTTTCACCTGGAGCTTAAATCATACGTGTGATTCCCAGCTCTGTTACTAACTTGCTTGACATCAGATGAAAGTCTGAGTTGACTATGTTGGCACCTTAGAAATGTCTCATGCCACATGCTGTTCCTAACCTTTGGAAGGCACTTGGTCCTAAGCATTGTTTGTTGTTGCTGTAGGTAGCAGGACTGAGTTCAGGGAGATGAGCAGGACAGAGAGGAACTTGGAACAAAGAATGTCAGAAGCCTTACCTGCCCTTGAGATGCAGAATGATATGGTACCTTCATTCATCTCATGACATCTCCATCCACAGCACGGCAGAAGACAGTCGCCAACTAATCCTTATTCCACCTAAAATGTTTTTGTGGCCACCCCAAGGAGGGAGGATCATTCAACTTCAAGGAGAGATTGAGGAGTTTTTGCTTACGTGGAAGTTCTTTCAGTGTTGTGAGCCAACATCACTGCCTAAATTACATGATGTGTGGTAAGAAGATTCTCACTTTTAAATACAATGCTAAGCGGTATCCATTGGAAAGGGGGAGGACCTAGGCCAACTACTTATGAGACAAAGTGCTTCTGAACCAGAGGTTGAACAAACTGTACTTCACATGGAAATTGATTTCAATTGCTGGAAGAAGACCAAATTGCTTTCTGCCGTTCTCCCCCAAAGTGAGGTGGCGTAAAATTGCATTTTGAGCTGCCTTGGTGTAAACAGAATCATAAGTGATAAGCAGCTAAGGCTGCTGGAAAAGCTAGAACCCACACTAACTAAAGCTGAATAGCTCTTGAGGACGAGGATCATTCTCAAAGTCCACTTCAGTGAACAGGACCGAGCAGCAGTAACTCCACAGTTGTTCCCCTCCCTTTGATGGTATTGTGTCCAATGGGAGCAGCCGGGTTTCCTTTCCCCATTTGTGTTGTCTGGAAAATTCTTTGATTTAGGCTGCAGACCACAAATAGTGTGCCTGAGGAGGCTATACAAGAAATATGGCATATCTGCACATCATCTGAAATCTTAGAAACATTAGTACTCACAGGATCCAGTTTTAGGTCGATCAGACTGAATATTTATTAGCAAAATCTTGTTTTTAAATTAGCATTCTAAACCTTGCCTAATTTGTAAAGGAATAAGTGCCAGGGCCCAAAGCTTTACTCAGAAGCCCGCAGCCGGTGCAATTGAATGTCAGGGGTGCCGAATACCAAGGCTGTATAGTCTTGATTTCACCTAATGCCTCTTTAATCCACCACCAGACCCTCCATGTCTCTTTGTATCATCCCTGTTTCCTACTGTTTTTTCCATCTTTCCCTTCCGCCTTACTTTCCCCATTCTGTCTTTTTTTCTCCCTTACTCTGGCTCAAAGTCTTATGAGAAAAAAATAAGCGCTGGTCCCTAGGAATAAGTGCTGGCTGGCCCCACCTGCATCCACCTACTAAAGTTAAACACCGCTTCAGACATCCTTTGATCTTGGAAGGGCGAGTTATTATATTACGGTCTAGTGAGCCCGAAGAAAAGGGCGCGAATCGTGCTTTGAGGTGCTTGGGCAGTGAGGAGGGAGAGAAAGATGAAGGGTGAACCAGACAAGTCCTATGCAGACTGCCAAACCCCATTGCGAACATAAAATACATTGGGACATTGTGACTGGCGCTGCTTAAACACCTTTTTAGGTCTCGGCCTGCACCAGCGCTTGCGCTGGTCTGGGCGAGAGTTTTAGTAAGCGGGTTTTGGAAGTGCAAACACTGGCTTTCGGCTGGCGACCAGCTTGAGTTCACGATGGCGTGCACGCGCAGCTGGCATCTGGGTTTCCTATCTCTTCCTCATTTCCTCGTCATGGCTCATTAACTCACTGGACTCTGATGTTTCAATCGCAGCAGCAGCTCACATTACCAACTGAGGGCCCTGGACTACAGTCACATGAAAAACAACAGCGATTAGCATTGAAATGCAAGCTTTTTTTGTCTAGTTAGAAATATTGCTTCGGTGGGTTGATTTCACCTTATATCGCTATTTGTTTTATATTGGGAGTCACAGCCTAATTAGCAGTATTTTTGTCTCTCACTGTTTTTAAAAAAATATTTATTCGCACAAAGCTATATTTAAGGTTACTTTTTCCGTGTCACTTCTTCACTCTATTTAAACTCCACACCCCCCACTCTTATTGTCTCCTTCTCTCTCTCTCCCCTCTCTAATTCTCTCTCTACTTCATTAACTCTCCCCTCGCTATCTTTTTTAGCCTTTCATTCTCTCACCCCTTTATCTGTTTCTCTTTCAAACTCCTTCATTCACTCTCTCTCCCCTTCTTTCTCTCTCTCTATCCCGCTCCACTCTTTATTCTATGTACACCCTTTCTCTCTCTTTCTCTCTCACCACCCTCTCTAATTGGGCATTATATCTTCACTCTATCTCTCACTCGGCAACACCACAGCATCACTCCGCGCAACCACAGCATCAATCAGAGCCAGCACAGCATCAATCAGAGCCAGCACAGCATCACTCAGCACCAACACAACATCTCTCAGCACCAACACAACATCTCTCAGCACCAACACAGCATCACTCAACACCATCACAGCATCACTCAGTGCAACCACAGCATCACTCAGTGCAACCACAGCATCACTCAGCACAACCACAGCATCACTCAGCAGAACCACAGCATTACTCAGCACAACCACAGCATCACTTAGCGCCACAACAGCATCACTCAGCGCCACCACAACATCACTCCGCGCCACCACAGCATTACTCAGCGACACCACATCATCACTCAGGGCCAACACTGCATCACTCAGCACCACCACAGGATGACTCAGCACCACCACAGGATGACTCAGCACCACCACAGGATGACTCAGCACCACCACAGGATGACTCAGCACCACCACAGGATGACTCAGCACCACCACAGCATCGCTCAGCACCACCAAAGCATCGCTCAGCGCCACCACAGCATCGCTCAGCGCCACCACAGCATCGCTCAGCGCTACCACAGCATCGCTCAGCGCCACCACAGCATCGCTCAGCGCCACTACAGCATCGCTCAGCGCCACTACAGCATCGCTCAGCGCCACCACAGCATCGCTCAGCGCCACCACAGCATCGCTCAGCGCCGCCACAGCATCGCTCAGCGCCGCCACAGCATCGCTCAGCACCGCCACAGCATCGCTCAGCACCGCCACAGCATCGCTCAGCACCGCCACAGCATCGCTCAGCACCGCCACTACATCGCTCACCGCCACCACAGCATCACTCAGCGCCGCCACAGCATCACTCAGCGCCAAGACAATATCACTCAGCACCACCACAGCATCACTCAGCGCCAAGACAATATCACTCAGCACCACCACAGCATCACTCAGCACCACAGCAGTATCACTCAGCAAGACCTGAGTATCATTCAGCATCACCTCAGCATCGTCTCCGCAACAGTCACCACCACTACCACCTCAGCATCACTCAGCACCACCTCAGCCTGCTCTCGGAATCTGGCATCTGTTGATTCTCCCCTAGCGTCTGGCCGCTGCTAGTGTTATAATACAGGTACTAGTTCCCAACCTTCACCCTCCGATTGTTTATGCCCCCTAAAAAAAAAAGCTTTAACAAACAACCATTGCAATAGGCAGAAACAAGTTGCCAGCATTGCAAGAACAAAAGAAAACTGAGGAAATTTTTTATTGTAAATACTTTTTTAATATGGTCGTTCAGTTTTACATAATGCCTTCTTGGTCATATATAAAGTAACAAAAATGCTTCTGACACTTTTTTATTATAACTTTTCAGCATGCCGCACAGCAGCCACACTTCTCTACAGCACAGCTTGAAGACATTGGCAAAGTCAATAGCTCTGGCTAAACACTTATAAGGCCCCAAAGGCGAGACCTATTGGCTATGCCAATGCTTGTTTCCCCTTCATGTGGGAATGGACAGCGGCTTCCACTCCGGTAAATGAAACATGTGATTC
Organism: Calotriton arnoldi; assembly: GCA_963921515.1. Classification (NCBI taxonomy): domain Eukaryota; kingdom Metazoa; phylum Chordata; class Amphibia; order Caudata; family Salamandridae; genus Calotriton; species Calotriton arnoldi. The sequence continues at coordinate 190,882 of CAWUFW010000392.1, read as the reverse complement.
AAGAGAGTCCCCTGCCAGGCACGTGCGCTTCAGTGTTTTGTCTCCACAAATATTAGCATTGAGAGCCGCTCACAAAGTGCTGGATGCGTTTAGTCGGTGAATCTTCCTCCACATTTCCCTGGACTTGCACAAAGCTATATTTCTCGAAATATGCCCAGCACGTCAATTTAAAATGTATTCTGAATCAACCACACTGTGTGCAGGCAGTCATCTTGTCCCAGGAATGCGTAGGTATCAGGGAGTGTGCTGGCATAACATGATAGTGAAAAATGTTGAAATGTAAATTCAAATTTATTTTTTACTCATTTTTTTTTTATTAGTAATGAAAAACATACACCATGTGCGAATGTTCTGGTTTGATAATAAGACCAACTCTTTATATTAAAATATAAACGTTTTAAAACTCTATTTGTTGAGCAGAATTGCATCGGGCCGTCTCCCGCATCTGTATGTGATTCAGAAAATATTATGGCAGACCGTACACAAATGTAGTCCACCAATTCCGAAGCACAGGTCTAAATTTCACCCTAACTCTTGTTTTTGTTGCACTGTATTTTAAAGTGGCCTCAAGGAGAAAGGCTTGAGAAAATATAAAACTTTATTTTCACAAACAGAAAATCATCTTTTTTCCCCTTCCCTCCACAATAATGCTTCAAAGTGTGCGCCATCTCTTGTTGGTAAAACTGCCTGAAACTTTTATTGGCTGCTGTGAGTGTAACTGTTGAGTTACAGCAAATGTAGGTAGGCTGTGCAGTACATGGCCAACAAGCCGCTACCTATGTGACCACGACAGGTGTTCTGGAGAAGCACACCAGTAGCACTGCAGAAAAACCACTTTCCAATATTGAAACAGTGGGTGAGATCTGTGAAAATATTGAATATATTTTTGTGCACATAAATGGGCAGGTGTACAAAGGATACAGATGTACTGGTTCACCTAGTTGGGCACAACCATTCTGCTTTCGGTGTTCGGAGGGAGGGTAGACAGAGTGTCTTGTTAGAAGAAAAAAGCTAATTAGCGCCTCACCTGGCATATTTTACTAAGTAATATGATTAAGTTCCACAACTCTGTATCTGCTCGGCTGGATTTCTGCAACCCCCTAGGATGCTGTCTAAAACTATGAAAGCCATAGACTGAATGAGCCGTATCTTCTCACAAATTCTCGGTTTGGGCGATGGGAGACTTTCGTAAAGGGAAACAAGGAGGGACTAGCTGCCAGCATATTGAGCTTGCTGAAGCAACAGGGCAAGGTAAAAAGACAGCGGCTTTGATTTTCATGGCTAACTATTACTCGTGGGGATCTGCTGCAGCCAGTGTGCCTTTCACTTGGTGACACAATGACAGATCCCTGCCTGGTTGTACCATGTGAAGGAAGCATGCATCAAGAAGAGGTTACTGGTTTTCTTCATCATAGCAAAAGTTTTCCCTTTTTCTTTTTTTATAATTCTTTTTATTGAACATTGAGAATCGACAACATCAGGTACATCATAGTGCAGGTAAGTCTTTGGTACATTATAATAACATTTTGATCTGTGCATGAGTCATTACTTGTAAGTTGGTACATCGTTTACGGCGACGGAGGGTCATCATGTGTGGGAACGTTCGGGGGGGTACAGACATTACCTCGATACACATTCCAGTCATTCCAGATGGGGAACCATTTTTGGGGACATCCCCGTGCTACGTACACAGTCTTTTCCCTGAACATGCACCAGTCCATGTCCATTTTCCAGGCCTCTATTTTTGGCGGGTGAACGGCCCCCCATAGCTGTGCGATGTTCCTCTTAGCTACCATAAGACCCAGTGTAACCCATATGATGCGCTTGTTGTTGAGGTCTGTGGGCTCCCACACATTCAGGAGACATCTCTTTGCTTCTGGGCTAATAGTAAGTGCGAGCACCTCACTGAGGACTTCGTGTATTTTGCGACAATATCTTTGAATATGTTCTCATTCCCACAATATGTGCATGAAGGTTCCCTCATGTCCACAGTGCCTCCTGCACTCTCCGTCCCCCGCTCTCCCCATTTTCACCAGACATGGCCCCGTTATGTACACTCTATGTAAGATTTTGAGCTGGATGAGCCGTAGCCTAGCTGAGATGGTCACTTCCCGTGGGGAGGCCACTGCCACTCTCCAGTCCTCATCATCTAGGAGTATACCGTCCCTTTCCCATTTCTCTCTTGTGCGCTGGAGTGGGTCACTGGAGTTATTAATCAGTTTTTTGTATGTCAGTGATATGGCCTTCAATGGCAGGTAGCCGTCTAACAGTCTTTCCTCGAGAGGCGAGGATAAATTTTCCCTTTTTCAACGGTCTCGTCCGATTGAGAAAGAAACACTTGTCGAACCAATCCATTTGGCCACTCCTGCTCTCCTCTCAAGCCGTCCCGCTTCATTAATTTTTGGGATTCCCTTGCACTTGAGATGTGAGGTTTGCTTTTAAAGGTTCAATCAAACGATTTGCTTTACTCTCTATGACTAGGTCTTAAGGACAATTTCACCCACACTGAGCTTTGCTCTGATATCCACGCTCACTCAGCCTAGTTCGATCCTCTGCCTTTCTTGTTTTCACTCTTTTATGAAGCGCCCTTGATCTACTGTTGGCTGGATTGGACGCGCCTCCTCATATTCAAACAGCGCCTCCGTCTTTTGACAGAATGGTTCGCTGAGCGTCCCCTTTGTGTTTAGTGTGAAGCTTGCCTGTGCGGTTGGACCAGCGTGACCAGCAGGTGGGGAAAGTATCTCTAACAAGTTGCTTTCCATTTTTCACTTGGCTACAGTTTCAGAACTGTTGACTGAATGTGTGCTTTATGTACTCTTAAAGCGAGCACATTGTTTATCTCTAATTTTAGAGGTCATGGGTCAGCCGGACATCATTGTGGTGGGCAGGAAACCATAAGACTCCCATGAATAGTGAACAGCTCTTGTGTCTGTAAGAAATATCCTCCTGAAATTTTTTTGTACATCAGCAGGACCGCCTCCTGCACCTCCCCTTTGGGCTTGGAGAATTGCAGAGGCTGGGTTTCACAAGGGTCACATATCCCTTATTTACTCAGTCTCATCACAAAATGAGAGGGAATGAGAAGCATCCCAGAGATACTGAGTTGTGAAAGAGTGCGTCCTCGTTGGGGAGCTAGCAACATCGATGTGAATATCAATGTACTTGTTTTCACATCTATCAGCGAAGTATTGCTAGTGGAAAGAAAATACGAGTCCTTCAAGCGGAAGATCCCCCTCGGAAAAAGATCCTCAGCGCTCTCCCAAAGCCCATATCGAAAGTAAGGACTTTAAGTATCATCTTTGATTCCAAATTGACTTTCATAGATCAGACCAACCGACTGTCGTCTTTGTGCTTATTCATTGTAAAAACATTGAAGATGATCTTTGCGTTTATTCCCTATGACCTGCAGAAAACAGTTACAACTTCTCTGTTTCTATCGAGGCTGGGCTACTGCACCCCTTTTACATCAGGGCGCAACAAGGCATTTAAAAAAATACTCCAGAGACTTCTGAACGCAGCAGTCTGCCTCTTTAGGAACATCGGGAAGCATGAACCAGTTTCGAAAGCTTTGGAGGAGCTACACTGGCTCCCTGTCAAAAAGAGAGTAGCTTTTAAATCGCTTTGTACAGCACACAAACCCCTTAATCATACAGGCCCTGACTCTCTCAAGGAAAAAATTCACCAGGTACCACCCTAATAGATGTCTTCGATCAGCACTTGCGAAGAAAGTATTGGTCCCTAAAATATCCAAAGCTTCCTGGAGAGGCAGAAGTTTTGTTCATGCTACCTCCCAGCTCTGGATTTAAATGCTGTTGCATTTGAGAAGTCAATCCAATCTGCTGATATTTAGAAAGTATCTCAAAACTTGGTTATTCAGTCTTTCTCTCTAGATTTTTGTCATGGGTCATCTCAGCTTTTAGGCAGACGCACAGCATCAAGACGCCCCCGGGCATACATTGCGCTTTATAAAAAATTGAATCAAATCAATTATTGTCACCTTCAGAATTCAGAAACCAGTGCATTGACAACACAAAATTTAATTACCTTGGCCAAAGCCTCTCCTTGGCCCAGGGTGACCTGAAGGTGGACGTAAACCATGATTAATGCTTTCATTTGGAGACCCGGAGCCGGCACTTATTTTTTCTGCTTATCTTTGTCTGGTAGGAGGTCTATGTGAGAGGTAATTTCTGACCAATTAGAGCTTAGTTTAGTTTAGTTTAAGCATTTGTAGAGCGCATGGTTACACCACCGGTGTGTCCCCGCACTGAGAAGCTCAATATGAGAGAAGGGGCGTGTGAGACAAGCGGACTACAGTGATAGAGGTACTACGACCCCTATGACCCATCGGACTTCACATATAGCCATGTTTTCAGTTGCCTACGAAATCTTTTTTCACATGGCTCTAATCGGAGTTCAATATGCAAACTGTTCCACATTTTTGCTGCCTTATATCTAAAAGAGCGCTCGCCCATTCTGGCTCTGAATATTCTAGGCACCGTAGCCAATGCCAGCTCTGAAGATCTTAGACTGCGGCCAGGGGTGTACTTGGTTATTAGTGGTTGGAGATACTTCGGGCCTTTATTTAGTAAAATACGGTGGCAATAGCACATTGCCTTGAAGGACACTCTTTTATCCACTGGTAGCCAATGCAAAGCTTTCAGTGCTTTCTTAGTGTTAGACCTTCTAGGGAGGCTAAGTACCAACCGTGCAGCCGCATTTTGGACCCTCTGTAGTTTTGCTAAACCTTGTTTGGTAGCTCCAAGGTACAGTACATTACCGTAGTCTAATTGGGAGGTAATGACTGCGTGTACTATAGTCTTCCTGGAGTTAGCTGGTAGGAGGTTCAGGATTTTACGCAGGACCCTCATAGCACCATAGCATTTGCCAGCCACTTTACTTATTTGGGAGTCAAAAGTAAGTTCGGAATCCATCCAGACTCCGAGATTCTTGACTACGGGCTTAGGGGTAGGGAATTGGCCTAGGGATTCAGGCCACCAGGCGGATGACCATATAGACGGGGTTTTGCCAACCACCAACACTTCAGTTTTGCTCCCATTTAATTTGAGGCAGTGATTTGACATCCAGTCCTCGACCTCATCTAGGCACTCTGCAAATCGGATGGGGGCCTGATTATTCTCCTGTGATAGCATCACGATTACCTGTGTATCATCAGCATAGGAGACGATCGAAACTTTGTTTCTCCACTAGTTCTGCAAGCGGCCCCACATATAGGTTGAACAGGGTGGGGCTCAAAATGGAGCCCTGTGGCACACCCTGTGCCAAAGGAAAGCTTTCCGATACAGAGGACTGCTGCCTGACTTGGAAACTTCGTGCTGAGAGAAACGATTTCATCCAGCCAAGAGCACTATGCCTAATGCCACAGTTCTCTAGCCTATGCAGAAGTATTTTATGGGAGACAGTATCAAACGCCGCACTTAGGTCAAGCAGGATTAGTGCGGCTGTTTGACCTTCATCTGCATATTTCCTTAGAGTTTCAGTGGCAATAAGAAGGGCCGACTCCGTGGAGTGGGACATTCTAAAACCTGACTGAGAGGGATGCATAGATTATTCCTCTCTACATGTTCTACCAGTTGGATGTTGGTTACTTTCTCTGCAATCTTACCTACGAAAGGTAGCAGAGAAATAGGGCGAAGATTGTCTAGAATGGATGACTCCACAGATGGATTTTTTTTTAGTGGCTTAACGATGGCCTGTTTCCATTTATTAGGGACTTTTCCAGTTAGAAAGGAGCACGAAATGAGCTCCTGAATACAGGGCATGATTGCCTTAGCTCCTTCCATAACTATATTTGGATGGGCTGGGTCCAAAGGGGAGCCAGATTTGATCCCTTTGGCTATGGACGTGAGTTCTTCAAGGTCCTGGATCTTAAAGACATCCAATGTCACCCCTACAGGGTTCATTTGATTACCATTGGTCAGCCCCGTGCCTTGTTACGCTTCATCTGGGAAGGTGTCATAAATCTTCATCACTTTTTTTGCGAAGAAGTCTGCTACCTTATTACAGTTTTCCACCGAGTCAGGTATCTCCTCCCTCGTCTCCTGGGTTTTGAGGGAGTTCAAAATGGAAAACATTTCTTTGGGGGAGTTATTGGCACTATCAATTTTCTCCGTGTAAAACTTGCAGCGGATTTTCTTAATCAGTATGTGGTTTTGTTTTAATTCCCTTTTATACTTTTCTTTAACCCCATTGCTGTAGTCCTTCCTCCAGGTACGTTCTATTTTTTTGCATTGTTTTCTGGCCACCCTCAGTTCTTCGTTGAACCAAGGTGCCGTTTCCTTCTGCCTCTTGGGCATCCTTGTGCTCCAGGGAGCCGTTTTGTCTAGTGCTTCTGTAATCCAAACTTCCAGTTGGTTATTAGCCTGATTCACATCGCTGACTAGTATGGGCTTTGTTTCTTCCAATGCCTGTGTAAAGGAGGCAGAGTTAAAACCTTTCCATGCCCTAGCGGTAATTTTTTTAGCCTGTTGCCTAGACCTCTTCCTATGTGATGGTACTGTGATTTGGACTATGAAATGGTCTGACCAGGGAACAGGCCATGGTGTCAACCTCTATCTCCATGATATTGGAAAAAATGGGATCTAGGATATGTCCCCCTTGATGTGTTTTAGTTTTTACGCTTTGTGTTAAGTTTAGTGTTAGTAGGTCGTTACAGATAGTAGTTGCATCGGAGTGAAGTTTATTGTCAAAGTGTAGATTTAGGTCTCCTAACACCATGAAGTTTTTATGTCTGAGAACATGGTGTGCAATTTTCTCCTCTAGACTTTTCTTAAATTGTGTTACTGGCCCTGGCGGGCGGTAAATTAAGTAGCCAACTATGGTATTGTCTCCAATAGCTGCTAAAGTAAAAAGAAGTGCCTCGCACTCCACAAGTTCTATCTTTTTAATCTCACATTTAATAGAAGACTTGTGGATTATAGCGATACCGCCGCCTTTTCGACCCTCGCGGTCCTGCCTTGCTATCCTGAATTCATTGGGAATAGCATCCAACAGGTCAGGAGTGGAGCTTTCATTAAGCCAAGTCTCTGTCAGGAATAGCGCATCCCATGAATTCTCTTTTAACAGATCATGTATTTCATACTTATGTTTGGCTAGAGATCTGCAGTTTAATAATGCAAGGTGTAGCTTGCCTTCATTATTCTTGGTGTTCTTATATGATAGCGTCGTATTACAGTGGTCACACTTTATTTCCTTGTTATCCACCTTGATGGTGTGCTTGCAGAGTGTATTAACGGGCTTGGCCAATCTGCGTAGCTCATCTGCTGAATATGTGAGTCTGCTTAGTGCCTCTGGACTGTTAAAAGCAAAACGACAATCGTGAACATTACCTGCGCCATCTTGTCTGGTGGAATTCTATGTGCACATAAGTTGCAGTCATTTTAATTTATCACAGCCATTTTGTAGTCTGTTGGTCACCTTTGTTTCACCCTGCCCTTACTAGCATCCCTCTGACCGACCTGGTACGTGTGCTGGGGGCTATAAACTCTATTTGCCGCAACAAACCTCAGCACCACTTGCTGCCACAAACTCGTTTTTCCTCTCATCTCTGTTTTCAGGCAAACCTTTGGACACTCTACCCCTCACTGCACCTAGTTACACAAACAGGTTCCAAACACCAAAAGACTCTTGCAACATGATTTATTGCACTGCAAACAGCAAGACTTGTTGTTACCAACAATGGGACCTGTTTTTATCAACAGAACGGACTCTTAGATCTGGCCGGTCTCACATGTTTTAGACCCTGAAGCAAGGTCCAGCTGCAAGATAAGATTGTCTGTTTGACCTGGGTGGGAAGAGAATTACTGTTTGGCTTGTGTGACAACCTGCCCGGGGCGGGGACCCCAAGCTTGTGTAACCATGTTGATGAAACCAATGCATTGTGTCAAACCTGTATAAAAGGAAGAGCCAAAGGAGTTATCAGCAGAACACCTCCCTCAGACATCCCGGTGTCTGCAGTTGACGTGATCTCCTCATGAGAAATAAACCTTTTTCTTGTCTTCCAGTTTCCAGCGCTTGCCTCATTATTTTGATACCGAACCCAAAGTGAATTAGAGGTGGAACCCTGCACCGGGCAGCATTGAGGGTCTTAGAAGACTCGCTGCCTTTCACAAATTGGCGCCCAACGTGGGGCCCATCAGCGATGCGTGGGTCCGGTAGAGAGGTCCTAACGATGGAGTGAACGACTAAACGATTGGGGTATACCTGCCTGAGAAGACCCTTGTCTGGCTGCCGATCGACTGAACTTCACCGGTTCCGAACGGACCTCTCTCGAGTGACCTGCGGTCCTGACTGGGACCTTAGAGGAACGCCGCATTGATTGTTGGAGTGAGAGGACAACCAGGCACTGGAAGGGGAAGACGAAGAACCGTGAAAATACGACTTATATTGATTGATTGATTGAATAGTTTGATTGAAATACTAGTATTCCTTTTTTGATATTGAGTTATTTGCGACATTTCCCTGCTTGCAAACAACGAAGAATAGGAATATTCTCTCTCTTTGCAGGCAGCGAAGGACAGGTAGTGCAGACTTTTTGTCTAAATTGATTGATTGAGATATTCATTTTTGACCGATAAATACGTCATGCCTGTTTTCTCTAGATTGTTTGATTGTAATTGTTTTGGACCAGACCGTTCGTTAGAGGTCAGTCAGCCGGCACCGCCGGAAGGCACCCCTAACAAGGACATGTACGTAAAGTATGGATTAGCCACCGTAGCTTATAGCAAACTATGGCATAAATACACTAGGAAGGACCGGGTAAATCAGTGGCCACTGACGGGATCTTTCGATCCCGCTAAAATAGAAACGTTAGAATTAGCTCTCCACAAAAAGAAAACTAGACCAGCCATGTTTGACAGTTTTGGTTTATGGCTAAAAGAGGCAGCTCAAAGAAAGAAAAGGGACGAAGCTAGACAAGATAAAGAAACGCGAAAATCAGCTTACCAAGCCTGTAAAAGATTAGAAGAAAAACTAAAAGAAAAGGAAATCGATAAAAAGGAACAGGAATCAAAAATATCAGGTCAATGCCCTGTTAGAATGCCCTCGACTCTTTACCCCAAGTTACCAGCAAAACAAAGGGTAGATGATGATTTATTGTTAGGTCCCCCAATCATATACATGCCACCCCCTTACGCCCCTACTCATCCCGTAGTACAACGCCAGGACCACCAAAGTATAGCCGGAGATGGCACGATCGCCTCAGTCTCCACCGCCTCTGCTCCCACCGAGTCACCCACACCAAATGCCTCATCAAAGGATACAGTAGTAGAGGTAGGATCAAAAGAAAAAGGAGCGCCCAGGGTCCTGCGATTAAGTAAAAATGAGCGAGCAGGCATTGATAAAATAGTTAAATCCCTCATAGATAGGAAGGAGACAGAAGAGTATGTAACTGACATATGCAACTCCTATGTTGAAAACCGCAAACGATACTTTATTGTACGTCTCTGTTACCACACTCTTACTGCATATGAAGAGAAGTACCAAGATGTAGGGCCCGAGCGGCTAGTGGCTCTCTATAGGAAGGTAGACACCGGAGATGAAGGCGACAACGATGTTACAGAACTCTTTTCATCCACACTGGAGGTATTCCGTCACCTCGTGGAACAAGGACGGATAGATAAGGACAGGACATCTAAGATAGCAGGACCCCCGGTGGAAAAACAAGATAGCATGATGTCGATAAAAGAAGCTGCCCCTTATTGGGTACCTCCTAGAGGACAAGGGACTCATGACGATATGAACCATCAAGACGCTAGAGGAAGGGTGGTCTACAATTAGGTGTATCAACCATAGGACAGACAGGACATTTTGACGTTCCGTAAATCTTTACCGGATTTACGAAAGAACCCCACCACCTTTTACACCGAGCTAGGTACCGCTCTGGGATAAACAATAATGACACTTGCCGACATAGACTTGTTCTTCGGGTTATGTTTGCCAGCAGATGTGTGGAAACAGATTAGGAAAATAGACCATACCGAACTGCTTGGTCATACCTGGGAACAACTCAACACACTAGATAAACAGCGGAACCCTGGTCAAAAACCGGTTAAAGCAATATTGGACCTCCCTGACAAAATAGTGCAGAAAGTGAAAACGCTGATCCCAGAGAAAAAGATAGACTGGTCCATAGTAACCGCGTGCCGCCAGAAACCACAAGAGGATGTCTCAGAGTATTTCTCCAGATTTGAAACGGTGTTCTCCGATTACAGTGGACAAGACATGTCCACCGCAACCGGACACCACTTATTTGTGTAGAACTATGTCAAAGGACTACTGCCAGATGTATCCCAGAAATTACAAGCCAGCGAAAGTAGTTGGGCAGCATCTAAACCGGCGGCCATTCTCCAAATGGCCCAGTACTATGAGCATCAGAGAAACGAAAATGACAGGGCTACAGAAAGGAAAAAGAAGGACTTGAAGGAAAGGGTAATGGTAGCACAACTCCAGGGGGCGAATACAGGAAGGGAGCAATATAGGGGAGGATACCAGCAGAATACCCCTAGAGTACAGCCACCTAGAAACAATTCATCGACATCATATGTAGGACGCCAAGACCTAGGACAGGATCAATGTGCATTTTGCAAAGAATATGGACACTGGAAAACCCAATGCCCGGCTTTGTTAGGAGCTGGTAGGGGCAGAGGGGCGAGGGAAATAGCAAGTGGACAGAGAGGAAGAGGACGTGGGAGAGGGTACGCGAGTGAAGCAAATGAGGGAAGGCCAGGAAGAGTGAACACATTCGACCATCCCAAACAGAATCAGTACCAACAGACAGATTATGACAATACGTACGACTTTGCATAGGACAGCCAGGGGCAAGGGAGGGATCCAGTCGAGCTCTATGTTGATCAGCAAGGCCCTTATGTTACCGCTGAGGTCCTGGGCACAAAGTCGCCATTTCTGGTAGACACGGGAGCAACACGTAGTGCACTATCCAAACGACTGATTCCAAGGGCACCCTTGTCAGGCTCACATGTGACCTCAATAGGATTTGACGGTAAGCCCTCCACCAACCCTTTGTCCCGACCGATCCTTTTTAACCTTGACAACAATAGCGTCGAAACGACATTCCTCCTCTCTTCCAACACCCCAGACGCCATTATGGGTCTCGACCTTTTGAAACACTTCCATGCGACTATCAGATGCTCACCAGACGGAGTGCGTGTCGTCCTGTATGACAACCCCCAGCGCCATAGAGAGAACCCTTCTCAGCACATGTTTCCCATCTCCGAGACTGACGCATCCCTACTGGACACTTTGCCATCACACTTATGGGCTAGGGCTGATTCAGACGTAGGACGAATGATGATTGACCCAGTACACGTAACAATACGACAGGACGCAACCCTACCGAAAGTACCGCAGTACAAAATATCGCCAGAGGGTGAGAAGGCACTGACAGAGATCATACACTCTTTGGTAGAGGCAGGGGTGGTAGAGGAAGTAGTGAGCAACGTTTGTAACAGTCCCATACTACCGATTGTAAAGAGATGGGGAGAGGGAGACAGAAAAGCCTACCGCTTCATCATTGACCTGCGGGAGATAAACAAAATCGTAGTGCCACAATACCCAGTAGTTTCCGACATCACGACAATTTTGACTTTAATCCCCTCCACTGCCACCACCTTCACTGTAATTGACCTCAAAAACGCATTCTTTTCCATACCTATACACAAGGACAGCCGCTATCTATTTGGATTCACCCTAAACTCCCGTTCGTACAGATTTTGCAGAGCACCTCAGGGGTACACTGAGAGCCCAAGCATCTATAGCCAGGCGCTTAAAAGACAGTTGGACGCCATACAATTGCCAGATGGAGTGGCACTAATACAATATGTAGACGACATCCTTCTAGCAGCGGACACCATACCAATAGCCGTCACAGCCACCATCAAACTACTCCATTTTCTTGCTGAGAATGGTCACAAGGTCTCCCGAAAGAAATTGCAGTTCTGTAAATCACAAGTGACCTATTTGGGTCACCTTTTATCCAAAGAAGGGAGGAAACTCACGCCTGACAGGATCCAGACAATTCTAGACACCCCTGTCCCCAAAGATCAGAAACAAGTCCGCTCTTTGATAGGTCTCACTTCATTTTGCCGACAGTGGTTACCGAACTTTAGCCTCATTGTCAAACCCCTTCTCTCACTCCTAGCTAAAGACATCCCCTCACCTCTCCCCTGGACCCCCGAATGCCAGTCAGCCTTTAAAGAACTACGCAATGCCCTTTGTTCAGCGCCTGTCCTAGGAACCCTGGATTACTCCAAACCATTCTTCCTCTACACGCACGAGAGGGAAGGATGTGCATTGTCTGTCCTAACACAATCAATTGGTCACAAACAACGCCCTTGTGCATATTTCTCTGCCACCCTCGATCCAGTAGCCAGAGCGCTGCCAGCGTGCCTGCGCGCTGTGGCAGCTGCAGCAGTATCGATACGCCAGAGCGAAGGAATAGTACTCTCCAATCCAGTCACTGTTTTAGTACCCCATGCAGTCGACGCACTACTAAACCAGACCAAAACCCAACACTTGACTAGCGCCCGACTGACAGGATATGAGTTGACCCTGCTAGCACCGTACATTACCCTAAAGCGATGCACCACCCTCAATCCAGCCACACTGTTACCCCTACCCGAAAATGATCCTAGCGTGACTCCACTACACGACTGTGTGACACTAACCGATGAACAAACAAAGAGTAGAATAGATCTCAGAGACACCGCCTTTCTAGAACCAGATGGAGAACTATGGGTAGATGGTTCGTGCATCAAACTCCCCGACGGCACCACCTCAGCTGCATACGCTGTCACCACAGCCCGAACCGTTCTGGAAACAGCCCGTATTCCCCAACGTTCAGCCCAGGCTGCAGAACTCATTGCCCTCACACGAGCATGTATCTTAGCGACTGACACGACAGTTAACATATACACCGACAGCCAATATGCCTTCGGGGTGGTTCACCATTTTGGGATCTTATGGAAAGAAAGAGGGTTCCTGACTTCACAAGGTACACCCATCCTGCATGGAGATTTAGTCTCCGCCTTGACGCAAGCAGTCCTCCTCCCCAAGAAGTTAGCAGTGATAAAATGCCAAGCACATAGGAAAGTGACTGATCTCAATGGACAGGGAAATGCACTAGCAGACGTTACTGCCCGAGCCACGGCAGGAGACAGAACTACGACACGAATGTATGTGACCAGGTCACAAGCTGAACGATGGACTGACGCTAGGACCACTGTAAGGGACATACAGACTACAGGCACACAAGACGAATTGACCGAGTGGGAAAAGGTGGGACTAAAAGACGAGGAAGATTGCTGGAGAACTAAAGACGGAAATAAATGGCTGTTACCCAATGCCTTGTGAAGAATGCTCCCTCGTGACCTATATACTTACTCTTACACATGCATAAGTCATGAATATGAAGAGCTCATACAATGATTACATACCATGAAAAGCAAAAACATGAGAAACTTATTTATACATCTTTTATTTGCATTTTGTTATTTTCCATTATCAAAAGCTTTTCTTATCCTTATTTTTGTATTAATATATTTTATACAGCTTTTGTGTAAAACTTATTATATAACAATTATCTTAAAAGTCTAATAAACATATAAACAAAACAATATTGACACCAAATTTCATACACAAATATTTGACCATACCCCTGAATGAAAAACAAATAATTGGAAAAAAGTATACCAATGTCATGCATACTAAATTACATTCATACACTTACAACCACATACATACCCCATCCAAAAATCACAACTATCTGGAGACTGAAAGATATTTAAAGTCTCTGTGACCAAGAGATCAGAGCTGTAAACTGCCACATCTAAACGACAGTGATCAATGGTTAATGGGCAATGGTCGACGCGCGTTTCGGTGGATCAAAGAACATAGACACCACCTTCATCAGGACCTATGCCAGATAGCAACACATTGCAAACACACCCAGGGGATACCTGAAAAAAATTTAAATACATGTTCAGAGCCCTAAACATGAGTTTATAAACAACATTTCATATATTACTGAATTGGACCTTGGGAACAACTAAGAATATAGAAATCTATAGTGGAAAGCCGAGTCAAAAATTGAATGTAGACCAGGCTATATACTAAGTCGTTTTATCTATGGAGCAAATAGTGTCTATCCCTCAAAGGAAACCAAATCATAATAGGATAGACCTAAATCAAAGAATTTAAAAAGAAAAGTACCTATAAGCCATGACAAAAAACAAATATGTTACAAGATAGATGTGTATCAGAGGATAGAAATGAAAGAAGATTGAGACCACCTTTGCCAAGCTGTTAACAAACGAAAACACCCGGTGACTATTTAGACACCTCAAAAAAAAGGGTGACTCCAATGACAGCTAGATAAAAACAATCCACTTACTACTGAAGATATTCTGAATAATCAAATATCTTCACATGGACCTTCAGAAAACTCTAAATAGATTGGGTTCCAACCGCTAATGTAACTGACCAATCTAGATTATTAACAAAGAAAAAAAGAGAAAGAAATGTTTTATTTACATAGTCCATCTTTATTATATGTGCCCAGGGACGGCAAAAAGGGAAGAAATTACATACCCAAGTCTGGTCAGAATTTAAGGACACTGAGATGGTCTCAACGGATTTTACTGGTGAGGTACCCTACTAAACAAAATAAAAGTCGAGAGTCACCTCTGTGCCCGACCCTTTATCCCTTTAACAGCTAGTTATATATGCTTCATACAATGGTACCTACCCTTTTCAATAATAATCACATGTTACCCAATGCCTACCTCATCCCCATATTGACCATGGCACATTTACCAGCACACATAGGCTCCACCCCCATGATTGAACTAATCACCAGAGTATGGCATAACGTCAAGATAGCAGAATCTGCAAAACGCCTAGTACAACAATGTATAGTCTGCCTACAACACAACCCAGGGAAGGGGACAGTAGTACCACGGGGAGGGTTTGGAGTCCCTGACCACCCCTTTGAAATCCTTCAAATGGATTACATTCAACTAGAGAGATGCCTTGGTCTAAAATATGTCCTGGTGGTTGTGTGCGCTTTTAGCAAATGGGTGGAGGCATATCCCACCCGCGACAATACCGCCTTAGCCACTGCAAAAGTATTGCTGAAAGAATTCTTCTCCCGATACGGCTTTGCAGAATTTTATGGAGCGACAACGGCCCCCACTTCGTAGCCGAGGTGATACAGAACATACTGAGAGGGTTGGGGGTAAAACAAAAGTTCCATGCCGTCTTCCACCCCCAATCAGCGGGCCTGGTAGAGAGACACAATGCAACGTTGAAACTAAAACTAGCCAAAATAGTTGCCACGACCGGATTGAAATGGCCCGACGCCCTCCCATTGGCATTGTTATCGATGCGCTCCAGCCCAACCAAACACCGACTGACCCCGTATGAGGTGGTCTTCGGCAGGCCTATGAGCATTTGGGCGGCACCAAGACCCACCTCCATTAACGATGTCCCGAACATATTAATGTCGGATTACTTGCATAAATTGACAAACGAGCTAACAATTATCCACCAACAGGTGCAGCAAGCCTTGCCTGACGTATACAGGGGCCCGGGACATGAAATAAAGCCAGGCGACCATGTATTGATTCGCAACTTCCAAAGAACGAAGAATCTGGAGCCTAGGTGGACGGGCCCCTGGCAAGTCCTGATCACCACCCGAACTGCCCTCCGAGTGGAAGGAAAATGAAACTGGCTGCACGCTCATCATTGCAAACGAGTCCCTCCAACCCTGGCAACCTGTGAAGGGGTGGAGGTGCAAGAGGAAGTACTCGCGAGAGACCGACCAGCTCTGAGTTGCTACCCACAAGAAGACACCCTCGAACTATCAGAATTTCCCGACCCCACGGTGCCATCCAGGAAAGGGTACAACCTAAGATCGACGAAAGGAGGGAGCTCCAACGACCAGGCCACTAACTAAGTCAAGGTCTCAGATCAGTAGCACAGTCAAACAACGCTACCAGTAAAGCGCCAGACAAAAGTCTGTGGTCCTAACAGTTGTTGAGCTCCTCGAAGATGATGGAAGAAACTGAACACCTGCAAAACCACTGCAAAGACACCAAGACTGCTAACCTGCACAGCACAAAGACAATTGCACTTGTAGCCGCATTTCTCACCTGTCTCCTGCTAATGGTCGCACTCTGGATCATTGAAGAGAATGCACCTGCATACAGAACATTGTCACCCACCATGCAACCAACCACCAAGAAAGAACACTACCTGGTATCACTACCGCCACATCTCCGAGAACGACGCAAAGAATTCTGGAATAATTCTTTCGTGCAGATGTTGCACCAGCACAATCTTGCCACCAATGCTACCAACTGTTGGGTCTGTGGGCTGTTACCACATGCCACTGAACATTCCATCCCTTTCATCCCTTCGCCCTTTTCTATTCACGGATCTTGCCTTGCCTGGATGATGCTCCTACAAGAAAGTTACAAAGACAATGCCACTTCCGACGGAACAATCGCCCAGTTCTACAACGAGTTCTGGCGAAACAAAACAGGAAGGACAGCCGCCCCCTTCTGCCCTCACACCTTCAATGCGACATTCCAGATTAATGTCCCCTCCAAAGAACGAGTGGAAATGCAAGTGTTCAATAATCCTAACAGAGCCACATTTTCCTACCTGAAGAAAAGAACTGCTGCAACACTGACTGTGGCCCTATCTGTGGTGAACGTCTCTGGCCTTGTATGCATTGAAGGCCGTGGGACTAAGAATGTGGGTCACAGCACCTGTAGCATTGTAAGGACTTAGAACACTGCCAACCCCCAGCGCTTGTTGCATCACCCAATAAGTACTTTGTTTGTGGAACCAAAGCCTACACCTGGCTCCCAAGAAACTGGGGGGCACGTGCTACATCGCCTTTGTTTTGCCACCAACCTACACAGCCCCTGCAGAGCATCATCGAGAAAAGCGTTCTAAAGACATTGATCAAGCAGACTCTGCCTCATCACAGTTCCTCGACGCAGCAAAAGGGCTCGTCCCGCTATGGGGTCCGATGGCAAACAGCCGAGCCATCAGACATCTGTCCCAAGCGGTAGAGACCGCCCTGAACGTCACTGCTGGCATCCTCACCAACAACACTGCTGAGCTCCAAGCGATCCGTCTGGTTACCCTGCAAAATCGCATGGTCCTGGACGTGGTACTAGCGGACCGTGGAGGAGCATGCCGCATCATCGGTGCCAGCTGCTGTGTATACATTCCTGATAATTCACCTTCTGTCTATGAAGCAATCGAACATCTCCATAGACTATCTTCAGAAATTCATCAAGGATCAGAGACTTGGACAATTGGAAGTTGGCTTTGGGGCATCTTGAAGGAGTGGGGTTGGAAAATATCAATGATTCTCTTGGTCCCAGTATTGACAATATGTGGTTGTTGTTTGGGTATACACTGTATACCACCTTTGTGTTCTTTTTGCATAACTACCTTGCACCCTAAGACTATGGACACTCCGCTAACAAAAACGAGAGTAATGTATGATCAAGAGATACAGGACATTATGGAGATCGAAATAGACTGACAAGCTGGCTAGTTATGTTCAAAGGGGCCACTGTTAAAAGCAAAATGACAATCGTGAACATTACCTGCGCCATCTTGTCTGGTGGAATTCTATGTGCACATAAGTTGCAGTCATTTTAATCTATCACAGCCATTTTGTACTCTGTTGGTCACCTTTGTTTCACCCTGCCCTTACTAGCATCCTCTGACCGACCTGGTACGTGTGCTGGGGGCTATAAACTCTATTTGCCGCAACAAACCTCAGCGCCACTTGCTGCCACAAACTCGTTTTTCCTCTCATCTCTGTTTTCAGGCAAACCTTTGGACACTCTACCCCTCACTGCACCTAGTTACACAAACAGGTTCCAAACACCAAAAAGACTCTTGCAACATGATTTATTGCACTGCAAACAGCAAGACTTGTTGTTACCAACAATGGGACCTGTTTTTATCAACAGAACGGACTCTTAGATCTGGCCGGTCTCACATGTTTTAGACCCTGAAGCAAGGTCCAGCTGCAAGATAAGATTGTCTGTTTGACCTGGGTGGGAAGAGAATTACTGTTGGGCTTGTGTGACAACCTGCCCGGGGCGGGGACCCCAAGCTTGTGTAACCATGTTGATGAAACCAATGCATTGTGTCAAACCTGTATAAAAGGAAGAGCCAAAGGAGTTATCAGCAGAACACCTCCCTCAGACATCCCGGTGTCTGCAGTTGACGTGATCTCCTCATGAGAAATAAATCTTTTTCTTGTCTTCCAGTTTCCAGCGCTTGCCTCATTATTTTGATAGCGAACCCAAAGTGAATTAGAGGTGGAACCCTGCACCAGGCAGCATTGAGGGTCTTAGAAGACTCGCTGCCTTTCACATGGACAACCGGGGTTTCTGGGCCCGTATGGGCGCGGACGGGCGCAGACGGGCTTGCCTTTGGCGCGCCTTCGGCGCGCCCGCTGCGCGACCGGCAACACATCTGTTATTTATATTATGGGGGAATCCCTTGTCAGTATCCGTGCAACAAAGTATTTCAGAGCGAGCAAGGTAAAAAACAGCAGTTTAAAACAACTAAAACGATTACAACAGCACACGCACACCGGTTCTCTTACCGAGTGTCTCTGCGCGGCCGGCAACACATCTGTTATTTATATTATGGGGAATCCCTTGTCAGTATCCGCCTCCCGCCCAGGAAGTGACGCAATGTGGGATTTGCCCCGCCCTCCACGCAATCGGCACTCAGCCGTGGTGGACCAGAGCAGGCGTACACAAGGTGAGTAAGTAAAACTTTGAAAGATAAAAATATAAAAATTCCGTGCAACAAAGTATTTCAGAGCGAGCAAGGTAAAAAACAGCAGTTTAAAACAACTAAAACGATTACAACAGCACACGCACACCGGTTCTCTTACCGAGTGTCTCTGCCTGAAGGTAGTAGGTCAAATAGACCGCAACAGCAGCTTGTGTTGGGCAAAACTCTAGGATACCGACCTTCCTGTGTGCCACATTTACATCCCTGTTCTGTTAGAACCTAACTTAGCAGTTCGAGCTGGACTGCCCCTTTCACAGCTGATTTAAAACTTGATTTATTTATGTTGGGCCTTGGCTTTGAAGATGCAGAGAACAAATAGGTGATATAATGGAATGCACCGAAAGTAATAAAAAGTGGTTAAGACTGATGGATTAAAGTATTTCTATCCATCACATTTGCACTGTCTTCCACATCCAAGGCCTAGAAATTCTTAACTGTCAAAAAAAGTGGTCTTGTCAAAGCATGTACCGCATTGTTGAATGCCTGGACAGAGTAAAAATCTCATTCTTTAGCTAGAACCTTTCTTCCTATCCAAACTTGTAAAAGTAAGCACTGGTAAATATGGAAGAACTTGCAACCTGTCAGGGCTCAAATAGTTCATCAACCAGAAAGAGATCCGTTTTGCACTTCATAGAAGATGAACTTGTGACTTCAGCCCCCAATAGCTAAGCCAAAGGCCAAAAAGGCGGCTTTGGGTATTTTTGGCCTTAGATTCGACAACTTCTTCACTTTTACCCTCCAGTCTGAACCTAGAATGAGAGTCTTGTTTCACTGCTAAGAAAAGAGCAGTAATTGTGTGGCTTTTCCTCTATAGTGTATGCACACATTGTATTGACGTTATTTGGAACTTACATGCTGTGCAATCAGCCATTGGTATAGAGAGGCCTCAGTGGCTTTACCCCAGTCACTGGTAGTGGAGATTTATACCTACAGCAAGCATAGAGAATAACCTCAGAAGTGTGCCTCATTTGTGGAACGCCAGGTTTTCAATTGATTGTGCTGTCAAACTGGAAACAAGTGATATCCTTGATTCCTTTTTAAAGCACCTCTTTCAAACCCTGGTTTTAAGACAAGATTCTACATGGAAACGCGTGAGCGTTCTTGGATGGAGACTGTAAGAATGTTTTACTCTCTAACCACTCTCAACTAGAAAAAAATACGGGGGGCATGGTATTGTATGTCTTCGGCTTCTGATACCCCGATATGCACCGACATTTCTTATGCACTTGTGTGTGGTGAAGCATAATGGTAAGTTGGCTAAAAAGACGCTACTGTAAAAATAAACAAAATGTCTGCTAATTTTGATGATGATCTGGGTGAACAAATATTTATGTGGAAAATAGGGCTTTCTAGACTCTGTTGTTGTTTGATGGTCATTTTGTTAACTTCGTCCTCCATGTATTTTGTTCCATTTAATATTTTTAGTTCTGGTTACCCTTGCTGACCATGTTCATACCATCACTAGACTGCCCTCTCCCGTAATCGCTGTGATGCGCTCACCATATACCGTTTCAAAGGAAATCTCCCTTTCAACTTCTAGCCGTCACCGCAAACATCTCAAAATTCTTCACTGGCTTTACCCCTAATTGGATCCTAAAATGAGTCCATAGTTTATCAACAGAGTAAATATCTGTTTTCGAGGTAAGATGTGGAGGAAAACTCTAAATAGCAGTATCGTGCAGAGCCAAATGCAAAATGAACATAGATTTTAGGTGATATTTTGGTGGGTAGCAGTTGTTTATTTCTTGTTTATGCATGTTCCTCATTTTATGAATTACTACTTAATATGTTACAAAACAGATTTCTTCATCCTGCAGTGATACGGCTGCGTCGTAAATTGTCTAATTTTTGCAGACCCAAGATTATTGGTGACATCCATTTTTTTCAATACATTTGGTTTTAGTACACCACAAACCAATTTTTTCTATATTGTCATGAGATGTTTTTAAACTGCAATTTGTTTTTTGTTTTTTTGCTTCGCTAAACCAACGTATTTACATGCTTAACACCAACGTTTTGAAAGAAGTGCTTGCTACTTTTCAATATGATAATTTGTTTAATTTTGTCAATGGCAGTGACTCGTTCTGTTGGAGCCAGACAGTGTCTCTTGGTGGCTGTACTAACTCTAGATGAACTAGATTGTTTAATATAAACGTGTTTTTCCAGTGTTCACAAGAATTGTTTTTTATAAACAAAATTAGAGCCTCATTTGTTAGTCAGTTAATCTTTTCTTTGCACAAAGTCAAGGCTAGAGCAACAGCTCAAAGGTCCCTAGGATCGATCAGTGTTTTTCGATTGATTATGTTGTACGGTAGTGTTTTCTTCACTCGAACGAGTCGCGACTTCAAAGGGTAGGCTAACCGTACGCAGTTTCGGTATTCTGAAAAGGTGACTAAAGAAATGAGGCTGTTTCGGTCATTGGCGACTCATTTTGCACCACCGTACGTGAAGAATGTGCGAGGGAGTCACAAGATGCACAAGGCAATCTGTGCTAAGCTGGCTGAGGCTGCTGGTAAAGCTACAAATCTATCTGGGTAAGAAGCAGATCATGGAGCTGTTAAGACCTTTATCCAACAGCACGGGAGCAAATAAGGTTTTACGCAGAGCAGCACAGCTGCAATAATAAGGGATTATAAGGTCAATTTGTGAGGAGCCCGTGGGCTAAGGGATCAAGCCAATGTCGTTACTCATGATTCAGAGCACATTGTCGTATCTCTTTAGTTTGTGACTGACACGAGTTCTGCGCTCTTGTGTACAGCTTTGTCCAGTGTCCATATTTGTTTGCAGGTGTGTCTAAAGTGTTCTGGTGGTGCTTGTGTATGTACGCTCTAACCACAAAAGAGACAGCACAGAGTGGACTGCTAGGCCATGATTCATCTAAATTGAACACAAGCAAGCATAGATGTGCCCCATGCCTTCTTGGGTGTCACTGAGGATTATTATAGGACTCCCCCATCTGGGAATACCTCTGGTACCTACAGTTCCTCATTTGAAAGAACAAAACATGGTATGGTGGAATGCTTCAGTTAGTGCTCCCATTTACCAAACATCGCAGTCAAAGTCGGTTTCAAACCTGACTTCTTGTCATCACCAAATTGTGCGCTGTTGCCTTTAGGCAGGATTTACCAAACTTTTTTGCACAACTTCAGTCAAACTAGGTGCATGAAAAGTATCATCTGTGGGTGCAAATAGCAGACCCTAATTCACGAGAGAAGCAGGTGGCGATCATTGGGAGGTTGGTGCAGACTCAGAGTCATAACTTTATGGCTATTTTCAAAACATGACTATTGTTTTTCAGGCTGGGAATATAGGGAAGGGATTCCTCCGCGTGGGGAAATATATTTTCCAGGTTGAGAATAAAAAGAGCCCTATTATTAAACAAGTGTATTTTCCTCCTATGAAAATGTCCTCTTAGGAAAAATCCTCCAGTTCCCAGCTAGGCATGCAGACAGAAATCTATGATTTTTGTAGATTTAGGTCATACACCTTTGCATAGTAGTTAATCTCTAAAAAGTAATCTCTACAGAAAATGTAGTTGCAATTAGTCTTTCTTTATGAATCGGCTCCAGTATGTCTCCGATTCCTTATGTGCCAAAAATGATAGCGCCCAGAGATAGCGCAAGTTGTCAGTGTGCTATCTGAAAGATTGAATGAATTCATTTGTGATGATAGCTCGGTGAGTTAAGACAATCCTTGCAGATTTCTGTCTCGCACGTTTTGTATTGCAGCAGGTTGAGTTAACACGTCTGAAAGCTCAGTCTATCCTGCCAGTGTGTCTTGTGGTGTTTTTTTCTGCAGCACTTAAGCCACCTTTAACGTTTTGCTCCACCCCAGGCAGTGTTTCGAAACTTTTGAAAGAAATTGTTTTATTCAGTCTATTGCCAGGGCTCGGATCTCTGCAGGAGCCAATCTCTGAAAGGTCAGGGGGTGGGGGACGTATTCAGATGCTCTTAATGCCTCCTGCGGTGGGCTAATGCATGCTTTCACCAGAAAACACTACTTTAAAGACATGCAGCTTGCTGAAACTGACAGTACTCCCACACCATGCCAATGCTCTTGGCCTGAGGCGGGATTCTTTAACTTGACGTGCCCTTTTTCCTGATGTCTAAGTCGTAGCACGTGTGCAGTGTGCAGTACCTAGAACACTGCAGACTGGGCTGCAACGTGTTCACCCATAGTACTGCAAGCCAGTATTCTAACACTAAAATAATCTGATGGGGAACTCGCGTAGATTGATTGGCGTGCAATCCAATGTAAGTGTATGCCAGAATCTAAGTTGCGTCATTGGAAATGAAGTCTCTAGTTTACAACATGATTTTGTTGAATTTGACATAATTGGGAACGATTATGTTGTAGACTGCAGAATTCGTTTCCAGCAATGCTCCTATTGTACATTAGAATGTTCGAAGCTCCATTGAAGACATTGGAGTGACTCGAGGCTAATAATGGCTGGTATATGGATTGAAATGTACTGGTCAGAATGTCTTGGCGCTCAACTTATGCCAAAGCCAGAAGTCAAGAGTCTTGGCTTCTGGCTCGCTGATAAGCTTTCCTTGACAATCCAAGCAAAAAAAATTTGCAACTTGCTTTGGGCTCCTTAGAACATTGACAAAGCTTTTGAGATGGGTACCTGAACCATCGCGCAGAATTGTGATGCAAGGTCTAGTCGTTTCGCGCCTGGACTACGGAAACTCCCTTTATTTGGGAAGTTCCAAGATTGTCGCCAAAAGATTACAGGTGATCCAAAATGCTGCCGCCTGCATACTTTTTAAAATCCCCAAATTTCACTCTGCCACTGCGGCCCTGGCAAGCCTACACTGGTTATCTGTGACTAAAAGAATACAGTTCAAGGTTCTATGCCTAGCCCACCGAGCCATGTATAACAAGCATTTGCAATGCAATAGGTCTCGCAATTGCGAGATTTTGAGCTATTGGCATTTGAAATAACAATGCCTTTTATTTTTTTTTTTTAAAACCTGCAATAATAAAAGGCATTGCCATTTACAATAGCAGTAGGTCAAAGTTTCTAAAATGTGAGACCTATTGCATTGCAAATACTTGTTAGAGACAGGAAACAGTCAGATTCATACAACTCTAGGCATTAAAATCGCGCGTTCAGAATGAGGTACGTTCTGGTAATGTATGAACAAATATATGCGCTGTTAATATGTAACAAATATATGCAAGGGTGTGAGCACATTCACTAATGTTCCTTCCCGTGTAAACCTAAAAATCAAAAAATATGCAGTGTCTTTTTATTTTGCTCCCTCCCGCATCCCCATATTTCTGAAAAGCTGCAGAGTACACAGAAGGCTTTCCAACTGAGTGGGACAACAGGTATATACAGAAAGAGAGCGAGACAGAAAAATAGAGGGGAGAAAAAGAGAAAGGGGCAGAGAGAATTAGAGAGAGTGAGGGAGAAACAGAGAGCATGTTTGTTAAAGAGAGTGCGTTTCAGAGAGAGAACAGGAGTGTGTGTCAGTGAGAAAAAGCAAGAACGTGTAAAATCGAGTGCATGTAACAAGGAGAGAAAGAAAAGACAGAGTATTTGTCAGAGAGAAAAAGACAGAAAGTGAGAGTGAGGACGTGTGTGTGTGTTAGAAAGAAAGATAGCTAAGAGAGAACGTAACAAAGATACACCGAGTCCCTGTGTTTGTGTATCAGAGAGAAAAGGCGACAGAGACAGGATAGAAAGGGAGGGTAAGGGGGAGGGGGAGAGACGGGAAAAGAGAGACAGGGAGAGAAAGAGATAGAAGCAGAGGGAGAGAAAGTGAGAGAAGGAATCGTATGTGAGTAGTGCCTCAAAAAGGGGTGTAATTAAAATAAAGGCAAACGTCTTCTCTTCCAGGCATCGATGTAGCCAAAATTATTTAGGGGTGGGGTTGGGTGGTCAAGTTAATAACGTTTATTATTGTCTTTGTTTCCAATGAACCCCTTCGATCTGTTTCGTTGTTTCTTGGCTCGTCTCACTTACTCACTGCTTTATAAATGAGCCCTGTTATTTGTTGGTATTGCAATAGTTCAGGACTCCCATCTTTGGGCTAGTCGCAGCCTGCTGCAGCGATGCCCTCACTGAAGAGGGGTCCGAGTGACTTGTAAGAACCACGAGGCACATCTGTATAAGGCGTTTGTCACAGATGCTGACACCCCTCTCCCACCTGGGCTTCACCATCCTGGGCCCTCTCTCAGTCCCCACAGCTCATCCTGTCCACCGATCGCCCAGAGGATGGACGGCCTCAATATACATAGTTTATTTGTTTGCGCGCACAATAAAAGTACAAGCTCCTGGTATTCAGGCGGAGGGCGCCCTTACCGATGGTCGGGAGCAGAAGAGGCAGCCGAGGGCTGGAGGACGCTGGCACCGGAGGCTGGTCGCCTCCAAATGTTCCTGCTCCGACATGAAAAATTCAGGCTGCTTTGCTGTACCCAAACGGCTCTTTAACCCATTTTCGGAAGCCCAGGCATTCCCAGGGCGGCTGCTAATGAATTTCTGCTCCAGCGGCTCAAGTGAAGAGAGGTCAGAGGAAAGGGGAGCGCGGAGAGGGGAGAGGTGGGGGGAGGAAGCGACCGGAGACGGGGGGAGAGGGGACACCGAGCAGGAGGAAGGGAAGGCTAAGAAAGTGAGCTGGGTCAAGGAAGGGGGAGAAAAGGAGCACTGGGACGTGGAAAGACACGGAGTGGGGTATGACAGAGATGAGGGGGGGGAATCCCACTGTGTAGGGGTCAGAAGGCAGATAGAGAGCAGACAAGACACAGCATGAGGGGTGGTGGAGAAACAAGCAACAGCTGAGATCGCCAGAGACGCCGTGCGCGAGCAAAAGAAAAATGAAAGTGAAAGCACGCACTTCGCACATAAAATAAAATAAAAAATCGGAAAGTGAAAGCGCGCCAAGCGCTTGTTGTGCCTCACACACAGTACTACACCAACTAAAACTGTATCATGACTGGACTGATACAATACCTGAAACGCCGCGAGCAAAAGAGACGCCGTGCGCGTGCACAATCTCCAGCCCGGGTGGGCGTGGCAAACAGGAGACCGGGAGGGAACAAACAAGCCTCTCTTGCAATCAAAAGCGAGCGTTTATGACGCGCGGCAATCAAAAGCATGGGTGGAGCTTCCACCCCACTTCCGAAGCAAACCCGACGACAATAGATCTCGCAGAGCGAGCAGCACATGCGCTGTGACGCTAGGCGAGACCTAAAAAGGGCCCGGTGTTAATCCAGAGGCTCCTCACTCCTTACAACACCGTAAGAACACTAGGCTGCACCAACCAGCAGTTATTTGCTGTGTCCAGAGTAACGAGAACCAGAAATGGGGGGGGAAGTTCTTTTGCGTTCATAGCCCCCAAGCTTTGGAACACACTCCCCTAGCATATTAGAAAAACAGAGTCTGAACTCAAATTCAGGAAATTGCTAAAAACCTGTCTTTTCAACTAACTATCCATTCAGCCTTATCTGTTGCTAACCTAGCACTGGGAGGCCCTTCTGGGTAGCTACGCGCTTTACAAAACCTTATATATGGAATGGAAGTCCTCCGCTCCAGCATTCCAATGTTTGTCTTTCTGTTTCTCCTCTTTTAATGTAGAACATTCTACCCTCAGTGGGTGGAATGCTCTAAAACCTTATAGCCCTTCTGCCTTTGGCTGCACCGGTTGTTAAAGGCCCTCTATTTTGTTTTGGTCTCTAACAAGCAGTATAGTCCTCGGCAGCGGGCTGCAAGGCTATATGGCACTGTAGTGTCTATCATTGTCCTTTCATAAAAATGTCACTGTGAATCATAAACAGCTAGCATCAAAAGCAAATTACATTCTGATATAAACTTACATTGGGCAGAATGCCAATTTATGGGCGGGCCCCCCCATCAGATTATTGATGTGTAGGGAATGACTGTTTTGACAGCCACTCCAACCGCATTTTCAGGTAGCAAGAGCTACTGGTGTTAGAGCACTGTACACTACTTTGATACTCCGTGTTTACATAGACAACCCACAGACTCTTCAGCTTTAGATCAATCTGATCGTTTAGACTTAATAAGGAACAAGGCTGTAAATCCGTATTTGTAAAGCGTGAACTACTCACCCTTACGGGTCTCAAGGCGCTGGGGGCCGTTGTGGAAATTAAGTGAGCTATTGCCCAGAGTCACATGGTGCTGAGCAGAGCTGCCATCAGAGCCCGGGATCGAACCGTGAGCCCTGTGCTGGACTTAATAGAGGACCCTTCCCGGCCCATCAGAATTTCCCATTGCTCCCAAACAGTGCTTGGAATGGTTAGGACCATCCTGTCAGAGGGTTTGGCACCTAAGATACCCCGATCCCCTGTACCTCAGTTCAGAGCCCCCACTTGCGCAGTTACAGCTGGGTATGCGCCAGGCAAGCCTGGCTTCTTTAGTCATTACAAACAAAATTGCAAAATTGCCTAAACCTGAATACTACTGTTATCCTCTGGTTCTGGCCTGACTCTGGACTGTAATGCTGGGCCTGCTTGACAGCTATACTTGAACTGTGTCTGTGTGGTACCTGCAATGCTAAACCTGCTCTGACATAGCGGTCCTGTGCAGGGAACGATTATGTGGCATTCAAAATCTCCGAGAATCTGCAAGAAACGCTGCCTTCCAATCAGGGCTGGGAGCTGTTCTCCAGTTTTTGAGCATATGTGAGCTGTAATTGTTCCCAGCTGTCTCACTTGCCTAGGAGTCGATAAAGAGCCAAGGCTTTTGGTGTTTGCTGCGCCAACTTTCTGCTGAAGTCATTTGTTCTGGGGTGTTGGAGGCTTCTGTTAGTGTCACCTGTGTAACCTCAGCAGTTAATACATTACTGAACGACGACTGGGCTTTGTTTGCTGATGATTTCATTAGAGTAATTTATAGGCCGGCCAGGAGTTCCCAGGGAGGGAGAATGTTTTAGCCATGCGAAGCTGCAGGAGCGCTCGGTTCACCTCCGAATGTGTGAGAATTTTATTCCCGGATTTCTTGAATGAATTACCTCGTTATTGAGTTTAAATGAAGGCTCTTCCATAAACGCCTTTTTTAACGAACCAACATTTATCAACCTAATCGTTTGAAACTGTTTATATTAGCGAACTGATTCTAATAGTAAGCTTGGAGTAAGAGAAAAACCCGTTCTGATATAAACAGAAATTCTCCTCCCACCCATCCGCTCACTTGATCTGATCTTCAGGAAACATTTTCTTAAGTTGCCGATGGTCCAGGGTAGGAGAAACTGCAGAGAATATTCTGAGGAGCATGGCTGCCAAGTGATAAATGTTGCTGTGTAGGTGGAACCCCTTCAAGAACACTAGATATCGCGCCAGAGCTTGTAAGACACCTAAAGATGCAGGGGGCTTCTGGTGTGGGGCTGGGGAGAGCGCAGCGCTTGGAATCTCACCTGTGAAGGCTCTTTGGCCTCTAGTGTCATTAAGGAACACCTAACTAGGCTACATCTGGCAAACCCGAGGGATGTCTTTGTAACTGTCATACATACCTTCTGGTTAACCGGGCTAGCCTGGATATATGCAAATAGGTTCGTAGGTTTTTTTTAGGGTGCACACTCCCCTTCCTCGGTGTGAAAACACGTGTCCTCTCACGACGTGCCTTTGTCTCTACTTTTAAAGTGCCTTCGAAAACCCTCAAAACCATATTTACTTTTCAGTGTTGAACATATGCTCGCTTAGAAAACCCTCAAACCATGCTTACTTTCTGGTGTAAAACCTCAAAGGATTACACAGTTGGGAAGTCTTTGTAGGAATTTCTAGTGGACATGGGTGCTTCCGTCATATCCGCATTTGCATGAACTGGTGGTTATTCTGAACAGGGTGAGCTTGAGCCTGTTACTCTTGAAGGTCCCCCTAGAGGCCAAACATGTGCCATCTCAATATCTGCTCACCGTCCTTCCTTTAGATGATGAAGACCAACTGTCTTGGATAAACCCTTATGACTAGAGCACTAAGACATCTATAGCGTTGCATGTAGCGCTATAGAAGCTTTAAATAATTCACTGTCAGTGGTTCAGTCTGCCAGATTGAAGGACATCGAGGGAGTTCTCAACCGGCCCATATACTCCTTCTAGCGATGGAATAGGTGGGTTGTGTGTCGGTGTTGATGAACCTTGGGCTCACTTTTGGTGCAACATGCCTTCCTGTACCTCTTTTGTGCATTTAGAAATGTTTGATAATTAAATCAAACTGATGAGAATACCACCTTTTACTTTCAATACATAGTGTGCAGATCTTGTGCAAAGGGAACTTTATATGCACCTGATTGTCAAGAGAACTTTGAAAACAGAGGCTACAGATGTTGTAATTTGTCTCTGCCCATGAAAAATACATTTGTATAA
The DNA here is from genome assembly GCA_963921515.1 of Calotriton arnoldi. Taxonomy (NCBI): domain Eukaryota; kingdom Metazoa; phylum Chordata; class Amphibia; order Caudata; family Salamandridae; genus Calotriton; species Calotriton arnoldi. The sequence goes on along the minus strand of CAWUFW010000392.1, from coordinate 161,678 downwards.
AAAGAAACCGACGTTGCATTAAACTTAGTAACTGGAGCAGTTAATCACTAAACGTGTAGCAATTAGTTGAATTGATGTTGCTGATTGAGTGGAGAGGTGTGGTGCAGCGGCCAGGGCAGCTGACTTCGGAGCACAGGGTTCACGGTTCGATCCCCGGCTCCGGCGGCAGCTTAGCTCAGCACCATGTGACTCTGGGCAATAGCTCACTTAATTTCCACGACGGCCCCCAGCGCCTTGAGACCCGTAAGGGTGAGTAGCTGCGTTATATAAAAACGGACTTACATTTTTACATTTGCTGATTAATCTTCTTTACACATGGTATCTCCTATGTTTTCAATTCCACTGACATTGCTTTATTTGCATGCTTCATGGCTATCTGTCCATCGTGTTGCAGTTAACACATTAAGTGCCTGAATAGAATTATTATTTGTTCTTTGATAGTGAGTGTGGGATATTTTTCAAAGGCTGTGTGGAATATTTAAGGCAATCTCTAATAAATGTACTTGTTTCATTGCTTTGTATCATCAAACCTGGCTCTACAAAAGTCAACCTGAAACAATACTGAATTTGCATTGAGATGCAAGAAGGCATCAATGTAAGAACAGTACACCATGTGTCGGCAGACAATAATTTAGGCACAACTGGAGCAGTGCCCATCACAGGAGCACCGCCACACACACGAACCGCTAGACGGCATATTTACTAAGCCCAATCAAGTGATGCTTGGCATATTTACATTGGGTTTAATTTACCATTACAGATAAAGATCAATTGCAGATTATACACCCCCAGCCCCCCCTCTGCACCCTGCCCGCAGTTACATTAAGTCAATAGAATCCAGATTTGACTTGTGTAACTAACATGTCCGCATAATGTCAACAAACGGTTAGTTCATTTGCCAAAATGTGAACTTGTATTTTACCAATGAGGTTTTTAACTCGTGAAGCCTATTCATTTCTTTTGAGTTACATTTGCCCTTCATGTACACTCTTCCTTTGGTAAGTAGAGATCTCACCAGCAATCATGACATTTTCTGGTCCAGTTGCTGAGAGAACTGGGTCTTGAGAATGCTTGCAAATCTTATACCGCCCTGAGAGGAAACAGCTGTTGGATCCTCAGTACAGCCCATCTGGAAGGCATGATGTTTTGTTGCTCGCATTCAATTATTTTATGTTAAGTGAGTTTATGCAGACGGAAATCTCTCTGGTTGGGGTGAAAGGGTGCTCGGTGTTCAAAGTCATCTCGGAGAGTCTGATGCTAAAATCTGCAAAAAATAAATATCTTGGAAGAAGAACACAGGGTCCCGGATCAAAGAAAGCCCCTGTATAACGTCTTTCCTGATGCCATGCCCGCTTGTAAATTGGGAAATGTGCAGGTCCACCAAATGTGGTTTTACTTGTTCGATGAATAGTCCCAAGTCTCCGGTTTTGGTGCGAATTCCCTTCCTCCAATCCACTGGCGCAAGTTATTTTTTCATTGAGGCTAGGTGGACATTAGAAAGGAAGGTCTCACTTACAAAATCTTTAACTGTTCCAACCTCCTTGTGGTTAGCTGGCAATGACAGCGATTAATACATGTTTGAAAGATAATTTAACCACAAAGTGGCTCCTACCTACCTCTCCTTGTTCGTGGCACGGCTTGCTTGTATTCCCACTGCAGAAACAGACCGCATCCCACAATCGCAACAATGTGATAGTTTTGTACTTATGACTAGTGTGCTCCTAACAGCGGTGCTTCCAGTATCACCTCAGTTTAATCACATTATCGCCTGGCGTCTGCTGAAGGAAGCTGCTCACTTCACTCCTGTTAATAGCGAGAAAACTGCTGTGGAAAAAGCTGTCGCTGTAAATGATTTGATAGGCTGTCAGACATACTATAGTGCATGGTGCAAACTGATTGAGGCGCACCAACTTTGTACTGCCCTCGGTCCCCCGCCGTTAGAGTTTGAAAAGGATGAGGAGCACGACTACACCCACAGACCCGTCAGATGTTCCTGGAACCAGCATCTCTATTCTGTGTCAAGCAGCAACAGCATCATCACCCACCGGCATCCCTTGACAGGCTTGCCCTGGCCCAAGTAGTAAGTGCTCTATCGCCATCAGTAGAAAATACCCACAAACTTCAGGACATGTTTCCGACATTTAGTATTCTGAACGATCACCAGAATTTTATCTGTTTAGCTTGCAGAGGTTTATCAGTGTGCGGTTCTTCTGGAACTCTGTCATTTGAAAGAACTCCAGACATTTCAGTATGAAAGGTCCCAAGAACGTAATAAGCGTGGGTCCCCAGAACCTCTAGCAAGAAAGATCTCAAAATTGTTGCCCGTTTGACCGAACCTTTATCTGCTGAACAGATCTCTGTAGCATATTCTATGAGAACGGCTCTCAAAACTTTGTTGCATTAAAGTTTCTCCAGACTTTTAATCTGTGGGGAAAAAGCAATACTATTTTATGTTGCTTTTTCCTGAACCTCAGTTGTTAACCCAAAGTCACAGTCACCCAATTCAATTCCCTCAATTTGACTAAGTATTGGAATTGTATTATTTTTTTGGTTTGTATGTGTAAGAGGCAGGTCTCTTACATTAAATATTTCCTACTCTACTTCCTCCATATGCAAAATGAGAAGGACAGAACTAACGGAAGGAGGTTATCTCGGATGTCTTTCAGGGAGTTAGGCTGGCACAGACACCTCTTTCTGCTAAAACAAGACATGCTTCTCTGCAGGCAGTCCAACCTCAACGCAAGTAAAAAAAACAAAAAACACATAGGCTGTCATTCGCTGGCCCACGAAGCCCATATGTTAAACTTGCTGGTTAAAGAAACATCTTTCTTCTCGGATGCCTCTGCCCCCGTGCTTCTGCCAATATGTTCTTGCCAGCAGACCGCAATGTAGAGCACCACCAGAGACCAAGACGTCACTGACCTGCAACCAGTCTGATGCTAAGCTATCTTTTTTAGGACCACAATTGGAGCACGTCTCCGGTGAAATATTAAATAAATCCCTTGGCCAGCAAGAACATTTCAGGGATTTGCCCAAATTCCAAAACAAATAAATACGAAAGAGGAGTGAATTTCAGACTTTTTATTGTTTGTGATGATCGAACTGCAGAACCTATGTTGACCGCAGTTTTGCTTAATGAAATGTTTAGAATGTATGCAAATGTGTACTAATTGCAAGACAGTGATGTGGGGCACACATTCTAGCTTGTCTTTAGCAGAAACACATGACATAAGGACACTACATACTGCCCGAGCATCTATCTTTGTCCAGCTATTGTGCCATAATCTCATGTAAGAAACCACTGAGATCTAGGCATAGCCAAAATTCCTTTCTCTACCTCTTAAACGTGCCTGTGACCCTTTTATTTGCCTCCTTCCCCAGCATGGATTCTAATTGAAACCAGGTTATCTGCTCTATTTTAATTGTTGTCTTCCCTTCCACCCACACTTTAAGTAAAGTAAAAAAAGAAAAAACAACTTGAAGTGAGGTCCATTTTGGAACTGATTTCACTTGTTACTAAGCTTTTCTTTTGAATTATACAGCCAAAGCTCGTATTTGCCAGAAGGTTGTTGACTGCTATCCTAAATCACTGTTGCCAAATCAGTAAATTCATTAGCGCCGAAAAACGATGTCGCTGTATTTCTACCAAAAATCTTTCTTCCCAGACAGGAAAATAGCTAAATGGACTTTGACAACTGTTGATGGACCTTAAAAAGCATACGGGTGACAAAGTTATGAGGCAAATGCAAGTTGCTAGGCAGCAGTGTGGCAAACCATCTGAAACAACTTTACCCAAATGCTCCCCTGCTTTCTCCTCCTAAGCAGTTGCCCAGAGTGACACCCAGGGCTGTATTACACTAAAGGAGCATTTTCATTGTTTGCGCCTGCGCACCTTTTAAAAGGTGTGCCCAGCGTAAACAATGAAAATGCGCTGGCCCCAAGGCAGCCGTGAACTCCCATTGCCCTGGGGGCAGCGCACTCCTGTGAAAAACAGAGCAGCTGCTTTGAAGTTGCTCCGTGTTTTCACAGTGCAGGCGGCAACCCGCCTGCACTTTGAAAAGCGATTAGAGATCCCCTTGCAGGCGGGTGCAGTCAGTGACTGCAAGGGGATGTCTGGCGGGGGGGTCCATTGGGCCCCTTTTTCCCCCTTCAGAGGGCTGCTCTCAGGGTGTGCACTGAAAAGGTGGTGCACTGTCAGTGTGCCTCTTGAGAACGTCTTTGCCTCTGTGCCCACATCTGTAATATGGCACGGGTGCAGAGGCAAAGGGATGCCCTCATTTGCATGGGGCACGCCCCCATGCAAATGAGGGGACACCCCCTGAAGATAGCGCTGGTGCTTTACGTGCGCCATCGGTATTACAGAAGGGGCCGCACAAGTGTCTGCGGCCCCTTCTGTAATACCAAAGTGCCCCGAGGTCCTGCAGAGTGGCGGAAACGCCCGTTGCACCTCCGGGGCACTTTGTGTAATACGCCCCCGGAAGACTAACATGTACACTATAAGCTTCAGTCGCCAATCCATTCCCACTTTAATACCTTCAGATAAAGGACGATTAGTTGAATGTAGATCAGTCTTGCATCATCGTTTCATTCTTAGCAGATGGTTGTGATCCAGCTATGGCTGCAGGAAGCGCTGATTGTTCCCACTTGATATAACCCCCTCTCTTTTCCGAGGCATGTGTAAAGAATGGGCTAATGTTAAGCCATACAGCAGCTCCAAACACTGCTGGATGCAGATGGTCCCCTGGACTCTTTTCAGGCGGACTCACTGTCCAACTCGCTGACCTGGTTAGACTGTGTGCTGTGTGTGATGTTAGCTGCGGAGATGTAGGGGATATTGGCCTCCAGGAAAAGTTAGTGTAATGTGACAGAATGTGCAACATACATTCATTTTGATTTGCTAACTGTCGCAGTAAAAGGTTGAGGAACATATATGTGACTTGTCACCAGGATGAGTTTGAGCTGGCTAGTCGAGGGTCCTAAAGTTGCAAACTCTAAGCGTGGACACGAAGTTGGGTATGACAAATTGTATGCTACACTTTAGTTCTCAGCCATAGTTCGTTATGTATTTAAAATGTATCCACATGGCATACATTCGGTTTTTGGCTTTAGTTGGAGAACCAGGAAGGGCAGCGTTCATGTGAGTCAGCTCTTAGATTACCAATATTTCCTTGCCTCCTCAACTCTAAATTAACGAAGACGTTCTGCTTTTAATTTAAATATGGTAACATTGCCAGGAGAACCGTGGCACATTTTGTCTCTGGAACTTTTTCTCAGTAGAGACTTGATTTGCCGATGCAGTCGTGAATGGCATGCATGTAAGGCCTTTATCCTCGTTCTTGTTGATATGCTTTGTGCTGACGTTGATTCTGCTTCTATTGTTTTAATTTTCTCACTCATTCTTTCTTGTGGTCCTACTCCACTCCCTCAGGACTAGTCAGTGGTGAGGAGTTCTGCTTTTGGGTCGGAGCCAACTGTTTGAGAACCAGAGCAGCATATTTTTACCCCCAGTGGCCGAATAAGATGTTTGTTGTGGGATTTTCTTGCATCTTAAGTGCAAACAGCTGGCGCGCCTGTGTGTACAGTTTTGGATGCATGTATCTGTTTGCTTAAATTTTATCAAGTGAAACATCTGGAGGCCGGTTGTCTTCCATGGGAAAGTTTATCACATACGTGGGCTAGTTTTTTCAAAATGTGAAACAAGTTGCTGGGGACTCTGGCGAGACTCAATTTTGGTGCATGCAAAGTGCAGGCAATGGCAGTCTCTGTACTGCACCTCCAAGACCATCGACCGTAAATTACATGATCTGCAAAATAATAATGTAGTATTCTTAAAACAGTAACTACACCAGGCTTTCACATTGAAAGCACTGCCAAAACAGGCTTTTTTGGTTCTACTTCAACTTAGTGGTACTCATTTTATTAAAGGATGAAAGGCCAAGAGGAGACTCCAGATCTATGCGTGTGACTTACGGTTCGGACATATCTCAACAGCTGGTGCTTGATCCACTAAGTTCATATTCAGATGTAAGTAGGTTGCTGATAAAATAACACTGACCTATCACATGTAAGATGTAAGAGTTTTTGAAGTGATCTTACCTTTTTGTGGTGGATCTTCGGCATGTGATGCCCCATCAGTGTCCTTTATGGAACTGAGTCAGCCATGGAGATCCTGCCACCTTGGCAGCGGCGACTGGCACAGATCGGGGGTGGCACGACGAAGGGCTGTGGGGTAAGAGAGAAGGGGTAAAGAAAAAAAATAAACGTACCTCCTTGCCACGTCTCTCCACCGTCGTCTTTCCCGGCACAGGAACAGAGCACCCAGGCTCCCCAAAAGCAATAACAATGCTGCAATGCAGCGTTGTGATTGGTCTGAGTGCTGTGGTTCGGCGCTCAGGCGGGGGCTGGGAGCCTGGGCATGTTCCCCACCCAGGCTGTAATGCAGCCTGGGTGGAGAACATGCAAAGTGCGCATGACTGTTTGGCCGGCTTAAGAAGGCCGGCCAAACATTCATGCGCACTTATATAGTGCTACCACTCCTCCCCCTGCTCTGAGAGCAGAGAAGCCCCGCCCGCAAAGCTGCTGCAGCAGCTACAAATAAAATTATAACAACGGGTTATTATCATTTTATTTTTCCTTTATTCACACTGCTGCAAAGCAGTGGGGTGACACTCCTCCGCCTTAGTGGAAGAGTCGCCACCGCACCTTGGACTCAACAGGCTAGCTATATACCATCTTTGCACCTTCAAGGAATGACAAATTTAAGGTATGCAATGTGACACTGGGGTCTTGTTGGTACTTTACATTATGGGGCCTATTACGATGCCACCATCTCGGAAACGGGAACGGCCGACCTCCGGTCGGCAGTCCCGACCGCTTCATTATGATGCGACCGCACATGGTGTGGTCTTATCCAACATTTCCCTATGGGAACATGTGTTATGGCCCTAAACCAGCCGTAGTACATGCTCCCATAGGGAAATGTGAGGTGCTGTTAATCCCTGTACCCCCATGGCAGGCACCTCAACCGGAAGCCGCAAAGGAAAGGGCCCTGCTAGGGGCCCCCAAACACGCTTTCAGACAGGGTTCCCATGCCGGAAAGGCCGGCATGGAAACCCTGCTGGAAACTGTGCATTGTAATCCGGATGACGTAAACCGTCGTCCATTTGGATTACGGGCCAGTTCTGACTGGTGGACGGGCTTCTTGAGCCCGTCTGAAGCTAGCCGTAATGACCGGCCGGTTTCAATTCCGTCCAGCTGAATCAAAATCAGCCGGTCGGAATTGAACCGACGATGTTGGTCGTAAGGCCTCCGACCTCAGGTCGGAGGCCTTACGACCGACATTGTAATAGGCCCCTAAATATTTTAGAATGTCATCTTTGCGGCTTGAATACTCTTCACTTGAATAGCACTTTCTAAACCCCAGAAGGCAGCCAACCAGTGCCTTTTCTTTTAGTACACTTCTGTGCTTTAAATTCTCAATGTGAATTAGTGCCCCCCCCTTGTCATTGCAAACAGTTGTCTGTGACCATCTCCTGATCAAGCTGTCCCTTCTCTACACTGACCACTGATAATGCATCACTAACCAGCTTTCCCCAAAACTGTTACATAGCCTCATTGTGCCCTGTGTAAATACTGTTTTTCTGCTTGGGAGTTCCCAGGTGAGGCATACATTTCTTTAAACTACATTCCAAACCTTTTTTCTTCTTTCTGTGACCTCTGGGCGATACAAGGTCCTGCTGGACTGACAGAGTTTCAAAGTCCTGATCCAATTTTGTACAGGACAAGAACTCCTGTGTCACCTACTTATACGCACCTGCCTCAACAGTGTAGAATTTCACTCACTGGAATGTGCACGATTGAAAAGAGAAAGTTGTCAGGCCTAACATATTACCTTTCCTACTGTTCACCCCACAAAGTTAAAAGATCCCGAGTATAGCTCATCCTTAAGTATATCAGCTGATGTGGTTCTGCGCCCATTAAAGCCACAAAGGGAAGGAACATTTCTCAGGTTTAAAATTTTCTATGCACTTGCTCCACAAGTGGAAAAACAAGGTTGAAAAATGGAGCGCACCTATATTCACATGATACCTAAATGCAAACCATCGGCCTTTCTATTCAGGGAACAAAAAAACCTCACTTAAACCCATGTTTAAAACTACACACAACCCAAATACAAAATGTCAACCCCCTAACACGTGCTCCTCTGATCCGGAATTTCTTTCAGTTACTCAATAATGCTCCGACACTTACATGGTTTCATCCATTGCTAGTGGTGCTGTACTTTCACACTTTTGATTACCAGTATCCGCAGTTCCTTACTTTAGATTACAGAAATGTAGCCATTTTGGACGGAAACGGTAGAAGATGTAATGCATTAGATTTTATGAACATAGTTCATAAAGAAAAAGAAAGTTTTGCTGATCTTTCACCTCTTGAACTCCTATATTTTTGGCCTTCATGATTTGGTCAAAAGCACGCGAACAGTATTAGGAAGGGCCAGCAGAAACATCTGCTCTACCATTGATTAGAGAGTGGTGAAAGCGCAAACCAGAGAGTGATGGGAAAAGAGTGAAACAAAAAAAACAAGAAGAATGAACATAAATGGACTTACAATGGCAAATGTAGGGTACAGCCCAGGATTTTTGTGTTAACGCAATAATGCTGAAGGGAAGGTGAGATATTTGTACACCAATAATGCAAGCTGCAAGGTAAAATTCCAGGAACCTCTGTGAGGAAGTCGCATGACATAGTCCACAGCCACAAGATGAGGGAGCAGTAGATGCTGGACCTTAAGCTGCAAAAACAGTGCAGCTTACGCTACATCCTGGCAGGTCGGGGAAATGGACATCGGCCGACTTATCTTCTCTCGAGACAATAAATGTCACAAGAACGTTTGTCCAACCATCCCAACTGTGATCAATCTAATAACGCTTGAATGACTACCCTCAAATGCATTGATTAAACATGTGCCTCTTCTCATGCGTGTGCTTCGTTGATCAGATCATTATGTGATGGCAGCCCTGTGGTAATAGAACCATTTCTGAAGGTCCTGGGGTTCTTTCAATGCAAAGAACTGAGTTTCAGTTGTTCTGTGAGTAATGTAAAATAGCTTGTGGAACTCTAAACTGCAATCAGGTGTGCAGGTCACAAATACCGGGAAAAACTATGAGCCAGAAGAAAAAGAACCTTATAAAACGTTCTATTAACATTACAGCCTGAGACTACATCGAACTAAAACTGGCTATTACTCTGAGGGCGTCTGTTCTCTTGTAATGTGAAAGAAGAAAAAATCATAGTCAATCACAAACATTCTCCCACAGAGGCCATGGGCGGCTTTACTTCTCCAGGAATCTTATGCTTTCCCACTCGAGGTTCTTCTGGTAGTTTACCTCAGTTTGTATCCACCACTGTTTATCAAATTAGCTTTCTTGGGTAATATAATCTAAAATCAGGATTTCTGCTTGATCCCTTCCCTAATTGGGTACTTCAGTGACTGGTCCCAAAGGTGGTTCATGCTTTGCCTTTCCCGATGAATCCTTCCTTGCCTTCAGGAGCAGTCCCATTGGACCATAAAGGGGCTGTTGCTGCTTTTTATGGAAGAGGTATGACTAGGACCCACTCGCGACACTCCTTTTCGTTTAGTCTCTCTTCTGCCGGCTATGGTTACTGCAGGCAATCTGGATGTTGCCACCATCAAATTCCACTTCTGCAATAGTGCTCAGGGACTAGATATGCTAGTGGTCTAGGTTCACTGCTAAAAAGACTGTAATTAGTCAGGACGTGCAGTACAGACCTCTGAGTGGGACTGGTGGGTGGGGGGGGTCTTCCAAGCCTATGATTTCTGCGCTTAAGTATGTGAAGAAATTCTATATTGTGGACTTAAAAGATCATGATGACCTTTGCGTACCCAGGTTAAATCGATCCCCAAATACTGTTTCCCACCTTTGGTGCCTTAGGAAAATCCTAAATGTAATTTTGATTCTAAATATACATTTGCTGTTTTGGCTATCCTAGTTTCTCGCCATTGTGGCTTTCAAAGTATGGGGTGGCTAATTTTCAGCTTATTAACAATGCAGCTGCCTACTTTACTGTGTTTTTCAGTGATGTCATCAATGATGTCATTTGAGATGCAATCAGTGATGTCATAAATGATGTCATAGAACATGTCATGAGTGATGTAATATGTGAGGTCATAAACAATGCATGGTGGGGCACAAGTTATAGTTAGCTATGCTAACTATAACTGGTGAATTTCAGTGATTTTTTTTTTTAGTTTAAAACGTTAATGTTGTCACTCAATCTTTGTTTTTTCCAGTGGATTTTTTTTTAACGTAAAGTAATATTTTATTACTATACGTAAAGCCACCCCCTCTCCCGCACAGCTGCCAGGCCCTGCAGCAACTCCCCCACAGGTAGCCAACCCCACACGACATACGGCCTTTGGCAGGGCACAGCAGGAGGCTGGCCTTCGGCCAGGCCCTGTGGCCAACCCACCCAGAGCCAGCACCATTGCTTACTACTAATGTACAAGGGGCAGGGCCAAACAGGTGGGGCTTGTAGGTGATTTGGCACCTTTGCATACACAGCAACAATTAAAAGGGAGAAATGTGGACTCCACTCTCAAGCCAGGGGACGTCAAGAAAGAACCAACTTATCTTGGACAGTCACTTCAGAAGAGATTGCATTCCAGTAAATCAACGATGCATTCACTTCCATCAAGGATTTCAGATCATTTTTTAATATGCAATTGTATAGAAAACACACTGTCCATCAGCTTGGAAATTGGCGGGATCACCGTTGTATACTACTAACTTGGAAGGGGTGGGGCCTAACAGGCAGAGCTTATAGGTGATTTGGCGCCTTTGCATAGTCTGCAGCAATTAAAAAGGAGAAACGTGGGCTGTTTTTAAAAAATAAATTATATAAAGGGGGGAGGGACCTCCTGCCCCCACCCTCCCCGAGCCTCATAAGGCCCTGGGGACCCCAGGGCCATAAATATTTTAAGGGAGCCTATTTTGGCACCGGGGACCCGATCCCCCGGGATGTTAATGGCTGCAGGGTGAGCCCCTGTGGCCCCAGCCGGCTGCCCACATGCTGCAGGAGCCGGCATTGCTTCTGCCCGCAGCGAGCAGCTATTTATGCTGCTCCCACCAGCTGGGACCAATATCAGATCAAAAGTCTGCTCCCAGCTGGCGGGAGCATTTTTAAAGTGCTGGCCAGCTGGGAGCAGAGTTTGGGTTTGCTCCGGTTTGGCAGGACTTTCAAAAATGCTCCCACCAGGCCTTAGCAAATGCAAGTTTCCGTGCCCGTCCCATTGTGGCAGGGAAAGTGCTGTGTCCCAAGTGAGCCGGCACCCCAAGATGGCCCAAGGGAATAAACGCTCCCTGGGCCCTTCAGAGCGCTCTAATTTAAAATTGGCACTCCCTCCAGACTCTCTCGAGCCTCTCACGGACCCAACCGTCTCGATAAACAATTATATTTTAACCTTAATTTCTGATAAACTGTGGAACGGATTTACACCAAATCACAAAAAGCACAATCTGTGGACCGAGATTTAGCTTCCTGCCAATCTTGGTGTCATTCCGTTCAGCAGTTTTTGCTGTAACCCTACCAAAATAAGTCTATTGAAAATGCATGGAGAGTTTGCATTTTGGAACCCCCCCTTTTTTTTCTCAGCCCCCACTTGACAGATCACCCCGAAAGTTTCCATGCACAAACTAGGCAAAAAAAAAAAGCATTGTTACGGAAAGTTTCATGGAGATTTGTCAAATGGTGCCAAAGTTATTAGCAACACAACAAACACATTTCCTATGGAAACACTGACCTAACTATAAGTACACAGTGGTGACTGCCACTGGGTAATATGTATCTGGATCTGTGTGTGTGTTCAGAATAATCGCTTCCCTGTTTGCAACTAGATTAAATCCTTACTGCTTTGGGTTCTAACTACTGACTCAGCTGCCTTTGTACTGGTTAAACAGAGGTACTAAATTAAAACAGACTGTCAGACTCCAATAACTAGTTCCAAGAATCAATTTAAATCAAATGGGATTTTTTTCCATTACAGTTCAATCAGTGTTCAAAGCCCATTTGGCAGCGACCAGACTCAGTAGAAATAATTTACACTTGGTCAACGGTAATTTGCACAAGGCACATTTTAGGTTCTAGCTCACCCAGTTTGATTGCTTTCTGTATTTGGCAGAACAATTCTCTGCCCCAGTACCCATCTTAACATGGTAGATTGGAGTACTTGGTTGCTGCCCTTGGGTGCCAGACTGTAGAAATGATTGTCCAGTGCTCCTGATGAAGTCTTACATTTGTAGAAGGATTTTAAGGCTGCCTGACTCCCTAGTACATGGGTAATTGCAAACCTTTTCCCAAGGGCCAAAAAGTTTGGTCTCTGGTGTTGACTGAGAGCTGCATACATACTGTGAGAAGTTGGCCTGGCATATGCTGTCCACTACTTATAGTGGGCACCTTGCACCAGTCCAAACGACCCTTAGTGATGATAGCTTTCAATAAAGGTTGTCTTTAAACCTATCTTAGTGGTAGCTATGGAGAGCAGCCTTCAGGCTAAGTCTTGAAGGAGTGTAAAGCAGCTTGGTTTACCAGATTATAACCTCTTGAATGACCAAATGAAAGGAGAACCACACCAGGTATATATAAAATATATGTATTTATTTCTAAACACTCACTACTAATCTCTTTATGAGATTAGAGTCCAAGATACACAATATCACAGTATTAAAACGACAGTAAATAGCACAATATACACTGGGCCCCAGGGGGGGACCAAACCATATATTAAGAAAGTGGTATAAGAACCACGACTTGACTAGACACAGTGCCTAGAGCACGTAGAATCGCTGGGACCCCAAGGAACCACCCAAGGTAGTGACACAGGAGACCCACGGGGGACGTGTGCAGTGTGAGAACACAGCCGCGAGCGCCGTAGGATTCTATGAGGAAAGTCGCGGTTGGAATTTTAAAGCAAAAGGACACTTAGGAGAGGACTTTGAGCAAACCCCTTTAGACTTAAGGGGTTCTAGGACCAACACCCACGGGAGCGCCGTAGTACTAGAGTTACCTCACCCAGGGAAGCCGGGTGCATAGGTGTCAAATGGTGTCGGGAATCGGCGTTGAGTTCAATGGCGATCTGCTGCAAAGTGCTGCTGCCGTGAAGAAGAAAAGTGTCCGGGATGATCCAAGCCTGGATCGAAGATGGGAAGAACCTGAAAGGAGAGGGGACAGAGTCTGGGTCACTAACCAGTGACCAGGAGCAGAGCAATCAAATGCCCACCGATGTCGGGTGCCTCAGGTGCGAAGAGGTGAAGCTTGACGGGGTCCAGGAGACGTCGAGGACGACCAGGAGCCGGATTCGAGCTGTCCCACGAAGGATATCGAGTGCTGGGGTGTCGGTGCTCGGATTGAACACAACAAGCCTTGCCAACAGCAACCCACGCAGGAAGAGTAAAGATGCTTTGGTGCGGACCAGCAAGGTCCGGGGGACTCCCCAAGCGATGGAGAGTCAGGGCACGTCTGGAGCAACCAGGGTAGCCCAATTAATCTTAGTGTCGCCTTCACAGGGACCCACCAGTCGACGGACCAGGGATCGCGAAGGGACCTCGAGAGAAAACACAAAGGGCCAGCTCACGGAACACTTGTGGAGTGTAGGCTGGCAATCTTCGGTGGAATTGCTGCTCGGGGTCTGGGCTACAAGTAACCCAAAGCTCAGCCTCAGAGGTCGCCTCAAAGCTGATGCTTCTGCAAATGGTCGCGGTGTCCAGGGGTTCGGGTTGCACGGTCTCCACGAGGGATACGGGCCTCAGACTAGCTGTGGGCACAGATCGACCTCAGAGACCTCGGGAACCCACCTCCTGTGTGGCAATATTCTTCGGAGTCTGCAGGAGCTTCGGAGATGCCAACCGGTCAGTTGCGTCTTTGGTGCCTGCCAAGCAGGGGAGTAACTCCTTTACTCCAAGGGAGATTCTTCGGTCATCCAACGTCGTGTAGATAGTTGAAGTTCTGGGATTCTGTATCAGAGTTTCGTCCAGGTAAATCTAAAGTCCTGTAGTCAGGGGTTCCTACTTTATACCCAAGGAAGGGGTGGGACAAACTCTGGGGACCCACCTATGGGAGGGTCGGGAAAGAGGGGTGGCTACACCCATTTCCTTTGTCCAGTTTCGCGCCAGAGCAGGGGCTGAGTGCTCCTGTAACCGGTTTGAGCTGGACTATGCACAGGGACACCAAATGTGCCCCCAGTGCAGACTTCAAAGCACTCTTGGAGTGCACCCACCCAGCCCCAATACACTAAAACCTGTCTGGGAGGTGGTCACACCTCCCTGTAACAGGAAACCTATTGTCCAGGCCTCCCCTGCCGGAGTTTCGTCCAGCAGCAGGAGGGCAGACTTGTGTCTGTGGCTGCAGCATCCATTTTGTGATGCCAGGGTTCTGTTAAGCTGGTACCGGGTGTACCGGTGGAGGTATGATTCCAAGGTGTTTGACACCAAACACGACATGTTTCTATGCAGCCATTCTCAAGTTAGCACTTACCGCGAGGTTATAATGCACTTAAGAGTATATGGTTGGCTGCATCACAGACAACCCCGGAATGAAGATTCCGAAAGCTGCAGAGGGGCCCTGCTCATGCATGGGCACCCTCTCACATTAAACCCAGCACCCTGCCGTCAGGATTGTTAAGGCCTGCCATAGGGGTGACTGATAGGTTTACATGTGCAGTGATATGGAGAGATATAGGGAACCTATATCTCAGTAAGGGGTGCATACACCACCTTACACAGGCTGCTGTAGCAGACCTGTGGTGTCATGTTGGATGGCCTCTCAGGGGTGGCATAATACATGCTGCAGCCCCAGGGAGGCCTCTGGGGTACCTATGCCCTGGGTACATAGTATACCATATACTAGGGACTTATAAGGGTACCCCAGAATCCAATCTGGAGTGTACCTAAAGTATATACAATCAATTTAAGGGGAAAGCAGATAGGCTGGGGTCCTGAATATCAGGATCCCAGCCAAACTAAGTCGAAAACCAGCAAAACACCAGGAAAAAAGTGGGGGCAACCATGCAGTCAGATTCCACCTTCCTACACATACCATCAAGGTGGATGTCAGGAGAGAGGTGGGGCTCTTGGGTTAGGGAGGTGGTAAGGTGGGTATACAGGAAGCAAAGCATATACTTCTAGTGGTTGAATTGCACAATGTGAAACCAGAAAACCTGGGATTAATCCTCACTTTGCCAAATTGTGTAATGCTAGACAATTGTTTTATTTCACTTTCCCTCCTTTTTCTACAGTATCACGTATAAGAGGACCTCGAAATACATGACTTTATGATGTGCACCATACAAAATCATCTCCTGCGTTTGATTTAATACACTATAATTTTGTTCATGTATAATAGAAACCCAGGCCACCCAAAGAGGTCACGTAACAACTGACCTGCCTCTTAGTTCACTTTTGACATTGTTGTCAGGGTGGGGGTTAAGAATGAATGTTTCTAAATTCATGTTTGAAAACTATTTAAAAAACAAAAAAAATCTCAATGCACTGATATAATCTGACATACTAAGGTAAAACAGTTCTGCATGTTAATGAAATACACTTTTTGAATTTTGAAGACACCTTATCATATTTTTACACTTTTTCTGCAACAGGTCTTTAAAAATGAAGGTGTTTCAAATGTTGAGCAGTGCTGGGCAACCTACAGTCTTCCTTTCTTTTTTTTTTTTAAACTTTGTTTATTGAATTTTAACAATGCAGTTAATCATTGCAGCAATGGTAAGTTACAAGCGATCCATTCGTGTTTCGAAGGACAGTCCGACCAAGAAAACATACCCCACCCGCTGCCCCATTATCATTACAGAAGAAGAAGGGAGGGGAAGAGAGGGAAACACATCATTGCTAGCTTTAACATGTTGATATTAGCATCACATACTGTAGGCTTTAGCATCATCCTAGTCCTTGTCAAGGGAGATGGAGAGGCTGTGAGGGATTCTGTTCCACTACATAGTTATGCCTCTAGGGGACCACCCAGCCCACCGCCCTCAATGTCCACCCCCCGCCACGATTCCATCCGCCACGCTTGGTTGTGAACCGTATAATCTGGCTATTACCTAAGATGCGTGGAGGTGGGAGAAGTAGTCACTGAAGCATCCGCACCCCCTGAGGCCTCGTCATTAGCAGGTGTGGTCGTCTCAACAGTTAGTAAGTACGTGATTAGGGGGCTCCATATATTCTTAGGAGCAGAGGTAGGGGAAGCAATTCAGCATACCTGAGCGATTGCTCCTGCCATGTAGTGAGGTCTTGTATCCACTCCTTAAATTTGGGGGCACGCCTCTACCCCAGCGACATGCCACCCTACGTTTTGCGATTAAGAACCCCAGGGCTGCAAACTTTTTATGCGCTGGAGCCAAGTCCTGCACGCAGCCCAGAAGAACCATCTCTGGCGAGGCCTGCAGTGGTGTGTGTATCATGTCAGACATTCCATTAAACACTTGCTCCCAGTACTGCTGTAGTGATGGGCATAGCCAAGCAAGGTGCAGAAAATCCGCCCCTTCGCTCCGACATCTAGCACATCTGTCGTCCGCCCGTAGCTTGAATTTATAGAGTTTGGCTGGGGTGTAATATACCCTATGTAGAAACTTGTAGTGTATGATCCGCAAGCGGCAGCTGGCAGTTATGGCTTGAGTTTGATTGCAGCTAAATTCCCATTGATTATCTGTCAGCGGCCGACCCAGATCGCGGTCCCACTCCCGCCGCGCCCTCAGGGTCTGGGGCCCTGGTACCGACTTGGCCTGGCGGTATAGATAAGATGTGACATGACCTGGGGGCTCATCTTGCAGAAGAGCATGGAGAGGGGGAGCAGAGGCGGCTCCGTAGGGAAGGCCGGGATGGCAGCTCTCACACTCTGCTGTAGTCTAATATACATAAACAGTTCCATGGAGGTAGGTATGCGCGCCCCAAAGAATTGCTCCCTGGTACGGAAGGTACCTTCCATGAACAAATCTCCCCAGGTGGTGTAGTGTAAAGTTTCCAGCATTTGTTTGCACTGTCGCTCGGTTGTTACCTGTAGGGTGGGATGGCGTAGTAGAGGCATCTTAGGGGAGTACAGCATCGGCACAGCTAATCTGTCCGCTATCCTTCTCCAGGACTTAATTGTGCTGGTTACCGTGGTGGGTCCACGGTCGCGTGTCGTCTCTGATGTGTACAGAAACCCAGACAGGGGAACAGGAGCCATGTATCCCTCCTCCACCGCTAAGTGGGGCATGAATGGGGATGGGTGTAGCCAGTAGACGGCGAAGTGAGCCTGGGCACTATGGTAATATAATTCAAAATCCGGTATTTCGAACCCGCCCTGTGAGAATGGGAGAACTAGAGTGCTTAGACTGAGTCGGGCTTGCTTGCCTCCCCACACCAGTCGTACCATTTGCGTCTTAAGAGCGGTGAAAAATTGCGCCCCAGGGTGATATGGTATATTGGTGAATAAGTAGAGTAGCTTTGGCAGCAATATCATTTTAACTAGGGATATCCTTCCTGCCATGGAGAGGGGAAGGGACAACCATTTAGTAACAGTGTCAGTAATTTTCCCCAACGTGATACCATAATTCGCCCTCATGAGTTCCTCCTTACTTCTAGTGACGTGTATGCCAAGGTATTTTAGTTCCTCCGCCCTCCATGTCAAGCGATAGTCCATCGGAAACTGGGCTGTCCCATCTGTGAGGGGGAACAC
This sequence comes from Calotriton arnoldi, assembly GCA_963921515.1. Classification (NCBI taxonomy): domain Eukaryota; kingdom Metazoa; phylum Chordata; class Amphibia; order Caudata; family Salamandridae; genus Calotriton; species Calotriton arnoldi. The sequence goes on along the minus strand of CAWUFW010000392.1, from coordinate 143,930 downwards.
CGCCGATTTGGACCAATTGACGTTAATGCCCGATATGGCCCCAAACTTAACCACTTCACGCAAGACGGGATTGAGGTTTACCTGGGGGTTAGCTATGTAAAGAGTGACATCATCTGCGTAGAGCGATATAATTAGTTGTCTTGAGGGGTAAATCAGGGCGCGCTCTTTATGGTGTTGGCAGATTTTAGCGGCCAGGGGTTCTATAGCCAACGCGAAAAGTATTGGGGAGAGGGGACACCCCTGCCGTGTGCCTCTAGTGATAGGGAAGCTAGCTGAACGCGCTCCATTTAGAAGGACAGCAGCCGTAGGCATTTGATACAATAGCTCTATCCACCCGAGGAAGGCCGGTGGCATTCCCATATACCGTAGAGTACCAAGGAGATAGTCCCACTCCACAGAGTCGAACGCCTTCGTGGCGTCAAGGAAAATTGCAGCAGCGCTGCTATTGGGGTCAATATCCTGTAGCACCGCAAGTAAAGTACGGAGATTGTGGGATGTCGCGCGGTGGGGAATGAACCCCGATTGGTCGGGGAGGACGAGCCGTTCCATGAGGAGGTTTAACCTGTTAGAGAGAACCTTGGCCAGAATTTTGGTGTCGCTATTGATATGGGATAAAGGTCGATAAGATTCGCATTGGTTAGGGGATTTATCCGGTTTCAGTAGTGAGGTAATCAAGGCCTCTCTCATAGTTGGCGGGAGTCGCCCCTCCTCCCTAGCCTCATAAAAAACAGCCTTAAGTATGGGGGCTAGTTGCGTCAAGTAGGTTTTATAAAATTCTATGGGGATCCCGTCCGATCCGGGAGCACGTCCCGACCTCATCTGCATTATGGCAGTCGTGATCTCATCTAGTTCCAGTTCGGCGCTCAAAAACTCACGTTGGGTGTCTCCCAGCCACGCTAATGCAGTATCTTCGAAATATGCGGGGAGGTCAAGCTGTTGCTCCCTGTGGGTTGTGTAGAGCGATTTATAATATTGCGTGAATGTACGTAATTGCTCCGGAAGGTTCCTGTGCGTCTCGCCCTCTGTGTCGAGTATTTCCGGCACATAGTTTGAGAACCTGGGCTGTCGCACCAGGCCTGCCAGTACCTTTCCAGGACGATCCCCTTCACCGTACCTGCGAGCGACGTGATATTTGCCCCGGAATTTGCATTCCCGCTCGGCCGTTTCTACATATTCCGTCATTTTGTCTCGGAGTTGTGCTTTAGTAGCTGCGTCTCCTCCTCTCTCCCCCAGCGACAACTCAAGGTGTTTAATATCTTGCTCCAATCTAGTCAGGGAATGGCGAATGTCTTTTAGTACACCTCCCCCCTTGGCGATGCAGAAGCCCCTAATTGTGACTTTAAAAGCCTCCCAGACAGTGGTAAGGCTAGGGACTGAGTCAACATTACGTGCAAAGAAATCCTGGATTTCCTGCTCGAGTTCTGTTTTGAACACTGTGTCTAGCAGGTGTAAGGGGTGAGGCGCCAGCCTAAGTAGGGGGATTGGGCCAGCGGGGGTGTGAGCACCAGCTGAACCGGAGAGTGGTCCGAGAATGTTCTCGCTAGGTGAGTGGCGGATTCTATCCAGTGAGCCATACCGACTGACAAGAACCAGTAGTCCAGACGAGACCACGAGGAGTGTACTGCTGAGTAGTGTGTGCCCTCCCTAGTCGTAGGATGTGTATGCCTCCAAGCATCTAGGAGACAATTGTCCGAGACAATTGATGCAATCTGCTTCTGCATGTGGGAGTAGTGAGAGGCCATAGGGTGAGATCTATCCATCTCGGGTTCACAACGGTATTAAAATCGCCCCCAAAGCAGGTATGTGGACCCTATAGCCATGATGTCCCCCCATAATGTGGTGAAATAGGTTGGGTCATCGGCATTGGGTCCATAGCTATTTACTATGGTTACGTCTTGAGAGACCAATCGCCCCCACATGAGGCAGCAGCGGCCCTGCTTATCAGTAACCGTACCGCCTAGAGAAAAGGGGACACCCCGTTTAATCAATATTGCCACCCCTCTGGAGTAAGTGGAATAGGAGGAGAAACAACGTGCGGAGGCCCATCTACTAGCAAAGGTAGAGGGCACCAACGGGTCTAAGTGAGTCTCCTGCAGTAGGGCTAAACTAACATTGTGCCTCTCCAGATAACCCAGAACCTGTCTCTTTTTCCGGGGGTTATTGAGCCCACGGATGTTCCAAGTGATGCAGTTTATGTTGTGCTGAGTTTGATTAGCAGCGAACTAAGAAGCTAACAAAATACATTAGATGTATAGGACCAATCTGATAGTCCAAATACATGGCGTGTTCACAAAGAGGTATACATGTGATAACGGGACTAAAAAACCACCCTCCGCCCACACCGACTTCCCCAACTTGTCGGGCATACAGACCCACCCAATTTCTGCTGGAAAAGGAAAAAAAAAAAAGGACAACAACAAAAAACCAAACCAGGTTGTGGTAAAGGGGGTGCTCCCTTGTGGGTAATGCTAGGGGCCCACAACCCGCCATTGCCCTCCCGATGTTCCACCCGTCTGTCACCCTGCAGCCGCAAGGTATAACCAGTGAAGGGAGGAGGGCAAAGTGCCAGACGATGATTTTGCAGGAATCACCATGATAACGTAGGAGTGAAGGGAGTCTTGAGGAGTGTTCGAGGAGGAGACCAGCAGACCAGTTTGGATGTTCGCATCTCCAGGACATCGAGGTTTAGTCTGGTACCCGCAGTGGCGACGGCAATCTTGAGCCCGCACCGGCGGACGACTCAGCCGGTGACCTCCTCGATTATGTTTGAGGTAGTCTTCAATCTGCTGAGGGCTTTGGAACACGTGTTGCTTTCCTAGGTGTGAGATGCGCAGTCTCGCTGGGTACAGCATAGCATATGGTATGCTCTGGGCTTGTAGCTTTTTTTTAACTGCCGTGAATTTCCTCCTGGCATCTTGTACATTTTGGGTGAAATCTGGGTAGAACGACAGGACCATGTTCTCATATTCAACTTTCTGCCGCTCTCGTGCCAAGCGTAACAAAGTGTCTCGGTCTCGATAATTAAGGAAGCGAACTATGACTGGACGTGGGGGCATCCCAGGCGCTGGGCGGGTAGTCAGAGACCTATGCGCTCGCTCCACAACAAGTTGAGCAGAGAACGCCTCAGTACCAAACAGGTTAGTGATGAGGGTTTCGATGAAGTCCTCCATACGGCCACTGATCGTTGACTCCGCCAGGCCAATGATGCGGACGTTATTCCTCCGAGAACGAGCCTCCAGGTCTTCGTTCTTCGCAGCAATGATTTTTAGAAGCCTGTCCATTTGTGAAGAGTGTTGTCTACTGCTCGTGGCGCCATCCTCCACCTCAGAGATTCTGTTTTCGGCTTCGTCAAGGCGGTGCCCATGCTGTTCAAGTTTGTGGACCACTGAATCCAAGCGTGAATTCATTGTGTCGATCTTGGCATCAATGGAGGTGAGGCTATGCTGCATCGTAAGGAGTAGCGCCTTGAGGTCAACGTCTTGCCCCCCGTCTTGATCAGCTGCCGATTGATCGCAGGATTGAGATCTAGATGTCTTACGGGCTTCAAAGGGTATCTTAGTTTGTTTCCCGTCCGCCTTGCCCATCTCTGTAAGTTCACCGCGAGCTCGCGGCACAGGTGTAGTCCGGAGGATAGCCCGTCGGCACTCGTTGCAGAATGCGCGGGGTGGGTAGCCCAGTATGAAGGAGCTCTGTGTGGCAGGCCCCAGGAGCAATCAGGTGAGCAGGTCAAGAGGTCCGCCCGCAGGGAGATCCGGACACAGGAGATGTACCTCACCCTCTGCCGCCCCGTGTGCGCAGCCGAAGATCAACGCCGGGGCCTCCCACAACCAGGCCATAGGAACACAGGATGGGCGGAGTGCGTTCGGGCGGTCTCGACCAACCCAGGTCTCAGCAACTTCAGCGTAATCAGCACCCTCAAGCCGAGGGGTGCACCAGCAGCCTCCAGCACAGTCACCTGTCGTCCCCAATCCAGGGGTAATGTGGCCACGGTGGTCAGCCAGCCCTCAAGGCACGAGTTCGCGGCAGGGGTCCAGCCGAATCCCCGTGGGCCTCACCAACTTACGGCTGGTGTCCCCAGCTCCAGTGCGCCCACTCTCTGGTCTATGCAGGCATATGGGAGGCCGCAGCGCTTCCGCCCGCCACTTCCAGGAGGAGCTGCAGCTCCGAGGTAAAGATGGCGCCGATCCAGGACCCAGGGGCGGGGGAGGGGCAGCCGCGGCAGCTCCGGAGCTGAGTCAACTCAGGCTCCCGCCAAGCACCGCACTAGAAGTGCAGACAGTATCTGGAAGCCCCCACGTTGCACCTCAGGATCGGGGCTATGTAAGCAGTAGTGCTCGCTTACTCAGTGTCGCGTGGCCTGATGCTTCTTTGCCACCGCCGCTGTCGTGATGGCGGTTGCAGCCTGCTGCGTCTATCACCACGCTCCCACTCCCCGCCTAGGAGCACAGCCCGCAGCCTCCTCACCTCAGCCTGGATGGCGGACGTCCGGCGCAGCCTCCGGCGGGCATCAGCCCCTCCGCCTTATGCACAGCCAACAGAGTCGCGGCCCAGACCGCCGGTACCAGCAGCGGGCCAGATTTGTAAATGGCGCCCCGCGAGCGCTCCGGGCTCTCCGTGACCTGGCTCCCACCTCGCTAAGAGATGTCGCTCCTCAGTCTTCCGGCATCCCCACAACTCGGGACTTCGCTGTTCTAGTCCGCAAGATCTCAGGATGCCGATTCGGGGGTAAGATTAGCAAGATTGGTGATGCAGGATGAGGGTGATATTTGTTTTGTTCGCCCGGCTGGCGAGAGCCTCACTGGTGTGCGGCCATCTCGGTCGCGCGCCACCTAGCACCCCTCCAGTCTTCCTTTCTTTAGCTTCAATTAACGTTTAATTGAAGGTTTGCCTGTTGATTTAACATATTTTTAATGTTAGTACTGAGTCGAGTAAACAGCCCTGTGCTGTTGTTGACTAGGGGGCAGCATGTAAAGGTTAGGACGGCCGCATGTGGGCCTCGGGCCGTAGTTTGAGTATCACTACCCTAGTGTAACGTTTAGTGAGAACCCTGTCATTCATTTTCCGCCAGTTGTTTCACTGCTTTGCTTCATGTCAAGCACCAGCGGACTTATAGGTTTCTCCTTTGGTCACCTGTTCTGCACATCCTGGCCATCGTAACAATAGCATGTCGATAGATCTGCTCATTATGTCTGAACTGACTTGCATGCTCATCTCAAAGTAGTTGAACCGTATTTGCTACTCGAAAATAAAGAAAATTGTACCAGTGACCATGCCATTTATAGACTGACTTTGATATAATACCTTAGTAACTCTATTGTTATGAATACTTTTATATCCAAGATGGTTTATTGTAAGCCAGACATATTATATCCAGTCACAGTTGTGAAGTGTCTGATAGCTAACATGCCTATGCAAAATCCCATCTCAATGCATTTAGACCGCTACCCTCTCAAATGAAAGGTTTGTGCTGCTGTCTTTTGGGAGATGCCTAACTGGAAGTTACCTTTGATGCAGAGGGAGGTGAAGAGGAGTGCCACCCCAACACCTTTGGCATCAGTTTAATTTAACAATGGTGGCACCAGCAGCTCCTCTTCCTTGTTGTAGCTTGAGCGGATGTCTGCAGGCTAAGGCTACCCTTTGTTTTGATGGACAAGGACAGTTGTGTAAGGATGGGCTGCCATGATTTCTTTGGAAGGTAATTTAATTTGCTGGACAACCGAATGATTGATATGGTGTTAGAGGTAAATTTTTCAAAACCCTGTCCTCATATGATGGTGACCCTGGTCTGACTTCTTGTCCATTTGGTCTTATGTTTATGGAAGCATTGTGTGTCCTAAATTAGACTTCGCTGAAAACATGGTGATTTGGGTAATCTGGAACCCAAGCGACCTTCAGTAGCCTGCTCCTTGGCACCTCCACCACTAATAGTGACACGCTTGCAACAATTGCACTCTTTCTTCTGGTTGAACAGCCCCCATATTCTCCAGAAAAACTTCCCCTCTAGAAAATGTAACACTACTACACATTTTCTGCAGAGAGTGCCTGACACCCCTTGGTCACAAGTTGCACGTTGTTAATATTTTAGATATGGTGTTGGCACGGCCTAATAGGAAATTTCCAATGCCAATAGTGTCTAGCCTAGTCAAGGCTTAGGAAAGTTAGTCTTTGTCTGTGAAAATAGGGACTTTTGTTATTTTTTTTCAATCTGAAGATCCCCATCTTTACCATCTGATAGTGAGTATACATGATCTTGCATATCTTTATGTTGCAGTTACCTATGTCCTGTTTCTGTATGTCGACCAGACGTTTCTGCTCAAACCAACTCCCACGAGACACTGGCCATGTTGGCCTAAGAAAACAGGAAATTATGCAAGTTACAAGTAGTCCAATATTTGAGGTCTATGCGAGATTATGCCTATGTAATAAGAACTACACGCAAGCCTAGTAATATCCTGCCATTTGTGTGGTTGTGATGAGCAGCATTATTTAAAATTACTATGAGTAATGGTGGCTGACGTCTTGTAATATGTGGATGCTTCCTCATACATCCCAACATTTAGATACAGCTAAAAGAGAATTTTAGAGAAAAAAAAATCAATGGACTTTAATTTTCCTTTTGATTTGAATTGGATTGGCTGTCGTTTTAAGAGGAGAAATCTAAAATAGCAACACTGTGCAAAATGGAACTGGAGCCTCCTGCATTAATTGTGAGCTTTCGCATATATGTTCCCTGCGTCCATCCCCTTAAACCTTTTTTAGCCCTACGATGAAACTCCACCTCAAAAGAAGACTGGTGCTTTAAGCCAAATTTTATCTTCATAGGAACACACTTCTTAGTAATGGAGGTTATGTGTATTTGTAAAGCGCACTATCTCCCGTGAGGGTATCCATGCGCTGAGGGGTGTGCCTGCATAGCCCTATCTATGGTAGGTTGGTTAAATGAAAAGCCAGGTCCTCGGCTTCTTGCAGAGTTCAGGAATAGCGGAGGAGGCTCTGATGTGAAGTGGGAAGTCTTTCCACGCTTTAGGAGCGATGTAAGAGAATGTCGGTCCTCCTGATCTGGTTCTGTGTATTGCTTCTTAAAACAATTTTACAAATATTAATAAATAAGTATTAAAGGAAAAAAAAGACTCACGCAGCCAAATTGGCGTATCTGATTAGGAACAGAGCAGACATACTTAAATGTTACCCTGAATATTGTACTTAAATATATTGTTGCTTAATAGTCCAAAGAAGGAAGTTGGCCTTCAGACTTCCAATTCTTCTCTGACGTATTTGAACCCGGCCTGGCGCAGTGCATGGCCGCTTATGTTCTTCACTTGGCCTGTTGGCCTTCGAATGAAGTGTTAACACAAGTTTCTGTTGTGATCGCCAGTTTCTGTTTAAGTGGCAGGGTACTCGTCGCGTGATCCCTCAGATGTCACCTTCCTTTATCTTTTTCCACTCTCCCTGTCGCCCTGCCTTCTCCCTGTGGAAATTACCTTTCCCCTGTAATAAACCCATCTGCTCATCTTCGCCTGTGGCGAGAATGTAACACCTTAGGTGATTGTTGCTGAGGGGCGAGCACCTGCTGCAGCTGCTGACGTTCCTTCCTTGCCCAGGGGTCACTCTTTTAACGGATGCTTTATTGACTTTATTTCCAACTCCCCCATACTCCGGAGAGCCTTTCTGTGCAGTGCGATTGTCACATTCTGCCATATCTTTCCCGCAGGCCGTTTTGTCATCATTCTCGAGACATGGCACGCAGAGCAGTCCACGTCAGCAGCCCGACATTTCTGTTTGTGCCCGCAGCAGTGCTGCGCGCGAGGCTGGTGTTTTATTCATGTCGCACAGCAGTCTGGTGCGGAGCGAGTCTTGTTTTGTTTTCCAGTGCTCAACTGTTGAGGGGGCAACGTGTTGCTGTGATGTAAACAAATCTGTGCCTGAGCTGTTTATATTCTTTGTTTGAAGCAATCTATGGAATATCAGATTTCATGTACTCCTGCTTGCTCCCTGGAATCAAGGTGGGTAGGCGGGAAGATAGGGACAGTTTGGTGCCCAGAAGACACTATTATCTTTTCTTCTATATTAATACGAATTTACATCACATGGGTTTCTAGTTAATGGAATATATATGCCCAGCGGAGCATACCTGGACTGGAATTCAAAAGCATTCCTGGCCAAAAGGCTCAAACCAGCCCCACTCTGTAGGAGAATGGGACTGGAATAGGGCCATGGGGGCCTGGTTGGGCTGTCCTGCTCTTGAAGCAGCCACCAACTCTAAGCCTACAGGGGAACTAAGCCTACGGGGGAGCCAGGCTGGCCACGCAGTGGCGAGTACAAGGCAAATTGTACTGATTAAAAAAAAATATATATATATCCTATTGTCAGGAGTAGACACCATCTTTTACCAATAACCAGTTCCAAAATGTAACTGAAATCAAGTAAAATCCTAGAGCACACCTAATTAGGGGCAAGTGTCGGCCTGTACAAAAGGTGACTAGAAATGATTCAATTCGGTTTATTAAAATATCCGTCGGAGAAAGGAGGGGCCGGGAGCTCACTTCATGATTTAGCCATGGGTAAAAGATACTGGAACTTTTATTATTGGTGGCAGATGGGTCCTCCATGAAAAGAGCTGCTTCAGTCTCTTTTCTGTATCGATGTGAGGAGAAATGTTCCTTATTCTGGGTGCATAGCATGAGAAGGCTTATCTTCTGGTCTTCATGGTTTTTCGTATCTTGATTTTTAGGTCTCGCCCTGAAGCCAGCGCTTGCGCTGGTGTGGGCGAGACATTTTGTATGGGCTTTTAGAAATGCGACCACTTTTTTTTGGGCTTGCCTAGAGCATGCGGGTACGCGCACAGTAACACACATTCCTCGCATGCTCCAGGCGCCATATGTCTTTCCTCTCACTTGCTCCTCCCCCTCCCCCACCCCAGAGCGCTTCTCGGGGCCGCGCGGCCGTGTCACTTTCACGGCCGCGCGTCACTTGCTCTCCCGCTCCTCCCCCCCTCCCCCACCACAGAGCGCATCTCGCACGGCCGCGCGGCCAATGCTTGTTTTATTTAGTTTTTGCGCGCGCGCACACAACTCCCGGTCGCTGCCGAAATTCTTGCTCGCAATCACTTTCGCGCGCACCATTTGCTTGTTTGAACACTTCTCGCCCTTTCCTTGCTGTTTTCTGTGCATCGCTCATTCTTTCATTACTTGTCACTTTTATGTGCATTTCTCAGTCTTTCTTTGCTACTTCACTGTGCATTACTCCTTCCTTCTTATTCCTTCTTTGCTGCTTTTCAGTGCGTTTCTCATTTTCTTTCTGCCACTTTCATGTGCTTTTTTCATTATTCCGCAATCTTTCTTTGCTGCTTTTTGAACTTTTACACTGATTCTGTGCCGATCTGCTGGGCATCTGCCACTCTTTCTCATTCATTCTTTGCTGATCTTCTGTGCTTTTGCCTTTCATTCTTTAACATTTTTCTCTGCCCTTTTCAGTCAATCCTTGCTGCTCTTGGCTTCTTTTAGTCTCAGCTCTTCTCTTCGAGTTTCGAACTCAATTGCTCTCTTAACTCCTCTTCTTCCTTTTTCTCACTCTTTTGCTCTTCTTCCTGCCCTTTTCCTGAATTTGCGACCTTCCCTGCTTCCTCTCCCACGCCGCACTCCCTTCTCGGTTCCTGCCAGTTACTTAGCCCAACCCATTGCCCCAGAGACCCCCGCTCCTAATTCATGTCCGCCGCAGCTTGGATGCACAGCCCGTATGCGCCCCTCCCGTGCCCAGCGCCAGATCCCTTGCTTTCACTCCCATCACTGCTACGTCTCTGCTTCCCTCTCCTCACCCTGAACCTTGAATGCACCTTCCAGTGCTGCTGCTACGCCTCGGTAGTCGACTGCGAAGGTGCCTTCCCCTGTTCCACCTGACACTTTTCCTGCACCTTCCCACACCTTCACACCACCCTCACATGCACCGCACACAACACTCAACCTCTCCCTCGGCCACGCACACCTACACACCTCTCCCCACCCCTCCCTGTTCTGCCTTCTCCTCAACAACACCTCCCTCAATAAACACGCTACTGAAATATGGGACCTGCTGCACGACCACACATTGAAACTGCTCTTCCTCACAGAAACCTGGCTGATTCTATCGACATTACCACACCTATTCCCCAGGCACAAGGTTATAAGACAGGACAGAATTAACAGACCCATCGGAGGACATGTCATCGTTTTCAAAGAGCTCATCAAGTGTTCCACTGCCTCAGCTAGCACCAACAGCACTGATGCTGGATGTGTTTATTGTGCCAAAATGGCTTCTTTTGTCATCTTCAATGCAAGATGGTGCACACTCTGAAATCCGTAAAAGTGCACTCTCTTAATGCTTTATTTTAATAAATATATTTAGGGTGATCACCAACCTCTAGTTCAGTGTGGACACTTTCTCCAGTCCTTGTCTTCTCTCTCTGTACGTCACACCTCTCTTTCAATAAACTTCAGTGCCCCACAGAACTTACCTCTCATGACCTCAACTTGCCACCTCTCTCCGATCCTACCTCTAGATCTCTAGCTCTCGGTCAGCTCTCTGCCCCTCTCTTCTCCTCAAGTGCCTCTCTCTCTCTCTCTCTCTCTCTCTCTCTCTCTCTCTCTCTACTTTCTCTTCTTTCTGCATCTTGCTGCTCTGTTTGCATCTCATCCCCCTTCATTTCTCTTCCATTTACTTCCCCTCCCTCTTAATTTCATCTCTTTATCTTACCCTTTCTATCATTTTTGCCATCTATACCTTACCTTTCTCTACCTCTCGCATGCCTCTTTCTACCTCACCATTCTCTTTCATTTCTCTCTCTGCCTCACAACTCACTGCCTCATCTCTCTCTTCCCCACCTCTCATACACTATCTAGACTCTCAATTTACATCACCTATTGGCCTTCTATGTCTCTCTTTTATTGATGTCCTCTTTCCCTCGCCTTTCCCATTATTTTATTTCTTTCTCTCTACAATGCTCTCCCTACCTCTTCCACTCCATCTATCACTCCCTTTGCTTTCATCTCTTTCTATCTCCTTCACTGTTTCCGTTCACTCTCTCTGCTTCCAATGTCTCGCTCGTTTAATACATCTGTCTTACCTCTGTCTCTCTCTCTCCCTATTTCACCATTCTCTACTTCTCCCTCGCACTTACTCTGTATTAGCCTCATCTCTCTACCTCATCTGCACCTCTTTTTCTCTACTCCTCATATCTTTCTATTTTTCATCCCACCGGCTCTACCTGCCTCGCTACTTTGTTTACCTGACCTGTCATTCTGTGCTTCACCTTTCTATTTGTGCTATCTCATTATAACTCACCTCTCTTCCTATCTTATTTCTCTCTAGACCTTGCCCCTCGGGTTGGCACCTTTCTTACCAGCCTACATTTAAAACTGCATGCCAGGCCTCTAAAAACAAGCATTGGCATAGTCAATAGGTCTCGCCTTTGGGACCTTATAAGTTTTTAGACATGCAACAGTTGATGTTATTGCACCAACGATATTGTGCTGCATAACTAAATACTTATAAGGTCCCAAAAGCGAGACCTATTGGCTATGCCAATGCTTGTTGACAATGTCATGGCTGTGTGTTTTACACTCATCTCCAGAGAGGATTAGTGTTTGTCCTTGGTAGGTTAGTGTGTTGGTTGTTTCTGCCTTGTAATTAAGGCAGAAGGTCGTGTTAATTATTCGGTCCTGCAGGAGCAGCTGTTAGTTAGAGTTAGGGTCAGAGTGGTGTTGTGTTTTGGAATCCTTTTCAGTCACGCAGTGGCATGTAGGGAGCTTCAATGATGGCTGTGAATAGTCAGGGATGCTGACGTGTTGACACAATCCAGCTGTTGTATGGAGTTTCTGTAGCAGAATATATATCCAACCCCTCTCCCAAAGTCTACTTTCTGGGGCCAGTAGGAACCATTGGTAACTGGTCAACTGGCCTTCAGGATGTTTTTTTTTAATTGAAATATGTGTTCTACTGGTTTCTTTCCCACTGTTAGCAATCATTTGTTTAGCCTCCTTGCTCACATATGTATTGAGCTAGTGAACATGTGTCTCCTGACAATCTTCTAGCTTTCAGAGTTTGGTTGTTGCTGTCTGGAACCCCAAGACATCTTTGGGTACCTTGTGTAATGGGTGCAGTGGTGGGGTGTAGGACTGGTACCCAGGGTGACAGGCAAAAGGTGAGCAAGAAGAGAAGAAAACAACGTGCTGTCGAATTTTATCTAAATAGGGTACATCTTGGGTATTACAGGATGCAATATAAGATATCATACAGGAACTATTTTGAATTCTAAAAGAGGGAAACTCGGGTGTAAAAATCCGTTCTCTTTGAGTTAGAGTAGGCCTTACTAACTGTGGGAGAACAACTTCAGCCTTAGGCTAGATCTCACCCTACACCCACTGTTTGCAGTGCTTCTTCTCACAGAAAATGCCCGCATGTTTGTGATCACTCGAGTTGAGATGTCACCAGAGATTACTGAATAGTAGACGAAGAAATAGAGCTCAGAAAATTACGAAGGTGAGAATGTTCTACAACACAAGGGTTTCTTTTAAAATGTAATGATTGACACAGAGTCTCGGATGAGAGAAGTATTTTGGCAATAAAGAAATGTTCATGCTCATAACCGATGCTTTAACACCGTTGACCATCTTTCTTCAAATCCAGTGCAACATTCCCCTCTTTGCCCTGAACTTGTGGTTTTCGTTACCCTTATAGTGCTTTCTACATTATTGCAACGTCATGGCCACACCAAACAGCCTCTCATGGGAAGCCTTTTGCCAGCCACTCCTGGATGCTGGGTCTTTTTAGGTCTCACCTAAGCAGAGCATGAGCTGTCTTTTGCAAGATATTTTGTTACCTTACAATGGGGTTAGAGTGCGCCCACTGTTTACCATTGCTTAGCCTCACTGTCACTCTTGTTTATTGCTTCTTATTTGATTGTTTCTGAGGACTTTACTTCCCCGTTGTGAGTTTGTCCTCTCCTCGAGCATGGACGTATTACTGTGTCCTTACATTGCTCCTTTTTATTGATGCTGCCTTTTTGTTTTAGTTAAGCTCTCGATGAGAGTGGTGTGTGTTTCCAGCTGTCTCCCTTGTCTTCCCCCACAATCTCTGTGTTGCTCACTCTCACTCTGTGCTTTTATGCCCCCATGCCTCTGCGTTACTCTATTTTGCCGTGTTCTTTGTCTTCCTATGCCCACCCCACCCCACTGTCGTCTGTGTTGCTCTGTACTGCGTACAACCTGGCTAACACCCGTTGGCAAAACCAATAGGTCCCAAAGGCTTTGACTTTGCCAGTGCTTGTTTTGCATAATGGTATGTATGACCTGGTGTGAAGAGCAGTCTGGATCCCCATGGCAGTATTGCTTCCCCTCAAATAGTATGCTTAATGCTAATGCAAGCACTGCACCCACATGGCAGTGTTTGCTACATTTACCCCCAGGTACCAACAGAAGAGATGCAAATCAGCTATGAATTTAGCTTGAAAAGTAACAAAGGCTAAAACAATTTAAAAAAAGAAAGAAAAAGAAAAAATCGTATTACTTTTGCGACTAACTTCCTCGTTCCTCTGCATGTTTTCCTGTAGCTGCCTTTGGCACACAGCATTCATACCAGCCCACACTCTTGCTGGCACGTTCAGATGCTAATGCTGCATGTTTGGCATTAGATCTTTCTTTAAGTGTTTCACTGTATTTGATAGTAGTCTGGGTTAATGCTGCGGTGAATTTAAAAAATGAATGAAAGAGCTCACTGCACTATTCAGTCGATCAAGTAAACATCGAAGTTTAAAAATCACATGTCCTGTGGGAGCTTCGATCTGAAGTGGAAAATGCAGAGGACTGTGGGAGGAGGGATGTAAAAGATAACGTGAAATGTTTATCCAACTGCTCTGGACCTCGTTTAGCAAACCTGGATGTCAATCAATACTGTCGTATTGAAAACTGCAGTGTGATCTTTTCTCGTGGGACCCATTCACGGGTGCAATGCAGCCTTTTTACCTGATCAGTGTGAAGTCCAATTCAGTCAGAACTCTTCCCCAGTCTACGCAGTGGCGGCCACTAATCAATGGGGGTAGAGGGGGAGGGGTGGGTGGGTAAAATAAAAACACTTACTTGCAGGCCGGCGCCTCTCGGTCCACTTCGGTTCCTCGTTCGACTTCAAGAGCAGGAACCAGGAATAACACAGGTTCCCAGACTCTCCTAGCCAATCACGATGCTGCCTTCCAGCAGCGTTGTGATTGGTCTGAGCGCCGTGGTTCGGCGCTCAGAGGGACTGGGAGGCTGTGCATGTTCTCCACCCTGTGTGTGCATTACAGCCAGTGGAGAACATGCAAAGTGCGCATGACTGTTTGGCCGCCCAAGACTTCCGGCAAAACTGTCATGTGCACTTATAGTGTGCCTGCCACTCCCCCTCCCTGCTATGGCCAGCCCAGACCCGCCCCCACACCAAAGCATAAAATGACAACATTGCGTTATAATCGTCTTATTTTTCCATTTTAAACTGCTCGTAGAGCAGTGGGGCGACGCTCCTCCGCCTTAGCAGAGGAGCCGCCACTGAGTCTACGTCACAGACGAGCCGGGGGAAAGCCTCCTCCCTCCCAGCATGGATCACTGCCTGGCACTGCTGCTGACATTGAAGGAGCCTGGTGCTGCATTTGAGCTGGCTACATACAGATAAGTTGTGCCTTGCTAGCGGGCACATGCCTAGCACCATTGCCACACAGCTTCGTCAGATGACAAACCTAAGTTAACTGAACCGCTTAGGAAAAACGAGGACTGGTCTTAAATGCAACCGGAAAAGAAACACCGTGGTGCTTTCAGGCTGGCCAACACCTCTGCAAACAGTCACTTTTTAAACCCATTCTGTGTACATTTGTCACATACATATTTATTGTGGCTGTCATGAAAACAGTGAATTCGACTATCCGATCGAGAAAAGCTGCCAATAGATGTATATTTCAGCACTGGAAATTCTAATCCTTTTTAATGAATTAACTACTAAAGCACACACGTCACAGTTCCTGAACTTGAATCTTTTAGAGCTGGTTATTGAGTGTTCAAAAAAAAAAAAATCTATCCCCCTCCCCCTTTTCGGTGACATTCTCATACTTAAAAAAAAAAAAAAAAAAAAGTAGGAACACTCTTACCAGGACCCACCCCCGAACCCCCGCAAAAACCCATACTCCAGAACCTAAGCAAGTCATGTCGAAGCGTGAGCAGCTGAGCTGCATGGAGTGACTCACCTCCCTCTAGTACCACACAGGTGGTTACTGCTTTTGCAGCCAGTATGCCAATTAGCAGTGGAGTTAACTGTGGATATTAAAAAAGAGGTGTCTGATGGAGGAGAGTGATAAGAAGCACAAAGAAAACATGAACTTGTGAAGTCCTGACTTGTACTGTTACCTTTGCTACTACTGTTACTACAGCTACTAATGCTACTGCTGACGCTACTACTGCTCTGCTTGCAACAACTACGCTTGAACTGTTACTGCTGCTACCATCACTATTGTTACTCCTTTGAGTACTGCTTCTGCAGCAACTATTACTTTTACTACAACTATTACTTCTCTGCTGCTGCTACTACTGTTACTACTATTACTAATACTGTATTTGCAACGGCTGCTCCTGCAACTAGTACTACTACAACTGTTACTGTTACCCCTTTGGTTACTGCTATCCCGCAACTATTACTTTTATTAGTGCTGTTACTTCACCTGCTACTACTGCTGCTATCAGTAGTGCCGCTAATACCACTAGTGTGTTTCCAAGAACTATTACTACTACCACTACTATACCTTTTATTTTTACTTCTGCTTCTACTACAACTATTACTTTGGCTTCAACTTTTACTTCTCCTGCTACTACTACAACTGATATATAACTGCCATTAGTATTACTGTTATTACTACTAGAGGTCTCCGGGCACCGTGGCCTGCAGGGAGCTCATTATGATCACATGGTCAGAGGTTCAAATCGTGGAGGGTCCACTCAGCCTTTCATCCTTCAGAAGTCAACAAAATCAGCACGGTGGCGTTGGGTAACAATAAACATCTTTTATCTGTCAATAGTGCAAGGCATCTCCTTAGGGTGAACGTGCACTCTACTATTACATCTGTTATATGGCTGTAATTACTGGATATATGACTGCTGAAACTGCAAATGAACAATGTTTAAAAAGACATACTAACTTAGTGTGCAATTGCGCCTTCTGCATCTTCTGCTAAAGAGAAAACATGTTCTTAAATTATGTTATTTATTGTTCTTAATTATTCCGGATAGTTCTTCATTATATGTTTGGCAGATTTTGGTGCAGTCGTACCAAGGGGGCTGGTCTCTCAGATTCCATCTGGTATCCTTGTTTTAAAATTTGGGCGTCACCATATTTGCCCTGGAGATGGGGAATAACCACTCAAACACCTGGTAATACCGGATTCGCGCCCAGGAGCGCATTTGTGGGGTGGGGAAGTGGTCGTAGGTAGTGGACTCTGGGCCCACAGCCAGTGGCTGGACTCTGACTCCCACAAATATTTGCTTCTTGAGGAGGGGGTGAGGTTTATGGGAAATGCCTGGGCCTGATTGGCGGAGGGATGTATTCTTCCTCTGTGGTGCCGCAGGTTTCGAACTACCCGCAGCCCCTCCCCCCTGACCATGAAACGGGTTTGCCTAGTGTGCATCCATATGTAGTGAAACTGGGCTAATTGTTTCTGGGTCTGATGTTTGTCGACCTGTTAATTACAGCAATAGAAACAACCGACTACTTAAAAAGACCCAGACCACCACCCCTCATTATGAAGTCATAGTGTCTGTGCAAAAAGCATTTGTTTCAATGGAATGGCAGGTTTATTTAACTTTTTGAATCACAAAAACACCATACTTGAGACATTACGTGGCATTAATCTCACTGTGTACACTTGTCCTGACTTCTCACTGAATGGATAGCTATTTCCTTTGCCCAGTCAGCCAAGAACTGAGCAAAAGTGGCAGGGGAAAGAGAGGCAGTAATGGCCTGGAATGTGCTCTAGTAGGATGAATGAGATTCCTAGAGGAAGCAAGTAGGTGGCGGGTCAAAGGTCATTCAAACTCTGGACAGGGGAAGCTATTGTCTGTAGAGCACGAAAAGGGAGCCCAGTGCAAATGCTTATTTAACTTCTCAGCCGCACATGCTACAAGGTTTCAGGATTGCAGTTTAATGTTTTACATTTTTTTCCAATCGCATCCATCACGGTAGTGTAGGTACGTGTTCCCACGAGAGCTACGTGCGTGTAGGTAACGTCCGTCAAGATGGCGGCGGCTCCTGTTAGTTTGTATTGCGCAGTGTTCCCTTCTGATACTTGTCTTTTAAGAAAGCTCTGCCACAGCCTTGTATGATGCAGATGCGAAGAAATACCACGAAGGAGTAGGACTGTGCGGGTCGGAGCTTGGAATTTATTTTTTAGGTCTGGCTTGACAGCTGCACACTTCTTTTTACCAATTCTTTAAAATACACAAACAGTGGGCTTTGGCTCCATCAAGAGGAGGGTTCTCTCGCATCATGCATTTGGCTACTGGCTACTTCGTGTATCTTTCCTCCGTTTTGCAAATTATGAGGGACTCTTTTGTCTTACTCGGCAGGTTTTTTTTGGTGTGCATATTTTAGTCCGAACTCAAAAGGCAAGCCAAACCTCTTTTCTTCGCCAATGCTTATTTTTATGTTTTACCTTTTATAGTAGCGCTGAATGACTCCAGTTTGGCATGATGTGAGGTGAATTGTTGTTTTTATATTAGATGTCTGAATTCTCATTGTCTTTGGTCTAGACAGAATACTTCTCAAGGAGCACAAAGCGAAAGAGCAGGCATCTTTACGGTCAGAGAGCTGCAAAGTAGTGGTGGGATATTTCGAAGGTAATCGGCCTTCTTTACCTCCGTTCTCTGTTTTTCCGTCTAAGAATGATTGACGGCACTTGGTGAGATAGATAGTGTGTTTGACTGATTGCAGTGATGGCTGTTGGCTGGTTGGGTGGTGTTTGTTGATTCGGATTTCAAATATTCACAGCAAGGCGTCACTTGTAAGTGAGCGGTACCTGCTGGTACAGTGATTGTGGCAATCAGTACTGTGCCTTCTTACTTGTTTACGTTTTTTAGTAGTAGCTGATATGTTGTGGGGTTTGCCTCGGTCTGAGATAAATCGTTCCTCAGTGTGCTTCTTTCACTTACAAGTGGGTGGTCAGTTTCTCTTGGTACTTACTCCCAGCATTGTTTTGTGGGGTCATTTCGACTCTTTTTGCTTTCAGCCCTGTATTTTGATTCCTGTGGAAATCTTCGCTGTCGCAACACTGTGGAACAGCACTAGTTCTCATGATGTACGGCGATATCTATGGTTGTCGTTTATTAGCAGTATTGCTAATGTAGTCAGTCCTTTTTAGGTCTCGCCCTGAAAGCCAGCGCTTCAGCTCTGGGCGAGACATTTTGTAGTGTGGGCTTTTAGAAATGCGACCACAACTTTTGGCTGGCCTAGAGCATGCGAGTACGCGCACAGTAACGCGCATTCCTCGCATGCTCCAGGCCATCTGCTTTTGATGTCACTTGCTCCTCCCCCTCCCCCACCACAGAGCGCTTCTCGGGGCCGCACGGCCAATGCTTGTTCCTCTTGGCCCGAATCACGTGACATCATGCATTTAGCAGACGCGAGACGTGCAAGTCCCTAGTGCCTGACTCGTACCGGCCTCGAGAGGACTCTCGCCTCGACCCCAGCTGACTTAACCAAGTAAGTCCCGCCCGCACAATTCGTGCTATTTCCGTCCCCGCTTGACCTGACTACCTCAGTTTCACAGAATTTTAGCATCCGCCCGCACAATTCGTGCCGTTCACGTTCCTGCTTGACCTGACCACCTTCAGTATCACCAATTTTAGCATCCGTCCTCTCCCACGCACTCCGGTGTACCCGCTCACCGTGCCTCCTAATTGCTTCACCGGCAACCCCGCCGACGGCAATTCCTGCTAGCCCACTCCCACTAAGGACCCCACCTGTTCCTTCACTTTAATCAAGGACCCTGCTTCCCGGCGCCCATGCTCCCGCTACCCCCGTGGTCCCAGTGTCCGACCCCTGCCCGTCGTGCACCGGCCCACTCTGTGTATCCCTCCCGCACCGCAACACAAGAACTGGCTTCTCCGCTCCATTACCCGGTTTCCCACCATGCAATCGGTTGGTCCCACCCGCTCTTGTGCCCCTTCTCCCTTCATTACATGACCTTTTCCACCTTCCCCCTTAGATCTGCCCTTAGCCTTGGGTACCAGTCCTCCACGTTACCGCACTGGCCCTGATACAGGCGTTTCCCACCCCCGGTCACTCACCCAACATACCTGCCTCTTTGCTCCTAGGGTCTGCATTCCACTCTACCCCTCCTAATCACCCAGCCCTCTTTCCTCCCAGGTAACTTGACTAGCCGCCCCTGGTACTTCACGACAGTGAGCGATCCTTGTCCTCCACCTGAAGCTTGCCAATACGCTCTCCCTCAGGCAACCTCCAGTAAGTTTCCCTCCCTTTCTTCCTTCTCACTCGCCCCGTATTTTGCTCCACCTTTTCCCGCTCTTCCTTTCTCCCTGTAGTCTGATCCACGCAGGTCTGACCACCCTTCTCCTGGTACCTTACCTACCGATTTACAGCCCTCCTCCTGGACATTTGACAGTGTACCCGCCCGCGTAAGTTGCCCCCCCTCTCTGGATTCAGCACACTTTTGCACCATTCCTGACTTTCAGCCTAGTTACGCGGTATATGTCTGAGGCGACCCTTCTCTACCCTGTCCCCCACCCTACTTGAGCTCCGTTAAATAGGTCTCGGACCTTTGTCTTTCCTCTTGGTCCACCATTGACTGTTCACATGTATGTATGTGTATATATATGTATGTGTATGTATGTACGTGTGTATATGTATGTGTGTGTATATGTGTGTGTATATGTGTGTGTATATGTATGTATGTATGTGTAT
Organism: Calotriton arnoldi; assembly: GCA_963921515.1. Taxonomy (NCBI): domain Eukaryota; kingdom Metazoa; phylum Chordata; class Amphibia; order Caudata; family Salamandridae; genus Calotriton; species Calotriton arnoldi. The sequence goes on along the minus strand of CAWUFW010000392.1, from coordinate 123,971 downwards.
ATATATGTGTATATATATGTGTGTATGTATGTGTATATATGTGTGTGTATATATGTGTGTATGTGTATATATGTGTATGTGTGTATATGTATGTGTGTATATGTATGTATGTGTGTATATGTATGTGTATATGTATGTATGTGTATATATATGTATGTGTATATGTATGTATATATATATATATATATATATATATATATATATATGTGTGTATATATGTATGTGTATATGTGTGTGTGTATATATGTATGTGTATATATGTGTGTATATATGTATGTGTATATATGTGTGTATATATGTATGTGTATATATGTGTGTGTATATGTATATATATATGTGTGTGTGTATATGTATATATATATGTGTGTGTGTGTATATATATGTATATGTGTATATGTATATGTGTATATGTATGTGAATATATATGTATGTATATGTGTATATGTATGTGTATATATATGTATGTATATGTGTATATGTATGTGTATATATATGTATGTATATGTGTATATGTATGTGTATATATATATGTATGTATATGTGTATATGTGTATATGTATGTGTATATGTATGTATATGTGTATATGTATGTGTATATATATATGTATGTATATGTGTATATGTATGTGTATATATATATGTATGTATATGTGTATATGTATGTGTATATATATATGTATGTATATGTGTATATGTATGTGTATATATATATATGTATGTATGTGTATATGTATGTGTATATATATGTATGTATGTGTATATATATATGTATATATATATGTATGTATATGTGTATATGTATGTGTATGTATGTATATGTGTATATGTATGTGTATGTATATATATGTGTGTGTATGTGTGTATGTATGTATATGTGTATATATATATGTATGTGTATATATATATGTATGTGTATATATATATGTATGTGTATGTGTATATGTATGTGTATGTGTATATGTATGTGTGTATATATATATTCACTGAAAAAACCATAGGTTTCAGGCACGTTATAGTTAGAAATTTGCATTTAAAAAACCTTAGATGTCATTTGAGATGTCATCAGTGATGTCATCAGTGATGTCACTGACCATGTCATGAGTGATGTAATATGTGACGTCATCAGCAGTGCATTGTGGAGCGCGAGTTATAGTTACCTGAACTAACTATAACGGGGAATTTCACGGGTTTTGTACGAGTGCAATGTCCAACTAACTATAACTGTCCCTAAAACCTTATGGCTTTTTCAGTGAATTTCTAAGGTTTTTTAAATGCAAATTTCTAACTATAACGTGCCTGAAACCTATGGTTTTTTCAGTGAATTTCAAAGGTTTTTTAAATGCTAATTTCTAACTATAACGTGTCTGAAACCTATGGTTTTTTCAGTGAATTTCAAAGGTTTATTAAATATTAATTCCTAACTATAACATGTCTGAAACCTACGGTTTTTTCAGTGAATTTCAAAGGTTTTGTAAATGACAATTTTTAAATGTATTGTTATATTTATTTTTTTCATACTGATTTACTACATTTTTAGAAACATTTTTTTTTACATATTTTATTTTTTAAATTACATTGTAATTACATTATACATTACAAAAATACTTTCTCAGAATGAATTACTTTAGTTTAAATACTTTGCACATAGGCAATAGACTTTTAAGTACAGTAGTTACAGTTGTTGCAATGGGCAACACATTTTCAAACACAATGCAACATTCAGCTCAATGTGAATTTCTAGTTAAATGCAATTAGTTACTTTATGGATTACTTTTCTAACCACAGGACTGGATCCTAGATTCAGTCCTGGGACATCTCCTGTAAACAGTTGAGTAAAAGCGTTTTGGTTACAGTAGTGATTTTTAAGGAATATTATTGTATTTTAAAAGATGACACTTAGAAACTTTTTCACATACAATCACCAATGTTATCCTATGGAAGGAAATTCACTTAGCAGGTAAAAACTGTCATCGTTACTTTTTCTTACTCCGTGTTGGATCCTGGATCCAGCACTGGTGCATCTCCTGTAAACAGTTGAAAGAATGCGTTTAAGTCATACAGGCGATTTTTAAGGAATATTTGTAGTTTGTGAAAATCGACACTTTGAAACTTTTCAGCTGAAAACCAGACAATGGATTCCTATGGAAGAAAATATAAGTTACTGGTAAGTACGGTTAAAATTACTTTTCAGGGTCAGTGCTGGGCTAAAAGATGCAGCACTGAGGTCTCTCCTGATAACAGGTGAATAAATCGGAATTCGTATTTCGGCTGATTTTAGAGGAATATTTTAAAGTTCCAAAACTCCACACTTAGAAGAATTTCCAAGTGAAACCAGTCAATGTTAGCCTATGGAAGGAAATTCAAGTTACTGGTAAGTACGGTTAAAATTACTTTTCAGGACCAGTACTGGGCTGAAAGATACAGCACTGAGGTCTCTCCTGATAACAGGTGAGTAAATCGGAATTTGTATTTCGGCTGATTTTAGAGGAATATTTGTATGTTTCAAAAATCAACACTTAGAAACTTTTTCAGCAAAAAGCAGACAATGATATCCTATGGAAGGAAATTCAAGTTACTGGTAAGTACGGTTAAAATTACTTTTGAGGATCAGTACTGGGCTGAAAGATGCAGCACTGAGGTCTCTCCTGATAACAGGTGAGTAAATCGGAATTCGTATTTCGGCTGATTTTAGAGGAATATTTTAAAGTTCCAAAACTCCACACTTAGAAGAATTTCCAAGTGAAACCAGTCAATGTTAGCCTATGGAAGGAAATTCAAGTTACTGGTAAGTACGGTTAAAATTACTTTTCAGGACCAGTACTGGGCTGAAAGATACAGCACTGAGGTCTCTCCTGATAACAGGTGAGTAAATCGGAATTCGTATTTCGGCTGATTTTAGAGGAATATTTGTATGTTTCAAAAATCAACACTTAGAAACTTTTTCAGCAAAAAGCAGGCAATGATATCCTATGGAAGGAAATTCAAGTTACTGGTAAGTACGGTTAAAATTACTTTTCAGGATTAGTACTGGGCTGAAAGATGCAGCACTGAGGTCTCTCCTGATAACAGGTGAGTAAATCCGAATTCGTAGTTCGGCAGATTTTAGAGGAATATTTGCACAATGGTGAAGGTAGGGGCGGGGCCTGAGGTGACATCTGTGCAACACGCCCCGTGGCGCGTTTTAAGTTGAGGGATTAAGTCCCCTTGAATCATGAGGGTCCCTAGGGGCCAACTAGCCCACCAGGAACCTCCAGTATGCGCCAGGGGCTGCGTTGCAGAGACGTGTAGAGAGGCCACACCCTTTTACACCACTCTGCAACGCAGCTCTGTGGCGCTTTCTGGATGTACCTGTTGGGCTAGTTGGCCCCAGGGACCCTCAGGATTGAAGGGGATTTAATTCCCCATCTTAAAACGCGCCACGGGGCCTGTTTGCACACATGTCACCTGAAGCCCCGCCCTCCCTTCACCACTGTGCAAACGCGCCCCGTGGCGCGTTTTAAGTCGGGGGATTAACTCCCTTGAATCCTGAGGGTCCCTGGGGGCCAACTAGCCCAACAGGTATATCCAAAAGCGCCACAGAGCTGCGTTGCAGAGAGGTGTATAAAGGGGCGTGGCCTCTGTACACCTCTCTGCAACGCAGCCCCTGGCGCATACTGGAGGTTCCTGGTGGGCTAGTTGCCCCCAGGGACCCCCAGTATTGAAGTGGAATTACTTCCCCATCTGCAAACGCGCCAGGGGCGCGTTTGCAGAGTGGTGAAGGAAGGGGCGGGCCTGTGGCCCGATCGTTTTTTTTTTTTCCCTGAAGGGGGGCTGTGTGGCCCCCTTCCTTTTTCCTATTTTTACCCCCTTTTTTTTTTTTTTTTCAATTAAACGGGAAGGGGGCCGCGTGGCCCCCTCCCTGGCCGAATCCTGCCCCGGGAATACCATCCCCCGGGCATGGCCACACTTTTCTTTAATTTTTAAGGAGGGGGCTGCGTGGCCCCCTCCTCAGGCCTCCTTTTGCCCCGGGGACCCCATCCCCGGGGCAGGCCTTTTTTTTATTTATTTTTTTTTACTTATTTCTGGGGAGGGGGCCGCGTGGCCCCCTCCCGGGCCACTTATGGCCCCGGGGACCCCATCCCCGGGGCCTGGCCTCTCGTTGGGGACTGTGGGGGGTCCCCAAACCCCCACAGTCCCGCCGGCTCCCGTGTCCTAAGGGAGCCAGCATTGCTTTCCACACGGGGAGCAGCTAACATGCTGCTCCCCGTGTGGAAAAGCAATTGTCTATGGATATTGGAAGCAAGAGCAGGTTTCCTGCTCTCTCTTCCAATATCCAAGCAGTTTGCAATGACAGGACGGAGCCGCGAGGCTCCCGTCCTGTCATTGCAAACAGCAGTGTCCCGGGGGTAGGCACCCCGGGACACTGCAGGAGCCGGCCCTGGGGGTGGCGGTCCCCAGGGCCACCACAGGCTCCAGGAGGGGGCCGCGCGGCCCCCTCCCCACATCAGCAAAGCCCCGGGGAGGTGGTGGTCCCTGGGCTTTGGGGTCCAAAACGGACCTTCATTTTAATTTGTTAGTGCCCCGGGAGGTGGCGGTCTCTGGGCGTGTGGGGGCTCGAGCCCCCCACACAGGAAAAAGTTAAAAAAGAAGCCCCGGGGAGGTGGCGGTCCCCGGGGCTTGGGGGGCCTCAAATTTAACCCCCCCACCATGCCCCCGGGACTTGGGCCACCCGGGGCAAAATACAATCGAGCGCGGAGACCGCCCTTCGATTTTTTTCCGGCAGGATTCGCGCTCCCTGAGCGCATCCTGCCGATTTAAAAAAAAAAAAAAAAAGAAAAAAAAGAAAAAAATGCTTTTTCTGCCCAGGGGTCCTTGTGGGACCCCTGAGCAGACCTAGGGGTCAGGGTGTTTCTACCCTGCCCCCTTTGTGCGTTTGCGCACTTTTTACTGCTTTCTTGTTCCTCGGTTCTACCGAGGAATAAGATGGCTGCCAACACTTCCTGGTTTGGAGTGTTGACAGCCAATTAGCAGACAGCTCGTGATCGGGAGGGTGCGCGAATCCGACGCGGCCATAGATATATATGTACTTTTACTTTTGATTTTCTCAGCAACTACTGAACGGATTTACACCATTTAACAAAAGGGTTCTTTCTGAACCAAGAACTACCTCTTTGCCAAATTTGGTGTAATTCCGTTCAGCAGTTCGGGCTGTAGCCGTGTCTAAAGTTTCCTATGGGAAATTGATTTTTTGACTCTTATTTTTTTAATTTCTCCGCAACTACTGAACGGATTTACACCATTTAACAAAAGGGTTCTTTCTGAACCAAGAACTACCTCTTTGCCAAATTTGGTGTAATTCCGTTCAGCAGTTCGGGCTGTAGCCGTGTCTAAAGTTTCCTATGGGAAAATGAATGGGAAAACACGTTCTGGGACCCCCTTTTTCTCGGCCCCCGCTTGACGAATCACCCTGAGACTTTCAGGGTAGGAGCGGACCGGAGCGGGCCATAAAGTTTGAAAATTTCGCGAAGATTCGTCAACCGACGCAAGAGTTATTTCAAATAGAATGTCGCGGATTTCCTATGGAAAATAGGTCCTAACTATAACTATCTACTGGCGACCGCCAGTAGATAATATGTATGTGTATATATATATATGTATGTGTGTATATATATATATATATATATATGTATGTGTATATATATATATGTATGTGTATATATATATATGTATGTGTATATATATATGTGTATGTGTATATATATATATGTATGTGTATATATATATGTGTATGTGTATATATATATATATGTATGTGTATATATATGTGTATATATATGTGTATGTGTATATATGTATGTGTATGTATGTATGTGTATGTATGTATGTGTATATATATGTGTATATATATGTGTATATGTGTATATAATGTATATATATGTGTATGTATATGTATATATATGTGTATATATATTATCTACTGGCGGTCGCCAGTAGATAGTTATAGTTAGGACCTAGTTTCCATAGGAAAGCGTTTTTAGGTCTCGGCCTGCACCAGCGCTTGCGCTGGTCTGGCCGAGAGTTTTAGTAAGCGGGTTTTGGAAGTGCAAACCCACTGGCTTTCGGCTGGTGACCAGCTTGCGTTCACGATGGAGTGCACGCGCGCAGCTGGCATCTGGGTTTCCTATCTCTTCCTCATTTCCTCGTCATGGCTCATTAACTCTCTGGACTCTGATGTTTCAATCGCAGCAGCAGCTCACATTACCAACTGACGTCCCTGGACTACAGTCACATGAAAAACAACAGCGATTAGCATTGAAATGCAAGCTTTTTTTTGTCTAGTTAGAAATATTGCTTCGGTGGGTTGATTTCACCTTATATCGCTATTTGTTTTATATTGGGAGTCACAGCCTAATTACCAGTATTTTTGTCTCACTCTGTTTTTTTTTTTTTATATTTATTTGCGCAAAGCACAAAGCTATATTTAAGGTTACTTTTTCCGCGTCACTTCTTCACTCTAAACTCCACACCCCCCACTCTTATTGTCTCTCTCCTTCTCTCTCTCCCCTCTCTAATTCTCTCTCTACTTAATTAACTCTCCCCTCTCTATCTTTTTTAGCCTTTCATTCTCTCTCAACTTTATCTGTTTCTCTTTCAAACTCCTTCATTCACTCTCTCCCCTTCTTTCTCTCTCTCTATCCCGCTCCACTCTTTATTCTATGTACACCCTTTCTCTCTTTCTCTCTCACCACCCTCTCTAATTGGGCATTATATCTTCACTCTATCTCTCACTCGGCAACACCACAGCATCACTCAGCATCACCACAGCATCACTCAGCGCAACCACAGCATCACTCAGCGCCATCACAGCATCACTCAGCGCCATCACAGCATCACTCAGCGCCATCACAGCATCACTCAACGCCATCACAGCATCACTCAACGCCATCACAGCATCACTCAACGCCATCACAGCATCACTCAACGCCATCACAGCATCACTCAACGCCATCACAGCATCACTCAACGCCATCACAGCATCACTCAACGCCATCACAGCATCACTCAACGCCATCACAGCATCACTCAACGCCATCACAGCATCACTCAACGCCATCACAGCATCACTCAACGCCATCACAGCATCACTCAACGCCATCACAGCATCACTCAACTCCACCACAGCATCACTCAGTGCAACCACCTCATCACTCGGTGCAACCACCTCATCACTCGGTGCAACCACAGCATCACTCGGTGCAACCACAGCATCACTCGGTGCAACCACAGCATCACTCGGTGCAACCACAGCATCACTCGGTGCAACCACAGCATCACTCGGTGTAACCACAGCATCACTCAGTGCAACCACAGCATCACTCAGTGCAACCACAGCATCACTCAGTGCAACCACAGCATCACTCAGTGCAACCACAGCATCACTCAGTGCAACCACAGCATCACTCAGTGCAACCACAGCATCACTCAGTGCAACCACAGCATCACTCAGTGCAACCACAGCATCACTCAGTGCAACCACAGCATCACTCAGTGGAACCACAGCATCACTCAGTGGAACCACAGCATCACTCAGTGGAACCACAGCATCACTCAGTGGAACCACAGCATCACTCAGTGCAACCACAGCATCACTCAGTTCAACCACAGCATCACTCAGTGCAACCACAGCATCACTCAGTGCAACCACAGCATCACTCAGTGCAACCACAGCATCACTCAGTGCAACCACAGCATCACTCAGTGCAACCACAACATCACTCAGTGCAACCACAACATCACTCAGCAGCACCACAGCATCACTCCGCGACACCACATCATCGCTCAGCACCACCACAGGATGACTCAGCAGCACCACAGGATGACTCAGCACGCCCACAGGATGACTCAGCACGCCCACAGGATGACTCAGCACGCCCACAGGATGACTCAGCACGCCCACAGGATGACTCAGCATCACCACAGGATGACTCAGCGCCACCACAGGATGACTCAGCGCCACCACAGGATCGCTCAGCGCCCCCACAGCATCGCTCAGCGCCACCACAGCATCGCTCAGCGCCACCACAGCATCGCTCAGCGCCACCACAGCATCGCTCAGCGCCACCACAGCATCGCTCAGCGCCACCACAACAATATCACTCAGCGCCACCACAACAATATCACTCAGCGCCACCACAACAATATCACTCAGCGCCACCACAACAATATCACTCAGCGCCACCACAACAATATCACTCAGGGTCACCACAGCATCACTCAGGGCCACCACAACAATATCACTCGGCGCCACCACAGCATCACTCAGGGCCACCACAACAATATCACTCGGCGCCACCACAGCATCGCTCGGCGCCGCCACAGCATCGCTCGGCGCCGCCACAGCATCGCTCGGTGCCGCCACAGCATCGCTCGGCGCCGCCACAGCATCACTCAGCATCGCCTCAGCATCACCTCAGCATCACCTCAGCATCGTCTCCGCAACAGTCACCACCACCACCACCTCAGCATCACTCAGCACCACCTCAGCCTGCTCTCGGAATCTGGCATCTGTTGATTCTCCCCTAGCGTCTGGCCGCTGCTAGTGTTATAATATAGGTACTAGTTCCCAACCTTCACCCTCCGATTGTTTATGCCCCCTCAAAAAAAAAGCTTTAACAAACAACCATTGCAATAGGCAGAAACAAGTTTCCAGCATTGCAACAACAAAAGAAAACTGAGGAAATTTTTTATTGTAAATACTTTTTTAATATGGTCGTTCAGTTTTACATAATGCCTTCTTGGTCATATATAAAGTAACAAAAATGCTTTTGACACTTTTTTATTATAACTTTTCAGCATGCTGCACAGCAGCTACACTTCTCTACAGCACAGCTTGAAGACATTGGCAAAGTCAATAGCTCTGGCTAAACACTTATAAGGCCCCAAAGGCGAGACCTATTGGCTATGCCATTGCTTGTTATTTGATGTTATTTGGAGAAACCTAAATTGTACTTTTGAAATTTATGACTATGACCTATAATTTTAGTAAAAGAATGGTTCCCTGCCTAAATACACCCTCCGGTCCTACATACAAATATTTATCAACAGCATGCCAGACTGATGCAGCCACTGTGCTGGACCACAACTCCTGGGTTCTAAGGCTTCTAACTTACTTTATTAATGACATTTTATTTTTGATTTAGGTTAAAAATAAAAAACATCCGCTTTGAAAATTGATAATGATTATCTATGAGGTACATGTCAGCCCATTTGTACTTTCTTAAAGATTTCACTTCAGCATCAAGGCACGTACTACAGCTGCATTTAGACAAATCCCGAGTGAAGAATGCCCCCTAATTGGTTCCAAATTCATGATCGGAATATTGACACAATCCAGCCAGTGTGGCTTGTAATGCAACCTAGCTTGCCAATGGTGGCCTTCGCTCAAGGATATTGATCCATCGTGGCCATGTTTCTCTGTGTTTGGTGAATTGTTAGCCACCTACAAATGCTATGATCTGAAGTTCACGAGATTGGCAGACATGTTCTTCTATCCTCTAGAGTTTGGTAAATTGAGTACCATAAATTGGACAATAGTAGCATCTGTTATGCATATAATGCAGAGAAAAATCAGAAGTTGACCATGAAACACTATGTAGAAAATAAACTTGTGCAATGGTGTTGACATGGATTCACAGTAATGACAGAAAGATTACTCACTACTTCCATGTTTCCTTTGTGTGGTATGTAACACACATTGAAAATCTTAAGTGCAATGCACATTAGTGTTCCCTATATTCATCTGTGCAACATACTGGAATCCAGGGTGAACATCCTCGATAAAGGGGAGCACAAGGGAGAATGAGGTGTCAGATCACCCTGGGAATGTATCTTTCTTGCTGCAACATAATAATCAGCCCTACTGAAGCAAATATCACTGAAAGTGAGCAAGTTCACGCAGTCACTTACCTTTGTTGTCTGTCTCCAACGCAAATGTTTTCAGTGTTGATTTACATCCAGATGGATCTCGTCCAATCAGATGTGGGCCGTGTGTGCACAACGTGTTCTTATAATTCATCATATGGTGAACTTGGCTTCAGTCCCCCAAAGACTGGAGACGGAACAGATAAAAAGCAAAAATGTATGGAAACACCTGCAAGAAGGTAAATGAATTGAACAGGCTCCAGCATGGTGCTACTATAAATCAAACCTGCCCGGCAATCGAAGAGCCAGGTTTGAGAAATGTTTGTGTACCTCATTTAACGCAGAGGACTTGCAGCTGCTTAACAAGTTGAACTTTTTGTACTATGCCACGTTGCAGGTGCATAACCTTCTGATGGAGTGCAGTGTGTCTCTGAGGCATACTTGCAGGCTGCATGTGATTTCTTCTTAATTGGTGTGTGACAAAAAATGTGGAAATAGATTTGCTCATCATTGAAACCTTTTAAGGGCTGTGGACACCAGAGCAAAGTAGAGGATGACTCGACACAGACTAGCCAGGAAAGGCTAGCATTGTGTGATTGATCTCTGTGAAATGTAGGGCATGGCCACCCAGATCATCTGCACCACGTCCATGGCACTGTCTGTCTCTCTCTCTCGTGTTTGACCTGAGAAGGATTATGGGTAGCGATGAATGATAAAGTGGATAAGATTAAGCACTGCTATGCTGTAGCTTCAACTATAAATGCAAAGCTACTTTATTAGAACTAGTGGCAAAGCTCCGTGCATAAATTCGTAGAACAGAACAAGAATTCTTTAAAGTAATGCTAAAATGTATTCCAAAAGAGGAATTTTCAGTGAGAAAAGAGAAATAAACTTTCTGCATGGTATGTTAGTATGACTAAGGGGGTCAGAAATCCCTTGTTGTTTCTAGTAGCTGTCACATTCTTCTATTTTGGTTTTTCCTTTGAAGTTCATCTATATTTTGTTTTTGTTTTGCTGGGTAGGTTCTAACGTAAGGTGTCATTTGTACACAAATCCAGTGCTTCAAGTATTGAGCCATAGGTGGCTTCTGGGAAGAGAGGATCTTTAACCTATTCATATGCCATTTGTTCTTGACTGAATGCCAAGCTATCCTCCCTCCAGCCTCATTGGTGAAGGTTACTGTCTGGTCACTGTGAGTTCCATTTTGAGGGTATTACGTGACTTTGTTAAAGGATTAAGGGCCACATGTATGACCATTTCATTTTGCGACTCGCAAGTTGCGATTTCTTGCAACTCGCAATTAGCAAGTCGCAAAATGAAATGTACAATAGTGAATCAGACACTGTTTGCGATTCCCGAATGGATCACAAGGGACCTGCCTCATTAATATTCATGAGGCAGGTCGCAATTTGTGAGCCATTGGGAATGGCCGGCACTCACAGGGATGGTGGCATGCTGGGGTCAGCTGACTACCATGTCTGTGACTGCTTTTTCTATAATTTCTAGGAACAGTGGTCCTTGACAGAAATTTGGTTGAAACAAAACAATAATAAATATAGACTAGAATCAGTGCTATATTGCTTCTGTCCAGCCGGACAGTACGATTTATTAATTCAAAGTTAGACATTTTTTACGAAGGCAAATAAAGTGGGACCCAGTCCTGCGTCCTACACATTACAGTGAACACAAAAAACGAAAACAAACATTTAGGCAAGGCAAAGGAGCTTGTACACAGTGTGAACAGTGAAACAAGCACAGAATGAAAAACAACTGTTACACTTGGGTATCAAAGTGAATTGTGTATACGGTGTAAAGCGAGTCGACGACGTTTCGATCCCTTTGTGAAAATAATGGGATCATCATCAGGACAAATTAAATGCATGCCTGAGAGCCATATGGCCTTCTAAGAGATGGCGGTTGCAGTATGGTGCTTGCAGAAATGGCGGTCTAGGTCTGTGGATAGGACTGCTGGCTGGGCGAGGAAGGTGTGGAAGGTCCGCGGGTATAGAACTGCGGGTCCTGGTGGAGTTTCAAAGCGAGGGGCTGGGATACCTCGGACAGGAGGAGTGGACGGCAGCGATGGCCTGCGGCGTAATGTAAAGTTGGTCCGTATTAGGAGAATTATGAAGAAGTCCTCGGTGGCATGACTAAGGGAAGAGTTAGGATGCCTGCGCTGCAGTGAAGGCGCAGTGGCCAGATATTCTCCGCTTTTTCAATAAAGCAGTTTTTTTTACTGCAGCTCGTTTTCCTCGCAGGAAAAAGAGATGTATTTAAAAAAGAAAAATGAACCATTTCAGTTACATTTTTTAGGAGTAGGCAGTGTTTCGCCGCCAATCACAAAGGGGAAAGGGTCCCCTGAGGACCCCTTCCCATTTGCGGCTAGCTTACTACGTACTTGAAGTAGGCGGTAAACTGCGATAGTTTTGTGACCGCATTTCGGTTGCAAAACAATCGTGTTTCCCCCTGCCTCTCATTATTAGGAATGGACACTCTTGGCCCGCCCCTTCCGAATAGCGACTTGCAAATCCTATTTTGTGAGTCGGTAACAGGTTACCGACTCGCAAAGTAGGTTTGATACATGCTACAGGCCGTTTTAGCAGTCACAAACGGCCGGATTCGCTGTTTACGACCGCTAAAAATGGTCGTACATGCGGCCCTAAGTACATGGATTCCACTTGTAAATGCCCAATACCCATTGTTGTAAGAGCCCCCTAACAATGTGGAAAAGAGATGTGCAGATTATGGACAATGTGTGTGCATTCATTGGGAGGCGCTATGAATACTACTGAAGGAGAGACTGAGAGTAGTAGTAGATATTTGGTGAAAACCGGAGTATGGAAATGGGAATACTAGTAAAGAAGAGGTGTGCATTCTGCTAATAGGAAAATGGAATGGAGTTGGAACCAGTAGTCCATGAACTGAAGGGATAGAAAAGCAGATCAATGGATGTTTAATACAGTTAATGGAGGTTCAGAAGTAAATCACTGAAGTAGAATTAAAACCATAGATGGGTATGGCAATGGTTTAGGGAGGGGTGGAGGGTAAGAAGCTAATAGTCAGAAAGTGTTAATAGATAGATGCTAGTCTTTTACTGGACAGGAGTAATACCGATGTTCAAGTTTTTGTGATCATTGCCTTTACAGTGTGTTTCTTTTCTTTTTGTCTTTTCCTATTGGTCTCTTTTCATCGTTCTCGCCTCTGTATTTTTCTCGTATTTTTTTCCTCTGTCAAAAAACTCTAGCTGAGAATTTGTACTGATAAATGTTGCATTGCAAAAGTTTGCTCCCCCTTTCAGGGATGATGCCTTGTATTGGTACAGAACAGAGGAATTCAGGTGATGCTAAAGCAATGGCACTGAAAAAGCTTACTGACCAGAAATGTTTTGTAAAGATACATTGACGCGCTGACACACACATTAAGTAAAATTGCGTGGATGGCCGCCCACTAGAAAAACTTCTGTTTCAATGGTAGCTATTCAGACATATCTTGGAAGCATTTCATATTCAGCAAATAAAGTTATTATGTATCTCTTTTATTTCACAACAAAATTTTATTGTTGACAGCCAAGACAAAGTTGATGCCTCAACGGGCATCTGCCATATGTATACAGGGTAACATATACTGATATCAACATTTTCAATTATACTAGAATATTATGCATCTTACTTAAAATATAAAGCAGTGCCCCTGAACACAAATATTTAATAAATGTATCGATAAGTCGATCTAAATTTGAGAACAGGGGGGGGGATTCAGTTGTAAACTGTTCTGATGGCACATAACATTGTCCAGAGCAATGGCAACGGCAAGAGAAACCCAAGAACTCCAATGTCCACCATATTTCAGAAAACTCCTTGGACGCTCTCAACTGATCCTCAAAGTTATCCGGTGTTAATTAAGCAAACATGGAAGGTAGTCGGTGGGAGAGGGTAGATCCTCTCTTACATTGGGTATAAATCAGCACAATATCCACGGCTATGATTCCTAAGGTTATTATCTTCTGTATCATGGTGATGTTTGACCACTCCATGTTGCAGCAGCCGGGCGGACATTTTCTGAAACAACTGCTGTACTAAATAATGAATGTGTTATCTTCGTGCACACAAATTTAAGAGAACATAAGGAGTGGCCTTGTACGTATCCTAACACACGCTTGCAGGCCCTATCCAACCCTGCTACCGCGCTTACCGAAGGACAATGTGGTGCAGAGGGTCCCATTGGACCTGCTTTTTCAGAAATGGAGTATGCCTGTCTGGTGGTGGTCTAGTTTTCGGGAAACTAAATTAATCACATATATCAGCACTATTATGATTCAACATAAGTTCTAAAATTAGAATTAGTACCAGGGTGTTTCTGTGATTGGTCATTTCTAGCTGCTTTCGATCAAAATGAACTGGATTTTGGTGCTGGCGTATGCTCGGCTGAGCTTCCATAAATCTTCAGAGTGACCCATTTGCAGACACGAGAGGCCCAGTTGCATCGGCATATCTAGTGCATTTAATATCCAAAGCTCTGATGAAGAAATAAGGACCGAATAGCATCCCAGTACGGCTTTGGAAACCTGCTTTGTGCTGCCGATACGCTATGACAGCCCAGACTTGCACACAGGCATTATTTTATTTTGTGATGAAAATGTAGTTTTGTAAGAAGGTGTTTGATTTCTGAAAAAATATCTTGGATTCGCTGGGGGTTCGTTGTTCAACCTGAGCTGATTTTTTTGGGTGGCATTAAAAAATGTATTTTAGATATTGTATGTTATGCTCTTTGGTTACCTTCACATTGATTCTGTGGAATTGTGGGTCTGCTCTGTGTACTTCTTGCCTATGGATCCGTTTGACTTAAATAGATATTCCACTTGCGGCCTGTTTAGACAGTGTGAATCTTCTGAATAAGTCCACTGTGAGAGAGCAGCCTTGAAATGGTAGACTATGGACCATGGGTTTCCCGCTTTAGGTCGGCTGACAGTGAGGATGGAGATGAGCGCCCCCTTGCATGTCTAAGTAGAAGCCACCCTGTACCCACCGGAGTCATCATCCTACGCATCCACAGCAGTAAAGAGTTCCCGGTCACAATTGTGGTTTGGAGCTCTCTGTGTGCAGGCTGAAGTGCACTTCTCTTGAGGCGTTCCCACTTACTCTTGGTTTGAAGATATCTGTGGCATGTAAATCATTATTATTGGAGCGGTTTAAATCTAAGCGTGCAAGACAGAGCTGAAAAGAGATAGACAGGCCTTTTGTACTGTCCTTAGCTCTGTGCAGCGCAATTTCTTTTTTTTTCAGCCTCTTTTCCGGTTGTGTAGGGTGAGATGAGCCACTGGAAGAAGTCTTCACTTGACTCCGTTTGCATGTGGCTTTTAGGCAGTCACTATCGGCTGATTCTTGGACAGTTTTTCTTCTGGGTGTGTTTGAATCTGAGTGAATGTGCTGTGAAGCTGCTCTAACCTGGTGATGCCAAGCCTGACCGCAGTTACATGTGATGTCATATTTAGGATGCTTGGCGGAGTCTGCTGTGTGAGTGTGATTCTGACAGCTGAAGGTGACTTGTGAAGTGGGTGCAGGGGTACTACACCCCGCCCGGTTACCCAGAAGAGGCCCAGACTGTAGCCTTTGTTTAATATCTGATCCAACGCAAAGTGATGGAAGCTAAAAAAGCAAAGACTGTCTCAAGGTAGATACTTTTTCTAATGAAACAAGCTTTTTTCAAAGTTGAAAGGTACTAAAAGACCTGCAACTTCACAAAATCGACTCCCGTGGAAGTACTATTGTTGTGCTGCTACTACTGAGGTGGGTTTTAATTACATATTACATTTTACAGTGTAACAAATTGATTTTTACCAACTCTTGATACATGTAAACCGAAATATATTTCAGTATGTCTTTTTAACCCCCTAATTTTGATGGCATGAGTTCCCTTTCTGGGGTGACTGTCGGTTGTTCTCCGCCTCACTTGTTGATGTCTAGCTCGCGGACATGGGATGCACAACTTAGATGGGAGCCAGGAGTAAAGTTGTAGCTTTGTTACCCAGCGAGCTTACTCCTACAAGACCAAAGAACTCCACTATCGGTTATAGTAAAATATAAAGATAGATTGTTTTTCTTTTTGTCTGCATAATGTCTAGTTTATCAGTGGTAGCATCAATGTATTTGTGGTCACTGGAATGTTAGGCAGTGGTCAGTTGTGTGAGCTTCCTCACTAATGTGAGTTGCGCTGTTGCTATGCTCTAATTCCGCTTCCCCAGCCTTTTATCTCTAATGAACAACTCACACGTTTGAAGAAAATGTGTACTCCTGGAATAGGCTTGGCCATGGGTGTTAAGAGCCTAAACCGTGACCTTGTGTTGTTGACCTTTGAAACAACACTTCACTGCGGAGAGCATGCCAGGTCTAGCGACTGCCCCCATTGTTGCCAGTTTGCATAAGCAGGCACATTTAACCTTCAGAGTGAATGGGGTGGTGCATGGCCTTATACATGTAGATCTGATGGGAATCGTTGTGTGTGGTTGTGCTCCAGGCAGTGTTTGATGCGTTTAGGTATGCAGCTAAGGAACATCCTCTCACTCAGACCTAGCTAGCCAGATTTCTGATAGCGAGAAGCTTTGGTGCAAGTTCCTGTGTTATGCATAGTTCTTTGATTTGTGCTATACCTGTGTTTGGCTTTGATTTGCACCTCTAAGGAAAACAAATCTTGCCTGACGTCATGAAGCTCAGAGATGGTTTTCTGCCGATCTCAAAGCCCAGAAATTAGCTCTCCGGCAATTTGAAAGGCGGTGGAGACGCAACTACTTGTCTGAGGACAAACAGATTTATTTAGATGCTTTGAAAATTAAAAAAAAAGCTATTCTGACCGCTAAAGCTGCCTACTTTTCTTCTAAAATCTTAACTGCCACTAATAAATCTAAAGAAATTTTTTCGATTGTTAATGAGCTGTCCAATCCTGATGGTCATAATAAAACCCACTCCCTCTCAAAGCCTTTGTAATTCCCTGAATACCTTTTTTATTGAAAATGTTATGAAAATCAAGGACAGCATTCCGATATGTCCCAACCCTGAGGCTAGCCTTATTGCACCTAAAAATCCTTGCATTTTTAATCAATTCCCGATAATAAGTAACCAGACGTTTTTGGATCTTCTATCCAAAATAAAATCAGGCTCCCCAGGGATTGCTGCCCCCCAGCATCCTGAAAGAAATATTTACAGCTCTTCCCGGACCAGCTCTATGCCTCTTGAATGAGTCACTGGTCCAGGGCCGTGTTCCCGAGACCTTCAAGGAGGCAATTGTCGTCCCCCTCCTGAAGAAACCAGGAGCCGACCCTCAAACCTTGACGAATTACCGCCCTATAACCTTACTTCCATACCTGGCTAAGGTCTTGGAAGCCTATGCGACTAAATGCCTATCCGTATTCCTGGAACAGTCTGAATATCTCGATCCCCATCAAGCAGGGTTCCGCCCAGCACATTCCACTGAGGCCGTCACACTGTCGGTATTGGATACTCTCCGGATGGAGGCCGACAGGGGTTCCCCGCAGGCCTTAATATTGCTTGATCTCTCTGCAGCTTTTGACACGATCGACCACGGTATATTGGTCGGTCGTGTCAGAGATGCAGGGATTCAGGGATTAGCCCTTGACTGGATCAGTTCTTTCTTGGAAAACCACTATCAGTCGGTTCGCATTGCTCAGTTCACTGCTCCAAAGATGAGGACCACATGTAGAGTTCCGCAGGGTTCATCACTTTCCCCCCCTCCTGTTCAATCTTTATCTTCTCCCACTCATTCGAGCCTTGAAAGAGAGGAAGGTCTGCCCCTTCAATTATGCTGATGACTTCCAACTAATACCCCCCATCAGCAACTCCCCTGACTCTGTCCGCAATTTCCAGACCACCATGCTGTTTATCAGCGAGTGGATGAACAGCAATCACTTAAACCTCAATCCGGATAAAACTGAGCTAGTCCTAATCGGGGGCAGCTATAATCCTTGGAGCCCACACTTTTGGCCAAGAGAATGGGGTCAACCCCCTTCTCCATCTGCCTCAGCCAAAAGTCTTGGAGTAACAATTAATTGTGATCTCACCATGAAGTCCCAAATAGGATCAGTGACATCAACTTGCTTCTACCAGCTGAGGAAAATAAGAAAGATCAGAAGATTTCTCTCTCAGGAAGCCCTGATCCAGGTGGTCCTTGCCATGGTTATGTCCCATATTGATTATGCCAACTCCCTATACTTCGGCATTCCACCCTACTTGGTCAAACGACTGCAACTGGTACAGAACCAGGCTGCAAGACTGATTTTCCAGCAACCTAGGCAACAACATGTCACCCCCCTTATGAGGAAGATGCACTGGCTCCCCATCACCCAGCGATGTGCCTTTATGGTATGCTGTCTCATCTTCAAGTCTCTGAACGGAAGGAGCCCTAAATTTGTGGATAGTCTTATCCAAAAGCACTTACCCTTGCGCAATTTGCGCTCAGCCCACAAGCATCTTCTGTCAACTCCCTCTTTTAAACTGAAGCGCCTGGGTGGCGCTAGGTTTGCTGTCTTAGCTCCAAGATATTGGAACTCTCTTCCCTTTGAAATTCGATCTTGCACTGATCTCTTGAGTTTCAGGAAGCTCCTTAAGACCTGGCTGTTTACTCAAGCTTACGAGTAAGTCCCCTGGGCTTTGGCACCTCTCAGAGTAGCGCCATGAAACCAATCCGGTGTACATGCGCTTTATAAACATTTTTAACAACATTTGGGTCTGATACTGATGCTGACTAGAGTCGACCACCTTCATAAGATTTGACCAAACAATGGCTCTAATTTTATTACACAGTGAACACAGAAAGGGAAGAGCAAACACATTAAATATTAATGTCATAACAATATACAGTTTTGATTGTGAGTTATTACACTGATTAATATTCTGGGATCATCTATTTATTCCACAGTTACCCAATTTTAAACATTGTTATAATGTGCGTGAGTGCTTGCTCTACAAGCTTGTTTAACCTTTCGTACCCATTGGGGGACGGCTTAGGCAAATTGAAAACCTTATGTCTCTATTTGACACCCATCCCATCCCCATGTAGAAGAAGGCCAGTGAATGAGACACAAAGAGTAAACAAGCACTGGCAAAGCCAATGACTCTGACCTTTGGCACTTATTGGCTTTGCCAGTGGATTTTTAACAAAGCTGCACCGCATTCCCAATGCAGCACGGCTAAAGAATGGAAAATAAAAGCCTTTGACGCAGCCGACCATGTTATTTTGTTGGCGCACACACCACGCACTCTTACAAAATAACGCAGTTGATTTTTTTATTTTTGTTTACAAATCTGATTTGTATAAGAAACTAAATGGGGGGGAAAAAAGCAAAATCTTTTTTTACAATGGGTGGAGAAAGAAACAGGTGGCAGAAGCAATACAAAGAGTATAGTGAGTAGGTGAAGCAACACAGAGAGCATAAATGGGGGAAAAAAGCTAATTGATGAGAGAGCAACATGCAGCTGGCAAGAAGAAGCATAAAGGCGAGAGGAGAGAGAGTGCGGTGGGAGACAAGTACTTGAAGGAGTCATCTGGAAAAACACATATACTCTTCAGTGCTTAAACAAAAATAAAAAATAGTGCTTGGAAAGGGGGCAGTTGAAGGACACAAGTAATATATGTGTTCATGCTCCAAAGGAGGGAGAGACACAAGACTCGAGTGCTTAAACAAAAATATAAAATAGTACTTGGAAAGGGAGCAGTGGAAGGACACAAGCCAAGAATCCAAGAAGAGGAAAGAAAGCCCACACATACTGGAAAATAAGAAACCAGCAAATGAGGGTGATAATAAAGCCAACAAATGGTAAGCAATGGGTGGGACTTAAGAGCACTGTAATCTAACAATACGTCTTGCAGCAGACAGTGCATGCAATGTCTAGTAAGTGAGACCTAAAAACGACCTTGCCCCACAACAGTAACCCCTGGTTCAGGCGACAATATACATGAAATTATGAGCACAACTTTCATTTCACAGTTGGGTAAATTGAACAATGATATAACTCAATAGCAAGCTTTCTGGCAAATTAAAATTCTGCTGTGTCATGCAAGGCTAAACATTGCTTTGCAATTGTACATGGCCTCCAACTGCCCACTTGCCTGGAAGGTCACCTTCAACCCGTCCTGGCGTTTTAGCCTACAGTATGTTGCAAGCAGGGTCTTGTAGCTTTACGTCTTCAATTCTTTCTTTCTCTTAAAATGTATACTCTCGGTTTCTGTGACGTGAGCAGCATGGCAACAACTTGGAGGGGTGTCGGTAAGTTCTTGGGGTTTAGAAATGCAATATAACAGATAAAGACAGGGTGTTTCAGTATTTTGGACAAAGAAGTCTGTGGATGTCTGATGGTAGTTTGACGGAGTGTTAGGATCAGCCGTGTGCTTAGCAAATGTAGCACCACAGCAGATTTAAAGCATAAAGAGAAGAAACCATGCGTGAGTGAATGGTTAAAAAGGCAGGGTAAGCAGAGAGATTTATAAATGAAAGCAAAGTTTGATGGTTTGAGGGCTGAAGGACTCAGCATGATGGGCTGGCAGATTGGAGATTTATGAGGGATGCAGAAATTAATACAGAGAGTGAGGCTGGAGGGGAGGCGGGTCACATCTGTTAGAGGTGGACCGGGGGAGTCAGTAGTGTATTAAGGGTTTGTCTGTTACGATTTTTGGAAGAGAGGTAAGAAGCAAAGACTGCTGCAGAGAGTGAGGAAGGATTGGTTCCATGTGGTGGAGAAACTAAGCTGTTTGTATTCTGTGACAGTTTTTTAGGGTGTAGTAGAGTGAGACGACGAAAAAATGGACCTCCTGGTCACTGCCTGCACATTGCTGTTGGCTACATTGGAAGGCCTGGAGAAGTGGACCCTCTTGACTTGTGTCTAGTTGGTATTCCTGAAAATGTCGAAGTGGAGTAGCGAGACAATCTGTGGGAAGGAGATATTAACAGATTTTGCCCCAAGAAAGCAAAGTAACCAACTTTATTTTCTTAAAGTTGGTGATATGCAGCTTTCAACCAAAAAAACCCTACATAAAATACATACGAAAATTGTATTTACTTCCCCTCATACATCACGGATAATAATAATTATCTAGTATAATATAGGCCTTCTATCCAAAGTACTTTAAGTAGAGGTTTTTAAATCCAACTACTATCAGTCAATCAAAATTGATGCACATTTTATTGGCCTCAGAAGGATAGAAATCTAAGTCGCCCATGCTAGGGTTCAAACCTAATGTCTGCAGGTCACACCGAGTGTTTAGACTTTTCACAGCTGTCAGCTGGCCAGGACCTGTGACTTCTCAGCGGGTCCTGCTTTTGCACTCTACACACTCTACACATAAACACATAAACCTACAAGTAAACCTGCTCGGGCTCCTATTTTCAGTTAGAGTTATAAGCCTAAGAAGTCCAGCATGCATAGAACTTTGCCTGCAAGGCTGAGTGTGTTTTTTTAAATGTCACCAGAATCCTGAACCCATATTGCAAATGTTACTCGGTCTGTATTTTTCATAATACATGTTGATTTCTGGAGCAGTTAGCTTGAAAAACTAATTTTTTCAACAATGGGAACGTTTATTGAAACAATAAATGTAACATTTGTCTGCTCTCTTTTCCTGCCTCTATTAAAAAGAAAAGAAGAATGTAGAGAAAAAATTGTTGACTGTTCTCTGAAAGATGCATCTAACGATCAAAACTGATTGAAATGTTCAGATAGAACATTCAGGTGTTTAACACCCATGAACAAACAGAATGTTGATCAAGTAATGGAAAAGTTCTGTAAAGTTGGTTTGTGGCCTTCATTATGATATCCTTTATTATCTCTAGACCTTTCTCCTGGTCCCTGATGGGTTAATTCATAGTCTCAAGTCACTCGAAGGTTCTACACTATATTCCTGGTGGCATAACCATTGTTTTGGGACGATAGGAGTGTTGACATCAACCACTCAAACCTACCCAAACAACAACAGCATTAGCACCACAACACCATAACAGTACAACTCAACAGCGTGCAAATAAAACACAACTTCACAACAGTACACAAAATAAAACCACACACCACTGTACACTGAACAACACCTTAGCGGAACATAAAGACAGAGCAGTTAAACTTAGCAGAATAGCACACCGCACCATCACATTAATACAAATACAAAACCAAAACAAAAAGCACAAACACTCACGCCAGCTTAACAATGCAACAATATAATAACTAGACAACACAAACAATGTATCAAAACAACACAATTGCACAAAATGCAAACAAAACAAAATAACACATCTCAACACAAATCACATAACCTCACAACTGCTGAGCAGCAGCAACATAACATCAATACAACAAATCTAACACTACCACAGTATTACTTAACAAAACCAGTACAAGGAAAACACAAGACTACTACACATTAGCACAATAACAACAGAACGACACAAACAACACATCTAACGAAAAAATACAACATGACAACACATTTGTACACAACAGCACAAGAGATACCACATAACACAAAAGATTTCACAACAGCTAAACAGCACAACGCAGTATCTAAACGCAGCAACACATCAAAACTACTCAAAAGCACAACACAACAAAAAGCCATCCACCTTCACCACCTCTTGACTTGCTTACAGTGTGCGTTTACTGTTCTGTAATACACATTCTCTAGAATATAAGCCTTTTGATATAAAAAAAATGTACATTGTGGGGCTTCATATATGACACATATGCACTTTTTGGATTCATAGTGTACACCTATGGACCCCAGTGGAGGTCACCGTGCTCACATAGCCGTGGGTCTGTGGTCGCACCATATATAAAGACTGTGTGACCTCACGAAGGGTCTGAAAATGTACACTGCACACCTCTCCTTCAGTCAGTATGTCCTGTATATATGTGAGGCCCCCTGTGACGTGCACTGCACGTGCACCCCTTTGCAGGACATGGAAAATGTTTGCTTCAGAAACCACTCCGGATTCTCAAGGGGTGTTGGGGATGTGCTGATAGCAGGGTGCACTGATCCGTGAAATGGGGGAATGATTGTAGCTGGGTGGGGGCGCGTACCCAGGACCCCGCCAGCTCACAGGCTTCCTCAGTCCTGACGGATTTTTGCTCATCAGCTGCACCGTTAAAACAGACCTGCTGCTAAAAGCACCTTTATAAATCTGGCAAATAAAGCTCATTTTTGAAACGCTGTCATACACACGTTCCTTCGGGATCCGGAATCGGTGAAATATTTATGTCTTTGAAATTAGCCCTATAAATATTGCCTGGAGCCAGCACGGAGCTGATTCCAGGGGAAGTGCTAGAATGCATTTCCTTACCAAAAACCTCATTTTATAGCATACAGATGATGCAAGGCAAGGACGGTCCTACGGGACAGAGGAGTATTCGGAATGTAAGATGCTGAATAATAATTTTAAAACAAGGGTTCGCGGCCTGGTGTGTGCAGAACATGCCCTCCCATGCCCGTGCTGGGCCTGCTGCAGCCTGACAGCCCCATTGTCTGGTTAGCATGGCTGCCTCCTTTGAGGAGGCATAGAGGTCCATTTAGAAGCAGCAACATTAAACTGAAGCCTGATTTGTTTTCAATAGTGGAGACATTATCTCTCGCAGGCTGAAAACATGAGTAGCTTGAGAAGTTTAAGTTGCTGGTGGCAGTCTTGCTTATTAGCTGTTATACGCCTCACCGCTTCCAAAGCATCTGGTTTCGACAAAAAAAAAAAGAACATCATTCAGTCTTTCTTATTTTTCTGATTGCCCTAGAATGCTGAAATGTTATTTAAATCCCATGTTGCTTTTATCCCCTGATCATTCCTGAATGGTGGAAAAATATTTTGGTCGTAAGCTGAAACATTTGCACCAATTAGTGGAGCAGGGTGGAAGAAGTTTCACAGTGGAAAGTTTGAAAGGCATCTGAGTATTATTGTGATTAAACAGCAGGAGCTAAAAATCTACTAGAAATGCTTGTGACTACATTTTTTAACTTTAAGATTTGGCAAGTGGGTATCCGGTGTGTTATCTTCCATGTGACATGAGAAGAAATCCATAGATCTTTGTTTCCCTTCCACAGGGAACTGTACTTTGATTTATTGCCCTCTGGGTTTGCTTCCTCCAGTTGTAAGACAATTAATTCTTCATAAAATGTATTAGAAAAATAAAGGCCCTGCGCATGCCACTGCAGCTTGAGTGGGAGTATCAGGATTTTGATTTTGCCACTCCGCAATCTTTTCTTTTCCAGCCATAAATGAAGTGGTAGGTCGCCTGAACACCCCAGCTCCTTGATGGTTGCTTTGGCCCAGTAGTTCAGAAGAATATGCTTGAATACCCCTTTACCCCATAATATCCCTCTATCCCATCCTCAGCGCTGTGAGTAAACGCATCCTCGCTGGGTCTCTGGAAATGAACAACTTGATCGTCACGAGACTCATTGAGGCCAGAAAGTGAGTTGGCAGAGAGCGTTAAAACTGTTCAGTACATTATGTCAATATAGGTTCCCATTCATTGGCTCATAACCAAGAAACCTCTCTTCATGTTGTGTTTTCTACATGGAACACCAAGTGAGTTTCTCCCTCCAAGTGAAGGAAGTTGTGTTGCACATGTTGGTGCACAGAGCCATTCTTGTCTTCTTTCGATTAGTGGGATCACATTCCCCTCCTTAGGTTATCGTACCCAGACAGGTGTAGCTTGTTCTGATGAGAATTACTCATTGAGTGCATCACCCCATTTGTGACATTTCAGTGCAATTGCGCTGTGAATGACCAAAGTGCCTAGTCCGGTTTCAGCTAACTAGGCCTCCACAGTGCTGCTGTATGCCACTTTACCACCGCCAAGTAGCGGATAGATACAATGGGCTGGATGCCTTCAATCTTCTCCTTGTCTGAACTGGCTGCATTAAAATCCACAGTGAAAGCTGCAGGATGCTAAAAACGCCTACAAAGCGTAGCAGCCTCCCTTTAAGGAGGCTGTATGTAATCCCAGAACATTGTGTCATTTGTCATTTGCAAACAGAAGTAAGTGTATTTTTCAACAATAATCTAATCTGGATGTTGTTTCCATGCCATGTCCTCCTTTCTTCTAACTTTTTTCCAACATATCTGAGCTTTTATGCAGTAAAATGCCAGAAATTAAACTTAAAATTCAGCACGCTGCTTTTCTTCATAAAGGTCCTCTTCTACAGAAGGCTGGCTTTCTTCTTTTAGACCAATTTTTTTAGAACTGATGAACAATTAAATCAAGATCTCCGCTTGACCCATTTACAGCAACTGTAATTAAATATTTGCTAACTGTTGTTGCCTTCCCGTCTGTTTCCGATCTGAATCTGTCTTTGTTTTCTAGGTGTGTCCCTTATGAGTTGAAGGTATTGGCTGTAAGTCCTGTGCTGATTGAACTACACGCAAGCCTTTCTGAATCAGCCATTTTCCAGCCCATTTATGAGGTTTTGTAAATGGAGGTTACTGCTCGTTCTGGGGACTTAACCGCATCGATGTACTGTGCATATAGGTTTTAGGGAAACTACGGCTACCACGGAGGCAGTGAAAGAGGTCTGGCCTTAATGTTAGACTTTCTACAGATGGTTGCCTATGAAGATACCTCTGTCCCGATGCTTTGGAATTTTCTGCTGCTTTTAGCACCTTCATTCATTGCATCTTAGTCGGCCACCTCATAAAAAGTGTATCAGGGCGTAGCATAGTCCCGGAGTTATTATTTTCTACGAGACTGACAGCAGGACATGCTCGGGTTCCTTTCACCTCTAGCTTCTGGCCCATTGGTGGCTTTATGCTGAAGTCCTCGCTGTTGCTCACTTACTTATGTGAAGCGTTACCTGATCCCATGGGCTTCGCTTTAAGTTGTGTGTCAGTTACGTCAAAATCTTCTTGGTATTTAAGGAAGACATGGGGTGCTCTCACACACATTCCTGAGAAGACAAATAATACAAATATTTATAAAAACAAAAAGATGGGCGAAATGGTTAAATTAAGCTCAGCCCCTGGTAATTACTCTGGGCCTCACACACACATTCTAACAGTGAGCTGTGGAAATAAGGTATTGGTTGGGGATTCGTTGGCTGAAGCTGAAAACTGACATGATGGAGATCACATCGATGTGGATGTATTGCCTTCTAATGGGCACCAACTTTCAGTCTGAGATGCCTAGGCTATTGTACTACATCTGTAAGGCATTTAAAAATGCAGGTGTTAAGAGACCAACGACTAGCCCTCTCTTAAGCTGGCATGTTAGAATGGGATCCTCTGCTCCATTCTTTCACCTAGGATTATCCCATGTCCTAGGCTTGGGGCCCAAGTTCAGCAGTAATAGCATAAATGAGCCCACACTTCAAGGAACTCTTGTTTGGTCTTGGCATCTGTTCTTTAAACCAGCCTGACTATTTTATTTTGGTATAAAGAGAATCTGCTGATCTTCCTCCGAGTACTTTAATCCAGGATTTGGGGCCTTAATCGGTTTCATAGTCCCTAGATACGTGTTAGGGCAGTTGACTTTAGCTTTAGTTTGATTCTCTAGCACCAAAAGCTGCTGTCGTTGTGAAGTAAGGGACTTATTCGCAGCCCCTTACTTACACCTTGAGAAGTGTGCTGAATGGTGTCACTGCTGACTCTATTGATACTTTCAGAGGATACTTTGTGGAGGGCGCAGTCAATTCACACTTTGAAAAGTGACTGCGTCTCTGCATTAATCTTGCAACACTAGTGTCTCAAATGTCTGGTTTTGGGGTACGGGAGCTGGTGCCGTAATTCAGTTATTTCTCTGCCCCAGAACCATGCATGGTCCTTTTCGAAGCAACCAGAGGCTGCACCGGCTCAAAATGCACTAATATGCAGGAATGCACTCTTGCAGTTAGTATCTGCCTGGTTGAGCCGAGGGATAATAGGGCTCCCGGTTTTATGGTATTTATTTTTTTAACATTTCCGTCTGTATTAATCCATATTTATTTTTGGGCCATTTTATCTGTATTTATCCATATTTATTTTGTGTTTTGCATATAAATAAAGTTGTAAAACTACATTTCCATATTTATTTAACTGATAGACGCGCACTCATACTTTGATATCTGTCGTGTTTTAGCTTTTTAAGCTGATAAATATTACAAAACAATACATCCACTGGTAAATACTAGCATTATACCACAAATGTATATTGACACATGCCGTTATTTCAAGTAGTTTCATCCTGTTTTTTAATTTCCCATGATGTCCATCTGCTCAGCTGTTGGGCTATAATTCATGAAAGACAGCACTAAGAGTCACTTAAAAGCAGCACAATTTTCTGTATTTATCCACTTTTAAAAATAAATGCATACAGAAAACACATTGTTTTCTGTCTGTATTTATCTGTAAAAATCCGTAAAAACGGAAAACAGGGAGCCTTAGATATATAACATATTAATGTGCATATTCATGGATTTTACAGATTTGCAGACGTGTGGGCACCAAAATGGCAGCAGCGAGGTAGAGTGGTTTCCTACAGGTAAACTGCGGTCAGTGTGCCCTGTTCTCACTCAGATTGAAAGGCCATGTGATCCACTCAAATCCTAAAGGTGCATAAAGCCATCTCAAGTTAGCTGATTTTGCCTCAGTTTCATACTCCATATTAGTGTTGCATTCCTTATTTAAGATTAAGAGATGATAATTTTGCAATTGTGTCCCCAATTGATTATGCAATGAAATATGTTATCACTATGCTTTTCAGTATTCTGAACACAAGTAACAGAGCATTGAGAAGGAATAACCTGTACAACAGGACAGAATAAAAATGCTGTTCAATCACAAATGCGAACTAGTGTAGATGTACACATTGTACTGTGTACAGGGATCAAAGGCAATGTTAATCATCAGAGTTGCAGAGTTCGAAAGGGGACTTTAGCCAAGAGTCCAAGAAGTTGAGCACTGACTTCCTTAAACGCTGTCCCTCGATGTTGGTTAGTTCCTACAGCTTGTTACCTTTATTGCAAGTACCCTTGGTAACCCACATTGCATACAGTGGTTGTTGTACATCCGTGTCAATGTCCATAATCGTAGCTAAACTCGAATCTCTTGTAGCCCGAGTGACACCAGTGCCATCCCTTCAGTATACATTAGCACCAGTGTCAACCAGTGGTAGCGCCCTTATGGCCCATCTGTACTTTTACCTGCGGTATACTTGATTGATGGTAACTCCAGTACCCATAAGTCCCAGTACCCCGATAAACCTCAATTTCAGTATTCACGTGGACCATCATGGGCCACCAGAGTGCACAAGTGCCCTGACTGCGAATATCTGCAGTAGCTCTTGTGACCCTCAGTTCCAATCCCACAGTGACGATTGGTGCCAACACTGCCATGTGACAAGCAGCCTCCTGATAGACATGGTGGAGCATTGAAAAGCCACAGACCGAAACATGTCCACGATAGTACAGCGTCAATGAGGGTATCACTCAGCACTATGTATGGCTTTGTGTAAAGAGATGGGAAATGGGCAGACTGGATAGGTCCAATGGTACTTACCACGGTCTGTCTGTCTCTGTCTGTCTTTGTTTTCTGGGTTTATGCCTAAGTTTAAATTAGCGCCAGTACCACCGCTGACCATCCACACCAGTTCCAAAGAGTCCCAGGTGCCATAGTTGCTCATCACTGTTAATCTACGTTTGGTGTTGAGAAGCTGTAACAGCAGGAACTAATTAAGTCAGTGGGAGGCGTACATGTTGCTGTGGTGTGGTGTCGATTGACTTTGGGCTTTTTTTATTGCAAATGCCACCTAAAATGTCAGTTTTTTCAAACCACACTTATTACCACGTGAAACAGTAGGATTAATATGGGGTGTATTTTATGCAAGTGCCACGTAATGTGACGGAAAGCAGTTTACAGTCAAGCTGGTTTTTTATTCTGTTTATCTTGGACTTCCTGCGGTAGTAAATTGATGTATGTCCAACTATGCACTGTCTCCCCTTCTTTCCAGGACCTAACAGGCATCTCCAAAAAATCCATACCCCGCAGATGCATGAAATCACGATCAGCCTTACTGACGTGTGCCCGTCACTTCTACCCCTGAACTGTAAGCGGGAGCTTAAGTCAGCATTGGGGGAGAGGGTGCGCAGCACAGACCACTGACACCGGCTTTGTGTGAAAAATGCCGCTTTAGTGAAACGGGTGCACATTACATATAAACCCTGGGCCTTTCGCCTTGCAAAACTTAAACCTTACTATACAAAGATGATCACTTTTGTTAAACTACCCCCACCCCGAAATGTCCCGCCCTACCCACAAAACTTAATTCTACAAGTCTCTACTTCCTTCTGTGCTGATCAGTGGTAGCTGCAGGAAACGGGGAGGCGGGCAGGGGGAACGAAAAAGAAATTAAAAAAAAACACTTCATCTTTGCCGGCCTCTGTCTCTCCTTGGCTTCGGTCCCTTTTCACACCGCCTTCTCCTCTGCTTCGGCTGAAGCAGGAAGCACACAGACTCCCTTCCCTAAGCCAATCACAACACTGCAATACCGCATTGCGATTGGTCTGAGCGCCGTGGTTCGGCACTCAGATGGGGAATGGAAGCCTGGGCATGTTTCTCACCAGGCTGTGTAAAGCAGCCACGGTGGGGGAACATGCAAAGTGCCCATGACTGCCGGTCGTCCACGGCTGGCCAAACAGTCATGCGCACTTAGAGTGTGCCACCACTCCTCCCCCTGTGACTCCAGCCACGCCCCGCCTAGCCCCGTAGTGAAAAATGCAATGATAATAACAGGGTTATTATCATTTTATTTTTCCTTTCTCCTGCTCTGAGAGCTTTGGGGCGCGAGGCTTCTCTGTCTTAGCGGAGGCGCCGCCCCTGGTGCTGATCTTCTGTAGTTCAGACCTTTAACCTCCCATCCAGGTTTACTTCATCTATTAACCTCTAACTAACTTAACTTCCTAATGAACCTTTAACTTCCTGCCTCGTCCAGGCGAGAGCTTGTCCACCCGTTCCGTTTCAGCTTGGATTGCCGCTGTCAACAACAATAACATTCGCTAACCCATGCCAACTTCTCGGCCAAACGCCTCTGGACCTACTTCAAAAACACATACTTGTTTCTCTTCCCCCTGCGCACCTGTTCCAAGCTAAAGCCTGCCCAACCGTATGCACTCCTATAAGTTGTCAAACCCTGGAACCCCAAAAGATAAGGCTAGGGCTGGTGGGGAAAAAACTATGAAGCACCTACTACCAGCCACTGTGTCACCTAAAGACAAAGTGGTGGCTGGTTAATGAAAATTGCAGATTTTATACTGTGGGCTATATTATAGCCCAAACCTAGCCCAAAACCACGAGCAGTTGCTAGAGCTCTTCAACTCCCCCAATCCTCCCAGGAGGCAGACCTCTATGTGGTTGGCTGCCCCCCAAAACCCCATTCTGATGGAAAAAGATGAATGCTTATGTGACTCAAACCTCAATCATTCTACCCAGTTAGCAAATCTGAATACTCTCCTTGTAGAGAAACAGCTGTTAAAGGATACCTTCTGGAGCGTCTTGTCCCAGGTGGCATTGATGATCGCATGGCTGTGCTGGCCATGGATTCTGAACCCTGGCACTGGAGTGAGCAGTTATGCCTTCCAGGGATCTCGCCGTTCCTTGGACCACTGAAGTGAGCAGTTATGCTTTCCTGGGATCTCAGCATTAACTGGACCACCGGAGTGAGCGGTTATGCCTTCCATGGATCCTGCCGGTCCTTGGACCACTGGAGTGAGCATCTATACCTTATAGGGATCTCGTTATTCCCTAGATCACCGGGGTGAGCAGTTATGCCTTCCTTGGATTCCCGCGTTAACTGGACCACCAGAGTGAGCGATTATGCCTTCCTGGGATCCTGCTGATCTTTGGACCACCTGAGTGAACTGTTATGCCTTCCTAGGATCCTGCTGTTCCTTGGACCACTGGAGTGAGCGATTATGACTTCCTGGATTCCTGCCATTCCCTGGCCCAAAAGAGTGAGCGGTTATGCCTTCCTGGAAAACGCCTCGTTTCCCTGAGTTTGCCCATATTCTCTATGAAGAGAGAGAGTGGGGTTTCTGGGTATGTTTCCTATTGCTCCTGATGCTATCTCGACCAAGCACACAGAAAGTAAAGTAAGGACAGCATCGTATTTGTTAAAATTACCGCATCATGTCGGTGGAGATGTGCCAAGTCCAGGATGCCACGGGCAAAAGCTTTACTGTGCAGCTGAGCAGCGGGGGCCCTCTGTGAGCTGATGGCTGTGCTGGGTCAGGGTGAAGAAAGGATAGAAAAAAACGTTCTTTCTGAAGCTGTTTTTACTGTTTCTCTGTTCTAGTTCACCGCAGTCCAGTAGGACTAGGCTTCTGAGGCTCTTTGATGGCGGCATGTCCCTTTTCACCACCTGTCTGTCAAGTAACTTCATTGAAATGGAAGAGGTATTGAACCACAGAAGAGTTTGAGCAAGGGAGCAGTGACATAAAACAATTTAGTAAGCTAGCATGAACTTATTTTTACGGAGAAATTTTCATTTCCCTGGTGACTTTTTCCACTTCTGCCCGTTTCACGTTATTTTATTTTATTCAGCTTAGATTTCAATATTAAATTCGTTCATGCTCCATGTACACAAACATGGAGTGTACTTTGACCACTCTGGTGGCCAGGAACCAGTAACACTGTCCGTTGACACAGTGCAGATTCCCTGGGCAGAGAGGCAAGACTGCGACAGCTACGATGTAGTGGCTACATTTTTTTTTTTTTACTTGTTTTTATTTCAGGTTAAGTATCACAGCATATCTAGTACAATCCCTGGAAAGGACAAGTGGTGCATAGTGGATGACAAATTAAGTGGCTACATTTTTGACAGTTCTGGAGGCCAGATTACAACCTTGACAGTGGCATCTTGCACAAATCAGTTTATTACTCTTGTACCAAGGAAGCTTTATTTGTCAAAGGCGAGAGTGCCTGGAAGCAGTCAAAAGTCCTTTTTTTTAAGACGTGCACTAAAACTCCATATTTACATTACAGGGGCCACTAAAGTATGTCAACTGGACAGGCTGCAGCGGTCCAGGAGTGAATCTGTCCAATATTGCAAATGTTTTATCATTGCAAACAGAACACATGAGTTTTAATGATGCCAACATACAAGATATATTAAAACTCACCATTAAAACTGAAACGGATAATCACAGAGAGAGGTACTGGAAAAGCACATTTTAAAATGCAATGGGGGCTCAAGCTCGGCCTGAAAGTAGAGGATCACATTGATCAACCTGAGAAAAAAATGATTAATCAAGGCTCTTTCCTAGACTTTTGGACCTTTATATCTAGCGTTGGGCCAGTTATCTCTCAGAAAGACCGACACAGGGCTACATGATTCCTGTGTGGTATTTTTTAAATAGCCACTACTTTGAGTTCATGCGCCTGCTCGTGAACCTTAAAGTGAATTTATAAAAAATAAAAAAATAAACCTAGGCACTGCAGATGGTTGTGTCAATGCAAAACTAACCTGTTTATCGGTAAAGAGAAGTAACATTGAGTAAGGCTACAAGTGACATGACACACAGGACCATAATATGAACTTTGTCCTGGTCACTGACCTTCCCTAATTATTGGTAGTTGGCATGTCCAGGGTCTAGAGAACTCTTTGAACTGCCACCACTTCTCTGTATCCCGCTCCTGCATCCCCGCTGACCAAATGTGAATCTGTACTACTGGAAAGTCACAAGCGGCCTTCTGAACTTTTCGATTTGCCAGTTTTTTTCATGAAAGGGCTTCTGGCGGCTCTAGCGCTAAGCGATTTCTCTGGCGTGTTGGGATCAGCTTGCCTGCCAGCCCAGTGCATTTCAATTAACAGGACAAATTAGTGTGTGCTCCGTTGCTAATGCTTTCGCCAAGTTCCCGATCGTTAATTAGCAAGACCGCTTTGAGTCGTTTACGCCAGATTGTCAATATGTGTTCCAGTCGGAAAAACCTGTGGCTACCAATCTTCATGCCAAGAGACAACTTCTGATTAATCCAGCAATGACCATTAACTATCGCTTGGTTCGATATATTTTTCTTCTTTAGATGAAAGATTATTACTCAAATGATGCATGACCCGGTCATTTTGAAATCAATGGTTCTGCTTTCCGGTCTCTTGCTCTATGCTACATTTGTTGATGTTCTCTTCGTCTCCAAAAATGCATTACACATCTTGGATCTGTCTAGGAATAGAGAAGGCTGGATGTTCTTCAGCGTTTCCACTGAATGATTTGCCGGATCACTGCCTAAAAATCCTTATTTCACCAGTTTACGGGAAGGTCATGTGAACAATGATGTGTGACTGTGTATATAGAGCATGGCCAAGGGGCGGGAGTACACAGAGGGTGATCCAGAGTAAATGGGTGAGCTTGTTTAAGCTCTTGAGTATAACTGTGCCTCAGATTTCCTGGCTCAGTCACCCAGCAGTTATCAGTGGAAATAGGAACTAATAGTAACTGAGTCCCACTATTTTTCTCTTTGTACTCCTAACTAGCTCTTGGTTTTGTACACCTGTGCTCAAAGATCTGATTCTTTTTTGGGAAGTCAAAACATGTGTATTCTTTATATAATTGTATGCGATATCTGCTTAGGACCTAACTGTTTACCTTGGGCTTGGTTTTTCCATCACTGTTGCATGTTATATGTTTCAATCAAAGAAAACCAATGTTGAACAAACCAGGTGAATCTGTTTCTCTTCCTCCTCCACCCTTGTATCACTACCTCACCCTTTGGCAGCTGCTGGCTCTTTCCTGCTCTTCCTCACATGTGCCTCTACCACCTCTCCATCAGATGAACCCTGCCCCCCTCCATCCCCACTCACAATACATACCGCTGCAGTTTTAGTTGTTCTTTGACCTCAGGGCGACTGAATGCAGTTCATAAGGTTTGGTTGTTTGCACTCTTGCTGTTTTGAATAAAGTTTGGTTGCTTGCACTCCTGGGGCCGTATTACACATTATCATTGTTTGCGCCTGGCACACCTTTCAAAAGGTGCGCCGGGCGCAAACAATGATAATGCACCCTATTATGGTGTATGCGCTGCCTCCAGGGCAGCCGCGATCTCACACGGCTCTGGGGGCAGCGCATTCATGTGAAAACACGGAGCAGCTGATCCGTGTTTTCACAGTGCATGCGGAACTCGCTTGCACTTTGAAAGGTGATTAGAGATCCCCTTCCAGGCGGATGCAGTCAGTGACTGCACCCGCCTGCAAGGGGATGTCTGGGGGGTCCCTGCAGAGGGCTGCTCTCAGGGGCCGCACTGACAGTGCGCCACCCTTTAAATGGCGCACTCTCAGTGCACCTCCTGAGGGCTTTTTTGACTCTGTAATATGGCGCGGGCGCAGAGTCAAAGGAATTCCCTCATTTGCATAGGGCACGCCCCTATGCAAATTAGGGAACACCCTCTGAAGGTAGCCCTGGCGCTTTAAGTGCGCCAGCGCTATTGGTATTAAAGAAGGGGACGCACAAGCGTCTGCGCCCCCTTCTATAATACCAAAATGCCCCAGGGGCGCGCAAAGCGGGTGCAAATGCCCGTTGCGCCCCTGGGGCACCTTCTGTAATACGGCCCCTGGTGTTTTAGATTAGGTTTGATGGTTTGCACTCCTGGTGTTTTGGACACGGTTTGGTTGCTTGCACTCCTGGTGTTTTAGATACGGTTTGGTTGCTTCTACTCCTGGTATTTTAGATTAGGTTTAGTTGCTTGCAGTCCTGGTGTTTTGAATAAGGTTTGGTGGTTTGCACTCCTGGTGTTTTGGATACGGTTTGGTTGCTTGCACTCCTGGTGTTTTAGATTAGGTTTGGTGGTTTGCACTCCTGGTGTTTTAGGTTGCGTTTGGTGGTTTGCACTCCTGGTGTTTTAAATTAGGTTTGGTTGCTTGCAATCCTGGTGTTTTGAATAAGGTTTGGTGGTTTGCACTCCTGGTGTTTTGGATACGGTTTGGTTGCTTGCACTCCTGGTGTTTTAGATTAGGTTAAGTTGCTTGCACTCCTGGTGTTTTGAATAAGGTTTGGTGGTTTGCACTCCTGGTGTTTTGGAAAGCTAAGTGTGCAAGTTTTTAGGGTGTGCAAGGGAACATCAGTCCTCTTCGTTGCAGCACTGATTCTAGGCATACACTAGGGCTTTTACCATGTGCAGGCGTAATTATGAAAGCCGCGGGGGTGGTATGGGGGGGGGGGTTAAAAGCAAGCTATCCACTTGTGAATTCCACGGTGTGTCTCAACCGAAGTGTAACCATGGCAAGTCTGAGCGTGCTCACTCAATAAATATGCCTGCAGACTTGAACACTCTATTCGTGAGCCTTCCCACAATCTTTGATGTATGTTTTATGGGGTTTTTTTCCGCCCAAAAATAAAGATCCTTGGACCAGAACCACAAGCGGTTAAGTGTATCCACGTATCTGAACATAAATAAATAGCTTTTGCAGGCACTGCAACTAGCCTTGAAACTCGCCTTTCACAGATATACTTGAATGTTTTATCAACTGGGACAATTATAAAATCTGAAAAGCCCGCTTCATCATACACATCTGGCAAGGCTTTTTTTCTGTACATTACTACCAAGAGAGGCCTCGTTTTTCCCCCCTTCAAGTGCCGGCTAAATCGAGCATATATTTATGAAAAAGACGGATCGCATGTATAGAATTTGTCCCCCTGGTGTTTGTGTTGGCTGTCTGGCCTTATTGCAGTTGCTAAAATGTGGGTTGCCTGCGTAATTCCATTCAGAAAAAAAGCCGGCCTACAAGCCATACTTTGATGGACTGTTTCCTTAGCGACACGGTTGCCCCAAAAAAATGCAAGAAAAGAGCATGTGTTCAACACTGCTTGCTGAAAGCTTGAAGCTTAGAGGAAATATTGATAGAGAGAGCTCTGAAAACTATTGCCTTGCCACTCGAAGGCAGCGCGGCACAACGCGGGTTATTTACTTCTCGTTGTGAAACAGGTTATGGTATGGTATGTCTTTGCACTTTACAATGATCTTTCAGGCCTTCAGCTTTGGGTAGGATGACCACTTCTGGTGCGCCCTTATTTATTAAAATGTCATTGGTGGCCGAGATGCCTGACCTGGACATACATACGTGCATAAATGCATACATGCATACATACATACATACAGACAGACAGACAGACAGACAGATAAATAGATAGATAGATACTATCTATCTATCCGACAGACTCACGTGTCCTCCTCGCCATTTAACAACTTAGATTTTCCTATACTAACCCACTTTGGATTCAGTAGTAACGTGCTATTCGCCGAAAAGTGCCTCAGCACCTCGTCGGAGGTAGTAAGCACTAAGTAAATACAATTACAATATATATATCTATATATAGTATGGGATTGTGGTATTGAGTTGGACTTTGCAATAGAGAGGCCTTCCCCCCATCTTCGTTGGAACATCTTGTTGATGTGTTTAATTGGGACGACATAAATATAATCAGTTCTCTTGAATATTCTTCAACCGAGCAGGTGTGTAAACACTCATAAAGTAATATTAATACAGACGGTGACATATGGGCTGACATAAATGACTGGAGAGGTTACAATTGCCATATTCTTAACAGCTGGAGCTTTTCTTGAACCAGCAACAAACCCACAGGTTGCCAGTGTTTCTCTGCCCCCCACAGGCTGCAAATGATTCTGCCCCTCAGGCTCCGGTTTTTCTCTGCCTCCCAGGGGCTGCAAATGATTCTGCCCCTCAGGCTCCAGTGTTTCTCTGCCCCCTGGCTGCAAATGAATCCGCCCCTCCGGCTCCAGTGTTTCTCTGCCCCACAGGCTGCAAATGATTCTGCCCCTCAGGCTCCAGTGTTTCTCTGCCCCAAAGGCTGCAAATGATTCTGCCATCAGGCTCCAGTGTTTCTCTTCCTCCCACAGGCTGTAAATGATTCTGCCCCTCCAGCTCCAGTGTTTCTCTGCCCCACAGGCTGCAAATTATTCTACCCCTCAGGCTCCAGTGTTTCTCTGCCCAACAGGCTGCAAATGATTCTGCCCCTCAGGCTCCAGTGTTTATCTGCCCCACAGGCTCCAAAAGATTCTGCCCCTTAGGCTCCCATGTTTCCCTGCCCCCCACAGGCTGCAAATGATTCTGCCCCTCAGGTTCTAGTGTTCCTCTGCCCTGCAGGCTGCAAATGATTCTGCCCCTCAGGCTCCGGTGTTTCTCTGCCCCACAGGCTGCAAATGATTCTGTCAATCAGGCTCCGGTTTTTCTCTGCCTCCCAGGGGCTGCAAATGATTCTGCCCCTCAGGCTCCAGTGTTTCTCTGCCCCCCTGGCTGCAAATGAATCCGCCCCTCCGGCTCCAGTGTTTCTCTGCCCCACAGGCTGCAAATGATTCTGCCCCTCAGGCTCCAGTGTTTCTCTGCCCCAAAGGCTGCAAATGATTCTGCCATCAGGCTCCAGTGTTTCTCTTCCTCCCACAGGCTGTAAATGATTCTGCCCCTCCAGCTCCAGTGTTTCTCTGCCCCACAGGCTGCAAATTATTCTACCCCTCAGGCTCCAGTGTTTCTCTGCCCAACAGGCTGCAAATGATTCTGCCCCTCAGGCTCCAGTGTTTCTCTGCCCCACAGGCTCCAAAAGATTCTGCCCCTTAGGCTCCCATGTTTCCCTGCCCCCCACAGGCTGCACATGATTCTGCCCCTCAGGTTCTAGTGTTCCTCTGCCCTGCAGGCTGCAAATGATTCTGCCCCTCAGGCTCCGGTGTTTCTCTGCCCCACAGGCTGCAAATGATTCTGTCAATCAGGCTCCGGCTTTTCTCTGCCTCCCACGAGCTGCAAATGATTCTGCCCCTCAGGCTCCAGTGTTTCTCTGCCCCCCTGGCTGCAAATGATTCCGCCC
Organism: Calotriton arnoldi; assembly: GCA_963921515.1. Classification (NCBI taxonomy): domain Eukaryota; kingdom Metazoa; phylum Chordata; class Amphibia; order Caudata; family Salamandridae; genus Calotriton; species Calotriton arnoldi. The sequence goes on along the minus strand of CAWUFW010000392.1, from coordinate 86,258 downwards.
CTCAGGCTCCAGTGTTTCTCTGCCCCCACAGGCTGCAAATTATTCTACCCCTCAGGCTCCAGTTTTTCTCTCCCCCACAGACTGCAAATGATTCTGCCCCTCAGGCTCCAGTGTTTCTCTGCCCCACAGGCTGCAAATGATTCTGCCCCTCAGGCTCCAGTGTTTCTCTGCCCCACAGGCTGCAAATGATTCTGCCCCTCAGGCTCCAGTGTTTCTCTGCCCCACAGGCTCCAAATGATTCTGCCCCTCAGGCTCCAGTGTTTCTCTACCCCCACAGGCTGCCATCGCTTGTTTGCTTTACAGGTGGCACTGTTTCTCTGCTCCCTCTAGATGCGTATGTTTCTGCCCCTTAGGTTCCAATTGTTCTGTGATCCCACATGCTCCTAGTCTCTCTGCCCCCCACAGACAGCAAATGTTTATGCCCCTCTGTCTATTGTGCCCCATGGACTGGATTTCTTTAAACCCTTAGTGGGATGTGACCATGCCAGGTTTTAAGTATAAAAGTGTTTCTCTGCCCCAAAGGCTGCAAATGATTCTGCCATCAGGCCCCAGTGTTTCTCTTCCTCCCACAGGCTGCAAATGATTCTGCCCCTCCGGCTCCAGTGTTTCTCTGCCCCACAGGCTGTAAATTATTCTACCCATCAGGCTCCAGTGTTTCTCTGCCCCACAGGCTGCAAATGATTCTGCCAGTCAGGCTCCAGTGTTTCTCTGCCCCACAGGCTCCAAAAGATTCTGCCCCTTAGGCTCCGGTGTTTTTCTGCCCCACAGGCTGCAAATAATTCTGCCCCTCAGGCTCCAGTGTTTCTCTGCCCTCACAGGCTCCAAATGATTCTGCCCCTCAGGCTCCATTGTTTCTCTGCCCCCACAGGCTCCAAATGATTCTGCCCCTCAGGCTCCAGTGTTTCTCTGCCCCACAGGCTGCAAATGATTCTGCCCCTCAGGCTCCAGTGTTTCTCTGCCCCACAGGCTGCAAGTGATTCTGCCCCTCAGGCTCCAGTGTTTCTCTACTCCCACAGGCTGCCATCGCTTGTTTGCTTTACAGGTGGCACTGTTTCTCTGCTCCCTCTAGATGCGTATGTTTCTGCCCCTTAGGTTCCAATTGTTCTGTGATCCCACATGCTCCTAGTCTCTCTGCCCCCCACAGACAGCAAATGTTTATGCCCCTCTGTCTGTTGTGCCCCATGGACTGGATTTCTTTAAACCCTTAGTGGGATGTGACCATGCCAGATTTTAAGTATAAAAGGTGCCACACAGGGTGCACATGCGTGTACCCACTCCTATTTCTTCTCTTCCCCGTGTAGGCTCAGAATTATGCTATTGCATGCGTCTTCGTGGCTGACACTGTCCAAGCACATACATACATGCATGTATGTATGCAGGTGCATGTGGGCAAGTCTGGATGTAAGCATGCATGTGCATCTAGAAAAGTCTACAGACACCGCTGCACAGTGCGCCCTCACACCTCTTGGCTTGCGATTGTAAATGAAGCCCAGGATTTTAGAGGGCTGTCTCATTAAAGTGAATGCAGGATCATCCGTGTTCCTCCCTGTGCCTCTGCGCGCGGTGGTAGCGCGCGCTTAGCTCTCCCCGCGGTTACATAGACAAGCTTCTGTAGCTTGACGAGGCGTTTTAAGCATAGAAATATTTTATCACAGCTCAGGCACCCGAGAACATTTATCATTGATGCCCCGTATTTTTGTTTACGAATGATGGCCACCGGGGGAAGTAAGGTCGCAGACCAGTCTTCCCCCCGGGGTTTTCGCGCAGGAAGGACAAGCTGGGAGGTCAAGTGGTGGAGTTGGCGACGGGTATAAGGGTGCAGGGGAGGAAGGCTCTTCCTGCATCCTAGCACCATCAAGGAGGGTCGCAAAAATTTAATTTGGAGTTACCTGTAGTGGTAGAGTAGGCCCGCGGAGTCTTAGCAGAACCAGTCGGACGATTGGTGGGGGGCAGTGTTGCAGCTTCTGCGGCGAACTTCTGCGGCGAGTGCATTGATGTCGGGACCTGACGCGGAGGCCGTGCGTGAGGCTCTGCACGTTCTTGGGCGTGCGGGCCGGGAGGATCTGCTCCGGCCCGGCGTGTTGGATCAGGCCTGGGTCGGGATGGTGCGGACCCCCCGGTCCGCGTCGGCTGGCGTGGCTGCAGCGGTGGTGGCATGTATGGACGAGCCACCACCGGTAGGCGAAGGTACGTCTGGGCGGGGCCAGGTCAAGCAGGAGGCAGCGAAGCGCGGGGGCAGGCGTCGGAGCCTGCCCGCGTGCTTATCTGAGGCCGCAGTGGCACCGGTGGTGCTGCCTGGGGGGACAGGGGGGCTTGCAGCTGCGGCAACGCGAGGTGGAAAATCGGCCTCAGGTTACAGCGGGGACCGGTGGGAGGGGGCGGGGCCTTTTGTGTCCGGCCGGGCTGGAAGAGGGGGCAGGCATGTTGTTCCTGGTGGGCGGGCCGGCGGGGAGCATTTCGGCGGCCTGCAGGCAATGAATTTATCTGAGCATCCCACCCTAGGAGCGGATGAAGGGCAGTGGGAGGACGCCCCCCTGGATCTTTCTTGGAGGGCACCGGGACTGCAGGTGCTGCAGGGTGGGGGGACTGGGGCCTCCAAGCGTCAGACAGGGTTAGGCGTGGGGGGAGGGGGCGGTGGGGCCAAGGGTGATGATGGGGCTCGGCCTGTGAAGGTGGGGGAAGGGGGCCACTGCCCCCCCCTATTTTGCCCAGGTGGGAGGGCATGTCCCTGGAGGACAAAATAAGGGACCAGCGTAGGATCATCCAAGAAACTGAGGCTAGGTGGGGAGAGCTTTGCTCGGCCAGGGAAGGGTGGAGCCATGAGGTTGGGGTGGAGGGGCCCCCCACTCCCACGTCGGAGGAGGAGGCCTGGGCAGAGCAGGAGACCCGGGTGGGGGACCTTAGGGGGAGGTGGGTTTGGATAGATGAGGGTAGCCACCCCCGGACGGGGGAAGGGAGGGCCATGACGGCGGTGAGACCTGATGGTGCTGGGGCCCACCCAGGTTCGAGCAGCCTGGGGGGGGGGGGGTTCCAAGCCAGCGGCAGTTGGCAAGAGGGCGGGGGGGCCGGCGGGGCACAAAACGGCTCAGAGACGCCGGCGGGAAGCAGCAGGGGATACCGCGGTGGCCTTCCCTCCGTTGCGGGAGCGGGCATCGGCGGCGTGTGCGGTGGATGGTGGTAATGTGCATGTCACAAAACGAAAAGGTGTGAAGAGAGCGGTACGGGAGGTGTCGTGGGCGCCTGCTGAGTTTGAAACTGAGTTGCTCTTGGATTATGGTGCGGAGAGTGAGGAGCTGGAAGAGGGTGAGTTGCGTGAGGATGACGATGTGACTGGACGAGCAATGGGCGGGGGGGAGAAGGCAACCAGACACATTGGTGTTTTGCAGGTGCCAAGAAAATTAAAGTCGGCCAATCCGAAGAAGACGGTTGTGCAGAAGCAGGACGGAGAGACACAAGCTAATCTGACAGGTGAGGGTGCTTGGTGGGCTGCTTGGGACGGCGGTCCGAAAGGAGGGAGGAAAAAAGCCTGCCGGTCGGTGGGTGTGGGAGAGGGGTCCGTGAGGGACCTGGGGATGCTACCAGGCATGGCAGCAGCGCCAGAGGCAGAGGGGAAGGATGAGGGGTCCAAGAAGTTAGTAGGGGCCAGTGTTCAGACCGACAAGACGGTAGGGACGAATGGGAAAGAGGACAAAGGGGACGACAAATATCACAAAAAATTGCCTTACATGGGGCTGGCCATGCCGTTAGGGTCCCACTTGTCGGAGAAAACGAGAGGCAGGATTTGGCGACACGAATACGTAGACATGTTCAAACTCCTACATAGAGAGATCCAGGCGAAGGAGGGGTCGAAAGAGGAAGAATGGGAACTAACTAGGAGACCTTGGGTCCCGGTTAACATGGAAAATTGGGCTTCTGCCTTTTTAGGTCTCGGCCTGCACCAGCGCTTGCGCTGGTCTGGCCGAGAGTTTTAGTAAGCGGGTTTTGGAAGTGCAAACACTGGCTTTCGGCTGGCGACCAGCTTGAGTTCACGATGGCGTGCACGCGCAGCTGGCATCTGGGTTTCCTATCTCTTCCTCATTTCCTCGTCATGGCTCATTAACTCTCTGGACTCTGATGTTTCAATCGCAGCAGCAGCTCACATTACCAACTGAGGGCCCTGGACTACAGTCACATGAAAAACAACAGCGATTACCATTGAAATGCAAGCTTTTTTTTGTCTAGTTAGAAATATTGCTTCGGTGGGTTGATTTCACCTTATATCGCTATTTGTTTTATATTGGGAGTCACAGCCTAATTACCAGTATTTTTGTCTCTCACAGTTTTAAAAAAAAAAATATTTATTCGCGCAAAGCACAAAGCTATATTTAAGGTTACTTTTTCTGCGTCACTTCTTCACTCTATTTAAACTCCACACCCCCACTCTTATTGTCTCTCTCCTTCTCTCTCTCTCCCCTCTCTAATTCTCTCTCTACTTAATTACTCTCCTCTCTATCTTTTTTAGCCTTTCATTCTCTCTCACCCCTTTATCTGTTTCTCTTTCAAACTCCTTCATTCATTCTCTCCCCTTCTTTCTCTCTCTCTATCCCGCTCCACTCTTTATTCTATGTACACCCTTTCTCTCTTTCTCTCTCACCACCCTCTCTAATTGGGCATTATATCTTCACTCTATCTCTCACTCGGCAACACCACAGCATCACCACAGCATCACTCAGCGCAACCACAGCATCAATCAGAGCCAGCACAGCATCACTCAGCGCCATCACAGCATCACTCAGCGCCATCACAGCATCACTCAACGCCATCACAGCATCACTCAACGCCATCACAGCATCACTCAACGCCATCACAGCATCACTCAACGCCATCACAGCATCACTCAACGCCATCACAGCATCACTCAACGCCATCACAGCATCACTCAACGCCATCACAGCATCACTCAACGCCATCACAGCATCGCTCAACGCCATCACAGCATCGCTCAACGCCATCACAGCATCGCTCAACGCCGCAACAGCATCGCTCAGCGCCGCAACAGCATCGCTCAGCGCCGCCACAGCATCGCTCAGCGCCGCCACAGCATCACTCAGCGCCGCCACAGCATCACTCAGCGCCGCCACAGCATCACTCAGCGCCGCCACAGCATCACTCAGCGCCGCCACAGCATCACTCAGCGTCGCCACAGCATCACTCAGCGCCAAGACAATATCACTCAGCACCACCACAGCAGTATCACTCAGCACCATAGCAGTATCACTCAGCACCATAGCAGTATCACTCAGCACCACAGCAGTATCACTCAGCAACACCTGAGTATCATTCAGCATCACCTCAGCATCATCTCCTCAACAGTCACCACCACCACCACTACCACCTCAGCATCACTCAGCACCACCTCAGCCTGCTCTCGGAATCTGGCATCTGTTGATTCTCCCCTAGCGTCTGGCCGCTGCTAGTGTTATAATACAGGTACTAGTTCCCAACCTTCACCCTCCGATTGTTAAAGCTTTTTTTTTGAGGGGGCATAAACAAACAACCATTGCCAGCATTGCAAGAACAAAAGAAAACTGAGGAAATTTTTTATTGTAAATACTTTTTTTAATATGGTCGTTCAGTTTTACATAATGCCTTCTTGGTCTTAAATAAAGTAACAAAAATGCTTCTGACACTTTTTTATTATAACTTTTCAGCATGCCGCACAGCAGCCACACTTCTCTACAGCACAGCTTGAAGACATTGGCAAAGTCAATAGCTCTGGCTAAACACTTATAAGGCCCCAAAGGCGAGACATATTGGCTATGCCAATGCTTGTTGATATATGCTAGTATATATTGCGAGAAGCTTCTCGACAGGGCCATAGCTTTGTTGAAGTACATGGACATTATCAGGAAAGCCCAGATGCACTTTGGGGGGTTTGCGTGGTTAAGTTACGATGAAGAGTTCAGGGCTCATATTAGTGTCAACCCGGACAAGCCTTGGGGGGGGGGAGGTGGATCAGGAACTATGGATGCAGTGGATGTCATCCACGCAGTTGTCCGCCTCAACTCACACAGCAAGCGGCCTACCCGTGACATATCAGTCTTTTCCGGCGCGTCCCGCCCAGGCTGGGGCGGGAGGAAATACCACAAGTAATGCAGGGCCACCACCGAAGCAGGGGGGGGGGGGGCGGTAACACAGGAGCCTGTTGGAACTACAACAAAGGTTTCTGTTCCCGATACCCTTGCATATTCAAGAACGAATGCTCGAAATGTGGGGGGCAACATGTGCTCACGCAGTGCTTCACCTTGGCCACACCATCGGAACAGTGGCGGGCCACTAAGGGCATAGGACAGTCTGGGCAAAAGGGCTCCTACCCCGGTTAGAATCGAGGCCATGGGTCCGTGGCTCTCGAAATACCCTGATAGAGAGGCTGCGCTGAAAATTCAATGGGGTTTCACGGAAGGTTTTCGGGTGGGGTATCCGGGTTTGCGGGAAAAGATATGGGCAGAAAACTTGAAGTCAGCTAAAGAATTGCCGGAGGTGGTGGCAGCCAAATTGAGGAAAGAGGTCGAGGAAGGCAGGATAGCAGGCCCGTTTGTCGATTGGCCTGTCGATGATTTGATTATCTCACCGCTGGGGGTGGTCCCTAAGAAGGAGCCGGGCGAATACAGGATGATACACCACTTATCCTGGCCAGAAGGGAAGTCGGTTAACGACTGCATTGCAGAGGAGGACTCGAGGGGTGTGTATGCTTCAGTGGACGACGCGATCCGCCTATTGCGGGTGTGTGGGCAGGGGGCGGAACTGGCGAAATGTGATGTGAAATCTGCCTTTCGTCTGCTGCCTATACACCCCGCGGATTTCTCGTTGCTGGGGATGCAGTTTGGGGGGGCCATTTTTGTGGACAAGGTCTTGCCTATGGGCTGTGCAATCTCATGCGCATTGTTTGAGATGTTCAGCACCTTTCTGCAGTGGGCGTTCGTGAGGATCAGTGGTCATCGGGCAGTATCTCACTATCTGGATGATTTCCTGTTTATCGGCAGGGAAGGTTCTGGGGAGTGTGGGGCAGCGTTGACACAGTTTCAGGTCATGGCGCGCAGATTTGGAGTTCCCCTAGCGCCAGAGAAAACAGCTGGGCCCTGTTGTAGGCTGACTATTCTGGGCATCGAGTTGGACTCAGTCCAGTGGATGGCCCGGTTGCCGGCAGCAAAGGTGACGGACATTCAGGCCTTTCTACTGTGGGTGATTGGAGAAAAGAGGATTGATCTGGGCTTCCTGAACTTTGCTTGCCGGGTGGTGAGAGCTGGGAGGACTTTTTGCCGCTGCCTCGGCATGGCCATGTCGGGGGCAGTGCTGCCACATCACAGGGTCAGGATCTCTTCGGGGGTCAGTGCGGATTTGAGGGTGTGGCAGACCTTTTTGACTGACTTCAATGGGGTATCATTGGACTTTGATGACGTCAGGACGATCTGGCAGGTGCAAATTTTCTCCGACGCGGCGGGAGCATCTGGTTTTGGGATCTTTTGGGATGGCCGATGGTGCGCGGAAGAGTGGCCGGCACATTGGGTGAAACAAGGGAGGAGCATTGTATTCCTAGAGTTCTTTCCATTGCTGGTGGCGTTGGCGGTTTGGGGTTCAGAGTTTCAGAACAGGTCAGTGCTGTTCCATGTTGACAACATAACGGTAGTGGAGCTTGTGAATAAACAGAGAGCAAGGGACTTGAGGGTGTTGCGCCTGCTGTGTAGTTTCATGATGCAATGTTTGCAATTGAATGTGGTTTTTCGGGCAAAGCATGTTCCAGGCGCAAATAATGACATTGCGGACGCTCTGTCTCGTTCGCAGTGGCGGCGATTTCGGCGACTGGCACCTGGAGCGGAGGCATGCAAAACCGAGCTGCCGGACGGCATCTGGGCCTGGGGGGAGTAAGAGTGATAGGTCTGGTTGAAAAATCTATAGCTGAATCCACGAGGCGTAGCTACAGGCTGGCTTGGGCGGAATTTGGATCCTTTATGGGATGGACAATGGACACCTGGAACATTTCACAACAGGCTACTGAACAGGGAGTGATCCGTTTTGTTTTGAATTGCATTGATAGAGGCATGTCACAGATAACATTAGGGGGGAAACTGGCAGGGATCTCTTTTTACTGTAAGTTGTACCTGGGGTTTAACCCGCGAGGGGGAGATCCTCGGCAGGATGCTGAAAGGTTGGGGGCGCGAGCGGGGGGAGGTGGGGGGGGGGTGGTGCCAAGAGAGGCGATTACTTTTGAGTTGCTCCAAAGTTTGCTACGGGTGTTGCCCGCTTGTTGTTCAGACAGTTATGAGGTCTCGGTTTTTCGTTTATGTATGGTGTGGATGTTTTTCGGGGCGTTTCGGGTTTTGAAGTTGTTGGGAACGCGGGGGCGGGAAGGGAGAGCGTATGATGAGACACGCCTGGAGGGAGATCGTTTGGGGATTTGGTTGGGCCAGTCTAAGACGGATCAGGCGGGAAGGGGGAAATGGGTGTGGTTCAATGAGAGTGGATGTGAGGGGGTGTGTCCTGTGACTGAATGGCACGGTTTCCTGCATATGTCTGGCAGACGGTCGGGGGCGATATTTTGTCATGCGTCGGGGGTGCGGATGACTGCGTTTCAGTTGTTGGTGGTCTTGCGGATGGCATTGGGGCGCCTGGGTAGGGACCCGACAACTGGGTTGGTCATGAAAGAGGATTCGTCAGATTGGGAGGTGGAGGTCTAGATGTTGTGAGCGGTATGTGCGCAAGTAGGCAGGGTTTTTGGGGGCATGGGTGGGGGACAGGAGGAGGGTGAAGGAAGTATTTGGTGCAGTAACATATTTTTCTTGCCGTAGGTTGTGTGGGAGGCCCGGGGACCAAGACGGTCACCTGGATCGTTGGACATTCATTCATTCACTGGGCAGCCAAATATGCAGATCGGCAGGTATACGGCCGTAACCTGGGTCTGAGGAGCAGTCATCACGAGGTGCATTGGTGGGGAAAAGGCGGCATGCGGTGGGGGGCTCGTTTGCCCTTTGCTGACGAAAATGTTGTCGCAGAGAGGTTGCCCGGATATGTTGGTCCTCCATTTGGGGGAAAATGACTTGATCCGCTTGTCGGGGTTGGCGCTCCTACAGCTGATGCAAAGGGACTTGGAAGTCATGAAGAGGAACATGGCAGGGACATGCATTGTGTGGATGGAATTTGTGCCACGAAAACAGTGGAGAGGGGCAGTGAAACATGCAGCAGTGGAAAAGGCCCGCAGGAAACTAAACAGGGCGATGAGGGTTTTTTGTGCTACAAAGGACATTAAAGTGATCTCACATGTTGGGCTCCGGTTGGAGGAGCCTTTGTTGTTCAGAGACGATGGGGTGCACCTTTCGCAGCTTGGGAACGCATATTATATGATGGAGATGCGAGATATGATAAGCAAATTGTGGAATGAGTCGATCTGGTGTCGCAGGGAGGCGAGGGAGTGAGAGCGAATGGTGCACAGGACTGACAGGGGGGGGGGCAGGTAACCGCCCTAAAAGGGGGTTCCCTGGTTGGCGGTACTTTGGAGGGGTGGGGGAGTCACTGACGGGCAAACCCATCCCTCGGCGGGGGGAGAAGGGTGAATGATGGGGGTGCGGGATGCATGAGTGCGATGGAAGGAGATATAGGGGAGAGGATGTTCGAAGATAAGTGAAGAAGTGGATGGAGATTTGAAAGGGGTCACGGAGTGGAATGGGAAGAGAGATTTGGAGCAAGATGAAATGGTCTGAGTGAATGAAAAGTTATTGTTGGGGATTGTTTATGGTTAATTAATGTTGGGGTTAATGATTCTGTTTATACAGCCTTGTCCTAATAAATGGCCTTTTACGCTTCAAGAACAGCGTGGAGTGGTTTATTGCGCGATGTAGCTGGAGGGAAACCTAGTAGGAATTTAGCTAGGCAGTCAGAAAAACAGCTATTTATTATTTTTTGATCACCTTTTTTTCCCTTCTTTTGAAAATGAGGAATGAGGCTGTAAAAACCCGGTGAAACAACGAACAAAGGTTTTAAGGTTCTCTAGTTTACCATGAAATTTCAACCCAGTACGTCGCAGGCGCCGCTCTCCGTTTGCTATGAAGATTAATGCGCGTGCAGCGTGGACTCGAGGGCGGGCTTCGGAGGGCCCGAGTTTGCAGCGCAGTGCAGCCCCCAGCCCTGCTGGGGTAATGAGGCCTTTGCCCAGAAGCTTTATTGCTGCCGAGTGAGATGAGTGTGCTACTTGGCAGATCAAAGCTCCGGCGAAATGCTCCCATCATGACTTAAACAAAGATTTACATTTTAATCTCTACTGCTACCCCGGTCTGCCCTCATAATATGTTTGATTTAGCAGCTAGGAGTGCCGTTTGCATTTGTTTCTTTTTTGTGAGCGTTTATCATTTGGCTTTATGGTAAATTATTTATTTTGGGTTTTCTGTGATGCAAAGGTGATCCTGAGGAATGGCAGAGCAGCACAGTAACTAGCATATGAACAAAACTTTTCAATAAAACTAGCACAGTAATTTTGATGTACCGATTAGGATTTTGGAACTTTAGGGTGTAAATAAAGGATTTTAGGTAAGAGGAATCGGTATGATACTTATAATACCAAGAGGAAGGGAGAAAGAAGGGGTGGGGTTTATTTAGTGCATGTGAGGGAGGCTTTCAGGTAAACATAGCAAAAACAATATTATACATTTATAAATATAGCAGGTTTGTTCCTGAAAGTGGCCCTCGGGTTACACTGGAACTCTTCAGTGCGCGAGTGTTGCCTTTGTTTGGGTCCTTAATCCGCATACTCGAATTCATCTCTTTTGTATAAAGAGCAGCATGATGAGTTGGCCAAGAGCACACCATGCACCACTAGGTGCTTAGAGTTAGTGCTGGGAGTGAGCCACTGTTAATGGTTATATGAACAACTTCTTATGCGCAGGAACTTCTAGGCAAATGTTAGGCTGCAAGTGAATGAATAAAAGAGCATATTGGTTATTAATGGTTATTTAGGGTGTTCAACCTACCGTTAGAATATTTCAGCAATTAATTAGATAAATAGCCAAAGGATAAGTTTTTAAACACATTCGAGGGAGGCAGTGACATTACACGGCTTTCCAAAGTGAATTGTTTCAGCACAACCTTCATTTAACAGTGTTGCTCTTACCACGTCTAGCAGATGATGATGGAGCTGTGTAATTCTTAACACTATTGACGTCCAAGGTATCTAATTAATAATTTTCCACTATTTGCCCAGTGGTCTGACAAGGGACTCTTGTAAGTCTTTTGAATGATGCTTGAGTTTCTGGTAGCCCTACCAAATGTGCTTTCTTTTTCACGCCTTGATTTTTGAGCCCATTGACATTTTCCGCTTGCATGAACTTTGTAAGTAAATATCAACCAATATCAGCAAGGCTTCCTTCCTGTGCTGTGTGTGGTCAATTGAGATCTTTTGGATTTCATTTTCAGAAGTTTGAAGTAGAAATTTGCAGATATTTATTTGGATGTAATTCGAAACCCTAATATTTTGGACATTAAAATAAAAGGTATCTCGGAAAGGCTTCAGTGTAAATGCACGCAATTTGATTAAAACTCCACTAGGACAAACAACCCAAGAATTCACTTGTGCCTCAAAATATGTCCTTGATGGAGACCGTTGTGGCACCTGAAAGTCTTGTCACCAGTTTCACAGAGTCTCCGCTCACCTCTGATATGTTAAGTTCTTGGGTCATGCCATGCAGTCACCGTCTGCAACAGAGTTGGTGACGGGTTCTTGTGCCCGCCCCCAAGCAATGGACCTGCATGGGAGCAATAAGGGGCAGGGTGATGAATGAATGGACAAGATTATTGGAAATTCTTAATGGAGGGACGGGCCTAGGAGCTGGTGGAATAATAGGGGATTCTGAGCACAGGTAATTGCTTAATGAGCTGGCCAAATGTAACATTACAACCACACTAAATGCACCATCGTAATCATCAACCGGCGTAGCAGGGGATGGAGAAGTGGAACCACTCCCCTTGATCACTCCGATTCTTCAGCCACAGACTTCCTATCCATGACAGGTCTGCTAATGCAAACAGTAGGGAAGTCCATCTCTGTGCCCATCTTTCGCCTCCCCATTGATATAACCTAATCCCACATACCATGTGGCAACATCCGTGGCTAATCTAATAGCCAGTATCACAGTAAGACCGCGAGAAGAGGAGATGCAAGGCAGACTGGAGAAAGTAGGTTGGAGTTTACTGCAACAATACAATCTGTGCGGTTCTTTAGTACAGAAACTGAAGAAAAAAAACATTTTCACTCAGCATTGTTGCAGTGGAAACAATAGCTTGGTGATACTTAAGTTTGCTGAAGTGGCACAGTTGTAATTAAGAAATGAGCTATGGGTTGAAAAAGGCTGTTTAAAACGAGTGTTTATTTGAAGCCCACTCAAGATGGTGGTCTTTGGCCAACAAGCTAAAATGTCCGGTAAATAATTCACGTTTGATTTCCACAATACATGGAAAAAAGCCACTTTAATACAGAAGTTTAGCAGAGCTACCACTCTGATATGCACGCACCATACCCATGCTCTCTCATGCTTGTCTTCTCTCTCGCCCTATTTTTCTTTCACTTCTCTTGTTTTATATCACTTCTCCAATGTCTTTCTATACGTCCAGTTTGCTTCAGAAAAATTGATATAGCATCTCTCACTGTTCTCCTTCCCAGAGTGATCTTCATTGTAGCGAGGAGTTAGGGCTATTAATAGGTACTCCTGTTTCTCGCCAGGTTGGCAATGTTAAATCATAGAATTGCTCAATATACTTTTTGTACAGGACAGTGTTTTATGGCGGCGTAGATCAATGAGCCAGTTCAAGTCTTTGCCGTAGGTAAGAAAGAGCTTGATTGAAGGCTAAAGTACAATAGTCACAGTCGGCACACTGCTCTATTCGAGTCGCTCTGTTTAATAGGGGGGTTAACAAGATCCCGGGAAGGGGACATCAGTACTATGCTTCCAGACAGACCTGTGTGCACGGACTGACAAAAGCCTTTTTCACTACTGCAGACAATTATGTTTCAAGTTCTTATTCATTCATGAGCACTTGCACTCTCTCCACGACTCACAGTTGTGCAATGCAGTTTTTACTTTTTCAAATACGGAAGCTGTGCAGGCAGGATGCAATAATGGGATAGTTCAAGCAATTTAAATCAGGACTCTGCATATTCTTGCAGGCTGCAACCTGATCTAGTTTTTCTTTCTTTCTGCTATTTGTGATCACCCTAGTTCTGGTTGATGTGTGTTTCATTAGTACCAGGTTAGCACTCACTTTTGAGACGGGCAACAGGCTCGAGACCCTTTCTTAAACATGCCAATCATGGTTATTAGAATAGCTTGGAATTTGAAAATTATTCAATGACCTGATCTTTAAAAGACACATCTAAAAACTTTGATCTTTCAAATCTGAATACCATTTGTCAAAAATTGGTTCTTCATTTTCCTTTGAACAAGAGCAGTCCCAAACCATTTTTACAAAATAAAACTAGTTCTATATGCTGACCTACATGCTTCAACAAGCCCTTAACCAAGATGTGCCATTTGGTGGGTGTTCCATTGGGACCTAAGCTCACAGTTATTTAACAATTTATGTAGGATGCCTTTTCTACATTTGAAGTAGTGTCTCACCTTTACAGCATCTCACACAGGCTAATGTAGTAATAAAACGATATTCACATTTTATAAACCCATTTTGAATAATTTTGTGTAGTTAGCAAGCTAGGCTACCTTTGATAGAATTGCAGCAGTTTAGTAAACAATAAATTGACATTTAAACTGAATGTGCAGTTTCAGGATACAGTACAAGAACACAGCCTGGTACCCTACTTTAGGCTCTTATGCCTAAGAGAGGTTAGACACACAACTCAACAAAATGGTTCCTTGTCAATTTGTGTGGATCTTGAGTTACAGATGCCAATGTGAATATACCCCTGAGAATCTGGATATATTGTTTGCATGCAAACTAGATAAATGGCAGTATTTCTACTAGTTTGGAGATCCTCATCTGATGACTGAGGTAATTGCACGCCTATTTGTTTGAAATTGATCCTATTTTTGTCAGGGAAGCTCAGCAAACATTTGGTGGATTCAGAGGATATGGTGTCATGGCTTCCAACATTCTCAGTTTTGCTTGTGGAAGACCGATTCTGTGTCCATGGTACCACATGACCAAGCAGCAGACCAGTGCCATATGGTATGGCATTGTTCAGCCTAGTTCTCTCCTGATGGTTGAATCGAAACATCAAGGAGGCCTGTATTTGTCCCCAACCGCACAGGTTTAGGTTACAAATGAGAACATTTGTTTCGGTGGCTCTCAGGATCACATTCAGCCAGTATTCTTTCATATCCCAATGACCGTGGTTGCTATCAAAATGCTCAAACTTAGGTTATCCTTTTGACTTGTAATATGACATTCTTGTTCCTGGGGAAAGAGATGGTACTTATGAGGATGAGTAATCCCACTGTGTAATAAAGAGATGCTATGGAGCAGATGTCAAGTCTCAGACCTCATATAGGTGGCGAGGACTTGCAGGACCTTCCTTCTACCTTATTTCTTGCCTTGTACGGTTAAGAAGCATTTAGTTGAGACACTCATTATGCAAACTCCTGGCCATTAAGGAGGACATCAGGCAAATGTCAAAATAGATCTCAAAACCCAAACAGACATCAAGCAAAGCACCATTCTAGAATGTCTATTATTGGTGATTGTAATGTAAGACCAGATAAAGAGAACTGTTTTGTTTCTCTTCACCGAATGGTACCTTTAAGTGTGGATGATAAAACCTTGCCTAGCGTGACTAGATTTGTTCTCTAAGTAGGGAACAAGCAAACAAATTAGCTTGTACAGAGTGCTACAGCAGTGCAGTCCAAAATGTGATTAGGTCCCAGTATGCCTGATCCTAGCAGATACAAAAGGGGATGATGGACGGAACGTTTGAGCCAATCAAACACTCACCCCCAGTCAACTGATCTGGGTTTAATCCATCATCATTCTTTAGCTCACTCCACCACCCCAGTTCAGACATGGCCATATGCAAATCAGTCTGACCCTGTGCCTCATGGGAACAGTCCAGCCCGAACTGCCAAGCCATGTCTTCCCTGGACCGGAAACAAGCATCCTAGGACCGGTTTCTGGCATTTCAGCCGTCATCAGCCAGGCTTGCTTGAATCCAGTGGCAAAGTGAGCAAGGGACCCACGTCTGGGCATACCCCCGCCAACTTAGGGCGACCAAAGCGATACAAAGGGGATGATGGACGGAACGTTTGAGCCAATCAAACACTCACCCCCAGTCAACTGATCTGGGTTTAATCCATCATCATTCTTTAGCTCACTCCACCACCCCAGTTCAGACATGGCCATATGCAAATCAGTCTGACCCTGTGCCTCATGGGAACAGTCCAGCCCGAACTGCCAAGCCATGTCTTCCCTGGACCGGAAACAAGCATCCTAGGACCGGTTTCTGGCATTTCAGCCGTCATCAGCCAGGCTTGCTTGAATCCAATGGCAAAGTGAGCAAGGGACCCACGTCTGGGCATACCCCCGCCAACTTAGGGTGACCAAAGCGATACAAAAGGGGATGATGGACGGAACGTTTGAGCCAATCAAACACTCACCCCCAGTCAACTGATCCTAGCAGATGTCGGTCACCGTTTCTCTGGTGTAGGAGTAATTACATTCCTAAATGTATGCAAAAGTGTTAAACGTCTTACGGCCTGAGATTCTAAAGTGATATGTTTCCTTCCATGTGCAAAAACATAGCTCGAGTGAACATTAGGATGCATGAAAACATCATATACTACCTGTTGTTTTACAAAGGCAAGTGTTTGTAGCCTATGGGCCCTCTCTTTAACCACAAAGTGGATTATTAATCATAGGTTTCATATATTCCAATATTTACGTGTCCACTATCCATCTATTTTACCAAAAGAATATATGGAAAACTGCAAAATCACAATCATACAAGGCTAATGTGTTCATTCATTGATGCAATATTGTTGTGCTTTTTTGTTATTTTGTTATAAACTTTACTCTTTATGTGGTCACCAAAATGATCCCTCTAGCTTGCATCTGGATTTAATTCAGTTGATTGTGATCATACAGTAATGTTGGTAAGTTAATTTCATCCCGACAGTCTATTTTCCAGGTTTGGATACATTACATTTTTTGACAATTTGTATTCATTTTTAAAAAACAGTTACGTAATAGCATTTGGGATACTAACTAAAGTATTTGCTGTTAACATGAGAGGATCAGTTGCCCTCACTGCACTCTACCCCCAATCCAGATTACAAGAGACAGTATATGCTGTGCTATTTTTGACTGTACACAAGTATTTTTAAATATCAAGCTGTGTGTGGCCCACCTGGTACTCTCCAATTCCAATAAGTTCTTTTGCAGGCTCTGTGGTTTGCAGTTTTTAAGTTGGGCATTTGTCTGGGGTATATATTAATTCTTCTGTTGCTTCATTCAAGTAGATTATCAAAGAATCTGTGTTGACTTCTGTTAGAAATGGGGGTCTCTAGTTGGCAGGTTGTTACCCTGTCCGAGTAGGGACCCTTCTTCCTATTCAGGATAAGGGGTATACACTATTGAAGTAACCCCTGCTCACCCCCTTGGTAGCTTGGCACGGGCAGTCAGGCTTATCTCAGAGGCAGTATGTAAAGCATTTGCACATAACATACAGTAATACAATGAAAACACTCCAAAAGGACACCACACCAGTTTAGAAAAATATCCAATATTTATCTGTGTAAAACAAGACCAAAACGATAAAAATCCAACATACAATAATCAAAATATGCACTTTGCAAGAATAACCTTAAAAATGCAGTTCCTTGAAGTCGGTAGCTCCGTCCGGTGCTACCACGGTACTGAAAACAACCAAATCCAACTGTTACGATTAACCGCGTTGGTGCGGACTGGCGTCGGTGTCAGAAGATTTGTAAACAGCACCTTTTGTTTCGGCCGACCGCGGCAGTGTGGGCCAGCGGTAGCGGTCGTCGAGGCTGCGGTGTGAAGCGGAGCGGTGCTCGTCGCGGTGCTGATGGTCACAGTGCAAGCAGCGGCGTCCGTCGAAGATCGGCTGTCGATGGGGCTGGCATCGGTGGGGGGTGGCTGCGGTGTGGGATGGGGCGGTGATTCGTGTAGCTTACGAGCTTTGCCCCCAGACCACGGTGCAGACCACGGCGACGAAGTCAGCTGGCAACGGCGTCATCGGCGAGACCAGGGCGGCGGGGTGAAGTGAGGCGGTACGGAGTGCCGTGCCCACAGGTCGCGGTGCAAGTAGTGGCTCGGTGGCGGCAGCAGTCTTCGTTGGTGAGACCAGGGTTGCTGTGCGAAGTGGGACGGTGCCCTCTGCGGTGCCTTCAGGTCACAGAACTGCCCGCAGTCTTGGTGGCGGTGGCGGGTTGCGGTTTCCCTCTGTGGCAACTGAGACACGTGGTCCGAGAGGCGGTACCCATAGGAAGGTGAAGTCTTTGCTGTTCCTGAGACTACTTGAACATGGTGCAAGCTCTACCTCAAGCCCTTGTAGAAACTCAAACAAAGAAGTTGCAGAAAGTTCTGTCCAGTCCTTTCTCTGCCCAAGACCGAAGCAGCCACTGCAGGCCAACGCAGCAAAGTGGTAGTTCCTCCTCACAGCTTCCCCAACTCTTCTTCTTGGCAGGTTTCTGAGTCCAAAAGAGTTCTAAAATCCTGGGGTCTGGGCCACAATATTTATAGCACATTTCCCTTTGTTCTCTTGTGGCAAAGAGTGTCTGTGCTCAGTCCAAACCAGTTCGGTCTTATCTGGCGCAGCTTCCTGGCAGGAAGTGGAGACAGCATTGTCCAAGGCAGACCAGGCCTATACAGGAGCAAGGGAATCTCCTCCCAGGTCTTTTCAGCCTAGCACAGACTCATCCATGAGAGGCAGGACCCCCCCCCACCCCCGCCAGTTGCTGTCTGAAGAAAATGCACATCCCCAGCCCCCGTCACTCCAAAGCCAAATAGTCAATCCACAACCCAGCAGAGGCACACAAGATGGCTAAGCAAGAAAATACCCACTTTCTAAAAGTGGTATTTTCAAAAACACAACATAAAAATCCTCTTTACTAAAAGATGCATTTTTACATTCGAATTCAGGCATACTAAACTCAATTTCTCCAACTTGTCCCAATGGGAAGTTATACTTGTAAAATGTTACACAGTATCTCTCATTCTATCCTATGGGACAGATAGCCTTTCAATAGTGAAAAACGAAATACACTGTATTTCATTATCAGGACATGTCACACACACCCGTACATGTCCTACCTTTCACCTTCACTACATCCTGCCCATGGGGGTATCTTGGGCCTACCTGAGTGGTGCCTTACATGTAAGAAAAGGGAAGGTTAGGGCCTGGCAAGTGGGTGCACTTGCCAGGTCGACGTAGCAGTCACAACTGCGCCCAGACACTGCCGTGGCAGGTCTGAGAACCCTTTGAAGGGCTGCTTGTGTGGGTGGCATAACCAATGTTGCAGGCCCACCAGCAGCATTTGATTTACAGGCCCTGGGCACACACAGTGCACTGTACTAACGACTTAAAAACAAATCAAAGAAGCCAATAATGGGAACAGTAATCCATAAACACAATTTACATGGAGAGCATATGCACTTTAGCACTGAATAGCAGTGGTAAAGTGCCCAGAGCACTAAAACCAACAAAAACAGGGTCAAAAACAGGAGGCCAAAAAGTCTGGGGCTAAACCTGCTGAAAAAGTCAAGTCTAACAACTTCTCTTCTTGTTTTAATCAGTGTTGTCAGCTCAGGTTGGACCCCTTTGTTAGGTTGAGCCTATTAGACAGCACATGGGCGGTCTGTTGCGAGACATATTGTTGGTTTATGAAGAACTTACAGGGGCTTGAACCCACCCATTGCTTAACATTGGTTCACTTTCCTGTCACTCCTTTGCCTGCTTCTTATTCTAGTCCCAGCTTATCAATTTTATGTTTGTCGCTCCCATGGAGCATAGCTTCTTTAACATCTCTTTTGATTGGCTGGCTTTTGTGCTTCCACTGCTTGCTTTCGAAGCACTGTGTTTTTCTTTTGGGTTGAATGCTTCATGGGAGGCATGTTTTTTCCAGCTGTCTCCCTCGAGTACTTCTTTCCCGCCTGCACGCCTTGTTGCTGTCTCTTGCCTGTGTGCTTCTCCCCACCCCCAAGTTGTGCACGCCCTCTTTTTCTTTCCCCTGTTTCTTTCTCACCTGTGTGCTTCTCCTCTGCCCACTCCAAATGGCTCTTTTGCTTGTTGCTTCTCCTCCCAACCACCACGCTCCGCCGTGCGCCCTCCTTT
Organism: Calotriton arnoldi; assembly: GCA_963921515.1. Taxonomy (NCBI): domain Eukaryota; kingdom Metazoa; phylum Chordata; class Amphibia; order Caudata; family Salamandridae; genus Calotriton; species Calotriton arnoldi. Next base: position 66,937 of record CAWUFW010000392.1, on the reverse strand, counting down.
CTCGCCTGTTGTTTCTCCTCCATGTGGTTTGTGTTACTTCCCCTCACCCTCCTTCTCTTTCACCTGGGGCTGCTTCTTCCCACTCCTGCCTTCCGTGTTGCTTCCATTCCCCCATGCTGCCTCCCCCAGCCCTTCCAGCCCTCAACCTCATGTTGCTCCCCCAGCCCCCAACAAAAAAAACGCTTTATTGCTACTTATTTTTTTTATTTGCTGATCCAAATCATTAAACTTTAAATAATTGCTTCTGCTATTTTGTAGGTGCGCATAACTTTTGTGATACATTGATGGGGTTCTTCTTCAGTCATGGTTCATGCTGCGTGCCGGTTGCCAGGTTCTACAACTGCAGTTATGTCTGCAACGTTTGTCTCAGCACCATCTTTTCAGGCAGTCCCTGGCCTGAGGGGTTGAGTGGCTCTCAACCCGAGGTATGTTTTTACAGATGCACAGTAGGAAACTGTATATTTCTGCTTATTGAGACCTAGAATCACCACCCGTTGGTCCAGTGTTCGCAGGAGCACCTCACAGAATGCATCTACACCATTACGTCTCCACTGAAGAGAAAGATACAGCCATTCTCATCTGACTAAGGCTACATTCCTGCTAGATCACATTTTATTATTTGCTTGAGCTTTGATGGTTTCAATTTGTGTTATATGGCAAAATGAAATATCCAAATTAAAGACATTTGTTGATTTGTCATATTTCTAACTCCTGGTTGTTGTCATGCGGACTATATTCACTGTTAAAATTGAAGTACTTTCTTGTTTTCATGTTAGTTATTCCTTGATTGTTTGCTAAAATGACAAACGGGGGCTTTGTTCTGGCTGTAATGCCAAGTTGTTTTCCATTTCAGTTCTGTTCCAGCCTGCTACGAGTCCCAGACATATGTGTATGGTCCGGCTGTGCGGAGTAACATCTGGTTCCTCTGTGATTTATGTGATCTATTCATTCATGTTGGCGTGTAATATAGCCTTCTCATAGTATAATAATGTTGACTTTTATACTTTGCAGATTTTAGAGGAGTCATTATTATTTTATTGATGCTCCCCAGATGTCTTTTTTGGACCGCTTACTATTTATGATTTCATCCCCTTTGGTAGTAGTAATTAATTATGCAAGTGCGAGATCATTTTCGTGGCCTGCATAAAATATCTTCCAGTGCCTTCAACAGAGGATTTGCAGCATGAAGTAAAGCTCGAACCCTTTTGTTATTAAAATGAAGGTGCACCTGGAAATATTAATTTAAATGGATCCTGGTATTTGTGCCTTGCAGTGATCTTCCTTGTTTCACGAACAGCCCTCCTCTATTGGAGAGGATTCTTCTTGTAGATATTTTTGTTAGGATGGAATATTTCTAATTCATATTATGGAATTCTTGTGCCAACAGGTGCTTATTCCAAATAGGGGTGTGAGAATTGAAAATAGATCATATCTTTGCAAGATCTTTGCAGTGCCAGAGAAATCATTTTTTTCCCTTTTCTTTTCTTTGATTTTATATTCTGAATTGGTCTGGAAGTATTTAATAGGTGTCAGCAGGGCTGGAAATGTATTTCAGAGGGTATCTGTTGAAATCATCAGTTCATAAAGGTTTATGTTTTTGTGAATTTGCAACTGAGGAATACATTGTAAAAGTCTTCCTTCACCTGTCATAAGACATTTACCAGTGTGCCTGTGTATGGACGGTGTGCTTGTAGCGAGCATCCTTGTCGAGCTCCGCTTCACATCAGCACTTCTTCTCCTGAAGAGTGGAAGAAGATCACATCTTGACTTGTTGCTTACATAGCGAGTCAATACTTTTCAGAAGTCGAGTGGGTAAATATGTATTGTTTTGCGAGTTTTATAGATTGCTTGGTATCCCCTTTTGGTTAATCCAAAGCATCGAAGTCTTGAGAAGAAAGTCAAGTGGGGTGTTAGTGTCCGATCGGTGAGAAGACACGTTGTTGAATGTTCTTCAGTTGCGACTCCTTTCCAGTGTGGACATCAGTTTTCAATAAGTTTGAAATATTACATGTTTATTTTCTGAACTCCTCATGACTTGCTTTGGGTCTCAGGTTTGGGTTCAGGACATTCTGCAACCTTCAACCTAGGGTCCTGGACTCGAGCATCTGCTTTGGTGTTTCTGCTGTTTGGAGGCGATGATGTACAGTCATTAAACAAACAATTTATGATGGTTGTATGTGCAGGGCTAGAGAGTGTTAACATGTTGGGCCTTTCTCCCTGCAGGCTTTGTAGACACTGCTTGGGACCATAAACTTGATCTTGTGCCCACCAGGAGCCAGTGGAGCACTTATAGAGCTGGTTTTATGTCATCACCTTTTCGAAGTTTTAGGCACATTTTGGATACCTGGGTTTGCAAGCCGTAGAACCTGCCAATAAATGTCCTTGGTAGTCTGTGTAGATGACATTGCAGAACTTTAAGTGTGCAGTTCCTATCAAGAGAAGAAGGATGACACCAGATCGGGGAATCTGATTGCTCAGGAGCAATGGCCCTCACACACCCAAATGGGTGGGTGTCATGCTTCATCATAGGGCACCTCCTCATCGGTCCGGCGCTGCAGTGCTTGACGGGCCTCTTGGTGGGCTCTTTGCCGGAGATCTTTTTGATTAGGATGCTGTATGTGAAGTGTGAATGTTGATGCCCTGGGTGTGAATCAGTATAGATTGGTGTACTGTGTAATATGTAATGTGAGTTAAAATTAACTAAGGGGTACCAAGACTTAATTTTAATATACCAGCCCCCTTGTTAAGGTTAAAAACAAAAATTGACTGGATCTAAAAATAATGGTCTGGTCCATTTCATAAATTTGTTTTATAAGGAGGTTGACATGTTTCTTGCCAAATTACAGTCACTAATGATCTAGCCAATTCTTCTGGGCCAGGAACCAAATCTACTAATTATTGGGTTGGGAAATACTTATGTGGCAATGTTACCCAATCCTATTCATTAGATTCATGTTTGCTTTAGGCTTTAGACCCTTAATATATTAAGAATAAGCTATTATTGCAAAAGCTGTATAATCTTTCGTGATTTCATACTGGCAAATAATTCCGAGGTACTTCTACGCGCTGCACTGTGATGGACATCCATGTAACCCTCTTCTCTTTCCCTTAGGGCCTCATAGAGTTCATGGTTGCCAGGTTATGCCTGTTTCCAGTATGCCAGCTGTTGGTTGGCGTTCCTCTGAGGATGTTGGCAGCTTTCAATGTCAAGCCAAGAGCCAAGGTGTAAATGAGCACACATTTGTGTGCAGTTTGCAGTGAGCTTCTTTCCAACCCATCAGCTGTGTACATCTTCTGCTCCGAGGCTCTGAGAAGAGAGAGGCAGATTGTTGCATGGTGGTAAATAGTTCTGCTAAGAGTCAAAGATGTGCTGTAGAAACCATTGCTGGTGCCCCATTGTAAGCCAGAGCAGTTTTTGTTCGAGTCCCTTCGATGATGGCCGAATGTGTTGTGTGAGGTGGGTGAGATGGTGCACATAACTGCAAAATTGTTCATGGGTAAAGCAAGGAGGGCTTCTATGGAAGTAAATACTCGGGTATGTGCATATGAAATATCTGGCAACAACACTTATTTATTGTACTATAACTTCAAAGAGGGAGAAAAACAGGTGAGCATAGTTCATGTGAATTCAAAAGTGAGTGCATATACGCACTCTCAGCCCCGTAATCGTCTCTCGGCCTAAGGCCGCGAGAGGACAGGTTACTAAACGAACCAGCATTGGCAAAGCCAATAAGTCTCGCCTTTTCAGTTTACTGGCTCTGCAAATGTTTTTGGCAGTAAAGGAGTTTACTCCATGCCGACTAACCATCCCATGCCTTGGTTGTCCAGTGCTACATTGGCCTGTCACACATACTCTGCCCCCCGTATCCTCCCTTGCCAGAGCTCCAGGAACTTGTTGGCCTTGCAGTTCACTCAGGAGAGCCCACCTCAGTTACCAGATAGTTCTTCCGACAAGTCCTTACAGAAGTAGTAATTAGTTTTATTTTCAAGCATGCCTTAATAGTCTTCACAGTATTTCTAATACCCAGCCAGCATTAACATCTCGCCCTTAACTAAGAGCGTATTTTGTAATTAAACACTTGTCATTGGAAACACAGAAAGCCATATGCTTCCACAACAAACGATGTCACATTCACCACCTGTGAAGAAATATACTTTGGAAATTCATAGCAGCATTCTTTTTTCTCTTTGGATATGTTTGGGGAGCTTAAATTATTTGGAACAGAGGTCAGTACTACACCATCTTAGAGATCAGGCAACTGGACTGCTTGCCCAGTTCTATGTATGCTTCCCACCTGACTCACTGGACACATCTTGAGATCCCCTGAATTGATGCTGGCAAATGCTAATTAGCCAGCTCATACATATTGAAGAGCCTGCTGATCACTATGGCCCCCAACACACTTCTCAAGACATTTTTGTTTGCACAGCAATTGAATGAGCACATGGACAATAGACGGCTGTGCCTCTGGTCCTTGTAACCTCACTGAATAAAATCCATACTCATTTGTAACAGGCCATCCAAATACTCGAACTTGCTAGGCGTATTCCATAAATGTGCCTAACATCTTCCTCCCAAACCTCGTCTTCTGGATGCTTCTCTTGTAGAGTCTGTGGCCTCTACGAATGTGCTCTCCAGCTAGGAGAGGAGGTGCAATACTGAAGCACAGATAAGTAGGTAAGTGCTGTATCATCACCCATCTGCATTTTGAGGGCCTCACACCACCGCCGCCCTCCCCCATTGGAATGATAAGACATTCAAGGGAGGCAAATGGAATGAAGGTTACATTGGGAAACTCAGGATAGAAAGATGAACAGAAACGTGAGAATTGATGATGTGCAGAAATCACAAATGCAAGATGTCTGTAATGATGACAAGGTCATAGCGTGTTAAAATATAGAAAATTCACAAAGCCTTATGAATGAGAAAAATTAATGAAGTGCGCGACATTGACAAATTCATGATGAGCAGAAAAATGACACATTGGTGATAACAAAATATGATAGATGTTTGGTGGACATGAACATGGTAAGTTCATATCGTGCACAGCTATAGAATTTGTGATGTGCTGAAACGTAGGGAGCTTGGCGTTTATACAATTTCATAGAGCACTGCTTATGCGTATGCATATCTTTAATTTTGTCTTTTGTTGGGTTTGGGAACATTGATGCGGCGAAGATGTACAGACAAACCCACCAAACCAATGGTGTGCTACACTCTGCTTCATTTATTGTGATTCACACCTGTCTTGTATGATACCATGTAGATGTAAAACAGTGAGCGATCAAGTCAGATCTTCTGGCTTACGTATGCGTTAAGACCTTGCTACAACACCCCTGTGATATAAAGTGCCCTCCAGCATATATTGCCATCTTCTGATGCAGTCCTGCTTTCTCCAGATGGTCAATGCATTGATGTACAACCTCTGTCCTAATCTAAGGTAACCTTCCAGAAGAGATGACCTGACATGGTCATGGGTCGCTTCTTGTTCCCACATACCATGTTACACCTACATTATTCAGAACTGAGATCTGAATTTAGGCTCCATCATGTTAACTGTGGAACCTTGTATTAACGTTGTTGAAAAATCTGCATTGTTCTCTAGTTTGCTTTTAAAGCTCTACAAATCCAAGTGCATCATTTGAGCAGCTGTTGATCACACTGTGGTGGCGTCTCTGAACCAGACAGCAGCATGTTGTACTATGTCAAAAAGCTTTGAGACTCGGGCCTGATTATGAGTTTGTCGGTCTTGAATCGGGCTGCCAAGCCAGCGCCCTGCTCCAAGACCGACAAACTCGACCGCCGGTCAGATTACAAGCCATTTTTGTTGTCTGGTGGGCGGTCGGTCGGTGGTCCTGCGGCGGTGCAGTTTATATGTGAGCCTTTGAACGCAGCGCTGAGGGAGCACCAAAGCAAGTTCCTGCATGGCATGGACTTTGCAGTCCATGCCGTGCAGAAACTGGGGTGCATGCACACAGGGGGGCACACCATGTGCCCCCCTGCATCAACCTCCATGCTCAGGGGCCACAGGGGGCCCTGTATAGCCTCCTTACTTTCCTGACTGCCACACTTTTCATGGTGGGATCACCACCAAGAAAAGTGTGGAGGTCAGGAAAGTCATAATATGCTTGGTGGTGCTGCAGCGGCACCGCCAGCATATTGCTGACCCAGAGCTCTGCGCCAGCGCCGAGGGATCACGGATCCCCGGTGGTTTTGGCGGTCCCATGACGGTCCGACCGCCAAAGTTGTAATACGGCAGTCGGAGCACCGGTGCGATGGTAGCCACCATGCCTCCGTGGGTTTGGTGGTCCTAGAGATTGCCAAACTCATAATTAGGCCCTCAGTGTGTTGAGCGATGGCAGTGCATAGTACCGTGGTAATGTGATTTGTAGCGAATTCACACTGACCCTCTCCTCAAGATTCGAAGCTGTGTGATTATCTAGCCCCTTTCATCAATGTTAATCGGTTGCTTCTAAGACCACTGTGGGCTAAGGAAACACTGAAATTTTAGACACCCCAAAATTTCACCTTAACCAGAATGTCCACATTCACTGGATTAGAGACGGTGTTGAACCTCAGTTTCATGAGGCATGTATCGACGCTTTAAAGCTCATCAAAATCAGGAAAAAATTTAATTGAGTTAACTGAGTTCTAGAGCAATGAAAAGCTAAAAGGTTTCCAGCGGAAGGATATTGGTAATGTATCTTCAGGTTGTGACTTTTAAGTTCATAGACAACAAAACAACAATAAACGTGAAAGTAATCGAGTACATCTCAATTTGACTGCGTGCTGCAGAGTTTGCAAGGAGAGAAGTAGGAAGGGGTAGGAAACATGAGTGACAGTGGTGGCTTCCATCTTCGACAAGATGGCGTTTATGTCTAATCTAGGTCCTTGTTAACACACTTCTACACTTCATAGAGAATTCGTTTTAAAAGCAACATTAATATTTCAGTGTATAACTGCAGAGTAGAGTGTGAAAACACATTTTGCTCATTGTTAATGATGCACAAAAATATAAGTGCATAAAAATCCTCCACCACAAGCACCTTCTGCCAGAGCTTTGTTTCCTTAAAGCAGGGTTTGGTCAGATGTTAGTTTTTATGCGAGTCATGTTTTTTTCAAATCTTAATTTAGAGTTAGAGACCAGTTTTTCAAAAGTGCCCCTTCCCTCGTTTTTAATCTAATTTCCCTAGCAGATGAACGCGTCTCTTGCCTTCTGGAATGAGTTTGGGAGCCGGCGGTTCAAAGGCCAGCTTTATAGAGTGACAATTGAAGCATTTTGTCCCTTTTATTGCGAGTCTCTTTGGATACAGCCCATCTGGCTCGGAGCTCCATTCGGTTTGACAGAGATCTGGATCAGGGCGCCATTACAGGAACCCATAATCCATATTTAATGTCTAGCGTGGAATGTCGTCCAGCTCCTGAGCTACGAATTTGTCAGCGTGTTGTCCTGGTTTTCGGCGGCTTTGATTGTGAAAAGCCTGCTCAGACATTACTATAATAAATTGGCCTGCTGAAATAAGAGTGCTTGATTAAAATATATATGTATGCGACTCTTTTTAGAGTTTCCAAGTGCCGTAAAGATCATTTCACAAAAGCAGGTGAAATCTCGTGGGGCCGGATTTCTGCGATGTGAAGGGTCCTAGTCATATTTCGAGCAGAGTCGTGAAAAGGCTGACTTTTTCATGCAGAGCTGCCAGGGGGCACGCGGCAGCTGCGAACCTGAGGGGAAACTGCTGGGGTTTTTTCCCCCCTTCTCTCCGTAGAAGGAGCCTTCCTTTCATGTGTAGCCAAGTGAAAGACTGCGAGTGAAATGTAAACTCGGGCGCAGCGGCTCTTCGGGGGCCCGCTGCATATCGAAGCACCTCCGGGAGCTGCGCGTGAGGCGGCCCCTGCGAAGGCAGCTGCGAGGAGCGCGGGCTCCCGGGCCTCCTTGGTTTGGGCCTCGACGCTCTCCGTTGACGTACAGCGAAATGGAGCCCCGAGAGGAGAGTTCACCCGGAGATCAGAACCAGGCCTCTCCGGCTCACCAGCTGACTCTGTGTCACCTGGGACCCCCAGGTTTCCATTCTTGGCCTTCATCAGGCCAGAGGTGCACTTACAGGATGCTGCTGCCAGATTGTCCATACAAGCATCAACTGTGGCCCTATTCCCATGGTCAGGGAGGGAGGCGGCAGAATGTAACGCTGCATAGGTCTGCAAGATTATTCCAGGCACTCCACCATAAAAACATTTTTTAAACTCCGGGGCATATTATCATGATTCTCCGCATTTCATCGTTTGTTCCTGGGTGATTTAATCAGTGTTAAAAAACTGTTACTTGTTTTTCTCCTTTCACCATCCACCCCTGGGTGATGTAGTCATTGCCCCTTTAGCTGTGTTATTGCCTATTTGGACACAGGAGCCCAGTGTGGAAGTCTAGAGGATATTTTCAATTCCCACCTAGATTTCAATTTATTGGACATGGTTTATTTTTGTTACAATTTGAATTGGATCCAACTGCAGTGCCGAGCTTTTTCAAAGTAGGTTATAAAAAGGGAGTTATAAGAGCGACTTTCTATGGCTTGAAAAAAATAGATTTCTAGTTACAGTCTTAATTTTCTGACATTCTGTGTAATTAGCTCTCACTGTTCACGAGCTGCTAATCGCACAGCAGCAGACCGTCTTCCACCTCGTGCATAAATCTGTCGGGTTATTTCTGAATTCATGGTATTCAGCGCAGGAGGGTTCAGCGAAGGGTTGCGGGGCCGTTCAGCTGTGGGTCGCTGATTCGGAACTAACTCGGGGTTTGCCATCCTTGGAAGGCTGAGCGTGTCTTGCCAAGACTGGAACTCGTGATACGCCGATGTCAGCAGTGAGCGTTTAACTCCTTGGATTAACTGGCTGTCAGGTGCAGGACACTTTGTGTAACAAATGGTTTGGTAATACATCTGAATTTAGACCATGATCTCTATTTCTAAGTTGCAAAGAAATACTGCTAGAGCAATTCGCATACCGTCTGCATTGGTGGGATTCCCATCACTGGGGCCAAAGACTGGAGGAGTGCAGTGCAGTGGACGTCGGAGCTACTTCTTCAAACAACCAATCAGCTTCATGTCCATAGAGATGTAATAACTGTATTTCTAAATGTTGCCGTGTATGACCTACATCTTGCTCACAAAACGCTTTCTTGACCTTTCACAAGATTGTCTCCTACGTGACCCTGTGTTGGTGCCCTGGGCCGGTTTCTACTGCACCCACGCATTTATCTCTGGAACTTGTATAGGCAACAGAACAGGTCTGTCCCTGCCAACGGCCTAACACCTGGCCAGGTCACGAAACCCTCCTCAGCTGCAAGGCATGAAAGCTGCCCCCAAACAGGAATATGTCCAGCGCACTCCTGAACTCCTGCATTCCTCGGAGTTTCCTTTGGCCCAACACCTGAAAATCTGCTCCACACACCTGAATTCCTGCATACCAACTGACTTTCTGTCATCCTCCTACACCCGAGGGGAGTGTCTACATCCTATAAAAAATGCTGCATGCCAAGGACATTTTGAACAGTCTCCTGACACCTACGCAATCCGTGGGTCTCGGACACTCTTCCATCTCTAGAGATTATCTTTTGTTGTACTAAATAAATCTTTTGTTTCCTTGCTTCCAGAAGTGTGGTCTCCCTTTCTTTGGAATGACATTTGGCGCACCAACGTGGAACCCGTCAGAGACTCGGTGGCCCAGGCTTGAAGACCCGGAGAGGAGGGAAATATCGGTAACTTAGGAGCGCACCTAAGGAAAAGCAGATTCAAGTCCCCGTAGCCAACGTCGCCAGTATCTCCTTCCCTCAACGGTGTCCTCTACAACAGTAGCCCCGGTCCTGACTGGGGGTCCCTTCTTTGGTCCACCTGATTTGTTTTCGAAAAGAAGAGACCCCGCTGGAAACAGGACACATCAGTATTCTGGTAAGGTCGTCTTGAGCGACATGTTTTTCTATTCTGAACGTCATATTGAGCATGCCTTTGACTATTCTGGTTTTGGATTAATTATTCGGTCTTTGCAAACACCGAAGAGCAGGTAATGTGTTCTCAATTTTGAACAAAACTGCAGTCATAAGAGAATATCCTTGTTGATACCCATATCTTAGACATGCCTGTCTCTAACAGATTAAGGAAATTATGTTGCTGTTTTTATGGCCAAGATACTCTCGAAGACAGTCAGCCGGCTCATCCGGAAGGGACCCCTAATAAGGAAATGTACATAAAGTATGGTAATTCCGGCATTATTCACACAAAATCGTGGCGGAAATACACAAAATCAAATATAGAATTACAATGGCCAAAGTTTGGGTCATTTGAAATTCCGCAGATAACGTACCTAGAAGAACAACTTCACCGGCGGAAGGTTCGAGCAAGTATGTTTGATTCTTTCAGCCTTTGGAAGAAAGAAATACATGAGAGAATTAGGAAGGCCCAGGCTAAAGAAAATAACCAGAAAAAGAGAACACCCCAATCAGACATAGCAGCCCTTAAAGGGAAGGAAATCGAGCGGAATAAAGAGAGACATGACAGAGAATTTAGGTTAAATGTAACAGGTCAATATCCGGTACTACCAACTAAACAAGATGAAGAGGATACACTATTGTATTCAAGACCTCCTGCTTATCAACCACAATTGTTAATGCAACCGCCACAGCCTCCACCTGTCATTCCTAATGTACTCCCAAACCCGCAACATCAACCTGTTCAGCCATCTGAAGCAACTGCCCCGATTCCCCCGGTTAGCGAATCAGATTCCGTGCCTCTTACCGCTAACGAACCAGTGGTGAGATTAAAAATAAAAAAACAAAGAAGCGAGCCCCGTCTGCTGCAGATTCAGACTCCGAGTCAGAATCCCTGGTACTAGGTCATGAATCAGATACTAGTGAATATAGACAAAACCATCCCCCACGATTAAGAAGCCACGACAGGAAAAGAATAAATCTCAGAGCCCAGCAGCTAATATACAAAGGTGCCACCCCAGCAGATATACACAGTGCAACCAATGAGCAGATCCAAGTAGCAGGAAAGAACTATCTACTAGAGAGGATGGCTTATCACCTAATGGCTAAAAATGATGATACATATGTAGATACACCTACAGCATTTCGCAAACTCTATCGTTTGGTAGAAAGTGGTGGGTCAACAAAAGATGAAAGAGATACTTTATTGACAATGATTAAAACAGCTTTACATAAAGAAAGTCTTTCCAATGAGGTAGAACCTATTGAAAGGATACAGCAAATGCCTGTTAAAGAAGCAGCACCCGTTTTTGTCCCACCTCGGGGCGATGGGTCTAATGTTACTAACCCTAATGATTCCAATGCGTGTTCTAGATGGCTGTTTAATTTTGTATACACCCCTTGGACCAAAGCAGAAATGTTGCAACTGCGGAAGGACATCCCTGATATCCGAAAGAATCCCACAGGATTCTATGAAAGCGTCCAACAGGTTCTGAGTTCATATACACTGACTCTAACAGACATAATACAGTTTTTTGGACTTATACTTCCAGCCGAACTGTGGCAACCCCTACAGTTTACAGATGACCAGGCAGCCCTTGGGGATACATGGGAAGAATTAGCACTCAAAGATACAAATAGGAAACCAGGCGAAAAGCCACACGACCATATTTTAAAATTGCCCCAAAGATTGTTGACAAAATTGAAAACAATGGCACCTGAGAGGAAAATAGACTGGACATTACTTGCTGCCTGTAAACAGAACCAGGATGAGTCAGTCTCTGACTATTTCACAAGGCTGGGAAAAGCATACGCTGACTTCAGTGGTCAGGATGTGACCACTGAAACTGGCAGACATCTCTTAATTCAAACTTTTGTAAAGGGTCTGTTACCTTCAGTAGGGAACAGACTAACATCTAGTGAAAGTAGTTGGCCAGCGGCCACTCCGGCCACTATTCTGACTATGGCTCAATATTACGAGACACAGAATAAAACAGCGGAGGATGAGAAAGAGAACAAAAAGAAGAAATTAAAAGAACAAGTGTTGCTTAGTCAAATAGATACGCGTCGCACAAACAGCCATATGCCCAGACCAACGGTCTCATACCCCGAACCCAGACCATATACCTCAGATACCCCACGCCAACTACCCAGACTAGGCCCCCAACCTACTGACATCTGCGCTTATTGTAAAAAACCAGGACACTGGAAAGGTGATTGTAGGATTCTAGCAGCCAACATCGCTTCGGGGAAAACTCAACCCAGAACACATAATACCCAGACACGAGCTACACCACTTTACAGGGAGAATAGATTTGATAGAGGCCCAAGACAGCAGGAACTTCAAGCTACCCTTCAGGACTATACCGTGGATGATCCTGAAATGTCATCCCTGTATTGGGCAGCATAGGACAGTCTAGGATGGGGGAAGGAACCAGTGGAAGTACCTGTAGATCAACAGGGACCATATGTTACAGCATCAGTTGCAGGGTCAGCGGGACCTTTTCTAATAGACACAGGAGCATCCCGTAGCACTCTAACCACACCACTGATTCCGAGGGCTCCTCCATCCGGCAAACTCATTACATCGACTGGATTCGATGGTCAGCCCTCTGTCAATTCCTTGTCCTACCCAACACCATTCTCAATGCAAGGTGAACAAATTTCAGCTACCTTTTACTGTCTTCCCAATGCCCAGAGAACTTACTAGGCCTAGATCTGTTAAAACACTATAGAGCTACCATTCGGTGTTCACCGAATAACGTTCGGTTAATACTGTACGATAACAATGCTCCTTCTGCTCCTACCCAGCTTTTACAGTTATCACACATACAAGATGATTTGGCGACTATTTCCCCCTGTCTATGGGCGACCTCAGACACGGATGTTGGATCCATCCAAATGCCTCCAGTGCATATCACCGTAAAACCAGGAGCAACTCTGCCAAGGATCCCACAGTAAAAATATCTAAAGAGGGAGAGGTCGCCCTTCAAACCATTGTTCAGGACCTCATACTCGCTGGTGTAGTGGAACAGCTATCAGGAAATATCTGTAACAGTCCTATTCTCCCAGTTCTTAAACGTTCCCCTACAGGACAAAAGATATATAGATTTGTGATCGATCTGCGAGCTATTAACAAAATAGTGCAGCCTCAATTTCCTGTAGTTTCTGACATTACCACCATTCTCACCATGATCCCACCAACAGCTAGAGTATTCACAGTTATAGACCTTAAAAATGCATATTTCTCTATTCCTATACACAAGGATTCCCGTTTTCTCTTTGGATTTACATTATTGAATGTCTCATATAGATTCTGTAGAGCACCTCAAGGCTACACTGAAAGTCCCAGCATCTATGGCCAGGCTTTAAAAACACAACTGGATCAGATCCAGCTTCCACAAGGAGTAGTATTAATTCAATACGTTGACGACATTCTTTTAGCAGCAGACACAACACAACTTGCCCGCAAAGCATCCATGATCACACTCCAGTTTCTTGCTACTAAGGGACACAAGGTCTCTAAAGACAAACTACAGTATTGTAAACAACAAGTGACCTACTTGGGTCACTTGTTGTCTGAGGAGGGACGCACTCTTACACCAGATAGGATTCAAACTATTCTGAATTTTCCAACTCCTGTCACCCAACGAGATGTCAGAGCACTCATAGGACTGACTTCCTTTTGTAGACAATGGGTCCCTAATTTCTCCCTCATCATTAAACCATTTCTTTCTCTAGTCACCAGAGATGTATCTGACCCCGTCCCCTGGACCACCCAACACACAGAAGCATTCACGACACTACGCCAGGCCCTGTGCTCTGCTCCCGTACTAGGTACTCCTGACTATCACAAACAATTTTTTCTTTTTGTACACGAGCGATCTGGATGCAGCCTCTCGCTCCTCTGTCAGACACATGGCACACACAAGCGACCATGTGCGTACTTTTCTGCAGTCCTGGACCCTGTTGCTTCTGCTTTGCCCACCTGTCTACGCGCTGTAGCGGCCACTGCAGTGGCGGTGCTACAGACGGAGGGCATTGTTTTGGGATCCCCCCTGACGGTTTTTGTCCCACACTCAGTGGACATATTGCTCAACAAAACCAAGACACAACATCTCACCAGTGCCCGACTACATGGATATGAACTCACCCTTCTTAACCCGCATATCACAATACAACGTTGTACCACCCTCAACCCAGCCACACTCTTACCCTTACCAACTACTGATCCCCTCACACAACCAGCCCACCATGACTGTGTATTCCATATTGAAGCTGAAACAAAAGTCGGGTGGATCTGAAAGATACAGCTTTTCCAGAGGCAGAAGGCCACTTATGGGTGGATGGGTCATGTCTAAAAATACCGGACGGTACTACTTCCGCTGCCTATGCAGTCACTACAGCCCTTACAGTGATAGAAACAGCTAGAATTCTCCAGATATCAGCCCAGGCAGCAGAAATAACAGCCCTTACACGAGCATGCATCCTTAGTACCAATATGTCAGTCAATATATATACCGACAGTCAATATGCCTTTGGCGTGGTACATAATTTTGCACTACTATGGAAAGAACGAGGTTTCCTTACTTCACATGGCACCCCTATTCAGCATGGCGACCTTATCAATGCCCTTTTGGAAGCAATCACTTTACCAACCAAACTGGCAGTAATCAAATGTGCAGCTCACAAAAGGGTGACAGATGAAGTAGGGCAAGGGAATGCCTTAGCAGATAAGATAGCAAGACAAACAGCATTGGGGGAAGTACCAGCTAGAGTATACGTCCTAAAGTCACAAGCTGAGAAATGGCATGACGCTAGACAGCAGATAATTGACATACAGCGTTCAGCCACTCCAGAAGAAAAAGCCCAGTGGGAAACAGAGGGAACAATGGATGAAGAGGGGTGCTGGAGGTCCCAAGATATGCTAAAATGGAAATTACCACAGGCTTACGTAATCCCCTTGCTCACTATGACTCACTTACCTGCACATATTGGTTCCCAGGCCATGTGTACCATGCTCAAGGAAGTATGGGATTACCACCGACTCCGCCCAGCAGCAGAGCGGTTTGTCAAACAGTGCCTCACATGTCTCAGACACAACATAGGTCAGGGAACTAAAGTCCCAATGGCAGGATTCGCCCTTCCTACTGCACCATTTGAAGTACTTCAGATAGACTATATACAGTTAAATAGAGTCAATCACTACAAATATGCATTGGTGGTAGTCTGTGCCTTTAGCAAATAGGTTGAGGCATACCCCACAAAGGATAACACTGCCATCACTACAGCTAAAGTCTTATTGAAAGAATTTTTCCCTAGATATGGCCTTTGTAGATTAATGCAAAGTGACAGGGGGTCCCATTTCATTGGACAGACAGTCAAGAACATCCTGGGAGGGCTTGGGGTCAAACAAAAATTTCATGCAGCATTCCACCCACAGGCAGCAGGGCTGGTGGAGAGGTACAATGGGATCCTTAAAGAAAAGCTGGCTAAAATAACAACAGAAACAGGACTGAATTGGGTCAATGCTCTTCCATTGGCACTACTATCTATTAGATCAGTCCCACATTCCAAATCCCATCTTACCCCATACGAGGTAGTTTTTGGCAGGCCCATGAATATCTGGAATGCACCCTCTCCAAAGTCCATTTCACACCTACCACAGGAAATATTGACTGATTATTTGTATGAACTTACTGAGACCCTGTCTTTAATCCATGAACAGGTGCGGGCCACTACTGAGGACAGATCCCAGGGTCCAGGCCATCACATCCTCCCTGGCGAATTTGTCCTGGTGAAAAACTTCGCCCGGACCCAATCCCTACAACCACGCTGGAAGGGGCCTCTGCAGGTACTCCTGGCCACAAGGACAGCCGTCAGAGTGGAGGGAAGAAAGTCGTGGGTACATGCGTCCCACTGCAGGAAAGTGGACCCCGTCACCAAAGAACAACTACAAACCCAGAAAGAAGTCTTAAGGCACGAAAAATCAGCATCACCACGCCTTGAGTCGGACACTGAGTTGGAACTTTGTGACGAAGGAACAGACGGATACTACCTCCGGTCCAAGGCTAAGCTAAAGAACAAGTCTAGCTCCAAGGCTGAAGAAAGCTAAAATGAGAACTTGTAGTACCCGGACAATAGTACTGTTTATCCTGACTGCCATTTTTGTCCTGTTCAGCGTAGTGTTCTGGATCCTCGAAGAAATAGTCCCCGCCAAACATACTGTATTACCCCAAGCAACAGTTCCACCAACGCCACCTGAACATTCTCATGTACCTTGGCCAGACACACATCTCAACAGACACTTGGAGTTTCATAATAATACTTTTATTCAAATGTTACACCAGTTTAATCAGGTTTCCAATGCGACAGACTGTTATGTTTGTGGACTCCTACCTCATGCAGTTCAGCACACTATCTCATTCTTGGTGTTTCCCGCCACTCCGGCCTACACTTGTGCTCTGATGTACAATTTGACGAACGTTTTTCCATCATGTTATGACAAACGCAACCTTACAACATTCCAACCCTTTCTTTGGACTCTTCATAAAAAAAAACCAATACTCTCTGCAATGCCTCTGACCCGCCACAAATGCACGCTATTATGTCCACCCCTATGCAGGACACCTGGGGTTACACTTTCTTTCCTACTCAAGAGAAAGAAGTTGCCATTTCAGTTACATCACGTCCTGGTACATTGTGTCTGCAAGGTCAAGGAACAATACCTATAGGAGCCAGTCTGTGCAATACTACCATAACCTACAACAACTTCACCCCATACCTCAGCCTTCCATCAGGACTGCACTTTGTATGTGGAAACAAAGCTTACACCTGGCTGCCTTCTGACTGGAGTGGCACATGCTATATTGCATTCCTGCTGCCACCCACATTTAACAGGAACAACTTGTACCACAGACAGAGGAGACGGGTACCAGATATAGACCAGACCGACACCAGCAACCAGCAATTCGGCGATGCCCTGAAGGGCCTTCTACCTTTTTGGGGTCCCATGTCCAACAGTCTCAACACCAGGCGACTCACCAGAGTCCTGGAAGCTACTGCCAACATCACTGCAGGAATACTGACCCAGCACACGGCCGAAATCGATGCTACACGGATGGTTTCTCTTCAGAATCGCATGGTGCTCGACGTCATCCTGGCAGATCGAGGAGGGGCCTGTCGCATCATCGGGGCTAGCTGCTGTGTGTATATTCCTGATTCATCGCCCTCCGTCTATGAAGCAATCTCCAAACTACACCGGATTGCCACCGAAATACAACCAGACAATGGGACCCCTTGGACCTGGACAACTGGCTTATGGAACATTCTGATCACCTGGGGATGGAAGATACTGGCGCTCCTCACGATCCCCTTGGGTACCATCTTCTTCTGTTGCCTGTGCGTCCATTGTGGCCCAGCACTCTGTTCTCTGTGTGCATCTACCTGCAGATCCACACCTATGACCAGTCAGACTGAAAACAGCAAAATACTATATCATCAGACATTTGAAGAACTCTGTAAAATTGACATTTACTAATGACGTTGCACACGGCAAGAGGAGGGACTGTAATAACTGTATTTCTAAATGTTGCCGTGTATGACCTACATCTTGCTCACAAAACGCTTTCTTGACCTTTCACAAGATTGTCTCCTACGTGACCCTGTGTTGGTGCCCTGGGCCGGTTTCTACTGCACCCACGCATTTATCTCTGGAACTTGTATAGGCAACAGAACAGGTCTGTCCCTGCCAACGGCCTAACACCTGGCCGGGTCACGAAACCCTCCTCAGCTGCAAGGCATGAAAGCTGCCCCCAAACAGGAATATGTCCAGCGCACTCCTGAACTCCTGCATTCCTCGGAGTTTCCTTTGGCCCAACACCTGAAAATCTGCTCCACACACCTGAATTCCTGCATACCAACTGACTTTCTGTCATCCTCCTACACCCGAGGGGAGTGTCTACATCCTATAAAAAATGCTGCATGCCAAGGACATTTTGAACAGTCTCCTGACACCTACGCAATCCGTGGGTCTCGGACACTCTTCCATCTCTAGAGATTATCTTTTGTTGTACTAAATAAATCTTTTGTTTCCTTGCTTCCAGAAGTGTGGTCTCCCATTCTTTGGAATGACAGAGAGATCCTGTGTCAAACCTTACACTTCCTACTTTCAAAGATAAGTTAGTTCACTTGAAGTCAAGTAAGGTGCATCTCACTCCCAGAATGCATTGCTTTGTTCGGCAAAGGCCCCTGACATGGAATGATCTCGTGATGCTGCCTTTTTAATCACTTGTGACGATTTGATGCACACACTAGTGACTATTGAGAGAAAATTTGAATTCACTTTGCACGCTTGTGCAGTGTTCTAATTGTAAACGTTCTACCTCCGTAATTAGTAAAATATTTCACATTTGTATTCCCTTTTCTCTTCATAGAATACTCTTTTATTTAAATGTTTTCCCTTCCTGCTGCCACCCTATGGCAGTATGGAATATTATTACTCTTTCCTGGATTGTTCAGGTATGCCCGTATAAGTGCAGGTAAATATAGGCCTTTTTTTCGCATGCCATAACAACGCATGCCTTACCAACGCGGTCGTTACAACGACCGCGTTATTTCGCATACCGTTACAACGCAAGTCGACTTGTTTTTAGGGGGCGCTGTATGTTGCAATAGTATAATTTACTATTTCAACTCCAGTCTGTGCGGACACTAGGGAAGGTGTTGGATTTTAAATCCAACACCTTCTTCCCCCTAATGCAAGTCGTTTTTCCGACTTGCATTGTAACGGTATGCGAAATAACAACGCGGTCGTTGTAACGACCGCGTTGTTATGGCATGCGTTGTTTAGCATGCGAAGTAAAGGCTGTTTACCGCTGGGAAAGCAGGCCGGATGTTTGTGAATGGCCACAAATGTGGCTCACTCGCCCTTTTTCCACTGCATTGCCTTTAACTCGGTGTTGGCATTACCCTGAGAAGGCTCGTCTACTCATCTCAGTGTCACGTACAAACGTAAAGGTTGCACGTACATTGTGTGACTTCTTTTTGCCTGAGTCATCCGATCACGAACTTTTTAAATGTAGAAATTCCACAAAAGCGTCAACCATCTTTGTGAATTATTCCCCCAAAGTGCATGCTTCTTGGAAATGGTGACAAACTCATCTCTTGCCTTTGCACCAGGCGAGATGGATGAATTTTCAAAGCACCGCCCATTGGCTCTAGTGAGAGGCCACCAGTGTGCAAGCCACGACACCAGCAGGGAGCGCGCGTGAGCCCTCGGCTAAGAAACTCGCTACTCACTAAATGAGCCATGTTTTTGTGCTCCTGGTGTTAGCAGACCTGAAAGCGCTATTCACCCACGGCAAGATGCAAATGCGCATCTCAATGCATCCATTCATGCTGCCACTTGGACAGAAGAGGGACATTCTAAAACAGGATTTAGGCTAGAAAATTAGCTGAAAATCTTCTGTGGAATGAAGTGGAAAAAAACTCTGGATGCGCAAGATGCATGACTGACCCGCACGTCTCCTTGAATCAAGCACATCTCTCTGAGGCGCGTGCTAGCCTGGCCTCCATCATTTTTCTAAAAAAAAATTGTGCAGCATTTATCTGTCCTGGCAGGAGGAATGCGCAGTGTGGGGTCGCGGTTCGGATATTCGGGTCTTCAGTTGGAGAATTATATATTTATCTGATCGCACGTTGTATTTAAGTAAGCTTGGTTGCAAAGTGGGCTGTCCCAAGAGGAGAAAGACATTCCGAAATACTTAGACCTGTGCTACTATAGGGTGACGCAAGGGAGCTGCATTACAGCGTGATTGACAGGCGGCAACAGGGCATGACTCGTAAGGACAATCACGGAAGATAAATTAAATTGAAGCTGGGAGCTGCATATATGGCCCTTTTTTAGGTCGTGCTGTGGTGCGAAATAGGCAAATTTGTAATTTGCCTATGTCACTGAAAATCCTTTCACAGTTTATGGAGGCACGTATAGGGAAACTCACCAATCCACGAGTTGCAGCTGTTTGGTCTGCTCAGATGCTTGTATTAGGACAAAATCATTAAGCTTTTGAGTAGTGTAAAATTATGCACACTGAGCCAGAAAATAATTCAGCATTTATTACTCAAGGCTCTTTTATGATTCATTTCCACCTGGAATAGACTTAAAGCAACTCCTGGCTCTTGCCTCTCTCGAGATGAGCCTCTTTCAGCAGGGTCTCCAAGTGAAGTAGGCTTTGGGAAGGGCTTACTGTGAGTGTGGTGCAGCTGTGTGGCTCATAATTGAGAAGAGACAACCATCTTCTGCCAACGCCATAGTGTGAGGGGTATGGCAATATGATGCTTTGTGCCACCATACTGGGACCAAACAGTAGTAGGATTCTCCCAGATTCTAAACCACCAATTAGCATTATTGGGACGAGAATGTCCCCTGCTTTGTATACTGCCATGTATCCCTGCCCCAAGTGCCTGACTGCATGTGAAACTGGTATCCTTTTTGTTTGGCCCCAGTGGCGCACTGATCTAGAATGTGTGCAGAGGACTAGGCCTGCCCCTGTTCATGTGGGGTCCAGAACCTGCTCTGTGACCTGGAGGGGCACACACAGCCTGTGGGCGGAGGCCTACTGTCCATGTCTTGGGTAAGTCATATAAAAAGTAGTGGTGGCAACTTAACCAAGTTTTTGTGAATCCGTAGTGTGACCAAACCTTTTTTGTCTGAGCAAAGGAGGGGTGCCCACTGACCCCCCATATAAAGTTCTGCAGTTATGTGAACCCCAGAACTTTGCGCTTGATAAACCATGTGCATGTTAAGTGCGTATATGTACAGTGAATGTGTAGCACATGTTTCTTGAGTACTGGGGCTAGTGGGATCCATTTTGGATACTCCTGGTTTAGCACAGTAGAAGATGGAGGGCGGATACAGCATATCCAGGCAGTGTAAGTGTATTGACTGCATCCCTTTGGCTGGAGTCCCAGACACTGGAGTAAATGCGAATGGAGACAGGTCTCCCCTTAGAAATTAATGAAGGACCTTGGTTGCAAGCGGCTGATTTTTACTTCTTCCTGAGCACTGTCATTTGATAGATGGTAGGGGTGAGGGATAGGTCTGCAGTTCCTGTTCTAGATGGCAAAGTTTCTAGGCAGAGGATATCTTTTTGTCTGTTCATGATTACTGTTTCAGGAAGGTTGATGGCAGCCAGCTACAGAGATCTCACACTTTATTTTGTGCCATTGCACCCACATGGATTGCAGCTTCCGAACACAGGCAACTGTGGGCTTTGAGAACTTTGCAAGAATGAGACTGAATAGTCGGCCAAAGTTTGCTGCACAACCTAAGCCTGGTTACGAATAGTTTCAGTTAGTGAAAAGTGAACTGAACTGTTTGTCACATCGATCCCTTCGGGTGATTGATTGAACTGCACCTTTGCCTAATCAGCACTGTCTCCCAGATTAGATGCCAGGAAGTACAGATGCTGGGGAACTCCTAAGCCGAGAGTGTGTATCAAAGGGTGTAGGACCTCAATATTTTAAACCTAGTTTTAACACTGTATCGCAATCCCCTGATTGCGCTATGTAGTTTTTATGAAACAATCCATGATTGTCGTACTTTATTTTATTCAAAGGATACGCACTGGGCTGAACAATACCTTATTGTGCCTGTTGGTTGATTGTTGAGTTCATGTCACCACACTATCTTCCTGAGAATGCTTTGACTGTTCCTTCCATTTCTCTTGCCTTCAGCGGCAGCTCAATTTTTCTGCTGAATAATTCCGCCCCTTTCCATCTTCTTTGTTACAGCTGTCATTCGTTGCCAAATTTGGTGACAAGTGTGCGCTGTCTAAAATGTCTTCTGTGGAGTTTGTGCTTAGCAGGGGCATATACAAAGCTAGGACGTACCATATAAATCCATTCTAGCACCAGCGAGAAATGCATCAATTGAATTCAGTTGGAGCCTGTTCAAGTGCACACTTTCTCAGGGCCCTGGAATCTCTGGTATAGGTGTTAAGTCCTCTGATGTGGTCTTACTGTGGCGCCTAAAAAACTATCAGCAAAGATGCATTTTCATGTTCGAGCTGATGCTGCTGCTGCATATTTTATTTTTATCCAAGGTGGCCAAGGTGAAGGTGCTTAATCACCTGTGTTGTGTTAGGAGTGGCCAGGCGGCACCCAGGGCTTTTTCTCACATGCAGTGCCATTATTTTAATCATTTTTTCACTCTGCCAACTCTCTGCGATGTATGTTGACCTTCACGGCCATGGAAGAAAACCTGCCCTCAAAATTTTCCTAGTTCCACCAACATAAAAATGCCATTGGAATGAAACTCAGAATCGGTGTTTGTCGGACAGTACTCTGCAAAGCATCCTGTATGTTTGAGTTCATGTGGGGAAAAAAAAAAATGCAAATATATCAATGGCTGTTCAGACTTCCCATTTTATTTCCCAGATTTTAATCATACAGTCTGGGGCCCATATTAAAGTAATAACAGGCAACCGGACAGGTGTTTTTAACTCCCAAACAAAACCCCTCCAGCTCCTATTCACTTGTAACATCGGTTTGGTACCATTCGTTGCTCAAGTGTAATTCACAGGTAGCAGCTCGCCCCATTTCGTAGCAGAACGGGGAGAACCCAATGATGAAGAATGCCACCAAAGGGTAACTGTGATGGGTAAAGGTTATTCTTACTAGCATTGTTGCTTTTCCAGTAAATAAAAATCTGGTTATTCCATTTGATAGGGTAGGGCTCGTCTGTCTGATTGCAGTTTCAAGACTGAGGCGGACAAGCCTTCCTCTGTATCACCTCTTCTCCCCATTTTATTGCTAATATGTTCACTAAAGTCTTCAACTTGGGAGTATGAACGACTCTACCAATGATCCTAGATTGTGACCATTAGCCTGTATATTCTTCTCTGCATCAAGTGTGATGATGGACATAGCACTCTTCCAGCTTCGTCAAGCCCCTTTTGCCTGCTTTAGATGCTAGGGACCGAAGAGACCCCTCCTTGAAGAGTATTAATTGTAGAGCCAAATAGCTCCACCATGGACCCACAGCCGCTTCTTGGTATTTAGGGTTGAAGAGGACATGGAAGTTCTGTGCCCTCATGAGTTAACCTAAGATTTATTTAAAGCGTCCATCAAAGTAAGAAGCAGCCCTTGTATTAAATTAATAATTCCTGGCATTTACCATCATTTTAATATCACAATAAATTAAAAGCAGACACTTAGTTTCCTATATATGCTACTGACTTGACTTAATCTTCATTATGGCATGTCCATGCAACATTGAGCCTTTATCAAGAATAGCTTTAAGGAGGAAGAACATAATCATCCTGCACTGTAATTATTGTGGCATTCTGGAATGTGTGTTTATTGTTCACTACTTAACATATGTTTCTTGTAATATACAAATAAGTATTGCTGCTCTCAGATTTTAGCACGAGGTAAGGTTGAGATAAGCCCATTGTTTTTAGGTCGAGCCTAGCGCAGCGCGCATGCTCTGCTCTATGGGAGGCTTCTTGTGAGCACTCCAAACTTCCCCGAAACTTCTCTGTGTGGGTGTGACTCCGCCCACACATTTGATTGGCCTTTGCGTGTGGCTTTCAATAATGAAAGCACGCAAATGGCCAAAGGCGGGTGCATGTCCCACCTCTTCTTCAAATGTTCATTCCCACGGCCTTTGGGTCTCGGGAGCGAGCAGCGGCGCGCAGGGTGCAGCTGCATTCCTCGTCGCGTCGTGGATCAGGTTTCACTTTCGCGGCCGCGCTTGTTTTTGCAGGTATGGTTTAGTTTCTCGTGCATGGTTGAAGTGTTGTCTTGTTTTTCCGGTTTCTGACTGATTTTGGAACAAGCCTTGCTCATTATCTCTTAAGCGCGCATTTAATTTGACCCACGTTTGATTTTTTATTTTATATTGTACCATCAGAAGTACGTCGCACGCTTAGCATGCTTGGATTTCCAAACAAATAGCGTGTGTAAACCAACTTTTTGTTCACCGGCACCCGCTTCACGGTCGGGTGCTGCGTTTAATTTTTTATAATGTTTTAAGATCATGACCACTGGGCACGCTTAGCGCGCTTGCATTTTTCAACAAATGCCGTGTGTAAACAAACTTTCTTTTGTTGCATGGCGTACATTTCCAAACAAATACCTTGTGTAAACGAACTTTCTTTTGTTTCACCGTGACTCTTGCTAGAGCTGCCTGCCTACGCTCACATTCCCAAAGTCAATGCCGTGCAGGAACTGGTGTGCATTCCAGCGGTTCTGCGTTGTAGCGCTTCTGTTTTTTGTTATGGCAGGCGTGGGGGTCAACACAGACAACGGAGGCAAGGAGAGGTCAGGGCAACATGGACAACAGAAGGAGGGAGTGAGTGGGGGCAAAGCAAGCCAACATTGACATCGGAGTTATCGAGAGGGACGAGGGGGCACGCCAGTATGGACAGCTAGCGTTGGGGGCATGCCAACACAGACAACTAATGGAGAGAGGGAGAGGGCAAGCCAACTCAGACAACAGAAGGAATGAGGGCGGGAGGGGCAAGCAGACGGACAGGGGAGGAATACTGAGGGAGGAGAAGTATACTAGGGAGCCAGCTGAAAAAGACACACTTGGGTGGGTGGTTAAGTCCATAAAAGAAGTCTCACCTACAGAAATGAGTAGTGGCAGGAGACAAGTAATGTGTCCATGCCTCAGATCAACTAACACAAAGAGGAAGGAAGCCAATGACAGCTGACCAAAAGAAGCAAGCAAATGAGGGTGATAGTGAAACCAACCAATGGGAGGCAATGGGCAGTCCCTAAGCCCACTGGCAGAAAGCAAAAGGTCTCATAAAGACAGCGCATGCACTGTCCAGATGAGATCTAAAAATGTTACTTGGTATCCAACCACTCCATCAGCTGATCTGAGATGGGGTTAGATAGTTACAAAGTTTCCTTTTAGACACTAAGGCTGTTGGAATACAGACCGTGCACAAGAAGCAGACAAAAAGGGATGGGAAAGGTTGGTTCATTCAGAAGGCCCTCACAAAAACACTTAAGAAGTGACAAACAAAAAATAAGAGAAGGGCAAATAATTGGAGAACAAACACCTAGCCGGAAATGGTGTAAATAATTGGAAATGGATTCACACAGAGCCTGTTTATCTATGGATTAGAAACGGCCTTGAATTTACCACGCGCACATGTTAATGGCGTTGATCCGGAGCCACATAATGGGAAAGATGCCTCAGAGTTTAAGAGCCAACTGAAGTCAAGCAGCCTACAACCATACACTCCAGCAGAACAAAACAAGAAGCACTGCCCCTTAGGACTCACATCCATGCGCACAATGCTGCACATGTCTATGAGAGTATCTAGTCAACCCCTGTTAAATGTAATCCATCGCTAAACAAAACCCTAGTTCAGACCCAGCTGGCCTCTACACTCGGCTATACGACTCGCTTCCAAACAACACAAACCCAGCCACACCACACACAGTGTCAACACCACTTTGACTCCAGTCAACGAGTCCCAAAACTGTGTGGGGATGATAACACACATAACAGTTACATACTACGTCCACACTTATTGTATAAATGTACTTTTACTCTATTGGGGCTGGAAATGTAGTTTGTTTAGGGTGGGCAAAGGAAGCAGGTCCACAGCCCCCACAATGAACCAGAATGGAGCAAGGTGGGCGACTCACACGCAGGCGCCATCCAGGTTCCACGTTAAGCGCCCCATAATGGCGGGCTAAAGCTTTCACTCGGCGGGCCTGCGGTCCTCGTGCTTGCTTTTTTTCGGACTCTGCTCGCCTCGTGCTTGCTGTCGTTGGAACTCGCTTTCTTCCCACATTCCTCACCTGCACGCGCATTTGCTAGTGCATGCCTAAAGGAGAAAGCATTCTGCATCTGGGAGAAACTGTGCACTTCCTACTCACCTGTGTGTCCGTGCCTTGGGAAATGCCGCAGATAGGCACAGACAGAATGGTAGCTCTGTGAGCTGAACGCATGTTGTAGAGATATGTGACGTTTGCTTTCATCCTTCCAAGCTTGTGAAATGATCACTCTTAGTTTGGTACATCCACGTGACTTACCTCTTGAACCTTCAGAGCGGTAGTTTAGTTTGGGCTGTATGCATGTTAGTATTATTATATGCACTATGTGTACTATTATTGTCACTG
Source organism: Calotriton arnoldi (assembly GCA_963921515.1). Taxonomy (NCBI): domain Eukaryota; kingdom Metazoa; phylum Chordata; class Amphibia; order Caudata; family Salamandridae; genus Calotriton; species Calotriton arnoldi. The sequence goes on along the minus strand of CAWUFW010000392.1, from coordinate 40,817 downwards.
GTTATTGTTGGGCTGCAAAGAGCAGCAGAGCGCTTTACAGATTATATTTTTATTGCAACAGGAATATCTGAAACCTGTGTGCGGTGTGGTTTGGTTGAAACCAAATTACTAAAAACAGGGGTGCCATGAGCTCCCCGCTTCAGCAGCTATTATTTGTCAATCATTAAAGAATTCGTCAATATGCTTATAACACACTTAACAATTTTATAAATCATTGTTTACCTCCCTATAAAAAATATCTAGATCTTTACATTCATAATCAAAAATGTGTTCTGTTTGTGTGATGTTTTGAAACCTGTCATCATGAGAAGTTGCTCCAATTAGCGGACGGTGTCAAGTTGATGATGGTGTTGGTGCCACACATTCTATCTTCACTAATCTTATGCATAGGTGATTCAAAGGGTGCAGCTTCTTTATTTAACAAATGTCCTCTGCTTCTTTTTAGGGTGTACCTCAGTTGCCGTGTGCCAAAGCGTTGTACAACTACGAGGGCAAAGAGCCCGGTGATCTCAAGTTCGCCAAGGGTGACATCATCATCCTGCGCCGCCAAGTGGATGAAAATTGGTACCACGGCGAGATCAACAGTGTCCACGGCTTTTTCCCCACCAACTTTGTCCAGATCATCAAGCCTTTACCTCAGCCCCCACCTCAATGCAAAGCACTTTATGACTTTGAAGTGAAAGACAAGGAAGCCGACAAGGACTGTTTACCGTTTTCAAAGGTAAAAATCAGGTGGTTGCGCGGCTCCGCGCCTTTACAGATCTTAATAGTAATTACAGAGACAAGCATTAGCAGAAGGCGCGCTTGCAAAATTTTCAGAAATGATTTGTGATGTTTGCTGTCCAGGGTGTACTGACATATTTTGTCAGGCTCCCTGAGCTCACTGGAGATAAACGTCCTTGTGATATCCCCCCAAATCAGAATGTGGCGTTGTACCTCTGATGACCCCCCTTTGGCCCAGAACAGTTGAAGCCACAGCTGAGCACTTTAACAATAGGGCCTGTGCTAGTGCATGGCCACTTGAATTATGGGGTACCACCAAATTATGTGGCTGGCTTGCTAAATTACCTGGCAGGAAAAGCCAAACTAGCTGCACATTTTTTGATAGTATTACTTAACTATTTTGTAATTTTTATACATTGCACTACGTTCTGGGCAAAGATTTCACCTCATTAGTACCAGTTTAACAACCATACAGAAATAATCTACTGAAATATGACTAGTTACCCTTTGCGAAGGGCCTTCCACTGCTCACAAACACGTGGCCATGTTTTAGTAACTTTTGATCAGTTTGAGTGTGAAACAATTGTTTTTTGTTAAAATCTTTAGATTACATAGCAGAGGGTGAATTATGTGGCAAATGCCGCAAATTCATAATTATGCGAAGAAAGCCATGGCTGCAGAATCGCAAAATTCCAGTGGCCATGTCCTAGTGTAATGCTAATTTATGTTGTGACTGGGTGCCTGACATTCAGCCATGCAGTTGGTATTCCTTGTAGTATTGCATCGGCATTGTGGTGCTTTTGGAATTCAGGGAAAACGTGGAGGCAGGAAGTCCTCGTATAGTTTGTCTCGAGTTGAGAAGCTGTCCTTTGGTGAGGTGGGCCACTAGCTCTAGTAGGGGAAAATGGTTGTATTGGTGTTATAGGATTTGATCGAGTGACACATTGTTTCACATTTTCTTCAACTGTAGACTAGTGCGTCCATTGCATCTATGGTGCAGCGGGATCTAAGCATGGGCCTTTGATTCTGTTTTATTTAAATCGATGCTTTAAAATAGAGAAAAGCGTTTCTCTGTCATTGTTGCAAGATACATGAACTTTCAGTTCCAGGATAAGCTAACTGCATGTACCAATCGTTTTCTGCAACATACAGAAGTGACGATAAAGCTGCATTTGTGATTGTAAAATAAAAGTATATAAACACAAAATCCACTTCAGGTGCCCTTTATAAAGATACAGGAATCTATACGTAATGGCCCATTGTCCCGAGCATAGGAATTCATAGGTCTAATGGTATTACATTCAAGCCCTGCGTTAGTCACTTGCGCTCTTGTTCTCTCGTATCTCTTTCTAAAGCCTCTCCATCTGCATGCCTCACACTTAATATCCTTCATATTTATCGCTAGCTTTCACTCTCTCCTTTTGCATGTACTTTCTTTCGTCCTCCCACTTCACAGACACTCTTGCACACCCTTCCCACCTATCAGCACTGCATTTCATTTGCTTTGCCCTGTCAGTATTTAGACATACGTGTGCCTCCACACACCATCGCTATGTGCACTCTGCAGGGAGGCCTGCGATTGCATGAGCATGTAGTCTGAATACCCTTATGAACCAGCGACCGGCACTGCGCGAAACGTGCAGTGCTGATAGCATCAGCGCCGCAGCCCCATCACTGATTCAAACCATCAACTCGCACAAATGCTCAGGGGTGACTCGGTTCTCACCAATATGCTGTGTGAAAAACAAAGTTACTGAAACACAACATCTGAGAAAAGGAACTACTTAAAAGTAATAATGAAGTATATTCAAACAACATGAAGAAAAACGTATCCTGTAATCTCCGCTTTCCGTTGTTTATAGTTAGTGCCATTTCGAAAACTTGATGCATCTCAAGTATTCCATTTTGTTTTGTTTTTAGTGGTGATGAAGTAAGAGTGCATAGTGGGCGGAGAGCGAAGGGAATTACAGGATGGGTATAGCTAGGCGCACAGAAAATGAGAAAACATTGGATATGGCTCGGGCGTGGGTGGCACTGGTGGAGTTGACTAAGCACCCCCCTGATGATGAGGAAGATCCCCCCGCTGGGGGGGGAGGGCACACAGGATCCTTGAAACGACTGATGCTTGCGAGGGGAGAGGCACAGTACGATAGCCTCGGTTTGAACGCAGGTCCCCTGCAGAGCTCACAATCTGACCCGAGTGATGACTGGTGGGGTGGGACTCCCGGAGAGGGGAGCAGGGGGTTTGATCGACTCCTTGCGTATAATCGTGACTAGCGGCATGCTTGGGGGTGGGGGGTCTTGTTGGGGTACTTCAGGGCTAGGGGGTGGCTGGGGCAGTTGGGGGGTGTTGCTAGAACCCGCGACCTGGGTTACAATGTTCAGGGCCTGAAAGGGGTGGCCATTTGGGTTGTCCTGAGGGGGGTATTGGGGATTGCTGAGAGGGCATCAGGGCCCGTAGCGAGATTCTTCCTTGGCGACCTCCCGGGTGGGATACAGGAAGACTGACGATCATGATGGTAATGTAACTCACCACCAGGTTACCCTTTTTGTCTTTCTTGTTGAGATGCAACTGAACGGTATTTGTATGATTCCTGAAAAATCAATAAAATTCTGTTAAAAAAAAAAAATGAAGTAAGAGTGCATCTGTTTGTTGAAATGTTTACTTGCCTGTAGGAGACTGAGTAAGTTTATGTAATATTGAGAAGTGTTTTCTTTTGCTATTTGCCTAGAAACAGGGATTTTAACCTTCCAAAAGATTTTCAACATAAACCACATTATCGCATATCAGTCCTTGAATAAAATACAGCTTGAGCTTTTCTTTTTTTTCCCTTTTTTTTTTAAACTGCTTTTGGGCCATCTAGGAAATCCCATTTCATGAAGTGCACAGCACTGTAATCAATACATGTAAAGTAAAGGAGCATGACTAGAGGGCCCAGTAGGGACCCATTTCAGTATCTGTTTTTAGGTCTCTAATCTGGACAGTGCATGCCCTATCTCGAAGGGACATGCTGTATATACTTTGTGGGCTTTAGCCCGCCCATAAGCTTCTATTTGATGGCTCCATAGTCTCTCTCCTATTTTCTCCCCATTTGTCCACTGCTTGCACACGTCTTACCTCTTCCTGTGTTTTGCTCTCCCCTAGAGCAGGGACCAATTACTACTATCCATCCACAGCTTCTACTAAAGCAACTGGTTTGGAAACTTCTTTTTAAATTGATTTTCTCTCCTAGCGCCGTTTCTGTAAACTGCCCTTTAAATCGTGTCCTTATCTTGTCACATTTGCTGTTTTCTGAAGGAGCCTGCTCCGTCTCCCAACCCTCGCCTGCTTGTTCTCGCCCGCTCAACAGCTGTACACAAATGTAGTTCTTCGTAGACCCTGATAGAAAAGTTGCCATGTTTACGTGAGCTTTCTTAGACGCACACCAGCGAGTACCATCTTGTGGCTCCCCACCTGGTTTGCTTGCTCTGCCGCCAATATTGTGATAACAGTTACAAAATAATCGCTGTGCTTTCTGGGTTTGTCTCTAGTGAATATATATATATATATATATATCGGCGTGTTTTAGAGAAGGATTTCCTTTACTGCGCATGATATGCGGCCTTCTTAGAATGGGGAAGGTCCATCGTTTCTCTTTGTATATTCTTTGTCCATGTCTTTCGAGTTTATTTAAAAAGTTCTCCCTGTAGCTGTGCTTCCAGTAATAAAAGTGTGCGCATCATCTCAGGAGGGAAGAGAGCGTCTTTCAAGTGCCACTCATTCAAATTCACCCTTGGGCATAATTTATCATGTGTGCAGTGGAGGCAGGGATGCTCTAATGGAACACGCTGCATTACGAACCACTGTCATTTTACAGTGCACGTTTTTAATGGACATAGAATGAACTTGAGCTGTCTTAGACGCACACCAGCGATTACCATCTTGTTGCTCGCCGCCTGGTTCGCTTGTTCTGCCCTCACTATTGTGATAACGGTTACGGAATAATCAATGTGTTTTCTGGGTTTGTCTCTTCCGAATATATATTTATATAGTGGCATGTTTTAAAGAAGGATTTCCTTTCCTGAGCATTATCGGCGGCCATCTTGGACTGGGGAAGGTCCGTCTTTTCTCTTTGTCCATGTCTTTCGAGTGTAGATAAAAAGTTCTCGCTGTAGCAGTGCTTCTGGTGGTAAAAGTGTGCACATCAGCACAGGCGGGAAGAGAGCGTCTTTCAAGCACCACTTGGTTGAAATCGCCTTCGCGCATAATTTATCGTGTGCGCAGCGGAGGTAGGGATGCTCTAATTGAGCACGCTGCATTATGAACCACTGTCATTTTACATTTGCCATCCCTCAACCCCCTCCCGCTTCGCTTCTTGACCTGTCCCCCCCACCTCCCTCATCGCCGTTTGCCTCCTCCTTGTTCTTTACACATCGACTCTAAGCCACTTCCCTCATCGTGCTTGCCCTTCCTATTTTACTGTCTTATTGTCTATCGATTTGGCTAAAACATTCCAGGATCACTTGAGCTGAATCGTAAACGCTGTTTTTTTTCGTTTCGTAGTAACAGGATGTGACTTTGACCGACGCACATAGGGACGTATAAACATACGCCGATACAGTGGCATTGCTCATGCAAGATGGAGAGGTGTGGTGCAGCGGCCAGGGCAGCTGACTTCGGAGCACAGGGTTCACGGTTCGATCCCCGGCTCCGGCGGCAGCTCAGCTCAGCTCAGCACCATGTGACTCTGGGCAATAGCTCACTTAATTTCCACGACGGCCCCCAGCGCCTTGAGACCCGTAAGGGTGAGTAGCTGCGCTATATAAAAACGGACTTACTTTTTTTTTAAGATCTTCCGATATCGGCACAAGATCAACAGCCTTCTCCTGGTTACTTGATGCAATGGAACACACTGCTTTACGAACCACTTTCATTTTACATTAGGTCAATGTTTTTTTTTTCTTACCAATGGATTAAATTTTTTTACTTGTGTGTACCATTAAGTACAATTGTCTAAAGTTGAAATCCTCCTCCTTTCTGTGTATATTTCTGTTGTTAAGCGGCCGTTAGCAAGGCTCTGAAATTTTGCAATATCAGATCCATTAAACCACTTTTCACTGGTCTTTTATCAGGTATGCAGGTGGAGCTCCTTGGAGGAAGATTGATTGGCAAATCCAAACTCTTGGGGGTGGGGGTTTCCGGAGTGGGGAAGTACTGTATTTGGAAGCCTCATGGTAATGTAATGTGTTGTATTATATTGTAATTGCATTTGTGTAATAGTTGCTAAATCAAACATTTCACAGCAATTTACCCAATATATATTAAGTGAATACTATAAATGTCACTTTATATTCCAGGCTGCTACACAACATGGCTAAAAGACATAGACAAAGCCAATATCTCTTGCATTGCTGAGACCGATTGTCTTTGTCAATGCTTATTTTTACTGTCTGTCTGTGCCGAGCACTGGCAGGACAAAGGCCATTTAAATCTTTACTCTTTCCTGTTTTAGCTCCTACATTTCACCAGTTGCTTTTCACCCTTTTCTTCACACCTGCTCTTCTCCTTTGTTCCTGTGTTCGTTTTCCAAGATTCCTCTTATTGCTTATCTCTTATGCTGTTTCGAATTTCCCTTTTTTTTTTTAATAAATGTCCCTACTTGCTCATTCTACTATCCCCACTCTTCCTTGCTCTCTCCCTCATTCTACAACTGTTCCCTCACTCCCAGTCGTGCATCTCCTTGCACAGTCATTGCATTTCAATGTTTACCTCTTCTCTGCCACATCCCACCAGATCTGTTCCTCCCTCTTCTGATCTCTTCTCTCTTTCCCTTCTGCCATCTCTACTGCTCGTCCTTTTGTTGCCAAGAGCTTCCTAGCCAGACTTTTCTGCCTAGCACCCACCTCTCACTAGCAGCAGGGCTGCCATCGGCTAACTGTAATGAGTTTCTAGCGAGCTCCCACCTCACACTAGCTGCGAGACTATTGCCTGCTCCTATCTGGAGTCCTCTTCCTCTCACACTAGCCCTAAGACTGCCATCATCTCCTTAGCCATCGTTTTCTGCCCTTCTCCCACCTCTCAATAGCCATCAGACTGTCTGCGCCACCGCCGGTCAGGGCGGTGTCTGTGTTGTGGGATGACGATAAGGAGCAACGCAGGCACTGGCGTAGCAAGGGGGGGGGCGGAGGGGGCGGTACGCCCCGGGCGGCACGAGATTTGGGGGCGGCAGGTAAATTTATCGCCAGCACCCCCCCCCCCACCCGCTCTTAGGCGCTCGGCGGCGGCAAAAGGCAGGGTCCGCCACGGGCGGCAGAGTGCCTAGCTACGCCACGGGCCATGGCATGTCCACCTGCCCCTCGTCCAAGTGCCTGTGCAGGAGAAACTCGCTTAGGAGGAACCTTTGCAGCTCTGCCACGCAGTCCATTCATCGCCTCTCTGTATGTACTCCCTCCGGGACTTGTTAACATCAGGAGTGGGATTGCACAAATAAGCTGCTAATTCTCTGCTTTTGTTTCAAGTCTGGGCGGTACAAGAAGCGAGGATGGACACAAACTCTCTTGACTTTAACATTAGCAAAGTGGAGGTGATGAGCGCTACTCAAAAAAACGTTCAGAAAATTATTTCCAGAGTATGTTTGTTTTTTATATGAAAGGTGTAGGATTCCCACTCTGCCCAATTTTTTTTTAGCAGGATCAGAATTTCAGTTGGTGTTGGACCCCTCACCACCGATGAAACAGCAGATAAATAATGTCAACCAAAAACTGTTAAAAACTACTTGCCAATTGCAAGTCCTGGTGGATGAAAAAGATAGACCAACCAATCTGAACGTGAGGTACAGGAGCCAAAGAAGCTTGTGATAGGATTATGACAAGGTATCTTCAGAAGCCAATCTCCCGCAGTCCTGCAGAGACTACCTTGGCAGCAAACCTCTTGAGATTGTGTATAGTTCTCCATACCACACTTATGACATTTCTAACCACCGTAAATAACTGGTTATTCAGCAACAGTACTTGTTTTGTTTAGTTGGATCACTTTGATACATAAGTGTTTGTGGACTTTGACCCATTTCCACTGAAGAAGGCTTGTCCAATCCTACCTTCCTGAAAAAATGATTCTTCAGCGGACTAAAGCCTTCTGATTGTACCTCGCTTTAAGAGGGCTACCAGAGGACGCGGATCCTTTGACATGCTGGCCAGTAAGCCTGGGACTAAAATGCCCATTGAAACGTGACGGGTACCACATATTTTGATGTTCACAAAGAGATTTAAAAAAATAAATATTTACTGACACTGGTCAGTAATGTCAAGTACTATCTTTGGTTGTGCTGTGAAGCTTGGATATTTTAAGTTTTACTATTATAAAAATCATAACTTTTAACTCGCCCTCGTTTACCTTCCAACGCCACTTTATCCAGAGTTTGAAAGATCAAGAGCTAATGTCACCAACAATGGTGGGTCTGGCTTTATATTGTTTACCAAGTGTTAACGTAAGGCACTGCCAGTGTAACTTAAAAAATGTTTCACTATACAAAAGCCACTTTAGCAACATTGCGCTTTGGGAGGCAGAGGAGTCGATATTCCCCAGCCCCCGTGCTTTTTCTATGGCCCCACGCCTTTTTAGGCCCTCGTGCTTTTTCAGGGTCCCGTGCTTTTTCAGGGTCCCGTGCTTTTTCAGGGTCCCGTGCCTTTTCAGGGTGACAGGGTCCCGTGCCTTTTCAGGGTCCCGTGCCTTTTCAGGGTCCCGTGCTTTTTCAGGGTCCCGTGCCTTTTCAGGGCCTCGTGCCTTTTCAGGGTCCCGTGCTTTTTCAGGGTCCCGTGCTTTTTCAGGGTCCCGTGCCTTTTCAGGGTGACAGGGTCCCGTGCCTTTTCAGGGTCCCGTGCTTTTTCAGGGTCCAGTGCTTTTCAGGGTCTTGCTCTTTTTCAGCGTCCAGTGCTTTTCAGGGTCTTGCTCTTTTTCAGGGTCTTGCTCTTTTTCAGGGCACGCACTTGTTCCCCAACATTCACTTCAGTAAGTAGAATCTGGTCTATTTATTGGTGATGAGGCTGCTAATACAGGTAGATGGCGCCAGATTTGGGATCTACTGTCTCTTTCAGGGTCTCGTGATTTTTCAGGGTACCGTGCCTTTTCAGGGCCTCGTGCCTTTTCAGGGCCTAGTGCTTTTTCAGGGTCCCGTGCCCTTTCAGGGTCCAGTGCTTTTTCAGGGTCCAGTGCTTTTCAGGGTCTTGCTCTTTTTCAGCGTCCAGTGCTTTTCAGGGTCTTGTTCTTTTTCAGGGTCCCGTGCTTTTTGAGGGTCCCGTGCTATTTCAGGGCCCGCACTGGTTCCCCAACATTCACTTCAGTAAGTAGAATCTTGTCTATTTATTGGTGATGAGTCTGCTAATACAGGTAGATGGCGCCAGATTTGGGATCTACTGTCTTTTTCAGGGTCCCGTGCTTTTTCAGGGTCCCGTGCTTTTTCAGGGTCCAGTGCTTTTTCAAGATCCAGTGCTTTTCAGGGTCTTGCTCTTTTTCAGGGTCCCGTGCTTTTTCAGGGTCCTGTGCTTTTCAGGGTCCAGTGCTTTTCAGGGTCTTGCTCTTTTTCAGGGTCCCGTGCTTTTTCAGGGTATTGCTCTTTTTCAGGCTCCCGTGCTTTTTCAGGGTCTTGCTCTTTTTCAGTGTCCCTTGCTTTTTCAGGGTCCAGTGCTTTTTCAGGATACAGTGCTTTTCAGGGTCTTGCTCTTTTTCAGGGTCCTGTGCTTTTTCAGGGTTCTGTGCTTTTTCAGGGTCCTGTGCTTTTTCAGGGTCCTGTGCTTTTTCAGGGTCCCGTGCTTTTTCAGGGTCCAGTGCTTTTTCAGGGTCCAGTGCTTTTTCAGGGTCCAGTGCTTTTTCAGGGTCCTGTGCTTTTTCAGGGTCCTGTGCTTTTTCAGGGTCCTGTGCTTTTCAGGGTCTTGCCCTTTTTTAGGGTCCAGTGCTTTTCAGGGTCTTGCTCTTTTTCAGGGTCCCGTGCTTTTTCAGGGTCCTGTGCTTTTTCAGGGTCCCGTGATTTTTCAGGGTCCCGTGCTTTTTCAGGGTCCAGTGCTTTTTCAGGATCTAGTGCTTTTCAGGGTCTTGCTCTTTTTCAGGGTCCCGTGCTTTTTCAGGGTCCAGTGCTTTTTCATGGTCTTGCTCCTTTTCAGGGTCTTGCTCTTTTTTAGGGTCTTGCTCTTTTTCAGGGTCCCGTGCTTTTTCAGGGTCCTGTGCTTTTTCAGGGCCTGCACTGGTTCTCCAACATTCACTTCAGTAAGTAGAATCTGGTCTATTTATTGGTGATGAGGCTGCTAATACAGGTAGATGGCGCCAGATTTGGGCTCTACTGTCTCTTTCAGGTTCCCGTGCTTTTTCAGGTTCCCGTGCTTTTTCAGGTTCCCGTGCTTTTTCAGGGTCCAGTGCTTTTTCAGGATCCAGTGCTTTTTCATGGTCTTGCTCCTTTTCAGGGTCTTGCTCTTTTTCAGGGTCTTGCTCTTTTTCAGGGTCTTGCTCTTTTTCAGGGTCCCGTGCTTTTTCAGGGTCCTGTGCTTTTTCAGGGCCCGCACTGGTTCTCCAACATTCACTTCAGTAAGTAGAATCTGGTCTATTTATTGGTGATGAGGCTGCTAATACAGGTAGATGGCGCCAGATTTGGGATCTACTGTCTCTTTCAGGTTCCCGTGCTTTTTCAGGTTCCCGTGCTTTTTCAGGTTCCCGTGCTTTTTCAGGGTCTTGCTCTTTTTCAGGGTCCAGTGCTTTTTCAGGGTCTTGCTCTTTTTCAGGGTCCCGTGCTTTTTCAGGGTCCCGTGTTTTTTCAGGGCCCGCACTGGTTCTCCAACATTCACTTCAGTAAGTAGAATCTGGTCTATTTATTGGTGATGAGGCTGCTAATACAGGTAGATGGCGCCAGATTTGGGATCTACTGTCTCTTTCAGGGTCCCGTGCTTTTTCAGGGTCCCGTGCCTTTTCAGGGTCCCGTGCCTTTTCAGGGTCCCGTGCCTTTTCAGGGCCTCGTGCCTTTTCAGGGCCTCGTGCCTTTTCAGGGCCTCGTGCCTTTTCAGGGTCCTGTGCTTTTTCAGGGTCCAGTGCTTTTTCAGGGTCTTGCTCTTTTCAGCGTCCAGTGCTTTTCAGGGTCTTGCTTTTTTTCAGGGTCCCGTGCTTTTTGAGGGTCCCGTGCTATTTCAGGGCCCGCACTGGTTCCCCAACATTCACTTCAGTAAGTAGAATCTGGTCTATTTATTGGTGATGAGGCTGCTAATACAGGTAGATGGTGCCAGATTTGGGATCTACTGTCTTTTTCAGGGTCCCGTGCTTTTTCAGGGTCCCGTGCTTTTTCAGGGTCCCGTGCTTTTTCAGGATCCAGTGCTTTTCAGGGTCTTGCTCTTTTTCAGGGTCCAGTGCTTTTTCAGGGTCCTGTGCTTTTTCAGGGTCCTGTGCTTTTCAGGGTCTTGCTCTTTTTCAGGGTCCTGTGCTTTTCAGGGTCTTGCTCTTTTTCAGGGTCTTGTGCTTTTTCAGGGTATTGCTCTTTTTCAGGGTCCTGTGCTTTTTCAGGGTATTGCTCTTTTTCAGGGTCCAGTGCTTTTTCAGGGTCCAGTGCTTTTTCAGGATCCAGTGCTTTTCAGGGTCTTGCTCTTTTTCAGGGTCCCGTGCTTTTTCAGGGTCCAGTGCTTTTTCATGGTCTTGCTCCTTTTCAGGGCCCCGTTCTTTTTCAGGGTCCAGTGCTTTTTCAGGGTCCTGTGCTTTTCAGGGTCTTGCTCTTTTTCAGGGTCCAGTGCTTTTCAGGGTCTTGCTCTTTTTCAGGGTCCCATGCTTTTTCAGGGTCCCGTGCTTTTTCAGGGTCCCGTGCTTTTTCAGGGTCCAGTGCTTTTTCAGGATCTAGTGCTTTACAGGGTCTTGCTCTTTTTCAGGGTCCCGTGCTTTTTCAGGGTCCAGTGCTTTTTCATGGTCTTGCTCTTTTTCATGGTCTTGCTCTTTTTCAGGGTCTTGCTCTTTTTCAGGGTCTTGCTCTTTTTCAGGGTCTTGCTCTTTTTCAGGGTCTTGCTCTTTTTCAGGGTCTTGCTCTTTTTCAGGGTCCCGTGCTTTTTCATGGTCTTGCTGATTTTCAGGGTCCCGTGCTTTTTCAGGGTCCCGTGCTTTTTCAGGGTCCCGTGCTTTTTTAGGATCCCGTGCTTTTTCAGGGCCCGCACTGGTTCTCCAACATTCACTTCAGTAAGTAGAATCTGGTCTATTTATTGGTGATGAGGCTGCTAATACAGGTAGATGGCGCCAGATTTGGGATCTACTGTCTCTTTCAGGGTCCCGTGCTTTTTCAGGGTCCAGTGCTTTTTCAGGGTCCAGTGCTTTTTCAGGATCTAGTGCTTTTCAGGGTCTTGCTCTTTTTCAGGGTCCTGTGCTTTTTCAGGGTCCAGTGCTTTTTCATGGACTTGCTCTTTTTCATGGACTTGCTCTTTTTCAGGGTCTTGCTCTTTTTCAGGGTCTTGCTCTTTTTTAGGGTCTTGCTCTTTTTCAGGGTCCCGCTCTTTTTCATGGTCTTGCTCTTTTTCAGGGTCCCGTGCTTTTTCAGGGTCCCGTGCTTTTTCAGGGCCTGCACTGGTTCTCCAACATTCACTTCAGTAAGTAGAATCTGGTCTATTTATTGGTGATGAGTTTGCTAATACAGGTAGATGGTGCCAGATTTGGGATCTACTGTCTCTTTCAGGGTCCCGTACTTTTTCAGGGTCCAGTGCTTTTTCAGGGTCCAGTGCTTTTTCATGGTCTTGCTCTTTTTCAGGGTCTTGCTCTTTTTCAGGGTCTTGCTCTTTTTCAGGGTCTTGCTCTTTTTCATGGTCTTGCTCTTTTTCATGGTCTTGCTCTTTTTCAGGGTCTTGCTCTTTTTCAGGGTCCCGTGCTTTTTCAGGGCCCGCACTGGTTCTCCAACATTCACTTCAGTAAGTAGAATCTGCTCTATTTATTGGTGATGAGGCTGCTAATACAGGTAGATGGCGCCAGATTTGGGATCTACTGTCTCTTTCAGGGTCCCGTGCTTTTTCAGGGTCCAGTGCTTTTTCAGGGTCCAGTGCTTTTTCATGGTCTTGCTCTTTTTCAGGGTCTTGCTCTTTTTCAGGGTCTTGCTCTTTTTCAGGGTCCCGTGCTTTTTCATGGTCTTGCTCTTTTTCATGGTCTTGCTCTTTTTCAGGGTCTTGCTCTTTTTCAGGGTCCCGTGCTTTTTCAGGGCCCGCACTGGTTCTCCAACATTCACTTCAGTAAGTAGAATCTGCTCTATTTATTGGTGATGAGGCTGCTAATACAGGTAGATGGCGCCAGATTTGGGATCTACTGTCTCTTTCAGGGTCCCGTGCTTTTTCAGGGTCCCGTGCTTTTTCAGGGTCCAGTGCTTTTTCATGGTCTTGCTCTTTTTCAGGGTCTTGCTCTTTTTCAGGGTCTTGCTCTTTTTCATGGTCTTGCTCTTTTTCATGGTCTTGCTCTTTTTCATGGTCTTGCTCTTTTTCAGGGTCTTGCTCTTTTTCAGGGTCCCGTGCTTTTTCAGGGCCCGCACTGGTTTTCCAACATTCACTTCAGTAAGTAGAATCTGCTCTATTTATTGGTGATGAGGCTGCTAATACAGGTAGATGGCGCCAGATTTGGGATCTACTGTTTTATTTTATTTTCCTGCTGATCATTTCTTTTAAACTTAAAAACAGGTCCTCGTCCAATTAGGGCCCCGCTTGAGTTTGTGGATCAGGGCCCCGCAAAAGCTTATGACATATCTTTGTTATAATGGGGGAAAAAAAGTAGGTGTATCAATGTGGAAAGAAAAATAAGTTCCTCCTGGCCTGGATGACTCCAGACCTCCGTCTCTTCTAGGGTAAGTAGTCCAATCACCACGCATTTTGTTATTAATGGTACTTGGGACAACAGACATGTCGACCCTGGGATCGCGGAAATGGCAGAATTGGTTTAGATGTAGTTCTTTTGATCAGATTCATGAAAGATTGAAACATTAACCGCACAGTGAAAGCAGCTCTCCCACATCAAATCTGTTTTTTTCCAGTAAAAGGACTAGTGTTCTGCTGGGAGCACAGTGCTTCTGGTTAGCATCATAAATCTTTTTATCAGTAAAATGATAAATAATAAATGGCAGAATGTATTTGTTGTTTTCTTTCTGCGTCGGAGGCCATTGCGGGAGGTCACTTTCTTGCACAGCTCAAACCCTGTCCTCGCGCACAGCTCGCCACAGCAGCGCCAAGTAAACGACGGATTTTTTCAAGCCCTCTGTTTTTTCATATTGTGATATTCTTGTCAGAGGTATCAAATACATGCTTCAAGCTGTGTAAACCTGATGAAGTCACTTACGGGTTTTAAATATTTAATGGACAAATTACACAGCAGTTATTCACGGAGACTGTAAGGAGCAGACGCGATTTTTGGCGCATGAAAACACTGCATTGAGCATCAGTCTGGCCTCGTTTTGCTGGAAGGCAGCTGCGCTGCGTTACTGCCCGCCTCAAAGGTGGCGGCTTGAGGGAAACAGAACAAGAGGAAAAGCAAAGCCATGCAATACTGGCACAGGGATGGCATGTAGAGAGCAGCTTCATATCGCCCCAGGATTAAGGCGTGTGCCTATTTAAAGCAGTATAGTAAAATATTCACACTTTTCAGTCGCAGATCCAATTGTCTACCAGTAAATCTCTTGACGAGCTGTACATGCGACTCTTTTCAAAGATCAATAACACTGCATCGAACAGCTCACCGGGCTCGGGAACGATCCCACCCATAAAATGAACCCCCTGCAAAGAAACGGCCTTTCAAGGCATATACCCACCTACGTGCATTTAACTACATGGTTGAAACAGAAAGCAATTGCCAAAATAGCTCGTAAAAAACAGGCAGGTTGCTTAAATTGAAAAATTTCTCTCCGATCTGTCATGAGTCTACTCTGTAGCATTAACACCCTAAGGAAGAAAGCCTCCAACTCCTAAGCACTGGCACATGCAGGCTCCTTTATACCTGGGACTTGACGACGGAGTGAGGGAGGAATCCTTGAATTCATTTCAGCCACTGGTGATCTCCTGAGGCCATCTTGCTGTCCATCGGTTTTCATCCACTGTGCCTCTATAAACAGAGTCCTGCCTGGGATTGAACCATACAGACCACAAAGCGAGAAACTGAACATTCCTTGGGTGTGTTGAAACTGTATATTGTAACAAAGCAAACAATCACACTTCTGCAAATGTTACCCAAGTACAGTACTAAAAAATGTTTACGCTCGCATCAATGGAGGCAAAACCTAGGCTGAAAATGCACTCGGATTAAAGACCTTTACAGCCCTACAAGCTGAAGCATTGTTGGTAGATTAGCACGACCGGAAAACACCACCAACCCCATCCTGGATGGATCATTTAGGTTCAGTTGTTTGTGCCTCCTCTTGAACCAAGAACAACAACACAGAAGGCGGATCAGGGCCGGCATAAGGGCCTGGCAGCCAGGGCCCTGCTCTCCTGTTGCAGCATTTTTTAAATAATACATCAGAAGGCCTTTCCTGATCCTTCTTGGTGGGGTTAACGGTGCACCACCACGAGGTGGCACGTACCACTGTGCTCTCTTGTCCCAAAGCTGATGTCTTCTTAATTACAAGCTGCTCCTTGGTTCATCAACTGAAGAGAGGCCCCGCTAAAGTTTTAGCCCCCTGGCTCCGCAAAAACTACTGACATATCTGAGACTGATGAATGCCAATGACTACTATGCGAGAGGTAGCAGGAGTGCCATTATGCACCCTTAGACCACCAGTTACGTTATGGTTTTGACCCTCGTCTCACAGTTGCCTCCTATGTGTTGCTAAAGGGCTTGGGGGAGGCATGAAGCGGAAACTACAGAGGGTAAAGAGAGTTCTAGAACCTCATTAACGTTTTTTTGTTCTCGCTTTTGCTTTTATGATCCCTGAGACCAGAGGGAGAAAAGACAGCGCCGTGGGTACCAAAGGGCCTAATTGACGTAGATGAAGAGGTTGGAGAGGTCCCCCAGCAGCTTTTGATTGGCTACCTAAGTGGATGAACCTCTGTGTATAGAGCCACTTCCCTTGTCCTGGTGGGGTCTTATGGTAAAGGCAGGTAAAGCTAAGACGGGACAATTGGAGAAAATCCCTCACCTGCACAGACTCTGTTCAGGGCTCAGCGGGGATGGAAATGGTGACCAGCATCTGTACGCAGTGTTGCCTATATTCACCTGCCCGGTTTCACACCCTGTACTGAGCGAGTTCACATTTCACCAGAGGGCTGCAGCAAACAAGATCTCTCTCACAATGGAAGATTTATCGACCCCTTTCTCTGAGGCTGTGAGATATCATTGTTTTTAAATAAAGTGTGTCAAGTCTGTGTCTCAGGAAATGACCTGAGACTTACAAGGGCCAAAAACAACTCTGGCCTCGGTCTGCCTCATCCGTGAGGGGCCTGCCTTCCTCTCCGCAGGTGCATGCACCCTACCGTTCTGCGGCCATTATTCGCGCTTCAAAGCTTTTCTAGGTTGGCGCATCGCCTGATTGGCATGTTTCATTTTCTGGGGTTGCGTGCTTTTTGTTGGGATCCTGAATGGAACAGTGCTATGACGACATCCGAAAAGCACAGTTTTAAAATAGGTCCTCTGTGCCAGATTCGGAGTTGGATTAGCTGTGTGTACACACGGAGGGCTGGCCTTGCTCCGCCTTCGGCTAAGAGGCGTACAGAGACATGCAGCGGGGAGTCTGTCATGGGAACATTAGGAATATGGACAAACATCGTTTCTAGAGTGGTTATTTTTAGCAGAGGCTCGAAGCGTTTTCCTTCCCAGTTGTCTCTTGCTCTGCATCTTAACTTGATTGGCGCGCCTGAGTGCACAGAGAATGCTGCGAGATCTAACCTGTTTAGCTCCTAAGCCTTCCTATTGGCCGCCAGCTATAGAGAATGGAGTCGGTGTCTGAGACTGCAACCATGGGAGGTAATGGTGTCGAAAATCTGGCTTCCGCTCATTGATTGTCTCCTAATGACCATTTGAGGCGGGGGTAGCATTGACGATGCTTCTGTCTGCCCATGACAGACTCTTCATGACGGTGCAGAAGGAAGGGGCTCTCGAATCGATCACACACCAGTCCCATCCATGGGTGTAGTCAATGCACCATCCTCGACCATTCATGTCGTATGCTAACCTCTGATGTCAGTTCCTGTTTCAGGTTAAATACAAGACTGCAGCAGAGAGCAGAAACACAATTGTAAATAAACCGCAAAGTGATTAACTCTATCCCCCAAAAATAATACGTAGAACGGAGAAAAATGCTAATTACTGCTCCTTATCGTTGGGGTGGGGGAGGATTATGTATGTATGTGTGTGTATGTGTGTGTGTGTGTGTGTGTGTGTGTGTGTGTATTTGAGATATAAATATCTAGGTTCTCCGGCCACTTAGTGCCGTGGAGGCATTAACTTGCCTAATTAACATACATGACCAGAATTGGCCACACACAGGGATACTTGGACACATGCATTCACTGGCATATGGGAGATAAATGAGAATATAGGGTTCATAAATTGACCAGCATTTTGGGCGGTACATGCGATTTCCAAAAACAAAAAATACGAGTCATTAAGGTCCTATGGCTACGCCGTGTCAGCGAACAGATGTGCTAGTAGTCCATAGTAGTCCATGGGTTTTTGGTTTTCGATTTGGTTAGATGAGTGTTTTTGCTTGTTCTTGTCCCATCCCTGACTTTTTCTTAAACGGGCTGTATACGAGCCCATGATGGCTTTAACTGCCATATGAGTGAGTGTGACGTCAGTTGTTGCATGATGAGCCATATAAGGGAATACGGCATTGACATTTCAAATGATGTGTCATCTGTGCCTGGGCACATGGCTTTACTAGCATATCGGGGATCCTTGGGCCTGACTGGTTGGTGCCTGGCCATAATTGATCACATGAATGATAGACACTTATGGGACAAATGAGCATGCCATTCCACGTGAATATGATTGGGCTATACCAAGGCACATTGACTGCCATTTGTTGAGCTACCTGGACACATCAGTGACTGGTGTATGTTGTGAATATTTAGGGACTTGAATGATATTCTTTGCCTCTGATTAGGTACTAAAAAGTAATAATTATATTTAGGGACAACGTGAGTGTATTCACTTAAAATGGCAAGCGCAGATTATGTAACAAGCATTGGCAATGTCAAGAGGTATGGCTTTAAAGGAATGTTGTATGATAATGTGAAGCAGTACAAGTAATTAGCATGGGAATAGATATGTATTTGTGTGGAAGCAAAGAACTGTAGAATAATATTGGTGTAGGTTTAAAGGCCGAGTGATAGTTGCACTGTCAAGCCAGATATAAAAATCCACGCAGATTAAGGACTGCCCTCCTCCAAAGAACATTTTAATTACATTCCAGTGTTATGTGCGTGCCCCTGAAAGTTCAAACTTAGGCAGCTGGATGAATAAATAAAATGATCACAGCAGTGTGGAGGGAAAGCATGTTTTTGTGGAAGTTCACTACTTCTCCCAATCAAAACATGTACTCTGGCTCCCAATAGGCGGGTGGAGCCAAATCCCCTCTCTAGCGATGCTCACATAATTGCAGTGGTGGCTTGCACAGCTAAGAGCAGTGGGGTGGGGGCAGGGCAGGGTGGAGGGGAAGTCGACAGACGATGGGATAGGTAAAATTAAATAAAAAATGTAATACAACCACTTACCTTGCGTTCCTCGCATCGCCGACATAGCGATGCGGTGAGCCCAACGTGTTTAATTTTTTTTTTTTTTTTTTTTTTACCTATCTTGTAACCTGTCAACTTCCGGCCTCACTTCACTGCTCTTACCTCTGCCGGCCACCACTGCATAATTGCTGGTGGCAGCTGCGCTGGCAAACCAGACCATAAAAAAATCTTCTTTTTAGGAAAAAATAATGCTAATGTATGGGGACACAAGTACCTGTGTTTTAAGGTTGACAGCTGTTTCCTGGCAGTTGATTTATTGGAAACATGTATTTAAAACCTATTTATTTAACAGCAACTGTGTACTAGTTAGGCACAACACAAGTTTTCAGTTGGGTGTTGTGGATTCTTGTACGCTAGGCTTGCTCATGAAGGGCATGATCTAGTCGTCTCCTGAAAGCAAAGGCTCCCTCACAGTGTTCATCGAATGAACGCCACATCCAAGCAGCCATTTTGAAAGTAAGCGGAAGGGGCAGCATCAAAGCCAATGTGCAGAAGATTGTCTCTAGCTGTGCTTTTAGTTTACATTATGATTTTAAAACCAGCATGTAGCCCCAGACAAGTGCACCTGGTGGGCTGCTGTTCCTTGGCCCAGCCTTTTCTACCTCAATCTTCGTTTTTCAGGGTCTGTGAGGAGACGTTCCCTTTCAGTCTGCTGGTATCAGCGCCTGCGCCTCTTTCTCTTTCCACTGATCTAAATGCCCACATTTGACTTGTCAGCTTGTATAATGATACCGCCGCACTACAAGAGGCTGTGCGCGCACAACGCCGCCCTGCCATCTGGGCATAGCGACAATTTACATCTTCCTGGAAATAATTCTCAGGAGTTTACTGACACCTCTTAAGCTGTCAGAGGTGCTACTATATTCTCACAATTTATTGCCACGTAGAATTCTTGCTACACGCCTGTGAATCTGTGGCGCTAGAGGTAAACTTCATTCCTTTCTCAGTTTTTTGTGTGTTTTCTACAGCAGCTCAGTGGTGGAGATCTGCGTAAGGCTCAGTGCGTTCTATGCTCCCTCAGGTGTACTGTGAGGCGATAAGAGTGGGCCCAATCACATGGTTTTTAATATCTTGTTTGTAATGAGCTGGGCTCTCAAAATTATTGGTGGGGCCCAAGTTATTCAAGCAGTGGCGGCTGATGAACTTTGGAAGTTCTGCAGAGTAATGCGTGCCCTGAAGGCCAGCCAGCGAAGCGATTGATCCAGTCTTCTTGCTGGAAGGTTTGGAGAAAGGGTGCGGGATTCTCGGAGAAAATTTTGAAAAAGATGGGTCTTAATACTGCTTTTTAAAGCACGTTTCACAAAATTGGCTGAAAAGGGGTCTCTCGCAGAATATTCCAGTATGTTTACGATGTGCCAAGGAAGCCTGAGCCCCTTCAGGAGCTAAACCCATTTAATAAAAAAAAGAAATTACCATGAGTTCACCCTGTATGTCCAGTGCCAGTGTGTTGTCATGGATGTCCCTGCCCCCATATGTAGTATTGGTGGCTCCATAAGTCCAAAATTACCTTGGGTATGACGGGGCCTACTTTTTGCCATGGGTGCCCCCTACCACAGCTTCCCTGTCTTCTACCAAGAATGAACTCAAGTGTGTAACACTCCTACCTATATGTCAGTGTTGCACTCACGTAAATAAGCCAATAATTAACTCTATTGGGCCATGAACCAGCAGTACACTAGCAAGTGTAACAGAGGCAGTGAATCTCACATACACACACACACACTTAAATACACACACACACTTACACTTAAATACACACACACACTTAATCACGCTCATTCACACATTGTAACACTTATATATACACTCATAAGTACATTGTAACACATATACACACACTCATACCTTCATTGTAACACTTGTATACTCATACCTACATTGTAACACATCTATACACACTCATACCTACATTGTAACACTTATATTCACACACTCATACCTACATTGTAACACTTATATACATGCACACTCATACCTATATTGTAGCACTTATATGCACACACTCATACTTACATTGTAGCACTTACATGCACACTCATATCTACATTGTAACACTTATATACACATACTCATACCTACATTGTAACACATATACACACACTCATACCTTCATTGTAACACTTATATACTCATACCTACATTGTAACACTTCTATACACACACTCATACCTACATTGTAACACTTATATTCACACACTCATACCTACATTGTAACACTTATATACACACACTCATACCTACATTGTAACACTTATATACACACACTCATACCTCCTACATTGTAACACTTATATACACACACTCATACCTACATTGTAAAACTTATATTCACACACTCATACCTACATTGTAACACTTATATTCACACACTCATACCTACACTGTAACACTTCTATTCACACACTCATACCTACATTGTAACACATATACACAAACTCATACCTTCATTGTAACACTTATATACACACACTCATACCTACATTGTAACACTTGTATACACACGCACACTCATACCTACATTGTAACACTTATATGCACTCACTCATACTTACATTGTAGCACTTACATGCACACTCATATATACATTGTAAAACTTATATTCACACACTCATACCTACATTGTAACACTTCTATACACACACTCATACCTACATTGTAACACTTATATTCACACACTCATACCTACATTGTAACACTTATATTCACACACTCATACCTACATTGTAACACTTATATTCACACACTCATACCTACATTGTAACACTTATATTCACACACTCATACCTACATTGTAACACTTATATACATGCACACTCATACCTACATTGCAACTCTTATATACACGCACACTCATACCTACATTGTAACACTTATATACACACACACACTCATACCTACATTGTAACACTTCTATACCCACTCATACCTACATTGTAATACTTATACACACACACTCATACCTACATTGTTACACTTATATACACGCACACACATACCTACATTGTAACACTTATATACACACTCATACCTACATTGTAATACTTATATACACACACTCATACCTACATTGTAACACTTCTATACACACACTCATACCTACATTGTAACACTTATATACACACACACACTCATACCTACATTGTAACACGTATATACACACACACACACTCATACCTACATTGTAACACTTCTATACACACACTCATACCTACATTGTAACACTTAAATACACGCACACTCATACCTACATTGTAACACATGTATACACGTACACTCATACCTACATTGTAACACTTGTATACACGTACACTCATACCTACATTGTAACACTTACATACACACAAACACAATCATACCTACATTGTAACACTTATATATACACACACACACCTACATTGTAACACTTATATATACACGCAGTCATACGTACATTGTAATACTTCTATACACACACTCATACCTACATTGTAACACTTATATGTACACACACTCACACACTGTCATATACTTTGTCACTCACGCTTCAATTTTTCCAACCCGGTTACTGTGTTACTGCTGACCCTGTCTTGCCTGCTAGTAAAGTTCGGTAAAATCATTTTCTGTATTTACTGTTCAAAATTTAAAACCAAACCACTGTGGTAATGCTCTTTCATGTGGGACAGAAAGTAAATTGTGCGCTTCCATAAAATAGAACTGGGTTTGTTTGGGTTTACTCGTGGGTCATGGGTCAGGCACGAGCCCCACAATTCCAAACAGTAAGCCTTACGTATCTGGTAATATAGATGCAAGGAAGAAAAGACAGAAGTAGGGTTTGACCCCTAAAGATGTCGAGGTCAAAGCTCGGCAGACTTGGCAGTGACGGCGCTGGGCGTCCAGAGGGCGGAGCCAGGGAACCGGGCCCACATCTGGATGCTGCACAAGATCCTCCACACACCACTGCAGGCGTGGTGTTGGGATCAGAAAACCTCAGTTTGAAGAATGTTACGTTTCTGACAAAGCAGATAAGGAAGAGACCTAGTTGGAGTTTCCACTTTGATGCTGAATGAACAGATGTAATGTCGGCATGAATATTGGCATCGCAGCATCCGGCCTCTTCTCCCAATCCAAGATGATTGGTGGGTGAAATGTCTCGAATTCTGTGTAAAACTCACCTGATCGATATGAAACCTTGAGTTGAAAATGTTGCCATGAAGGCCGAAACAGTTGAAATATTTACAATATTAAATAAACTGCTTGATTTATCTTTTAGAGTAAAAGTTGTACGCTAAGCGTGTACATGTTTACTGTTTTACATGGCTACTGCTACCAGAAATCTAAATTGTGTTTCTAGGAAATGATGTGGTATCCTCATCCACTCAGAAAAGTTATCATGGAAGAAAATATGAACTCTTTGTACTGAAACAGGAACAATTTTTCCAGAATCTCCTAAGAGGAGAATGGCCGAGTATGAAACTGAATGGAACGGAATGTTACAAAATATCACCTCACATGTCTACTCCTCCCTGCACACTCCCTGGGCACAGGTTAAAACACACAAAACATAAAATCAGCACACACATAAGGCACATTTTAAGCTGCTCCCAACTTCTGTATGGATAAGGTAGCCATTGGCCCTTCTACTATAGCAAGCATTAGCAAAGCCAATAGGTCTCGCCTTTGCGAGATCTGTTCGCTTTATCAATGTTTTTTTTAGCAATGTTCTACAGCCGCTCATGGCTGAAATTAAAAAAAAAAAAAAAAGTGCTATGGCGTGGTCCACACTGACCATGTCATAGCCTTTTCATTAATTTACTTTCAACCATGATGCACAGCAGCTGTGCTGTTGTACAAAATGGTTAAAATGCACTTTGATAAAATAAATCCAAATAGCTCTTGCTTATGCAGTGTAAACAGCAAAGAGCAAGCAACTAGGGGTCAAGCAACGATGCAGGAGGGGGCACAGGGTAAGCAAAAACTATAGGCAAGCAACAATGCGAAAGGGGGAGGGGGAAGCAACAACAACGAAGCAAGGAATGAGGGGGCAAGAAACCACGCCATCCAGTGATGCAGGAGGGGGAAAAAGCAATGACAATGGGCAAGAAAAAAACAAAAGTACCTCAATCCCAACGCGAGCTGCGGAAGGACACTAATCAAAAAGAAGCAGTCAGTATTTGGTCCATGCTCCATAGAAGGGGGAAACAAATGAAGAGAAAGTGAAACAAGTATGTGCTGCCCAACCAGGAGCCAGCAAATAAGAGTGACAATGAAGCCAACAAATGGTAAACAAATGACTCCAAGCCGTCCTTTTAGTTAAAAAAAAAAAAAAAGTCTCAAAAATGAAAGCATATGCGCGCTGTCTTGGGTGAGACCTAAAAATTAATGGTGTTAAACATAACCCATCAAGAGAAACCAAAATCACCTGTAGGTGGGAGAAGGACCAGCACACAATCTCTCTACCTTACAGTTCTAATTTCTCGAGTGGAGGTCAGCAGCTAAGGCAGGGTAGAGCACACACCACTTACTGTCCCAGTCTGGTAAAGAGAGTCTAGATATGGGTAAGAGAGGCGGCAGCTGCAGTATCCTGGTTGAACCAGCATCTTGTCACCTTCTCCACTGGCTTCAGAATCACATTTATTTAGCTAGGAGTGTTACAGAGTGTAGTGTACCACTTCGACTTTCTGGGCATTTGACGTTCCTGCTTCCATCTTCAAAGAAGAGCTAAACGCCTTTCTGTGATTACAGATTCGCCTTTTGCAGAGGGAATGAACTGAGGTATGTTTATGTGTACCAAATATGGCTGCATGAAGTATAAGGGCCAGTGCTTCATATTTAGACAGTCCAAGGAGTGTCCATTTATCAGCTTGCGTAAGTTCACAGCCACCTTAGCCTTGCTTTGAAGCCTTTCAGGACAGCAGTGTAGGAAGTGTCTCGGAGCTGCGACTCTTAACTATTCAGAAACAAGCATTGGCAAAGCCAGCAGGTTTGGTGTTGGTTGCCAGCCTTTTATTTGCTTTGTCAATGCTTGGTATGTTTTGCCATGATTTTTGTAAAACGTTATTGTTGGGGGAGCTGGCGGGCCCTCAATGTTATTTAAAAAAAAAAAAAAACATTGGCTACAAGCGAAAATATTTTTTGGGTCTCAAAAAAGCACACATTGCTATTGTAGTCCCTGGCACAGAAGAAAACTACTTTGTGTGCAGATTTGCTTTTTGTGAAAGAGCAGAAAACTGCCATTCACAGTGAAGTTAGCCAATGGTTGAAGTGGACTGACCCATTGCCCCATGGTGTATACCAGGAGTCTCCAATGACGGTCGGTCCTGGAGGGCCAGATCTATGCCAGATTTTCATGAGCACTACATTTATCTGAATGTGGATATGCTAAAAATATGGCATGGATTCGGCCCTACAGGACTGACGTTGGAGAGCCCTGCTGTATAAACATCTTAAAGATTTGGGGGCCCTGGGCCAAACGTATTTTGGGGGCCCTGTTCGGATCAGCTTTAAATTTATGATCCAGTTGCAGCTCTTTCATGCCCTCTTTGGCCAGGTCACTAGCAGTGCACGGTCACACTGGTCCAAATTCTAAATGTGTTTATATCTAATATTCAGGGACCCTCATCCTCATTGCAGCTGCTTGTCAGCAGTGTTTATTTGCTCCCTCCAGCCACTCTCCTCTATTGCTCCCCGCCTCTCCCCATCTCATTCATTGCTCCCTCACCCCTCCTTGCATGGCACACCCTTTCCACTGTCTTCACTTCCTCCACAGCCACCTCTTTGGCAAAGGGAGTCCTATTGGCCTTGCAATTGCTAGTTCAACATTTGGGTCTGCGAAAACGATTCACACATTGCTTAGCAGAGGTTTCAGTGCTCAGAAACTACAATCTTTATGGAATATTTCTAGTGATCGCCATTTCCGTTTTCAGTCATTGCCATGCCTCTCAGTTATCAAGCAGGAGTGCGCAACATCTCATACACTATTAAAATGATATAAAATTACTGTTTAAACATCGGGTAGAAAAAACCCAATAATTATCACGTTCGTATTAAATTATAGCACCATAGGTCTTCTAGCAGTGAGATGCACTTCAGTTTCTTAAGAAAAAAGTCATAAAAGCCTCAATCGAAGATACAACTACACGTGATTGTAATTGGTCATACTACAGTCTCATTACTTAATCCCACTGAGAGCTTTGGAAGCCACGTGACTGTGAGGGTCATTAAAGGAATTGGAAGACACTGGGAAACTGAGTTTTGTCTGTACAAGCTAGATGGCCCTCAGCAGGGAGGGCTTTAGGATATGTGTATATATGTGTGTGTGTTTGTTGACCTTGAACTTTGCTTTAAATTATCTCATGGGTTTAAAAGCATGCTGCAGAGTTCCTTGTGTGTCTAGCCGTTTTCAAGCAACAATAAAAATGTCAAGATAACTCTGGTGATTAACATTCTTGCTGGAGAGATCTAATTGTCTAGTGCAAGTTTTGACTCATCATAAACTAGCAAAGAGGGTTACTGTGCCTGCTGCAAAGAACGTGTCCCATGCAGATCACAGAACTGAGCGTGAATGAACTAAGAGTAGCGCTGTAAAACAAAAATGAAATGTATGTCAGAGAGGTGCTATGGAGAGATGAGCGGAGCTGTTGGAGGGGGGTACTGAGGGAATTTGTGGAGGAGGAGGTCATTGGGGGGTGCCTAAAAAACTTGTCGCACCGGGCGTCACTTGCGCTGAAGCCGGCCCTGGCCTTCAGGCCCAATGACCATTTAAGAAAATAATTAAATACTGGATTTTTGTTTGTTTGCGAGGTAAGTAGTCAAGCTAGTACAAATGGCATGTCTGTTGTTCACCTTTCCCTGATTGCCTGAATGTGTTAAATAGCCTTGGTTTTGTCCAAAGAGCATATTTCTTACCTCCAAACAAATTGTTGGAAATATTCATAATCTGCCTTTCATAATATTTCAGCCATACGCTTTATGGCCTCTAGTGATGCGACCTGGCTGTTTGAATAAGCCTCCGGGGCCTGCAAGCGCCTGGATACCCTATTGGGTGATTAGCCGCGCTTTATAAATCCTGATTTATTGATTATGCATCATTCTGATTACTACTATATTAATATTATCAGTCACCTTCTCCTTGTATGGACAGTGCCATCTGGCGGGTGGTAGATTAGACCACGGGGCGTCCCTTCTCTTTCAGGCGTACATTCTATGACTAGAGCGTCTTGCATTTGTCACCCGTTGGCTGAGAGCAATCACTGAAGTTGAGTCCTCCTGTAAACGGTGCACAGGGAAAACTTTCGAGGACAGGTTCAGCTAGGAACTACCAGATTGTACTGTGAATGTATTTTAAGGGAGCACTTAATTTATTGCATTCTTTTTTAAAGGGTGAGGCAGAGAATTTGGCCATTATTTTTGCTGCCACCACAGTGTGGTTATTACTACAATTGAAGAGAGAAAGCTTTGTTTGCCAGCCTGTATAACAATGATCACTTGTTTTTTGACATAGCGCTTCATACATCCCATCTTCCTGTGGTGTAACTTTTTGGTGTTGTTTCCGCAGGATGATATTCTGACAGTAATTCGCCGGGTGGATGAAAACTGGGCCGAAGGCATGCTGGGCGATAAAATTGGAATATTCCCCATTTCCTATGTGGAGGTAAGCATGACTGTGGTTTGAAGATGGGACATGAGACCCAGGTGCATAGAGGTTTTGATTACTAAGCACTATCTCGCACAGAGTGTTAATATTAATGAGGATCTGCTCATTCTATTGAATATAAGTGGTTGCGGGCCACGCTTTACTGGTGGGCATTGTTTCTTTGTTTATAATAAATGTTTTGTGGAGTGCGATTGCCAGCGATTATATAACTAGAGGCAAAATTTTGGCATAGGCAGGCTTCATGTTAACAGCAAGCATTGACGAAGCCAGGAGGTTTCGCATTAGAGACCTATTGGCTTTAACAATGGCATTTGTTCATGCTGTGCAGCGTGGCCCAAAGAAAAAGCGATATGCGGCCGCATCGTGAAATGCGTATAACGCAAGCGCAATATTTTTTATTTACCAATCGGAAATGGATCAATAAATAAATTTAAAAAGGGTAGTGCAAAAGTGCTTTTTTAGCACAATAAAGGTAAAAAATGTAATTAAAAAAATAGGACTGCGGGGGTAGGTGCAACAGAGTAGCTGACAGAGTGGGAATCAAGAGACTGGGGTGGAAAAGCAGCACGACCTGAGACGAAGCTCAGAAGCGAAAGAGAGCAACACAGAGCATGATGGGGGTGCAAACAGATGAGAGAACAACGCGAAGCACGGGGGACAGAAACACAAGAGGGAGAACACTGGAAAACACATGCTTTCTCATGGAGTGCTTAAGCAAAAAGAGAAAAGTAGTCTCCTAAAAGTGAGCAGTAGAGGACACAAGTAAAGAGGCAATGTTGAAGGGGTGGAACAAACATAAGATGGACAAGGCAAGCCATAGAATAAGAAGCAAGCAAATGAAACTTGACAATAAAGCCAACCAACAGCAAGCAATGGGTGGACTTTAAGCCCACTCTAAGATCTTGGTAAGCTGACAATAGGTTTTTTCACGCAGACCAAAACGAATCAGTTAACAGGTGAGGGGCTGGGAGTGATGTTAGAGAAACAATATTATATATTGAAAATGCCGTTCTGATGTGATTTTAACAGTGCTGCTGGTATGTGACGGGTTAATCACAAACTTAAATTCTCGGTAGGGTTATCCTAGCCCTTCAACCTTAGGAGATCGATAAAAAGAGTATCACGGATGTGGATATTGGTAGGACCTGACACCTGCTGTGAAATGACAAAAGCGGCAGTAGCAATTTTCAAATCAAAGACATTATCACTGTTATTATTCTCATTAATATAGTGAAAAAGTGAACAACATGCATTTACATATCAGTAGACCAACCTTTGCTTCCGATCTGTGGATGTTTCCATTAGTACCAGAGAACAGGTAAAAACTCGCCCTCACTCCTTGCTGATGTGATTGTTTTCATGTGCCTTCAGGGCATCTGGTGTATTTTTTTCTTTATTTCACATCCGATCACGGTTGAACTCTGCACTTGCTCTTTCTGCGTCTGCCTGACACGTGCAGAAAGTTTAGGCTAATGCACCTAGAACTGTCCCACTTGGCTGTGTGGGGGGGCACTGGCACTACCTTGTTGTTTCACCCTGGCTGAAATAATCCAGTGAGATCGTCTGAAGTACATTTCATCGAGTCAGTGCTGCTGCAGGTGCCGGTGGGAGCTCTGAATTTCGTCCTGGGCATCAGTGTTAGAGGCAGTGGCTCTTTGAAGATAAGAGAAGATGTGTGCTTCTGTTGGCGGTGAGGGCTGGCTGGAGGTGGTGGGGGTTTTAGCAGGTAATGTTCAGCGGACGGTTCCTCACCTGTGGCATTTCGTTGACACGTACATCGCGAATGTTTCCCAGTAAAGCGTATAATCCTTTCTTTATCTTCAGGCTAGCATTTTGACAGACTTCCCAACCTCATGCCTGTCTATGTTAATCCTTCCTTCTCTCCAGGCCATGAACCGTAGTGAGCAAAGCCGCATTTAAAGAAGTGATGAAATGGAAATGTATATTTCTTACTCCCTGTCGTTCTTTCAATCCCTTTTTTTTTTTTTATTTATTTTTTTACTGTTTTCTACTTTTACACCTTTATCATTTGCCTTATATATTCAGTTTTCTGTTCCTTCTTTTCTGTTTTCCTTCATTTCAATATTATTACATTATTTCTTCTACTGCTCCCCCCTCACTTTCCCTTTATTCTGCTGTCTCCAATCTCTTCCCTTCCTTCATTCCTTTCTCTGGTTCATATCTCCCTTTGTTTGCTTCTTCTCCCTCCGTTTCATTATTTCTTCTTTCCTCTCTCCATGCTTTCCTTCCTACCTGCAGTGGGTCTCTCTTTCCTCGTATAAATAGAGTAACATGCGAACCCTCTCGTTTTTATGTCTGTCGTTAGAGAAGACCTTTTGATTATTTATACACACACACACAGCATTGTTTATATATCACTATGAGGACCGGCCATTGACCGTAATGAAGTGTGTAATTACTATTCTAACTCCACGCGCGCCTTGATAGTAGGGAAGGTTATAAAGCGGACCGAAGCAAACCTAACTGCACTGTTAGTTTTTTAGATACACTCGCTCGAAAGTACCTAAACACACTACGGGGACCGGTCCTCATAACGCACCGGTCCTCACAAAGATAGTGTTAGTCAGGTTTTTTCATGGTTTACCCATGCTATGAGGACCGAACCAGTCCCCACAGTGTGGGACGGGGAGAGAGACACACACGCACACGCACACATTCACACACGTTACAGGGTCGTTATAGTTAGGAAATAGCATTTAAAAAACCTTAGAAATTCACTGGAAAAAATCAAAGGTTACAGGGACATAATAGTTAGGCTCACATTTCATTCGTAGAAAACCATAGAAATTCAGCAGTTATAGTTACCTGAGCTAACTATAACTTATGCCCTGGAGTGCACTGCTTATGACCTCACATATTACATCAGTCATGACTTGGTCCGTGACCTCACTGATGACATCATCCCGTGAGTGTTTTCTAAAAGTTTCTGAGTGTTAAAGATATATACTAAGGGCCTAATTACGAGGACGGCGGTTCTCAGTACCTGCCGTACTCGTGGTGGCAGTCGAACCGCCACAACCCTGGTGGTCCGACCGCTGTAATAGGATTGTGGCAGTGGAACCTCCATGAGACCACCGCCTCCGCCAGCATCAAGAATCCTGCTGGGGCGGCGGTCTGACAGTGGTTGGAATATGCTGGCAGTGTCGATGCCGGCACTACCGAGCATATTCAGAGTTGCATTTCCACTGCCCATTTCATGGCGGTGAGCCAGCCATGAAAAGGATGGCAGACATGCAGCCCCCTGCCGCTTCTGGGCCTGGGGGTGCATGTGGGGGGGCACATGTTATGCCCCCCTGGAATAGCACCCCCTGTTCCTGCACGGTGTGGCATGCAGGACATGGTGCATGCCACACCGTGTAGGAACGTGCTGCAGGCGCTGTCACGGCGGCGGCATGCTGTTAAGACTCCCCTAGGAGCCTAACACAGCCGCTGCCGTGAGACCGCCCACCCGTCCCGGATTCAAGTAGGAATTCAGCAGGCAGGTGCACCACGGGCTTGGTGGTCCTCCTGGCAGCGCAGCGGTGCAGTGCTGCAGGAGGACCACCAAACTCGTAATTAGGCCCTAAGATACTACAAAAGTTAAATTACTATACTTTGCGTACTACTGAATGAAACTAGTTCCAACATATATTATGCGAGTGGCTGTGTGACTGTGTGTATCCATGTGTGAGTAGGTGCCTCAGTGGCTCTATGGGTGTGTGAGTGGCTGCAGGGGTGAGTAAGTGATTGTATGGTTGTGCGAGGGAGTAGGTATGTCAGTGCTGTATGGTGAGTGAGTCGGTATGTGAGAGGCTGTATAGGCAAGTGATGGTGTGTGTGAGTGGCTGTATGGGTGAGTGGGTGCTTAAGTGGTGTATGGGTGAGTGCGTGGTTGTGCGAGTGACTGTATGAGTTAGTGAATGTGAGAGTGGCTGTATGAGTGAGTGGGTGCTTGTGTCAGTGACTGTATAGGTGAGTGAGAACATGTGTTAGTGTCTCTATGAGTAAGTGAGTGGATGTCTGAGTAACTATGGGTGAGTGAGTGGCTCTATGATTGACTGTATGGGTGAGTGAGTAGGTGTGTGAGTAGCTGTATGACTGACTGACTCAGTGTGTAAGTGGTTGTATGGGTGGGTGTGTTAGTGTCTGTATGTCTGTTTGACTGGATGTGTGAGTGGCTGCATTGGTGAGTGAGTGGGTGCATGAGTGGCTGTATGGGTGAGTTAGTGGTTATGTGAGTGGCTGTATGAGTGACTTGATGTGTTTGTCTATGAATTAGTGAGAGGGTATGTGAGTAGTTGTACAGGTTTGTGGGTGGTTGTGTGGGTGTATGTGAGGTTGTGTAGGGGTGTGAGTGGGTGTATGAATGGTTAGGTGGATGATGTCATCAGTGATGTCATTTGAGATGTCATCAGTGATGTCATTTGAGATGTCATCAGTGATGTCATTTGAGATGTCATCAGTGATATCATGAGTGATGTCACCGACCATGTCATGAGTGATGTAAACTGTGAGGTCAGAAGCAGTGCATTGCTCAGGTAGCTATAACTGCTGAATTTCTATGGTTTTGTACAAGTGAAATCTAAGCCGAACTATAACGTTCCTGTAACCTTTGTTTTTTTAAGTGAATTTTGAAGGTTTTTTAAAATACTTTTTCCTAACTATAATGTCCCTGTAACCTTTGTTTTTTTTAATACATTTCTAAGGCTTTTTGAATTTTATTTCCTAAATGTAACCACTAACCTTTAGCAGTGAGTGTGTGAGTGAGTGCATGAGTGTCCAGTAAGTCAGTGAGTGGGTGTGTGAGACTGAGTGGGTCTGTGAGTCAGTTTGAGAGTGTCTGAGTAGGTCTATGAGTCGGCGTGTAAGTGTCTGAGTGCTCTCTGTTATGACCTCTTCTGCTCGTTTTCTGCCTTTTCTGCTCACTTCTGACCTTTATTTTGCCTCTTTCTGCTCGTTTCTCACATTTTTTTAGATCTTCATCAGCCCTTGATCGGACCTTTATTTTGCCTCTTTCTGCTTGTTGCTGACCTTTGTTTTGCCCTTTCTGCTTGGTGCTGACCTTTATTTTGCCCCTTCCTGTTCGTTTCAACCCTTGAAATTCCACGAAAAACCAAAGGTTAGGGATAAGTTATAGTTAGGAAACCTTTATTTATTTTTTCCATACAAACTCAACATAAACAAAAAAGACATTACAAATTCAGAAGTTATAGTTATAACTTAAAATTGTAATTTATGCACCATATTCAAGGTGCTAGAAGTCGCGCACCTCTGCACAGTGTTGCTTATAACTTAGATTTTTAATTTACGCCTCTCCTTCAAATTAAATCGCGCACCTCCATACACAGTGTTTGCACAGTGTTACCTCACTCGCCACACTACATTAACTATAACTCACACCTTCTCTATGCCCTGGTTATACCCTTGCACATTACATCGCTTATAGCATATGAAACCATAGCTTTCATAATAACACTTATGTCATCTCAAATTAGATGATTTGTCAAAACACAGTGCATGGTAGTGTGGCGAATTACAGTTAATGTAGTGTGACGAGTGAGGTGACAACACTGTACAGAGGTGCACGACTTATAGTAATTTGAAGGAGGTGGGTAAATTAAAATGTAAGTTATAAGTAACACTGTGTATGGAGGTGCATGATTTAAAGTACCTTGAATGTGCGGTGTAAATTATCAATGTACGTTAGAACTGCTGCGTCCAAATTTGTAATGTTTGTGTTGTTTAAGTTGGGTTTGTATAGAAAGAATAAATAAAGGTTTCCTCACTATAACTTATACCTAAACTTTGATTTTTTTTCCCATGATATATATATATGTCCTTGGGCTGTTTCACGCAGCTGTCTTTTTCCGTTTGTCAGCATGAGGCAATTGATCAGCCCATTTCAGCTACTGGCACTTCACTATGACTGACAGCATTTTGCTTTCATGAGGGACTGCGGCAATCTGTGTGCTTTTGGGACAAAAAAATACTTTTGCATTTAGCCAGTATTTCTTTATATTGTTGAGGGTCCAGTAACTCCCTCAACAATAATGTTTTACAACAAACCTGAGACAAAACAAGCCTTGATAAAGCCAAAAGGCTGGCATCCAGTGCCTGATCTAGTGGCTTTGCAAGTACTTGTTTCTCATCAGTTCTTTTATGGTGCAGGAGGAGAAGGGGTTTCTTTCTTTCAACAGTGGACTGAGGCTACTATGACCTGGGCTGTTGGAAAACTTCATAGTGACATAAATGTTTAATGATGCCCATGGGGGCAGTCCTCAAAATTTATATTCTTGAATCTAGTGCCGCCACTTTGCCTGGCTGGAATTTTGTTTTTTGTTTTACTTGTCTTTTATTCAATATTGCACAAGCATCACATTACATGTTGTCCTACCAGCTCACGAAGCAATGAAAAAAGAATCGCATGTTTCCTTGCATATCAGTTAGGTAGTGCAGGATATCACAGCGGCTTCAATGTTCGCCCATGTGCTCGGCTCCCAAGTGTCATTGCTGGCATACATCTTAATACATGACACACAGGACAACTCCCATAGAAATTAGATATGCGCAGAAAAACAAAAGTAACAATTAAAAACCATAATAAACTTGGCAGAGACAAGCAATCGGGCAGTATTTTCCCAAAAATCCTCGAGCGGAGGACAGGAATCAATTATGCACGTATGTGAAGCCCCCCAATCTCCTAGGGGCATTGCACCATCTCATCTGAGTGAGGGGGCAAATGGAATTCGTGCGCGGGGTAGCAATCAAGAGCGGCTCAATCTGCTAAGATAAGTATACAATTCAACTATTCCTTAGTAGCAGTTAGTGGGCGTGTAGGGAACCGACCCACGTCTATGCCCCTGGGCTCACACTCCAGGCCATAGCCTATCCCGCAGTCTGCTCAGTCTCTAGCACTATCTCTAGAACTCAGGCCTAGATTGTACAAAAACTCAGTCACCCAGTGAGGGGTCACCCTCCAAGACCAGCGCAGGAGTTGCGGGATCCATTGTCGGCGGAGAAGCCACAGCCTCCTCGCCTTGTCCTCTATCCGCCAACAGGCCCTCCAACATGTCCTCCCACATCTCCAGGTCATGCTCTGCATTCTCATCAGTGTGAACTGAGCACAGTTGGTGCTCCCACCTCACTTGCGCTGGTCCGCCCTCCACTTACCTAGCCGGGGAGGGGGTATAGGGTGGGACCAGTATATGGCAATGCAGCGTTTAGCCAGTACAAGTCGCAGGAGAGTAAATTTATGTCCCATACGGGCCCCCGACTTTGGGATCGGGAGTACTCCCAGGAGACAATGCTTGACCGACACCTCTATACGTACAGCCGTGACCTCTTGTAGAGAACACAGCACCTACACCCAATATGCCTGAAGCCTGGCGCAATCTCGGGTCATACTCGAAAATGTTGCAGGTCCCACACTACACCAGGGGCACGTCAAAGGGTGCATTGCATCAAACCTTGCCAACCTCTGGGGCATTAGATACGTGCAAGTAAAAAAACTGGGTGAGCTTAAAGCGTGCGTTACTAGCCACCTCCCGGACCTGTGCGAATCCATCTATCTTGGATTTTTGACTCATCAACCCTACGATATTCCTTCAGGGCCTTATATATGTGGGTGATCAGTCCCCTAGAGGAGCCCGGGTCGAGCAGCAATGCCAAAGTCTGCGTCTCCCCAGGTTCATCTGGGAACGTTGTCCATATTACGAGAGCTGTGCACAATATTTTCGCATCCTGCAAGAAATTACCAGGCCAGCACTTGAAAACACTCCTTTGCTTCATCAAAGGAAAGGAAGGTCCCTTTGAGGTACAGGTCCCCAGCTGTCATGCATCCCCCTTCATGCCACCTTGCAAGGTTTATGACCGACTGTATTTGATGGAAACCCTGGATCCATCGGAGGGGGCGTAGCCGAGCGTATGGGGACCTACGCATGACCAGGGCAACCACTCATTCCCAGGCCTGCGACCTGATGAACTACAAACAGGCAATTCAGGGGAGTCCGGCAGCCCATCATGAGGTATCTTGGGAGCTCCTCCTCCACCCCCAGTCTGCCAACAGCACCTTCTCCACATTGGGACCCTCAGCACACCACTGCGCCGCATATTGCAGCAACCCGGCAAGATAATCGAGACCAAAGTCTGGGAGACCCAGGCCCCCCCGAGTCCATATCCAGTTTGAGAACCTCCAGTTTCACCCTGCCTGGCTTGAAATTTAATTAGGACGCCTGGTTTTATGGTATTTTTTTATTTACATTTCTGTCTGTATTTATCCATATTTATTTTTTGCCCACCTTATTGGTATTTATCCATATTTATTTTGTGAATGAGAATAAATGGAGTCGTAAAATGATAGATTTCCACATTTATTTTACTGATAAATAGGCACTCCTACTTTTCTACATGTCACTATTTAGCAAATTAAACAGTCAAGTATAGTGAAACACAACACCCGCAGGTAAATATCAACATTATAATACACAATATATTCCTGTATTTAGGGAAATCTCAACCTGTTTTTAACTTCCCATGCTGTCTATCTGCTCAGTTGTTGTCCTGGAAATTACGAGGATAGCATGTAGAGTCACCCACGTGAAGCACAATATCTGATAGAGACATCTAGCCGCAGATTCCTTAACTTAGAATATCCCCAGGCGTCAGACTGGATCCGGAAAATTTTGCGCAGCAGTACCTCTGCGCGCCAGGGGGCGGCGCCGCCTGGCTCCACCCTGACGTCGTCCCCGGACATGACGTCAGTGGAGCCATATAGTACCCCCCCGGCGCGCTGACGTCAGTTTCCTTCTTTTCCGCGTTACAACGCGGATCCGGGATTCAGCTGTTCCTCTGGCCTGTTTTCTTCAGGCCCTTTTTCAACGTCCTTTGGCGTCGGGGAACAGTGTGCAATGCCTTCGGGCTTTAAATTGTGCAACACTTGTTTACGCCAGATGTCGGCGTCAGACCCGCACGCCATTTACATGTGGTGTCTTGGGTCGCACCATGACTCCGTGGAGTGTGCCGCCTGCCGGCAGATGTTCCCAAAGTCCCTACGGGAGCGCCGGATGAAGCTCTTGGCCGCCCGGATGTCCCGCACGGCGTCTCCCCGACGTTCTCCGGTTGGTTCTTCTCTCCGCGTCCGCTCCCGGAGTCGCTCCCGCGAACGTCGCTTGTCTACAGGTAAGTCAAAGCACAAGTCACGGAAGTCAAAGTCCTCGCTTCCTTCGTGACGATGGGGGCCATGGTTTCCGTTCCCTCACAGAGCCGTGCCCCCCGGAGTCGGCCTCCATTTACCCGCCCTTTCCGGGTACTGGTGCGACTCGGCACCAGATGGAAGCCTACTACCAGGCTCTGCACTCCATCTTCGGGTCACCTCCTCTCCCTGGCGCGCCTTCGGGTCCCACAGTGGAGGTAGGCATTCAGGTCGGATCTCCGCCGGCGGGTTCGCCCTCGGCGCCGGCCGAGTGCCTCGACTCCGGCTCCGGAGTCGTGCCGGCGTCGGGTCCCAACCCCGATGGGCGTTCCAGCCCCACGCCGTGCCATTCTGCCTTGTCTCCGCATAGCCCCTGGCGGCTCCCTGCGTCGACATCGGCATCAGCGGCGCCGGCGGCACCATGCCTGTCGCCTCCTGGTCCTCAGGCTCTTTCTCCGCACCTCTCGGTGGTGGGGACGTTGCCACCGGCTCGTCCAGCCGGGTCGCCCCTCCTGGAGGTCGACGTCGGTTCGACGCCATTTTGGCATCCTTCGACGTCGGAGCGGCGTCGTTCGACGCCGGAACGGTCGCCGGCACCTGTTGGTTCTCTGCTTCCAGAGGACACACACCCGGTGTGCCCGGACTTGTCTCCACGCCGGTTGGCTCCAATGCCATGGGGGCAGTGGCCCCTTATTCCTCCTGCTGTGGGACGTGTCAGCTTGCAGCCGTCCCCTACAGATGGGCTATTGTCGCCCCCCAGGACGCCCACTGAAGCTGGTGCTTTGTTTTTAAGGGGTGTTCGCAGGGCTGCAGCTGTTTTACACTTGCACCCTCCTTCTGTCTCCTTGTCCTCCGATCCGTTATTGGATCTCCTCCACCAGGGTGCGGTGGATATTGAGCTTGCTGCCTTTTAGCGGCTTGTTGTTCGACGCCCTTCTCGGGACGTGGGCACGGCCCTATTCAGGAGATGCTGTCGACAGGGCCAATGCGCATAGGCATCGTCCGGCCCCTGGGGGCCCAGCCTGTTTGTCCCTTCAGCCTGGGGCTCACGGCCACGTAGTGCAGGTGTCTTTCGCCACGCAGCCTTCCTCTCCACCTCTGTTGCAGCCTCCTACTAGGGAGTCTCGTTGGTTGGAGACATGTGGACGCAGCATTTTTGCGTCCGCTAGTTCAGCCTTACGTGCTCTGAACACGGCTTGCGTCTTTGCCCGGGCTTCTTGTGCCCTTTGGGACTCTGTGGAGTGTCTTTTGCCTACCCTCCCTGAGTGTACTCGGGCTGACATGGCTCGTCTCCTTCACGAAGGCCGAGAGATGGCGCGCTTTACCATTCGGTCCGCCGTTGACTCTACCGATTCGGTGAGTCGGGCAATGGCGAGGTCAGTTGCTTTGCGCCGCCATGCTTGGCTGCGCGACGGGGGTTTCCCCGACAATGTCCGTGACAGTCTCCAGGATTTGCCATTTGATGGTGTGTCCCTGTTTGACGCACTTGCAGACTCTGCGGTTCGCCGCCTTCTGTCTACCCTTCCGTAGTTTTTGTTCCGGTTGCGGTCCTTGTCCTCACCTTCTGCTCTGTTGTCTTTGCTTCATGTTGGCCCTGGGTTCATGCTGTAATACCTGAATGGCCTGGGCGGCTTCTCTCCGTATTTTCTTTCTTTCATGCAGCAGGTCAGCTGCTTATCTTTCTAAGTCACTATAGCCTAGTGGTTAAGGTTGCACACCCTTACTCCAAGGGTTATGTGTTCAGAACCTGTGGTTTCTGAGTTACAATTTTACGTCCTCTGTCTATGAGCTCACGCTCCAGAGGTGCCCCTTGTTGGGGTTGATACTTACCCTATGTGGGGTATTTGTTAACTATTGTATAGCTGCCTTCTTCAGACAGTAGTCTTTGTACGCTTCTGTGGGGTCCTTTTCACTAGGTCCTCCTGCGGCTGTGCCTGTACGTTTTAAACACTGCTGCTGCGGGCCCTTCCGGGACCTTCTGGCAGTCCATTTGTTGGGCTCTCTCATGGTGTCGGCTGCTGGTCTGTGGTACTCCCCTGCATCTTCCCGATCCATTTCTTCAGGCGGGAGGACTTTCAGGTCCCTCCCGTCTCCTCGTGGTTCTTTCGCTGCGGCCGTTCCATCTGTGGCCGGCCTACCAGAAGGCCCTGTCGCTGTCCCCGAGCACGCACAGCT
Source organism: Calotriton arnoldi (assembly GCA_963921515.1). Lineage (NCBI taxonomy): Eukaryota > Metazoa > Chordata > Amphibia > Caudata > Salamandridae > Calotriton > Calotriton arnoldi. The sequence goes on along the minus strand of CAWUFW010000392.1, from coordinate 2,412 downwards.
AGCTCGGCACTATCCTTCTGTGTTCTATAAGTGTACGATGCCTGCTCCCTAGTATGCTCGCTGTCACCGGCTGGTGCGTATTTCCGGCAACTTTACGTTGCCTAGTTCTACTCTGCTATATCCATGCTGCGTAGTCCTTTCATGGTTGGACTTCGCTCTCCATGGTGGCGTTCTGGCCCCAGAGGTTGATGCTCTTCATTGTCTTGTGCCTTGCTTTTTTGGCCACTTCCCCTGCCAGAGCTTTCCCTGCCCCTGTTGCATTCCGCGCAGGTGTTGTCGTGCTTTCCTTCGGGCTGCGGTTGCTGCTCTCAGCGGGAGTGTTCTCCTCAGACCATTGTTTGTCTGGTGGGCTATTCTGTGTGTATCCACTCTTGTTCCTCCGCTACGTTTTGTACTGTCTCCTTCCAGTACTGCTCGGCCTCCCTGTCTGTCTCGCGGTAGACAGTGGATCTGCCTCTCCGCCTGTGGCTGTTGCGTCTGGCTCTGGGCATTGCTCTGTCCGGTGCCGCTGCTGCATGGCTGTTGGGGCCATGGTGTTTTTTCTTTCTCACCAGTGTACTACACACACACAGGCCTACCGCAGGCATACTCCTCCTTGCGGTGGCCGTGGTCTTGTCCCTCACTTTTTGTGAGCGCAGGTCTGCTACGTGTGTTACTTTTTCCGGCTCTCTTTCACGCGATACGCCCTGGTGATGCGTCTCTTGTGTCTCAGCTTTTGCTCGTGGCGCTTGATGGGGCCTTCTCCTTTCCATGGTGTGGTTCTGGCGGTACATACAGTTTCTCTTGTGTACTTCTGTTCCCCACGTGCGTGGCACTGGTTGTTGCCGTTCTTTTCTGCCTTTTGCTGCCCGCCCTTTTGCGTGACCGGTGCATGGGCGATGGTGCATTGGCAGGTCTTGTGTTTCCTGTAACACTGACTCATCTTGGGCGTCGTCCGCATCCTTCCGCTGCTGTTCCCACTTCCACAGTGCTTCTTTCCCTGTCATGCATGTCCGTCCTGCCTCCTCGGACTCTGTACGTTCTTGTACCCTAGTTAGACCTTTCTCTTTTGACGGTCCATCGGATCCTGTGGATCCCTCACATCCTGCATTTGGTTCCTCTCTGTTTACAGCAGGTGTCCACTCTTATTCCGCACTACCCTTCTGGTTCTGTGCTCATTTTCTCCACTGTTTAACCAACAGGGATTTCCTGCCGCCCTCGGCAGCTTTTGATGCCTTTGCCTCTCATTGTTGGCCACTCCCTCTGGAGTATCCTGGTCCGGTGTTGGCCACTCTGGCAGTGCTGCCCCCACTGTGTTCAGTCAGCTTGTTGACACTTCTGTTCCCTTGGGAACTTAGTGGGGTTCTGTCGCAGACCCGCCTCCTATGGGGTATGGCTTTGGTATCTATTCTATGTTAAGGAATCTGCAGCTAGATGTCTCTATCAGATGTACGAGTTACTTATCTTCGGTAACGATGTATCTGGTAGAGACGTTGTCTAGCTGCAGATTCCTTAACGCCCACCCATCCTCCCCGATCTGCGAGTACCTTTTCAGGTGGGGTTTTCGGCTTTCGCCTCCTTTGGGGTGGCTTGTACTTCTACGGGGCGGTGTCTTTCGCCTCGCTCCCCGTCAGGCTTATTCCTTTGATTTACTTGTTCTGCTCCCCCCATTCTCATGCTGGGGCGGTGGGTTCAGGTGTCCTTCTGCGTTTTTCCACATCGGTTTCCTCCAGTATGGTGCCTACTGGTGTTCTCTACCCTCCCACCCGCCTTCTCCGTTGACACTCCTACAGTCAATTAGTTTTGACGTCTTTCTGGCCTGTTCCTCAGTCCGATAATTCGATCACAGGGGACACAGTCTCTCTATTTCTTTCTTTCTTTTCTTAATCCTATGGTTTGGAGCTTTTTGCCTGTCGCTCTCGGCTCTTTTCATTGCCGTCTTGCCTCAGGAGAGGGCATTCTCTCGCTTTTGCAGGGTTGCTTCTCAGTATACTGTTCTGCTCTCTTCATTCCCTTCATCTGGTGCAGACTTTCTGTCGTCTGCCTCGGTCTTACTTTTATGGGTCGATTTCCCTCAAAGGTGACATTCACTTCGCTGTTGCGAAATGGCCTCTCAGAGTATGGCTCTGCTCTTTCCTTTTCAACACCTTTCCGTCGACAGTGCTTCTCACTGTCGTTCATGGTACTTTTTCACCCTTGGTTCTTTCTCTCTCACCAATTTTCTTTTTTATTCGCACACTGTTCCCATATTCTCATAGTTTTGCTGGGGGCTCCGCGTTGTGGCGCGGAAAAGTTCCTCCGAAGAAAACTGACGTCAGCGCGCCGGGGGGGTCCTATATGGCTCCACTGACGTCATGTCCGGGGACGACGTCAGGGTGGAGCCAGGCGGCGCCACCCCTGGTGCGTAGAGGTACTGCTGCGCAAAATTTTCCG